>JAYESD010000008.1:197913390-198513390 GCA_036927565.1 Tuctoria greenei | reverse complement strand
ACCAAATGGCATGGCTGTATAACAGTACAATTCATCTACTGTGATAAAAGAAGTATGTTCTTCATCTTCCCTAGACATTCTGATTTGATGGTACCCAGAATATGCGTCTAGGAAACACAGTAATTCACACCCGGAGGTGGAATCCACTATCTGATCTATTCTAGGTAGTGGGAATGGATCTTTTGGGCATGCCTTATTTAGTGTTGTGTAGTCGATACACATTCGAAGCTTCTCGCCGGCCTTGGGTACAAGGACTGGGTTTGCCAGCCATTTTGGATGGAAGACTTCTCGAATGAATCTAGCTTCGAGCAACTTATTCACTTCTTGTTGTATGAAGTTCTGTCACTCTACGGATTGCTTCCGAGGCTTCTGATGTACGGACCGAGCGTCGGGATAGATCTTCAGATTATGCTCGATCACTTCTCTAGGGATCCCAGGCATTTGTGACGGTTGCCAGGCAAACATGTCGACGTTAGCCTGGAGGAAAGTGATGAGCGCGAGTTCCTATTTGTCATTCAGACCTCCCGATATACGAGTGGTCTGAGCAGCATCGGAACCAATTTGGATGACTTCGACGGGGATGTCGGCGTAGCCGCTTGGTTGCACGCGAGGTGCGGAGGTTGAGCCTCGCTGACGAATGCTCGGGGGTTTTGGAGCTTGCTCCTGCCTGGATTCTTCCTCCTGTGCTGTAGCAAGCGCATAGAGTTCCTCCAGAGCATTCACTTCGGCTGAAAGCATCTAGGCCCCATGAGGTATGGTTTTGGTGATTAATGAGAACCATTGGATCTTACTAATGAATTTGTGGATGCAAGGTCTCCCATATCACTCATCACAATCAAATGAAATCTATATGAGTATCATATACTGCTCATTGGATATAATTGGAGACCCCTAAACAATCATTCTATGAGATCAATCGATGTTTATGAAGATTAGAAGTAAAAGCTCAGATGTCAAAATTATTCAACCAAAATTGACAGCACTCAATGCTTGATAATCATTAGAAGAATATTTCCAACCAATGTCTAAGAGGTCAATCGAGAAAATTCCAAAAGAATCACTTAGAACAACTCGAAGCAAACAAAATCAACTCATCGGATCAACCGATGTTTCCAGAAAACAACATCGGTCGAGTTGGTTTAGCAGGAGAAGAAGACCTCATAACTAAGTACTCACCGGATCATCCGATGATGAAGGGGATGTTACATCGGTCCATCAGTACAGAAAGCAATCTCCCTGGACCAAGTGTAACACCGGACCATCCGATGTACAACTATAAACACATCGGTCGATCACTCCAGTAAGCATCAATTCTGAACCAATTCTGGATGAAGTGCCACCGGATCATCCGTTGAGAAGGCAAGTGTAACATCGGTCTAACAACGATCATATCTGACACAGTGACATCAGCTAATTTGGATTCGACCGATGATAACTGAAGGGAGAACATCGGAGCATCCAGTGTTCGCAGAACAGTGATTTCAGCCTACTTTTCCAACGGCTATTTCGTGGAGGCTAGCTATTTATACCCCTTCAACCAGTCTATTCGACAAGTCTTGACAACCAGAGCTACTCTACACATTCTCAAGCATTCAAGTCATTGAGCTACCACTTCTACATCATCTACACCACTTACACACCAAGAGATAGGCTAGAACTTGCTAGAGATAGTACTTGTGTGCCTCCATTCTTGGTGATTGGAATCTCTAGTGTAGTGAGAGCTGTAAGGGAGTGTCCCTTGGTGATTGTATTGGAGAGAGCCTTCCGGAGCTTGCCAAAACAGTTGTGGAAGCCCGGAGGATCCAACTTGTACAAGGCTTGAGCTCCACCTTGCCGAGGTTGGCGAACGGAGAAGTATAGTGAAGATCCCTGGTCTCAGTGACTTGGGAGTGGCTATACCCTTTGGTGAGTGCCACAACGTGGATGTAGGAAGATCTTGACGATCTTGCCGAACCACGGGATAAATCTCCGTGTCTTCGTGTCTCCTCGGGAGTTTTCGCTTTCTTCCTCTCCCCTTACACTTATGCATTTCATATACCGCAAAGTTACTACTCACTTGAATCTATAGGTTGTTTGCATAGGGAATTGGCCTTTTAGTAATTAAGTTTTATTGCTTTAATTTTAGAAAAGAAGCCCAATTCACCCCCCTCTTGGGCATTCGATCCTTACAATTGGTATCAGAGCCAGGTTGCTCATTGGATCCTTCTAGCTTCACTGCTAGAGAGCTAAAATGGCCAAGAATGGGGGTTCAGTTCCTATCTTCGAGGGCAAGAACTTTGCCTATTGGAAAGCACGCATGCGTGCTTATCTAGAGGCTATTGCTCCCGAGGTATGGGAAGCAACCCATGCGGGGTTTGGTGAGCAAAATTATGTTGGTGATCAAATCAAGTGGGATGCTAAAGCTAGAAATGCAATTTATGAATGCATTAGTCAAGATGTATTTGCTAGGATTGCTAGCAAAGAGAAAGCGTGTGAAATTTGGGCTTGTTTGATTGAAATCCATGAGGGTTCTTCTCGTGTCAAAGAACTAAAATATCATATGCTTAAAGCCAAATATGATGAGTTCAAAATGCTACCTCATGAAAATGTCAATGAAATGTTTTCTCGCTTGAATGTGCTTATTGAGGAAATTAATGCTCTTGACATTGCTTCTCTTGGCAAGGGACTCATCAACTGCAAGATTCTTATGCTTCTTCCTAAGCCAAAGTACAACATCATCAACTCCATGCTTCAAAAAGAATCTCTTGATCACATTGAAGTTTTGGAACTTATTGGAGAGATTCACGCTCATGAGATGAGTGTACTTGGGATGATGGAGCAATCATCTTCAAAGACAATTGCTCTAAAGGCCTCCACCAAGAAAACAAGTCTCAAGAAAAAGAAAGTGGTTGAACCCAACTCAAGTGAAGAAGAGCAAGCATCAAGTGAAGATGACGATGATGAGCTTGCTTTGATGATGAGAAAGTTCTCTCGCTTGAACTCCAAAATTGCCAAGAAGGGATACACCTTTGATCCTAAGAAGAAATCTTTTCTACCAAGGAGAGATGATAACAAGACTTGCTACAATTGTGGCGATCGAGGCCACATCTCCTATGATTGTCCAAAACCGGACAAAAGAAGAGAGAATCACAAGGGCAAGCATCGCAAGCTTGAAGATAGTGAAGATGATGAAGAAGAGGTCAAGCCCAAACCAAGATCCTTTGGGAAGAAGAAACATGACAAGGGAAATAAGGCAAAACTCTTCCCAAAGAAGAGAAAAGGACCACAAAAGGTGTTCATGTGTGAGGCAAATGAATGGATTACCGACGAAGAATCAAGTGATGAAGAGAGTGAAGCGGAAGAAGAAAGTTTGGCCGGCCTTGCCATTGCCAACAATGATGACTCATCTCTTCATCCACCTCCCATGTGCCTCATGGATAAAGGTAACACCAAGGTATGTGATGACTCTAGCGATGATGAGCTTTCCCCCGATGATTTAACTTCATTAATAAATGAATACCACACTATCATTAAGAGTAAAAAGAGTAAGGTCAAGGCTCTTGAAGAAACTCATGCTAAGCTTGAGAGTGCTAACCTTGATTTGCTTGACAAGTATGAAAGCATACTTAAGGAGCATGACACGCTCAAATCTCATGTCAAGCAAATTGAGGAGGATAAGGCTAAAATCAAGCTAGATCACCATGAGCTTGACTTAGCACACCAAGCACTCTTGGGAAAGCACGATGAGTTAATCCAAGAGCATCAAGTACTTAACCTTGCTTATGAAGCTCTTGATCAAAAATTGAAAAATATAAAGAAACAAACTATTAATCATAAGGTATCTATTAACTCTCATGCCACTAATGTATTCCATAAGTCTTTGCCTTTGAAAGATAATGCTAGGGAGAAGGACTTGTTGGAAGAAATTGAAAGTCTCCGCACTAGTGTGGCAAGACTATCTAAAGGAGAAGTCAAGCACAAGGAAATCCTCTTCCAACAAGCAAAGGCCTTCAACAAGAGAGGACTTGGATCCTTCCCGGTGCCTAACAAAGGAAAGGTGCCCTCATCGGAGCTTAGAACATGCTTCATCAAGGAAGTTGGTTCCTATTGCCAACATTGTGAGGTCACCAGTCACCATACAAGGGAGTGTCCTCTTCCTAACCGGCCTTCTCCAAAATTGCCTACTAACTACAAGTCTACTTTCAATGATCATTATTATCTCTTGAGTAAAGTAGATGGCAAGGTGAAGGCAAGGTTCATTGGCAAGGACATAAAGGGCATGAAGGGGAATCTCCCCAAGCAACGTTGGGTCCCAAAAACACTTGTATCACACATACAAGGACCTAAGTTGGCTTGGGTGCCTAAAGTAAAAAATTGAATTCATGTGTGTAGGTGAACTACAAAGCCGGAGGAAAGCATTGGGTACTCGATAGCGGGTGCACTCAACATATGACCGACAAACGATGGTATGTTCACCACCATAGAAAACCCTGACAATCATGAACAAGTCACCTTTGGTGATAACTCTAATGGGAAGGTAATTGGTTTAGGTAAGATTGCAATTTCAAATGATTTATCTATTTCCAATGTATTGTATGTTAAGTCACTTAGTTTCAATTTGCTTTCTATTGCACAACTATGTGATCTTGGACTAACGTGCACCTTTAGCAAAGATGATGTTGTTGTGACTAGTGAAACAAGCCAAGAACTAATCTTTAAAGGATTTCGGCATGGACATCTCTACCTAGTAGACTTCACCAACAAGGATGCTAGCTTGACCACTTGTCTTTTCACTAAGACAAGCTTGGGTTGGCTATGGCATCGACGCATAGCGCACATTGGAATGAGCAAGCTCAAGAAGTCATTCAAGCTTGGGATGGTGACCGGCGTGAAGGATGTCACATTTGAGAAGAACAAGCTTTGTAGCGCTTGTCAAGCCGGGAAGCAAGTTGCTTCACACCACCCGATGAAGACAATGGTGTCAACCTCCAAGCCACTTGAGTTACTCCACATGGACCTCTTCAGACCATCCACATATCAAAGTCTTGGCGGTAATCTCTATTGTCTTGTTATAGTTGATGACTACTCTCGCTATGCTTGGACTTTGTTTCTAGGTGACAAGAGTGAAACTCCGGAAGTGTTCAAGACCTTCGCTAACCGTGCTCAAAGGGAATTTTAACTTCCCATCATCAAGGTCCGGAGTGACAACGACACCGAATTCAAGAACTACAACATTGGGGAGTGGTGTGATCGTGAAGGCGTGAAGCATGAGTTTTCGGCCACATACACTCCTCAACAAAATGGTGTCGTTGAAAGGAAGAACAAGACTCTCATCACTCTTGCACGAGCAATGCTTGATGACTATGGCACGTCCGAGAAGTTTTGGGCCGAAGCAATCAACACGGCATGCCATGCCACAAATAGAGTCTATCTACATCGACTACTTCAAAGACCCCACACGAACTTCTCATTGGGAGAAAGCCCAACATCTCATATTTCCGAGTCTTCGGGTGCAAGTGCTACATCTATTGCAAGAAAAGGCTCGGTAAGTTTGAAAGAAGATGTGATGTTGGTATATTTCTTGGTTATGCATCAAACTCAAAAGCATATCAAGTATTCAACGAAACCTCCGGTTTAGTTGAGGAAAGTTGTGATGTCGAGTTTGATGAAACTAATGACTGCCAAGAGGAGAGTTTTGGTCATTATGAAATAGATGATGAGCCTCTACGAGAAGCTATGAAGAACATGATCATTGGTGACATCAATCCGAAAGTTGAGGAGAGCCATGATCAAGGGGTAGCTTCAAGTTCCAACATCAACATATCTATGGCGCCTCAAGTTGACGAAGAAGAGAAAGATGATCCATTGCCGACACAATATTCACAAGCTACAAAACATCAAGAAGAAGAACAAGTCCATGATCAAGTCCAACCACAAGAAGAGCAACACGTATCACCACCGCCAAGTGCTTCACAACCACTCATGAGGCATGGACACATCTCCAAGGCGCATCCGATTGACCAAATCATCAGAAGTCCGTCAAGGGGAGTAAGTACACGTTCTCACCATTTCGCTACGTTTTGTGAGCACTACTCGTTTGTTTCATGTGTATAATCCACTCACATTGAGGAAGCACTCCAATATCCAAATTGGGTGATGGCCATGCAAGAAGAACTCAACAACTTCATCCGCAATGAAGTTTGAGTGTTGGAGGAGCGACCCAAGGACAAGAACGTCATCAGAACAAAGTGGGTGTACCGCAACAAACAAGATGAGAACGGCGTTGTGGTCCGCAACAAGGCAAGACTTGTGGCCAAGGGTTTCTCGCAAGTTGAAGGACTAGACTTTGGGGAGACATTTGCTCCGGTCGCCCGACTAGAAGCCATCCGTATACTTCTTGCCTTTGCATCACATCATAACATAAAGCTTTATCAAATGGATGTGAAAAGTGCCTTTCTTAATGGTTATATTAACGAGCTTGTCTATGTTGAACAACCTCCCGGGTTTGAAGATCCGAGGAATCCTAATAATGTGTTTAGGTTGCACAAGACGCTCTACGGGCTCAAGCAAGCACCTAGGGCGTGGTATGAATGACTACGAGATTTCTTGATCATGCAAGGATTCAAGATCGGGAGGGTGGACACTACACTCTTCACCAAAGACATCGACGGAGAATTATTTATTTGTCAAATTTATGTCGATGACATTATTTTTGGTTCAACTAACAAAGCTCTTAGCCATGAGTTTGGCAAAATGATGTCTAGGGAATTCGAGATGTCGATGATTGGAGAGCTCAACTTCTCCCTTGGATTTAAAATCAAGCAACTTCGAGAGGGGACCTTCATCTATCAAGAAAAGTATACCAAGGACCTCTTGAAGAAATTTGAGATGGGAGATTGCAGCTCAAAAAGTACTCCAATGGCAACAAATTGTCATCTCGGCACGGATAAGGACGGTAAACCTATTGACCAATTTAATTACCGTTCCATGATTGGTTCATTGCTTTATCTTACTGCATCTAGGCCCGATATCATGTTTAGTGTATGCTTGTGTGCTCGCTTTCAAGCGGCACCTAAAGAATCGCTTTGGAAGGCGGTCTTTAGGATACTCCGGTATCTCAAGCATACCCCTAGTGTAGGTCTGTGGTACCCTGAAGGTGCAAAATTCCATCACTTGGGTTACTCGGATTCAGACTTTGTCGGATGTCGTGTGGATCGCAAGAGTACCTTCGGTGGGTGCCAATTGCTTGAGCGTTCCCTAGTATCTTGGTCAAGCAAGAAGCAAAATTCCGTTGCCTTGTCCACGGCGGAAGCGGAATATATTGTGGCCGGTGCATGTTGTGCCCAAATTCTTTATATGAAGCAAACCCTTTTGGACTTTGGTATTAAACTTGGTTGTGTGCATCTCCTTTGTGACAATGAAAGTGCGGTTAAGATATCTAAAAACCCCGTTCAACACTCCCGCACTAAGCACATTGATATTCGTCATCATTTCTTAAGGGACCATGAAGCTAAGGGAGACATCTCCTTGTGAGGTGTTAGGTCCGAAGAACAATTGGCTGATATCTTCACTAAACCACTTGATGAGAAAACTTTTTGTAGACTAAGAAGTGAATTAAATGTGCTAGATGCATCGAACGTCATGTAAGTTGCATGATCATGTAAGAATGCATCTCATATAGGCCTTGTCTAACTTTCAAAGGATAGGGGTGAGCAAGGGTTAGCTTGGGATGGAGGTTCTTTTGGGTTTCCCCAAGACTTGGAGAGTGGCTCTCCCTGAAGAAGCCTTTGAAAGGTTCAAATTTGGCAAGATAGATTTAATTTATGTCTTGCATGATGCCTGAAATATAGACTTGCACGCATGTTTAATTTCTTGCATTATAAATTGTTTGGCATTGCATACGGTAGATTGTCACAAAAGGGGAACCCACTTCATGAGAAAGAGACTTGTTTGAAATGCAATATCTCAACTCATATGATGTGGAAAGAACAAAATGTTAGGTGCGTTAATGCCTAAAGGAACATGCTTTAAAGAGATAGAAGTATTCATCCTCTAGCTCACAAAGCATGGGCCTTACATTTTATTTGGATAATTTCTTCCTTATTTTCTTTGGTGTTCTATTTGCTTTAGGGATTAGTCAAGTTATTGGCAATTAGTATTTTTGAGGGGTAAGGGATTGCCCAAAAAGTCCTAAGACTTGTGTTTCTCGTTGTGTGTTTAAGTCAAAGGACATATATGAGATGTTGCTACTTTGTAGTCATCGGATTATCCGATGCTTAGGGCAGAACCATCGTCGGATCATTTTGTGTTCAAGAGCCAAGGGTCAATTCAGTCAGAAAGACAAATCAACCGACGAGTTCATTCTGAGAAACATCGGTGCATCCGATGTTCACATTTCTGGAGTTGTGCCACATTCGACCGATGCTAATCCTCTCATCATCGGATCATCCGGTGTCAATGGTACCTTTTGGAATACCCTTACTGTACCATTCGACCGATGCAGCACTCATCTGATGTCGGTTCATCTGGTGTTAAAATTTGAGCTAGGGTTTGGGCCCCACCTATTTAGCGCGCCGCTTCACCTTTTTTCTCTCTCCCCGATTTTGCCTTCCGCAACGACGCCCTGATACCTCCACCAGCACCACTCCCTCGCCCTGTCGCCGCCCTTCGGCCGCCGCCTTCCTCCGGCTGCCGCTGCCCTCCGAGCTGCCGCCGTCGCCGCTCACCCTGCGCCCCATGCAGCGCCACGCAGCGCCGCCGCCTCCCCAAGCAGCACCACCGCCTCCCCAAGCACCTCACCGCCTCCGCACCACTGCTGCCGCCCCACGTCGTCCTAGGCGCCGCACCACCGCCCTCTGCGCCGCCGTGGTGCCCTCCTTTCGGTCGCCGTGCTTCGCCGTTAGGGTTCCCGACCGCAACGATCTTTGTGTTGCCGTCCCGTCCACCCGAGCTCATGTACCGCGACCCTGTCTTCGTCGTCATCATGGGTCGTGACAAGAAGGGAAAGGGCAAGGCTATTGAGGAGCCGATCGCCAAAGCAGAAGTTGTCGAAGGATGCGAAGAAAGCATTGATGGCTGCTCGCGCTGCTGAGGAGCGAGAGCGTGGCCGAGGAGGATCATTGAGGATCCGCGAGGCCCGACAGAGGCAACCTCCCGTGCCATAGGAGTCAGAGGAAAAAGAGGAGCTCGAAGTGCCGCTTGTTCGCCGGTGCTCAGTCAGGACCCGAGGTGGTCACCCAGCTGCACCCCCGAGACACAGACCATCAGCAGGTGACCTTCGAGAGGACAGGGCAGCCCAGAGAGCCATCTATGAGATGGACACCAACGTCCGTGTCACTGAGGGTGTCCGCCTGACAGACTACATGAAGTTAAAGGCCAAGTAGCTCAGGAAGCTCAGGTGGAGCATTTTACTTGAGGAGTGGTTCCCGCAGCCCAAAGAGGCACTTGTGGATAGCCGCTTTTGGACCCTGACACAGGTGTTGCTGTACGAGACTTACAAACGTCGGGGCCATAAGCTCTTCCAGCATAATTTCCTAGATTGGGATCAGCTTGCACTTGCAGCCGAGACATAGATACGCCCTTACATTGATAGGTATAGAGGGCTAGTGAAGCTGATGTCTTACGAGAGGAGTGCCTACGTGGAGGACTGGGTCCGAGTATTCTATGCCACACTCTATGTCTTTGAGGGCCGCAGATCCATTGATTTCATGTTCATGGGCCAGCATCATCACTTGTCCAGGCAGACTTTGGGACAGCTGCTAGGAGTGGATCTCCATGACACTTGCCTGCACGAGAGGGTGTATGGGCAGGCTGACCCACCGAGAAGACCACTCACTGGAGGTGTCGCACCACCACTTGAGGAGATACGCTCACTGTTCGCTCAACATTTCTCTCCAGACCAGCCGAGGGTACCGGCACTACTCACTCCAGCTACACGCACTGTGCACCTTGCCTTGCGTCACACACTTTTGCCGAGGTCTAGATACCTTGAGGGGTTCACCAGCTTGCAGCAGACTCTCCTGTTCTATGTTATGAACGGGATGGAGTTCGACATTGTGGACATCCTGATCTATGAGATGGAGGATGTCATCACTGATGGAGTCGGGATGATGAGGCAGCTTGTGTTTGGTCACTGGATCAACTACTTGCTCTTCAAGGTAGCTCTAGAGGGGTCCGCCGTGCGTGACAGTCTCACCGATGAGAGCGTCACACGGTTCGACCACTACCGTGCTCCAGCTCCTGGAGACCACCGCCTTGGCCGTCCAGTTGAGCGTCAGGTCTGTGCCCATCTCTCAGAGAAAGAGTGGTCAGACCTGGAGAAGGAAGAAGAGAGACTAGCACAGGCTGAGGCTCAGGGTGAGGATCTTCAGCATATTTGGTCTGAGAGTGACACCAGTGACAGTGTCGAGGAGTACTTCCCACCTCCTCCCTCACCCAGGCAGCACGACGCGGAGGCTGGAGGCTCGACTGTGCCACCTCCTACTCCACCTCTGGTGTCAGAGGCACAAGTTTCCCAACCATATGAGCTTACCTCCCTACTTCAGCAGATGGTTGAGCAGCAGTGCCTGGACCGGCTTGCAGTTGAGCAGGCCCGAGCTGAGCAGGCTGCATGTCCCTTGGAGCTCCAGTAGCAGCAGCAGGAGATGCAGCGACAGATAGCCCGTGAGAGGCGAGAGGACACTGACAAGCTAACTGGGCTGATTGATCAGATGCACCAGCGCTCTCTCGACCAACAGTAGCAGAAGCAACAAGCGATGATGGGCATCCTGGGGTTGATCACCAACCTCTACACGCAGACCGGGATTGCCCTACCGTCGTAGCTTCCAGGCCTAGCTCCAGGCCTACCTGTCCTGGCTCCAGCTTCAGCACCAGTGCCGACTACGCCGATCCCGTCGATCAGCATGTCACCTCTCCTATCTCCAGGCGCTCCTATCCACTCTTCCCTGCTGGCTACGATGCTTTTCCAGCAGACACCAGCATTCGTTGTCAGTGCCCCTCTTCCTGCAGTCCAGTCTCAGCAGGCACCGACAGCAGCTCCCGCAGCTCCCGTCTCCTCTACTCCAGCTTCGGCAGCAGCAGGCAGTAGCTCCGACGATAGCACCCCAGACGACGACCAGTTTGTCATCGCCCCGAGCGCTCAGGGTCCTTAGGCACTCGGCTTCCTTTTTGGTGTCTTGATGCCAAAGGGGGAGAAGAGTCAGGGGGAGGTTAGGCTTAGTCCCACGGGGAGTCCTAGTTGTAGGGGGGAGTTTATCATTTTAGGAGTCTTTTGTAATTTGGTGTTTTTGCTACCTTTGTAATTTGGTGATTTGCTACCCTTTTGCTATTCATTGAGTATTCGTGTGCCACTTATTATCTTGAGTTATTGATTGATTGAGCTTTTGAGTTATTGATCGTTTTTTAAGCCTTCAAGTTTAAGTATGCTAAATTTTTGTACTTATTGCATATCCTCTTGAGTATCATATTCTCAAATTCATTACTATTATGTTTTACTTGTCGTGTTGTCACAAATCACCAAAAAGGGGAGATTGAAAGCATCTAGTCCCCATGAGATATGGCTTCAGTGATTAATGACAACCATTGGATTTTACTAATGAATTTATGGATGCAAGGTCTCCCATATCACTCATCACAATCAAATGAAATCTATATGAATATCATCTACTGCTCATTGGATATAATTGGAGACCCCTAAACAATCATTCTATGAGATCAATCAATGTTTATGAAGATTAGAAGTAAAAGCTCATATGTCAAAATTATCCAACCAAAATTGACAGCACTCAATGCTTGATAATCATCAGAAGAATATTTCCAACCAATGTCTAAGAGGTCAATCGAGCAAATTCCAAAAGAATCACTTAGAACAACTCAATGCAAACAAAATCAACTCACCGGATCAACCGATGTTTCCAGAAAACAACACATTGGTCGAGTTGGTTTAGCAGGAGAAGAAGACCTCAGAACTAAGTACTCACCGGATCATCCGATGATGAAGGGGATGTTACATCGGTCCATCAGTACAGAAAGCAATCTCCCTGGACCAAGTGTAACACCGGACCATCCGATGTACAACTATAAACACATCGGTCGATCACTCCAGTAAGCATCAATTCTGAACCAATTCTGGATGAAGTGCCACCGGATCATCCGATGAGAAGGCAATTGTAACATCGGTCTAACAACGGTCATATCTGACACAGTGACATTAGCTAATTTGGATTCGACCGATAATAACTGAAGGGAGAACATCGGAGCATCCGGTGTTCGCAGAACAGTGATGTCAGCCTACTTTTCCAATGGCTATTTCGTGGAGGATGGCTATTTATACCCCTCCAACCATTCTATTCAACAAGTCTTGACAACCAGAGCTACTCTACACATTCTCAAGCATTCAAGACATTGAGCTACCACTTCTATATCATCTACACCACTTACACACCGAGAGATAGGCTAGAACTTGCTAGAGATAGTACTTGTGTGCCTCCATTCTTGGTGATTGGAGTCTCTAGTGTAGTGAGAGCTGTAAGGGAGTGTCCCTTGGTGATTGTATTGGAGAGAGCCTTCCGGAGCTTGCCAAGACGGTTGTGGAAGCCCGGAGGATCCAACTTGTACAAGGCTTGAGCTCCACCTTGCCGAGGTTGGCGAACGGAGAAGTAAAGTGAAGATCCCTGGTCTCGGTGACTTGGGGGTGGTTATACCCTTTGGTGGGTGCCACAACGTGGATGTAGGAAGATCTTGACTATCTTGCCAAACCACGGGATAAATCTCCGTGTCTTCGTGTCTTCTCAGGAGTTTGCGCTTTCTTCCTCTCCCCTTACACTTATGCATTTCATATACCGCAAAGTTACTATTCACTTGAATGCATAGGTTGTTTGCATAGGGAACTGGGCTTTTAGTAATTAAGTTTTATTGCTTTAATTTTAGAAAAGAAGCCCAATTCACCCCCCCCCCCCTCTTGGGCATTCGATCCTTACACCGGCAGTACGGTCTCCGCAGATCCGAAGAACGCCAACTGGTGTTGGCATCTTCAACACCAGGTAGCCATAATGAGGAGCAGCCATGAATTTGTGCAAGGCAGGCCTGCCTAGAATGGCGTTGAAGGGCAAGTTGGTCTGAGCGACGTCAAAGATCAACTTCTCAGTGCGATAATTCTCCCAAGTCCCGAAGGTCACAGGGAGAGTAATGGCACCGAGCGGTGTTATGGCCCCCGGACCTACTCCGGAGAAAGGTCGAGAAGGGCGAAGGTCCGAAGGTCGGAGCTAAAATTTGACAAAAGTCTCGAAGCTTATGAGGTTCAACCCCGAACCTCCGTCCACCATCACATGGTGGAGTTGAATGTTGTTAATGGTAGGGGATACCATCAGAGGTAGCTGGCCAGCTCCGATCATGTTTCGAGGGCAGTCCGAAGCATCAAAAGTGATGGTAGTGTCCATCCACTTCTGATGAGGTTCCTCCCTGGCTGTAGGAGCTACTGAGGCCATGTCTCGCCGCATGGTCTTGAGGATACGGCGGGAGGTGATGTCCCATGAACCACCAAAGATGGTGTTCATGGTCTTTCGATGCTCATTGTCGAAGACATCGAACTCGTCGTCGACGGAGGTGTACACATCCTTCAGGACTTTTTAGGGTTCTGGAAGCCCAACTCCTCTTCAGCCGGAGCTTCGTCGACTTTCTGCTTTCCTTCCCTTTGACGGAAAGGAACTTCTTCCCAGCGCTTGTGGTAGCGCTCAGCAAGGTTTTGGACCTCCCGGCAGTCCTCCAAGTTGTGGCCGTTCGACTTTTGGATAGGACACCACATTTTGGAGTTGCCACCGTCTTCAGAGGACGGTCGAGGTCGTTTCTCAGGGCGTGGCCCCCAGCCACCCGGAGCTGCAGCAGCTGCAGCGGTGGATGTGCCGGCCGATGGCTTCTTTTTGCCGTTGGACTTTTTCTTCTTTTTGCCACTCCCGGGGGTAGTGGCTTCGCCTTTGGAGGATTTTTTGCCATCCTCCAGAGGTGGTTTGGAGTGCATCTCACGGCCCTCCGCAGCTTTGGCACACTTGTCTGCCAAGCTGAAGAGCTCCGTGACGCTGGTGATCTCCTTGACTGTCAGCTTCTCCAGCATCTTCTTATCTCGCACGCTCTGTCTAAATGCCACGATGACAGAAGCGCTAGAGATAGAAGGAATAGTGTTTCGTACCTGGGAGAACCTCTGGATGAATGAGCGCAGGGATTCTCCCCCCTTTTGCACCACTGCAAAAAGGTCCAATTCGGTGCCTGGTCGGGTGTATGAACTCCCGAAATTGGCGGTGAACTGTTGGCACAATTCCTCCCAACTATTGATAGGGTTGTGAGGAAGGCTCATGAACCAGGACCTGGCGGTCCTAGTCAAAGCTACTGGGAAGTAGTTGGCCATTACAACCTCGTTACCTCCGGCCGCAAGGATTGCGGTGGGTAAATTTGGAGAAACTCGGCGGGGTTAACAGTCCCGTCAAACTTCTCGGGCAGGTGTGGTCGGAACGTTTGTAGCCATCTAACCATGCGTAGGTGCATGGCCAGTGCAGAACAACCTCCTCCAACTCCCTCGGGAGCAGGGTTGTCTTGAGCTTCTCGCCTTTCGCGAGCGCGCTCGATATGGACACGACCATTATGTTGACGGTAACGGCAATCAAGTTCCGCCCGGAGGTCATGAGTTGACATCCAGGTTACCGTATGAGTACATCGCGCCCCAGAGGGTAGCGACATAACTTGATGTGATGCAGCACGCCTCCTATTCTAGGAAGCATGCGGACCAAGTCTACCAAACACAATCCGGCGCTGTGATGGGGCCCGCCCCAAAGGAGGAGGACCTTGATTGCTGATGCGGTCAGCTGCTGCTGCAACCAGATGTTCTACATCATCTCTCCACTGCTCCATTGCACCATGGGATGCACCTGGAGGTGGTGGACGTTGGAGGAGAGCACGTGCTGCATGAAGCGCGTGTTCAAGGTTGTTGTTGTTTGTCGATGCAGTGACTAACACCGATGCATCGTCATGTTGCTCAGCTTGACGTGCTGGTGCAGGCGGTGGTGGTGGAGGCATGACTCCTGCTGGAGCCACAGCACCTTCTGGTTGCTGCATGTTGGAGGGATTGCCTCCAACGGGTTGAACGGCAAGGTTGCCGTTGGAAGATCCAGCAGCTGAGTTCACCATACTCGAAATCTCGGGCGCCCCTACCTGGCACGCCAACTGTCGGTGTTTGAAACCGGCAGATCTCCCGATAATACCTTTGGTAGATCAAAGAGTTGTAGTTCGATAATAGGCGTGCAGAGATTCAAGAAGGTGAAAGACACGTGTACACAGGGATTTACGTGGTTCAGACCGCCTGAGCGTAATACCCTACTCCACAGGGTGTGTTGGTGATGTATTAAGCTCGGGAGTCTAGAAGAAGCTCCAGAAGAAGAAGCTCGTCTAGCTTAGGGTGTTCAGCAGTGGTCTGGAACTGTCCCTTGTGTATCGTCGACTAGTCCTTTTATAGTACAAGGATTGGTCGTTACAACGTCAGCCTGCCCCGACAGGTGGCCCCAGCGGTTACACACGCTTGATACACAATAAATGGGGTTAATTACCCTTAATAGTCTGGTAATGGGCTTTAATATTGCTGTTACCAGTATTAAGGGCCATCCGATCGTGTGTTATTAATATGGCATTAATGACACTTAATCGGGTCTTGAAGTCTTTGATTGATCCTTGAAGGTCCGGAGCCGTTGGGAGTCCTCGGGCCTGAGAGTTGAAGTTGAAGGTCCGGCGGTTGCCATGTGGCAGCTCCGGAGCTCACCATCGTGGACGGGTAGGTCCGGTGCTGTTGGACACGTGTCAGTACTGGAGCTTCCCTCTGTCTGGGGTTAGGTCCGGGGGTGCCATATTGGTATTCTGTCCGGAGCTTCCGAGTTCTGGGTGATAGCTCCGGTCTTGTGATACACGTGGCGGCCCCGGGACTAACCATGTCGGGGGAGCAGGTCCGGCTACGCCTGACATGTGGGTCCTTCGGAGGTCTTCAAATCTGGTATATGGAGTTTCCTTGTGATCTTTGCAATCCCAAGGGATATCCGGTACGGAGGGTACCGACAATCACAAACTTGGATTTTCTAGGAGCTTTTGCTCTCTCTTTTCTTGGTCGCTTTTCCGAAGCGATGTTCTTTCCTTTAGGTTCTACCCTCCCCCTCTTCAACACAGAAGGTGTCAGAGTGGTTTTCTTTAGTACCTCCACTCTTTCAGGTGCATTAACCGCAGGATTCCAAGATTTCATAACACCATTATAATTTGTGAATGCATCCGGCAAATTATTTGCAGCACTTTGCAAATTTATTATTTTCTGAACTTGAAGTTCAGTCTCTTGTGTACGTGGATCTGAGGATATATTTGATTTATCATCCCAGTTTATTTCCTGGCATTCCAAATTATTCTTAAACTCTTCCCCTAATGTCGGAAAATGTTCCTCATTAAAAATGCAATCAGCGTATCTTGCTGTAAATAAATCTCCAGTGATGGGTTCTAGGTATTTTATGATCGAAGGAGAATGATATCCTACATAAATATCCATCTTTCTATGAGGACCCATTGTGGTACGCTGCGGTGGTGAAATTGGTGCACATACTGCGCACTCAAATTTCTGCAGATGGGAAATGCTTAGAGCATTACCATGTACTAAGCATAGTGGAGAGACACTATGACATGCAGTTGGTCGCAATTGTATTAAGTCTGCAGCGTGTAAAACTGCATGACCCTAACATGTAATAGGTAGATTACAATTATGTAATAATGGTCTTGCTATCAACTTAATTCTCTTTATAAGTGATTCAACCAATCCATTTTGAGTATGTACATATGGTAATGAATGCTGCACTTCAATTCCTTGAGCCATACAATAATCATTGAAAGACTTTGAACTAAATTCTGCAGCATTATCTAATCTTATAGATTTTAGTGTGTTTTCAGGACAATTTGCTTTGAATCTTATGACTTGCGTCATAATTTTAGCAAATTCATGGTTTCTTGTCGACAGAAGATACACATTCGACCATCTTGTAGATGCGTCTATTAAAACCATAAAATACCTGAATGGTCCCGATAAGGGGCTTATAGGTCCACAAATATCTCCTTGAATTCTTTCAAGAAATTTAAGTGGTTCTACCTTAATCTTGAGTGGTGAAGGTCTCAAAATTATTTTTCCAGATGCATAAGTTGTGCACATAAAATCTGAAGATTTCGGAAATTTGACTGAATTTAAATTGTGACTATAAGTATTACCTATAATCTTCCTCATCATTCTAACTCCTGTCCAAGTCTTTCATGCCAGGTTTTGAATGCATCTACTTCTTGGAAGACTATCTTGTATGTAACATGTGGTACATGTTATATGTATGTATAACACAATCCAGACGGTAAGCATGACATTTCTCTAGAATATCATAGCTATTACTGTTTTTCATAATAATGTGGAAAATTCCTCATTATTTTCTTTATGGGTATTTACATGTAACTTATTTATACAGATATATCTATAGCTTAGTAATGTATGAGTAGAATCGGGATATAAAAGTGCATTTTCGATTGTTGTTTGTGTACCCATTGGTAGGACTATATTAGCTCGTCCAGTGCCTACTATATTTGTATCATGTCCAGCAATAGTCAAAATATTCTCAGTTCTTTTTGTAAGAGTTTAGAAATACTTTGTCTCTCTAAGTATAGAGTTTGTTGGGCCACTATCCACAAGACACAATTCTTGTTCCATAGGATTGACTTCAAGTATCTATAGGGAATAAGAACTTTATTCAGTATAGAATACATACATATTTGTAATATCAAAGTATTTACATACTTATATTTACATTACATATCACAATCTTTAGTGTCACTAATATTTACAAAGACGATAGATTAATAAAATCTACTAAGATAAATGGAGCCTATTATTGGTATTCAAACACATCGTTGGTATAATCAACGATCATGTTCTCATCGTCAATGTAGTCATCATTTGATGGACTTTGCTTTATTTCTCCATCAAGTACTTTTCCCGAAGTTGTAGCCTCATCGGATGTAGCATTAAAATATGCTTCATACGATCCTTTTGTTCTTCCTTCTTCTTTGAGGGATTTCTGATATAAATCAACCAAGTGTTGGGTGTTTTGCACTTCTTTGCAATATGGTTAGGACCACCACATCTGTAGCACTTGAATGATTTCTTTCCTTTCCCCCTTTTCTGTCCTTTAGACTTGTCTTCTTGTGCATATTTTAGTTGTCTTTCTTGAATTTACCAACATTCTTGGATGATTTAGTATCATCTATTTTTCATTTACCTTTTGAACTTTAATTAACTTCAGGCAGTGGAGCCGTACCAACTGGACGTTGTTGATGATTTCTCATAGTGAGTTCATCATGCTTTTCTGCTTGAAGAAGATCTCGTATTAGTTCTGAACAACGTTGGTAATTTCTGGCACGGTATTGATGCATTAAGATCCTATCTGATAGAAGCATAGCTGTGAGAGTTCTCTTAATCTTTTCTTCATCGAGTGGTTCCATCTCACAAAACTGTAATTTAACACAAATCTTATGAACAACATAATTATAATATTCAATGAATTTATAATCCTGTAGGCGTAAATGTATCCAATCATGATTGGCCTCAAGTAGAATTACTGTCTTTTGTTGTTTATAACGATTTTGAAGAGCATTCCAAAGAACACTTGATTCTTCTTCCAGTACATATTCTGATTTCAAATCAGGATGTATATGATGCCTTAAGATATATAAAGCATTGTACTTGAATGTAGAAGGCAATTCTTGTTGTCGATTTTCTGGTGGAAGTATTGTCTCATACATCCCTCTAAGAGCCAAGCTTATATTGACGTCTATCGCCCATGTAGGATAATTATGCCCATCAAGAGCAAGTTCCTCAAATTCTCGAGTCATTAGTCCTACAATATTTAACCAAGATTTTGTCAGAATCTAGGTTTCATTGTGACATACACAAGTATATTTGCGCTCTTGTGATATTTGAATGATAAACATTCATCCAACAGCATGTGTTGTCATTTATAATCTTTTATTTCATATCAAATGAAATCTATCAATTTCAAGTTTAGTTTTATAATTATGGTTCATGTAAAATAAACTCCATGAGTTTATAATTTTATATGTAATTCATCCTTATAAACTCCACGAGTTTGATGAATTTTGCAAGAAATAACACTAATTTCATGCCTCACATAAAATTATGGTTAAAATAATTATGTATTAACCATATCTTCGAATTCTATAGAAATGGAAAATGAATAATTACATGTACAATACCATAATTATACAATGTACAGTACTAAACTGAAATTTACATAATTTTAAATGCTAAGTACACACCTAAAGCAAATAAATAAAATTGTACATATAAACACCATCCCCATTGGGTTGTTCTTTTTTCTTTCTGGTTCAATCGGCCATTTGGACTAGCCCATTCAGCCGAGCGGCCTGGCCTTTTCAGGCGATCGGCCATCCGACCCGACCCATACCGCGGCATAGAAACAGGGATCGGAGGCTAGAGTTGCCGACACCCCACTCACGCCCCCCTCGCGCCGCTGCTCCTCTCCTCCTCAGTTCTTCCGTCTCGGTCCACCTTCTCCCGTGCGACGCCGACGGCACCACACCTTCTCCGGTCCTCCTCCTTCCTCACCCCTCCCCCCCATCTCTAGGTGCTCAAGACCGACGAGGGAAAGACCAAGCCCCCGGGCGACAACCCGAGAAACTCAGTTTCGCTGGGTGAGTGAAACGGCGAAGGATTCGGCCCCCATTGGGGCTCTGGAGCGGTGGCTCTTCATTTCTTGCGGTTGGATCCGAAGGATTTGGTGTTGGTGACGGCAGTTGAGTCCCGGATCCGGCGATTGTTGCACTTTGTTCATCTTCTTTTGCAGATGTTCTTGGTGCTAGGCATTTTGGAGGGCGTCCTAGTGGCCCGATTTGGATCCTTACCGTTTTTTTGTATGCCGGACTTGGGGTTGGTGAGTCCGGTACCGGTATGAAGTCGACCGGTTGGTCGTATTCCTCGGAAACAGTCACCACGAGCATGTCGCCTTCTTGTTCGACGACGGTGACCTCTGTGTTACCCAAACCATCAGTGAGTTCTTCTTCTCCCTCTCCCTACCCACTGATGATAACATCGGTTGTCCTTGTTCAACCGGGTATGGGCAAGGGCCCATACCATGGATGGCGCAAGGCTTCTCCCGGCGGCTCCATGGGGAGTTCGCCGGGTCTGAGGGTTCCATCGTCCAATACGCCGGTGGATTTGGGGATGGGGACCTTGGTCGTTTGTCAACCCTAACCCTAAGGTTAGAGGCTTGCTGTGGTGGTTGTTGTGAGGATTCCGTCGCTGGAATCCCTCCATTCCGATGGTGTCTAGATCTCCGCTGCCGCCTGTTGCGCCGCTGTTGATGTTGACTTCTCTGTACTTGATTATGTCGATTGCCTCTTCTGCTTCTTGTTGCGGGGTGTTGTCGGCGACAATTGCGGCGAATGCCACTTGATGAATCAAAACGGTCCAACACTTGACGAAGATTGTTAATCAAAGACTCGGTAAAATCATTATTCAGCATTTTTACCTTCAATTCTTAAAGCCTGTGAACTCTCTGGTTGATCTACGTGCTGATAATGTGTTATGAATTGAGTAGAATAGAAAGTAGACAAATGTTTAGACAGAAATGAATTCTATTGTATTCTCATTAATCATTGTATTTCTTATATACATGTTCAATGGACATTGGTGCCTCTTCGTTGTGGAACCGCCGTTGCCGTCGTCGCACCCGTTCGGAGGATCGCCGATGGAACCACCACTGGTGTCGGTTATCGTGAGAATTAACTGTTCACACTTGTATTATTCTTAACAAATGATAGTAAATACTCAATGCCTAAAATATAGACAGCCCAAATGACAATCATCTCATGAAGGAAAAATCGATTGCAAAACCAAACACACTGAACTTGGTCCTGGTTCCCACGTTTCGAAATATTGAGTCAGGTTGATTAAAAAGAGAACATCAGTAATTCGAGCAGCTCAATTCTGGATATTTTGAGTGGACCTCCTCATTTACCCAAAAGAACAAACGTACTGATAGACCTCTGCATTTACCGAAATGAAAAAACATACTGATAATTTCATATGCCAAAACATGAACAAGATCTTAGGATGCACCATCTTCAAAAGAACGAGATCATTTAGCACAAAATATGAAAAATTCTTTAGGTTGAACACAAAATCCAGACCACGTCCACGAAAACTGACACAAACATCCATCAAGACGTTTACCAGAGTACCAGGCAACAACTTATCGATACTGGAATACATGTCCTTTTTAATCTAGGCAGAGATAGATAAACAACAACGATAGGTCTAAGTGGCCTTGTCAGCCTTGGCGGCGGTGGCAGCAGCCTGCCCCCTGAGCCGACCGGTCCTCCTTGCAGCAATGAGACCAACCTTCTGGCCAGGAGGAGCGTCACGGCGGACGGTGGAAGCGTGACCAATGTGCTGGTGGTTACCTCCTCCGTGGGGATGCTCCACGGGGTTCATGGCCACACCACGCACCTTAGGCCAGCAGTTCCTCTTCACGCGGTACTTGTGGTAGGCGTTACCAGCCTTCAGCATCGGCTTCTCAGTCCTGCCTCCGCCAGCAACCTGACCAATCATGGCACGGCAGCTGCTGGGGACAATCTTCTTGGCGCCAGAGGGGAGCTTGATCCTGCACGAAATAAATAGGATGAGTGGTGGGAAAGAACTGCTTCAGCACTCTGCCTGTAGATACAATCATATCCCAGGCTCAATACAAACACTAAAGCATCAATGAAATTCGCTCAAAACATTCAAGAAGGCATACGTCTACCGTAGCTCAGCTTTTACAGTACCAAATATACCATACTCGCCTATAACAAGATATGAAAAAATGAAATAAAATAGTAAATCAAAAACAACAATCTGCTACATCTTCAAATGTTGAAACTAGCAATGCCACAATAATCTGACACGGTAATCCAAACGTGCATCCTCAAAAGACATCTAATAATTATTAGGGTTTGCCTGCTAATTCTATACCGTAAATGGCAGTTTCAACTCAATCGAATTGGAAAGCACGAAACAGCGTTTTCATGTACATACGAACCATCTACATTCTAGGATTCAAACTTTCATGTAACACAAGAGCACATCTACATGTTCACGTCGCATAAACCATTAGCCACAGGAGCAGAGCATCGTCATTTGCGAAGCAAAGTTCTACCAGATCTATGTGTAATTCAAATTACGAGTCCAGAAATACAGAGATCAAATCCGACGAATGTAAGAGAGAGCGGGAGAAGCTGGATTATGTTCGGACCTGGAGGTGCCGTTGTCCGGGTTGTGCGATATAACGATGGCGTAGTCGCCGGAGCACCTGGCGAAGACGCCGCGGTCCCCGACGTGGTGCTCGACGTTGCAGACGACGGCTCCCTCGGGGATCCCGCGCAGCGGCAGCACATTGCCGATGGAGAGGGTGGCGCGGCGGCCGCAGTAGACGAACTGGCCCGTGTACATGCCCTCGGCGGCGACGAAGAGCTCCTTCTGGTGCTTGTACCTGAAGGGGTGGCGGAAGGTAACCTTGGCCAGCGGCGCGCCACGGCCCGGGTCGTGGATGACGTCGGTGACGACGCCCTTGAGGTACCCGTTGCGCTCGCCGAAGTCGAGGGAGCGGAAGCGGGCGGGGCCCTTGCGGTGGTGGGTGTGGGACTTGAACACGGACCCCGCACCCTTACGCTGCGCGCGGATCACGCGACCCATCTCGTCGGCGACGGCGACGGAACGGCGGCGGCGGCGGCGGCGGGAGGGAAGATGCGGAAATTGGCGCGGCTAGGGTTGCAGGTGGGACAAGGGGCAGCTTTATATAGCTCGCGGCAGGGGGGTTTGCGGAGGGAGTACCCTAGTACGGACGGTTCAGATGGAGTGTGAGGGATGGTTTGGACCGTTGGATTCTTCCCCGCGAAGTGTGGGGCTGCGGTGTCAGTGTGATCGGAGTTAGACCGTGTGAGGAATGGGCTGTCTTGCGCTTCCATGGCCTTTCCGCAGTTCTATTAGACATCTCGGCCCAGTGAAGAGCTTTTGCCAGAAGGGCCTGAATTTGTTGGCCTCTTGATGTGGGCTCAAAGTAGGGGTGAACTTTCGGCTGATATTTCGGTCTTTTTCAAATTTTGGTTTCTTGAAATCACTATCCGTAATAATATTAGGTATCTAAAAATTTTGGATACCAAAATTTCGGTTCGGTCTTCGATCCTACCCGATATATCTGAATTATACATTATATCTATATCATGTTTGCAAAAATTAAATATGATTCATAAATTTAATCTCATGAGGTAATTTATTATAAATTAATAAATCACAAATAAATGTTTAAATCAAACAACTTTATACATCACAACTTGAAAATAAAATATCAAAGTTTGAATTATTCATAGTTTACCACACATAATTTAACTTATTATTTAATTGACCGACTATTCGGTTATTTTGGTTACCCGAAGGTGGTACCCGAACCCGAAATTTATTTTTCAATTATTTATATTCGCTACTTGAAAAGTACCCGATATTTCGATCTTTTCAGTTCTAGTCTCGATTTTTTCGATTTAGATTTTTCGGTGCCTGTTTTTTTCTCACCCCTAGCTCAAAGCACAAGGATTGAGCTGTGCTTTTGTTGTCTTCGACATTGCTTCTCTGACAAATGTGTGAGACAACAGGAGCGTGACACATGCCACATCATAAACGATGGTGCACACAGGCTTCAGTTCAATTGCTACTGCGAGACTTCTCGGTTGCTTCGAGTCAACAAGTGCTTCACATTGCTAATATACAGCCGTGCACACAGCGCGAGCTATCCAGTGGTTACCATTCATCACACTCCTTATCTTTTTATTTATCATGGACTAATTTATTTTTAAACTAACCGGTGACATAAAAAATCCGAAAGAAGTACCAACCACAAAAGCATAGCAAAGATGCGCTCCCAGTCATACCAAAATGTTATTTTTAATTTCATTGGGATCTACTCCTCTCAGTTAAATCATTGACAACAAAACAGAAAGTGAAACACAAAATTACAGGTCCACTTTGTTACAGTTCACGGTGACGGTGAGGTGCGCAAATGTAACTTTAAAGATCTTTGCTAGGCTCTCGGTATCAAGGGTTTCTCCAGGCGGAAAAACCAGCTACACAGAAAATAGGGACCTACTATAGATCAGCGTCTCTTCTTGCTTGATTTTCCACTGCTTTTCGACGGGCTGGCAACCAGGTAGATAAACACTCCAACAAAAGAAACAACTGAGACCAGTGCCCCATATTTACCCACAATCCTCTGCATATGGATAAGAGTTTCTTTTAGCATCCATGACATGCTAAGCAGCCTATTGAGATGGGAGAAACGAGTGTAGTAAATTTGACCAATGTAGAAGAAGAGAAAAACGACTTACCTTAGCCTGAGCATATTAAGGGAGCAAATCCAGGTCCACATGGCAACCAGCACCAAAAACAGAAATCAAATATCAGTATCAGAAAAGAACATGGAGTAGGATGTAAATGCAACATGTTACTTACCCATTCAAACTTCTTTACTGGAGGTCTCTCAGCCAGAATATCCAGTGGAAAGATGGGAGTTGAATAAGCCTCCTTCAACACGCAAAAACATCATGTTAGCAAAAACATGTCCTACAAGCGCAGAGTGGAAAAAAGAAAGATGGGGATGGGGTGGCACACAAGAAACACTATGCTGAAGTATCTATGGTAAATGTAAAAAATGGCCAAACCTGAAGTGCAGTCTTTGTGGGAATACGGTATCTAATGATAGCTGGTGAACCTTGGAACCTGCCCTGGGTTTTGGTCTCCAGGACAAATGTGTGGGAAGCAGTGGCACCGCTACAAGAAATGGAGTCATTTTCTATAACAAAAAACATGAATACATCAGATAGATACATTACAGCATATACTCACGGGTCAAGCCTTTCCAATGTCTTGGATGACTCCCCAGAGACAAGCTCAAAAGCTTCAGTTGGCCAAGAGTCATCATTAATGGCTACATCATAGGCAGTTCTGCACAAAAAAAAAAAGATTAATTCAGAGGACCATACAAACTATATAGATACCCCTGCTAGTGATTATGTTATAACAACAACAACAACAACCAAGTCTTTGTCCCAAACAAGTTGAGGTCGGCTAGAAATGAAACCCAACAATTTTTTAAGAAAAGTAATATAAAATAAGATGAGAGTAAAAAAAGAACTTATGTTACAAGGAAAGGAATTTAAGTTAAACACAAAAACATAGATAGGGTTTGGCCACGGAAGAAATAGATGATATTCCACAATAACAGATAGCCAAAGCATATAGAATGATGAACATTCTATTAGCACACCATAATATATTTAATTATATTAGATCCTCAAAGACAAAGAAACACATCTAACAAGTTATGGTCCACCAGAGCTGCAAGATCATCAATGTAGTCGAGTACGAAATAGTAACTCATATTCCAAAACTGACTTAACCAGTAACAAATATTATCTGGGACTTCAACTAGCATGGAGGTGGATGTTGCATAGAACCTTTCATACCAGACTTTGGAAAAACATAGCCAATCAGCATCAGTATTCAGTAGGATCACAAAACAAAACAGTTGGAAAGTAAGGCCTATTAATTTTCTAGAAAATGGCTTGCTGGAATTAGAGGACCAGAAGCATTTAGGATATAAATCTAGGAAAACAGTCTGAGAAAGATGATACATCCAATTGAAGCAGATTGCAAATTAAACCCATACTAAAGCAGTAAAGCTTATCAGGTATTATGGACATGACAAGAGGAAGTAGTCACACATCAAATTTTTAATATCAAAATGCCTTTGCGTGCATTTCTAGTTTCTACATAGAAACACAGAGAAACTTAACTTTGTTCACAACCATGTAAGTATGTAACATATAACATAACCAACCAGTCAAAACTTGGTTGACTTTTTAGATGTTTCCAGACAAGCTACCAATTGCAATGCTGCAACATGTAGCAAACCTAGCAAGAAAACTCTAGATAAAGTACGGAAATTGAGATATCCCACACAACATAAGTTGTGTGTTTCAAATTTCAGGGTGCATCTAATATCCCTAAATATGAATAATTCGCAGCCATGACATGCGTGATCTAGATCTAGCAGTCAATGAAGCGCGGTGGGCTCAATAATAGACTTCCAGCAATGATCACGGTGATTTGGTCGAATTAGGGGTTTGTGAGCAGCAGTGCCTACAAATCTACCATGTTCCACCCGTATTGTAACACAATTGAGTAATCAACACACAGATCTAGCTCAACCCATAGAACCTCTTCAGGTTTAAGATCCCCTAAACCCCCGATCCAGATCCAAGAGAACGTCTCGATACTCCCAGCACCAACAGCGCGCATAGCAACAAACAGATCGGGGTCCGTGGAGGGAGGCGAGAGGTAGGGGGTAACACTGACGCGGATCCCTGGTTGTAGAGGTCGACGGAGACGGCGAGGCGCTCGACGCCGGGCTTGGGCCGGGACAGCGCCACCTTCTTGTGCGCGACGACGAAGGGTGTATCGGCAGCAGAGGCGCCGCCGATGGCGGCGAGGCCCAGGAGGATGAGGAGGACTCCGAGGGACCGCGCCATGGTGTTCGCCTTCGCACTTGCTATGGTCGGACTGGTGAATGGATCTCGTCTCAGCTGCCTTCCTCCCTCGTGTCTGGTAATAGCCCAGCCGCGTGAGGCTGCGCGTGGGGCCCGCCTCGCAGGTGCGTGACGTGGCTGGCTGGGTGTCTGCGTGATGAGCAGCTTGGCCTTTGTTTCAAGGAGCTGGTTCTCTAGATTCATTTATGATTTTCAGGCGAAATGATTTTGTGATTGGAAATGATTTTTTAAAATAAACTCAGAGAATCACTTCATATAATCAGGAGAAGCTATTTTTTTCAACTTCCAGCCTCATAGTTCATTTCAGATAATCACTTTACAGAATCAACTAAGAATCACTTCTCCTGAAAAAATACTGTTTGGCACAGCTTTTCGGATTCTGCCTGAAAATCAGGTCAGTAAAGCTCTGCCAAAAGGAGTCTTAGTACTCTATCCGTTTCAATTTATTTATCGTTAGTACAACATTCATTAGTTCATTTTCAGTTCTTTTGATTGCTGAAACGATAATTATTTTGAAACAGGAGTAATATTAATTTTTAGAAAAGAAAAAGAGTTTTTCATTTAGTTTCAATTTTCATGCGGCAATGGCTGGAGCCGAGTATGCTTAGACTCTCTGCAGTGATATACTGTAAAGCATACTAGATATGTGTAAATTTAGAGCATATACTGAAAAAATAGAAGAAAAATAGTATATAGAGTATGTTTTAGAGTAGATGAGTGCAGATAGCATTAGATTTTTATCATTATTGTACATCCTGGGTTTTTTTCGCTAGTAGCATGTAAAACCTTTGTAAAATTCATGAAACCGCTATATCCGTAAAAGTAATAACAATAGTTTATTCTTGAACTGAATAATTTGTTGTAATCTTAAATAATTGAGAACTCGGGAAGTACATATTTTTCATGTCTTTACGGCTATATGATGTTGTTTTCTTCTTAAGGAAAGCTATAAACTCTAACACATTTGAAGGTTAAGCAATATATTTTAGGTTCACATTTGATATTATCATTTACGATCACTTGTTGCTTTTGTTTGTTAGGGTTCAACCCTTCAAATGGAATATACTTTTGTGCTTCCTCAAATACACATACGTGATTAGCCACGTACTCTTTCCGTCTTCAAAAATTTATCGCTTTGTAATATATTTTTGAATTACATTAGCGACAAGTTTTGAAGGCAGGGAGAGTACTCTGTTTCTCATATGGTGAAGGAGTGTCAAATATAAAATAATGGAAGTGCATGGAGCGACTCAGTGTGAATTCTCTTGTATGTTTTCACACTTACCACTCGTACACTGACTATGTAGATAAGAAACGGCAAAAACACACAAGACAAAAACACAATGAACTTAGTATCATTTCATGACCAAAATGCTATTGTAGTTCTTACCAACCAGATGTTCAATTGGAACTTGAGAAGGACACAATGTTGGGCTTCAATAATTTATTAATTTTCCTCATTAACAGATGTCGATTCTAAAATCATCTGATAGTAGAACATGCATGTTGGACAGTGACATCCCTGTTACTCCTATCGTTTCTTTTTTTTTGTCACCGGCTATTTCATTTTTGAACTAGTCGGTGATAAATAAAAAGAAATGGAGGGAGTATTACTTATTGTTGTGCTTAGATCATGGAGAATGTTCAGTTTGAAGCCGGCCGGCCTTTATTCAACGTGTACGACGACGACCACTTCCACACCATTTTTTCAAGTTTTCTTGATCTTTTCACTCTGAATCAGTGTTGTTTTCAACTGTATCTGACATAGGCGCGCTGCAACCTTCCCTTCCCACACAGAGACGGATGCTGTAGCTTCACAAAATATGATTAGGGTTTAGTCAAAATTAGAGCTCGTCGACTCGATCAGTCGATGCCACTTGGAACCTCTGATCAGTTTTGTTGGTCTTTGTCGCTCGCTAGATGCCAAGAAAGAACCTTTTGAACCACTGTATTTAGGGATACTGACCTTGGTTCTTAAATCTCTTAATGACCACACAATTTTAGCTGAATTCTCGTCATACTCGAACCAAGCTCTCGTTTGTTGCTGCACCATCCTGCTCAATTATATCTGACTTAGCTAGCCATAGTATATCCCGCTCGCACTCGTCTGTCCAGGAGCATCAGCACGCGTGGCACTAGGATGCGAGCTGCGGTCTCGCTCGTGGCGGGCGCGGCGTCGCTGGCCGTGGCGTACGGCCAGCTCTGGCGCCGCCCGGAGGACCTGGCTCTGGCGTGCGCTGCCTTCGCGGCGACGTTCCTGCTGGTGCACTATGCCGCGCTGGTCGTCTCCGGCGGCGAGGCCAGCGGCGACGGTGACGACGGGGCCTGCATGAAGCGCCTGGCGCTGGTCATGGCTCTAGTCCTGTATGGCCTTGCGTGCGCCGAGGTCCGGAGCTCCGCCACGAGCCGGGAGGTCGCCGTGGCGGCGCTCGCGAGCTGGTGCAGCGCCGCCGTGCTTCTGCTGGTGTACCTTGTCGCGAGCGCCGGATGCAATCGCAGTGATAGTCTTGAAAACGGTGCCCAGATGGTCTAACCCCGTATCTATAGGTAGCTGCTAGTCCCGGACTCCTGGTTGCGAACTTGCGATTCACCGACTCTACGGCTGCATGCTGCGTGCATGTATGAATACGAATTGCTGGTTGTATATTGAAAATGACGATCGATCACTCTTTCTGTGCCGCGCTTGAATGATTTTTATGTTTTTAAACAAAAGTGGAGTACTGAGCTGACAAATTTTGTCATAGTTTAAACGTAACTGACTGCTGACATGCTTCTCTAGCTAGGTCCCTTCAGATAAACATGCTCTAGTACTTTTAGTAAGGACACATATGCATCATCTTTCTACATTATGTTTTTTTTTCATTTTTTAGATAATGATGCAGCATATATAATAGTTATGAGCCACTACTCTAATATACTCCGTCTGTTTCTTTTTATTTTTTACCGGTTAGTTTAAAAATGAACTAGCCAGCGACAAATAAAAAAACGGATGGAGTATAGAGCTGCAGCCGAACAGTTTGTTGCTTGACAAATCACTGCAAATCCCAGTACATGTTTAGTGTAATGATGCAAATTATTTTTTTCCTAAACTCGTAAAGATGCAATTTATGAGTCACTAGTCAGCCACGACATCAGGGTAAATGGAAATTCCTGCGGGAACGTCAATGACAGCAAAGAGTATCTCAACGAACTACAAATCCGCAAGTATAAACTGATACTGCGTTCTCTATTCCTTTAGAGCTATTCGTACGTCCTAAGTTTTTCTAAAACTTCCACATCAGAATATATTTGATTCTGTTGTTAGCAAACTCCTTCCATGGCTATGTAGCCATTATCTATAGGATGAAATGACGGGACTCAATTCCTCAATTATTACACTTTGTGTTCCATAATCCTCAGGACTTGTTTGGATAGGAGTAGATTCACTTCAATCTAAATGGATTGAGATGGATTTAGAAGAACATTAGTTTATTTTCCACTCCAATCCACTTCAATCCAATTAGATTGGGTGCACCCAAACAAGCTCTTATGGTTCAAAATAGTGACCTCTAAAATTTGGCTCCGTTAGCTTCCAAAAGATAAAATTTGGCTCGGTTTGACAACCTGAAATGTTTCTGATTCAAGATTGAATGTTTGAATCCCAATGAAACAGAAATTTTGATAAATGATTCGAATTAGAAATGATTGAAACATTTCTCTCTTGTACACTAGAAATGAGAAACAGACAAAAAGTTGTTTCACTTCCACCACATTTTGACAAACTGATTCTGGATCCAAGCAATAAACCAAATAGTTCGACAATCTCAATTTGATTCAACAACGATTCATGAGAATCTGAAACGTTTCAAGATGAATCATGAACTGTACCAAAAGAGACTTTAAATATTTAAATCTACGTTTCCTAACTAGTAGATACATCAGTTTAGGGTGTGTTTGGTTCGTAGGATGAGGAGGAACGGGACGGGACAAATCCATTTTTATTGTGTTTATTTTGAGGACAGGTGAAATAGAATCATCCTGAAAATGAATATTCTTCTCTCCCAAATCGAGCGGACCAATCCATCCACCCGGACACTGTGAGGCATCCGTCTCCTTCCCCACACTTTTGTGTTCCATAATCCTTATGGTTCAAAATGGTGACCTCTAAAATTTGGCTCCGTTAGTTTCCAAAAAAATAAAATTTAGCTCCGTTTGACAACCTGAAACATTTCTGATTCAAGACTGAATGTTTGAATCTCTATTAAACAAAGATTTTAATAAATGATTTGAATCAGAAATGATTAAAATATTTCTCTCTTGTACACTAGAAATGAGAAACAGACAACAAGTTGTTTCACTTCCAACACATTTTGACAAACTGATTCTGGATCCAAGCAATAAACCAAACAGTTCGACAATCTCATTTTGATTCAACAACGTTTCATGAGAAAATTTGAATCTGAAACGTTTCAAGATGAATCCTGAACTGTACCAAAAGAGACTTTAAATATTCAAATCTATGTTTCCTAACGAGTACTCCCTCCGGTGTACAAAAAATTGTCGTTTTGGACATATTCTCGCATACCAAGGAAGCATTAAATACATTTCTTTTTTTTTACAATACAACTCTCCTTAGTGGTCTGAGTGGTCTTCTTCACGTTTTTCCAACCAATCTGATGCAGGTTCGATTCCTAGGTACACGCTACCCCATTTTTTTACACCATTTTCCATGACATGCAGTATAAAACGACAATTTTTTGTGCACTCTTGGCTCTAGTGTAGAACGACAATATTTTGTACACCGGAGGGAGTAGAGAGACGGCAGTTTGGAGTACAACAGATGCCATATGGAGGGTGGAAAGAGGGCTCGACCACCGCTCCTCTATGAAATTTATGGCGTTTAGGATAAAATCTAATTTAATTCAAATTAAATTAGCTATCTTAAACATCATTTATTAAAATAAAAGGAGTATGTGGTTAGGTATTGATGCATGCTTTTTCTTTGGGTCATTGGATCAGTCCAGAAATCCATAAATTCCTCTTCCATCTCGTAAACCTAGTAGAATAAATAAATTAGAGGCTTCACCTACAAATACCTATTGGCTACCCACTTGCATTGGTCCTAAATATTAAAATGACCCACTCCGCCTTTGCTCAACTCGGCCCACACCACCAGTTTCGTGCTGGGGCTGTTCGTCGGCGCCACGCCACCGCCGCCGGCCTCCTTGTCCCGTCGCCCATCTCGCCCTCCGATCTCTTATCGCGCCGCCAACTCCGCCACCGGTGAGCCTTGCTCTACTTCGAGATATCTGTCTCGCCGTCGCAACTGCTGCGTGGTACGATGCAGTAGGGAGTAGATGGTCCCTTCTGCATTGAATCTCGCTAGGATGTTATCAGTCCCCCTTTTTGGTCCCTTCTGCGGTCCCATGACTATTTGTTTACGCTGCCATTGGCTGGTGATGCGGTGCCTTCTGCAATTTTTGCAGTAAGTATATCGATTGGCCCCCTCGGAAATGAAAGGGGCTGTCTGTACATGAAACATGAACCAGGTGGTGGTTGAACCGATCTAATCAGCTCCTTTTCTTTTCAGTTATATTTTTTCAATTGATCCTTTTGAGAAGAGAACAAGTCTCCTCTCTTATTTTTTGAATGGGTGGCAGGAGCTCTGCCGTGTTTATATTAGAAGAGAAGTCGTAATATTAGCGGTTTGCAACACATCGCCTGGCAAATGCTAACAGAACATTGACATGAACAAGAAATTTTCGGGTAACAACAAAAAAGGTATAAAGCTGGAGAAGCCATAATGAGCCCCCTAAGACGTGTGATAATAACTGCCTACGAGGACAAGTTCTCTCTTGCTTTAAGTTGTGATGACCTTTTCATCGAAGCTTTAAGAACCAGCTTATCGCATGAATTTTACGGACTATAGTTCCTTGCTTGCTGCATTACTAGAGTTTCTTGCTGAACAATCAGATATCTCTGGTGGGCATGTGGTTCCATTATATGAAAATCTGCGTTCTTTGCATTAGGATTCAACTCTGTGGTTCTGTATATGAGAGCTGACTAAATATTGTATCAATATATACGTTACAAAGCAAAGCATGGGCTTTATGTTCTCTGAAATAGCAACTTCTCTGCAGCACTCTATATACAAGCCAGTTGTGAATTTTTTTCTGAACACACAGGGTAGCCCCGGATACTTTAAGGAAGCAGGGTGAGACACCGGGGTCCAGAGGTTCGAACCCAGGTGAGCTGCCGTTGCACCTGGACGCGCTAGCCACCCGGCCAGAGGCCGGTTCTCCCATTTGTGAAACTACGTTGATGAAAAAAAGCTCAGATTAGGGGGAGAGACATAATATGTAGTTATGTACAAGGTGAGAATCGAACGCTGGATGGGTGACATCATAATTATAGAACCTTATCCATAAAAAGTTGTGCAAGTTAATATCTCAAATGAAATAACTAATTCAGGTTTCTGATGCATCTTCAGCTTATTTTTCCAGTTTTTCATCCTTTTCTGCAAGGATTATATTTTATGTCCTTTAATCATACAAGTTGAGTGATTGGTCTCATCGTGGTGCAGGACCAATGTGAGTTGCTGATCCATGGCCGAGCTTTTCCAACTCAAGTATAGTTTTCTGCCTCACATCACTTGCTTGTGCACCATTTTTCAATTCAATACTTGTTGCACTGAGGTCGGCTGTGCTACTCGGAGCTGAACTGTAGTATCCCATTGCATGCAACAACTCTGGTGCCATGCTCTCCTTGAGTTCGAATACAACTTCAGTCATTGTTGGCCGCTCATGAGATGGCCGCTCTATGCACTGCAGTGCCAATTCTGCGACTTTCCAGACAGAGTTGACATCATACTCTCTTCCCATCCTCAGATCAACAATGCTCTCAATTTCACCGACTGAGAGTTTCTGACGCACCCAATGTGGAATATGGACGCTCTCCATGTCACTGACAGAGACTGCTGGTGGCTGGCCTGTGATGAGCTGTAGCAGAACAACTCCGAAGCTGTACACATCACTCTTCTCACTGAGTCGGTATGTATTATAGTATTCAGGGTCTAGATACCCCAGGGTGCCTGCTGGTTGGGTTGTGATGTGGGTTCTGAACTCATCAGCAAACACCTTCATGAGCCCAAAGTCAGATATCTTTGCCTCAAGGTCAGCAGATAGCAGAATATTTGTTGTCTTCACGTCCCTATGGATCAGTGGCGGCTGGCATGCCTTATGTAGATACTCCAAAGCTGCATTAGTGTGTACGAGCTAATTATTAGGTTGCAATTGCAATTGGACAAGCGTTTGATGGACTAGAAGAAGCTTGCAAAACTTCTTAATGAGTGAGACATTTCTAGATTTATTTGGCATAATCAGCTGGCTAGTACATGCCTGCAAGTTCTATAAATCGCGGTGCAGGATATATCTCTTATTACTGTATTACTATTTCAGGTGTGTACTGTTACAAACCGTGGGCGGAGTCGAGAGCAATCTTGAGACGCTGATGCCATGTGAGGGGTGTAGTAGCAGAGGCCTTGCCTGTGAGGGATGTTTTCAAAAAGTTGGTTATAGCAAGGTTCGTGCAAAAAGAATTGAAAAGTATAAAGTGGTTCAGTAATGACAACTGACCGTAACGAGTGTCAGTTACCATGCCAGAACTCAAAAGTATGTCTTAGCAGAAGAACTAGGACTCTTGGTTATGCCACTTGAGTAGGGTCAGATAAAAAACTTGAGACATTACAATTGACTATGATTGAAACCTTAACTAATCAAGTATCCATAAGATTTTGATTTATTTATTTGTTACACATCCTGAAAGAGTGTTTGAGAAAGCTGAAACAGAAATCTTAAACTTAGTAATGAGAAAAAGACTGTTGAAGTAAAACAGCACCTAACAACGACCTCCTTTCTGGAACGAGGCAGGGGTGCTTATGTACCTCTTAATCGGTCACCTAGGTTTCCTCCATGCATGTATTCATAGACGAGGGCTAGATGTTTCTTATCTTTGCAATATCCAATCATGGAAACAAGATTTCTGTGATGAATCCTAGTCAGGTGTTGAACCTGCAATGCATGACAAGAATATTTGTCCCAGTAATTCCTTTAAATGCACACAAAAGATGAGTTATAATTGAACGGCCTACGGCGTACCTCGGTTGAAAACTCTTTATCCCCTTGTGATGTTGTTTTTGAACACATCTTAACAGCAACCGGACTTCCATTCTCCAGATATCCTAGGAAGACAGGACCAAATCCTCCTCGTCCTATTTCTTCTTTGAAGTTAGCTGTCATGTGCTTCAGCTCCTTGTATGTGAATTGTCTGTTCTCATATACATTCGACTTTTGTATAGGGTCACGAAGACTTGCGTTGTTTGTGGTCCACGAAACTAGAACCAAATAACATATTATATGAACACCTTTAATGAATGTAAATTCAATGGTTTCCTTTATGAAATGTTACCTTGCTGATTTTTCATTCTGCAAAGGACAATAAATGCCACCACAGATATTAGAGTTGCTACTGCTACTGAAACAACTATTGCAATAACAAGTATCTTTTTGCTTTTCTTGTTCGCTGTCTTGCAGGTAGAAGCACCATCACCACACATGTTTGCATTGCTGTCAGTCCTGGAGTTGAAGGAACACTATCTGAGTTCATAAAATTTGGAGAGAGTGTGGCAACTGTACTTATTTGATTCAAGAGGTTATTTTTTAAAATTTCTTATTATATAATGAGACTCATATGATACTTTAAAAATATTTTGGATCATAAAACTCTTGAAGCTGGCTACATGAACAAACCTTAATACAAGAGATCTATTTTGGTGTTTTTGTAGTAGAACTGCAGGAACTGGCCCACTGAGTATGTTGCTTGACAAATCACTGCAAAAAACCAGTTTAATATGTTGTTGCAATTCATCATTAAGTGATTTCAGGTTAACTAAAATACTTACAGGAATGTTAGTGATGGCATTTGTGCAAAGAAATCAGGTACTAGACTAGATAGGCTGTTATTGGACAGGTCCCTGGAATTACAATTCATATGAAATATAATATAAACTAAACATTAGAACAGATAAGTAGAAGTAAAGCATTAGATAGTTCGAGTTTCTATAACCAAATTGATAGCTAAAAATTTGGGACATGGAGGCGAGAATATGAAGGGCATGTATGACAATATTGTCTTACAAGTATTGGAGGTATTTTAGATCACCAAAAGAAGCATCAATGTTGCCACTCAACCCACTAGATGACAATCGCCTGCAGAAAATACAATAATTCATCAATATCATGGCATGAAAATATCCATTCATTGTTAGTCATGCGGTACTTAGCATCCACATAGGCCTCTAATGTTTTTGAAATTTTTGGCAGGAAAAGTCTCTAGGTGTAGTACTTACAGAGCTGTTATCCATGCAGGGCCCGATGAAGGATAACTGCAGTTCAGACCGTCCCAAGCAAATGCTTTTGGCACACAAGGATCACCCATCCAATTTTTCTTTAGTGCATACCTTGTGCGAATTGCCATCATGGCCTTGACTGTTCAATAAAAAAAAAACAGTAAGGTAACTCTGAAATTCATGCTTTGGGACATCCAGATTTTTCAATTTTGATCATGTTAATTCAAGTTGATATTAGGATGTTTGACAAAAAATGATCAAATACGTAGGTCAATGCAAGAAGCTCTGCATCCAATTCGCTTGCAATCAGAATAATCCACCCTATGCTCACAACACAATGCTGATGGATGCAAGCCGACTAACAGCATTTGAGCAGGTGTTGGAAAGTATACCATCTGCATCATTTGTCGCAAGCTCAGTCATTGGCAGCACAGAATATATCTCGAATGCATTCAGGATTGGTGGAAGTGTCGCATCCGGTGTGGCAACTAGTGAGACTGTGTGTTGGCTCGATCCCTGCACCATCCTTTTCAGAAGCTCGGCAGAGAGGTACTTGGGCATGTAGCGCTGGCTTCCGTTCCATGTAGCGTTGTCAACGAGGACATCAAACTGCCTCAGCACAGTTCTTGGCAACCTCTGCACCTCTGCGAAGTATAGCAACAGGAGGTATGATGTGTTAGCATTTGTTATGGAGGAATCTGGGCTCCACGTGAAGTCGATCCGGGTTCCGTTTACTGGAGTGGCGGCGCTCCACAGTATCTTTGATGATGTATCGAAGTTGCTGATGTTGGAGACTTCGACGGCTGTTGAGGTTGTTATGTTGGTCCATGCATCAATTTCGCCGTAGGACTGCCAGAGGCGGTCTAATGGATCAAATGGGTACCTGTTGTTTGCAGGAGACCAATGTTAAATGAATCGACCAAGAAAACGCCGGAAATTTTAGGAGTACTAGGAGGCAACTGAAAGACAATTAGATAATTGAGATCTGAATGTATTACTGCATCTACTTTGGCATTGGAAGAAGGATGGGCATTCCATCAGTGCCATTGTGTTATTTGAAGAGTTGCAGATAATTTAGTAATCATAATCCAATAACAAATTCAGGGCCCTTTTGGAACATAAGGGAAGTTGACGAATTTTAATTTCGACCCAATGAGAACTGATATTTGGATGACGTTTGACTTGAAGGAAATATGTAGAAAAATTTCCCCATCTTTGGAGTTCAGTCTAATACTTTGTTAAAATTCTTTTGGGTCGTCCAGTGCAACACTTCTCTGTTTTAATCTTTTGTATCTAACCCTTGGACCCTCTGTAATGCATATATCTTTCGTATATCCGGATTCAATTTTGACTACTTTTTGCACGTTGCATCGCTCAGTATCCCTCTGGTTTTTGTAGACTACACGTGTGTGTGTGTGTCTAGATGATCTGAAAGTGTGATTAGATCATTCAAGGATGATTAGTCATGTACTGTGTGTTTAACGGCTTGTCGTGAGCATCTGTATATGTCTAGCGTCTAGGATTTCATATATATGTATTTTGTACCAACCTGAATACGTTGTACGTACTGGCCGGCCGCCAGAAATGGTAGCGGTTGAAGCTGTACGTCGCCGAGGGCCGGGGAAGGTTGAGCAGCGCCAGCCACTGGTTGACTGTGGCCTCCGGGTACATCTGGTCCCGGAGCGGCCGCAGGTCAAGCCCGGAAATGAACGGCGTGCCCAGTCCTCGGTTCACCAGGCACACCTGCAGGTTTGTTCATACACCACCAACCAGCCCAAACAAAAGCTCAAGTTGTTTGCAAGCTACTGTATATGAAGTATTTTTTTTTGTTGTTGTATAAATATAGTTGAGAATGAGACATGTGATTAAACTGATGTACCTGGAAGAAGTCGGACGGCGCCACCGCCACCGCCTCGAAGATGTACGACCTGCCGGCGGCGGTGACGTTCACGGTGACCCAGCGGTTGACGCCGATGTGGAGGTCGAAGGCGGGGAGCCTGTCGAGCGCGTCGTAGTTGCCGTAGTAGAAGGTGGCCCGGACGAGGTACCTGCCGCCCGGGGCGACCGGCCGGAGCGTGTAGCAGCTGCGCGCGCCGGGGAAGTACCGGACCGTGAGGTACCGGTCGGCCAGGCCCTTGACGTTGTACGGCGGGTTTACGCCGGCGTTGCTCCCCGCGTCGGTGAAGCCGGCGTCGGAGACGTACCGCAGGCCGCGCGTGGACTGGTCGGCGTACGACGCGCCGCCCTCGATGCCGCAGTCGATGCTGATGAACCCTGCTGCCGCGTCAAGCAAGCCGATCAGCTCAGGGCGGCATGCACGGTGGTGAAGACGATGCAAATAGATCTCTGCACACAGGTTAGAGTAGTAGTACCGAGCGTGTCGAGCTGCTGGCCGTGGACGCGACCGGCGAGCTCGGAGGAGACGAAGCAGAGGAGGACGAGGAGGGTCAACGCCGCCATGGCTGGCTCCATCTCCATGCATGCGATGCGACAAGCTAAGCATGCAATAATCAGTGCTTTCACCTGATCTGTTCAGTGAGAAACAACACACCCACATGCGCACGCACATATATATACACTCCTTAGCATCTTATCTGCGTTCAACTCAGACTGTCGTAACGTGTCTTATTGATTAATTAGAATGTCAACGTCGTGATTGCTGGGACAGGGATTGACGAACAAACACGCTGAGGAGCTTCTACATGGTACAAGTCAACGCGGCCAGATCAATGATGGAAATGAGCGAGAACATTGCACGATCCTACAGCGAGCTTTGCGTGCAATTAAGAACTGGAGACGGCGCTGTCCTCGCGATTAAGAAGCCGATCCGATTTATTTGTCAATTCATTCTGAATCACTCATCTACTACTTATAACCAACCCTGATCCTAAATATTCAACCGATGAATACGAGTTTGATTTAGGGAAGCATCCAACCAATCGATCAATCATACAAGGACATCTGGCATATTTGATTAATGTTTGTATAATTTGGTTGGCTCTTCAAAAAAAAAAAACACTTCAATCACAACAGGCAAGGATACTCTTAGTTAGCATCATTTCACATCTGTTTATTCATGCATATGTCCCTGTACAAATTTCAGACGATTCAAATAAATTTCATTTGTACCTAGCAGGTATCGCACGAACCGATTTGTAACGTTGCATAACGAATTTTTTTCGCTTAAAGTCCCCTAACCCCTGGCGCACCATTGAGCATAAGGATAGACATGAGATAGAAAACAGGGAGAGGAAGAGGAACAGAGGAGCTGGAGGAGGAGGAAGAAGCAGATGACGACGAGCTCCTCTTCCCAGTCCCAGTCCCAGCCTGGCCTGGATCCGCTGGCTTGAAGGAGCTGCAATCTGTCGGCTGGAAGGAGAGCACGTCTTCGCCGAGGTCGTAGAGCAGCTGCATGTTCTGCTGCATGAAGCTGCCGATGACGGTCGTCTCGTTCCTCGGCGACGAGCGGATCTTGCTCGCCGAGCTGAACACCGCCATGCACGCCGTCTCGTTGCCCACGGGCGCCCAGTAGTTCTCCGGCGGCAGCACCACGTCACTGCCGCCGCCGAAGTGCAGCACCATTGGCGGCACCAGGCTCTTCAAGTCCCCCTGCGCCACGCACAGCTCCAGCCTTCTTCCAAAAACCGCTTTCGGCGGCCGCACCAGGCTGGCGCCCAGCTGCTGCTCCAGCTCCGCCTTCAGCGCCCGGTACGCCTCGTCGACGAGGCTCGTGAACGGGGTGCCGGAGTCGACCACCGTGCCCGCCCACTTCCCCGGCTTCACCTCCCGGAGGTCGAACGCGGCGGAGGGGACGTCGAGCTTGGCCTTCCCCACCGTGATCCCGGCGAGGGGCAGGTAGTAGTACGTGCTGTACGGGTCCTCCTTCGGGTTCTTGACGAACGGCACCGACGTGACCGGCGCGGTGCCGCCGCTTAGCACGGCGGACGCGCCAACCAGCAGGTGGCTCGGGTTGATGGCGCCGCCGAAGAACGGCGTGAGGCAGTAGGAGAACCTGTTGGCCTCGCCGAGCTGCGAGACCAGCGACAGCGGGCCCCTGCCGAGCCCGACGATCCCGGACGCGCCGTCGAGGGACCCGCCCGTCAGCGAGCTCGCGCCGACGCACCCGAACGCGAGGCTCACCTTCTCCGACGACGACTTCCCGAACGCGAACTCGTCGGAGCAGAGGTCGCCGGCGATCTCGTCGAAGGCGTTGTAAGCAGTGTGGACGAAGCACTCCGTCGACCCGCTTCTTCTGCTGCACTCCGTCACGGAGCCGAGGCCCGCGGTGCACGCGGCGTCGCTGCACGTCAGGTTCCGGACGGTGCGCGACAGGGACGGGTCGTAACGGGGGAGGTTCTGACGGAAGCAGACGCTGCAGGAGGCCGTCTGCGTCCAGACGAGGCTGCTGGCGGTGTCCACGATGGCCTCCACCTTCTGTGGCGGGTCGCCGATGAGGTACTCGGCGAAGTACTGGTTCTCGACCAAGCGAGCCGACCTGGACGCCAGACGGCGGTGGGTGCGCTCGACGGCGCGCCGCATCCGCTCCTCGTCGGTGCAGCCCTCCTTGGCGTCGACGTGGGTGAGCTTGAGGTGGAGGCCGGCGGCGCAGGTGGCGAACGTCAGGGAGCCGCACAAGAGCGCGAACCAGAGCAGAGGCCTCACCATTTTTGAATCTGATGCTTGGCGCGTGTTTGTGTTGTGTGCATACGCGAAGAAGTGTATATATAACCTTACAAGCCGTGCCATGACCAAATCATCAATGTAGCTGGATTCGATCGTAGTGGCATAGTAGCTGACAGCAATTCCCGAAAATAGAGGACGATCAAATATCAAACTGTTGACATTACAAGTGGGTGTGTATTTAAAAGTAATTCAAAGAATTTCAATTTCCACAGGGCAAATACAAGATTTTATAGATTCTTTGAAGTATTTAGTAACATGTTCAATTTAGCAGTGCAATTGAGCTGGAGGTTGATTTGAGATTAATTTCCTTAAAAAAGCAAGATGACATTATCTCAAGTGGTTGTATCTAAGCTTAACACAAACACCAAATTTCAGTAGGATAAACACGAGACAGCAGAGTTCATTGGCACGACCAATGGATGAGTTGATATCATGCAGACTAAGTCATGCACCTCTTTAGGAATGAATCATGTTGGCCAGACAATATCAGCTGCAGCACTAAACTCTTTATTAGTTTGAACAATTCATATGCTTCAATTTTCTTTAGTAGATTTTGTCCACGAGGTTTTCTTTTTGTAGAAGTGGAATTCAGCTTTTGCAAGAGCTAGCTAAGAAAGGTCATTTTGCAAACATTTTAGCCAGAATTAGCAATATTCCCGTCAGGAAAAAGATACAATTGGGCATTATAATGTCAGTAAGAAGTAGGTATCATTAATTTTTTAGTAGCTATTTTTCGTTATTGAACTTATCGTCGAAAATGTTGTGTATCCCTCCACATGGAGGAGGATATCACAAAGTGGGTTAGGATAATTAAGTTGGAGTGGGTTGACATCTCATGGGACGTCGCACCATGAGGAAACAAGAAAATACCATCTCTACCTTCAAAAGTTTGTCATGTTTTAATTTATTTTTTTTTTAAAAAAACGTGACAAACTATTGAGAATGGAGTAGCTAAATTTTGCGTGTCAACCATTCTGTCTACACCCTCTCTGTATGTCGTGCGTAGTCAGGCTGTTCAGGTCGTGCACAATACTCACACACAACAAACACCAAAGAGAGAAGAGAAGAGAAGAAAAAGGAGAGGTGAATCTGTCCAGAATTGGTGACTTCGAAAACTAATCACCATCAAGCCGTTGATCAGAGGCTCAAACGTGTTGAGCTTGTTCTTCACTTAGGGTATTCTCATTTGTGCTGCGTGCATCATAGTTACGTAAAAACGAGGTTATCATCTTGATACGTTTGAGTTTCATTAAGTGCTCATTATAAAAAAAATGGTTAGGTGGAGCATCAGTTTTGAAAGTGTTTTTGTCATGACGCCAGTTGAGAGAAATCCCGGCCTGACACATATAGGTCCCACACGTCATTCATTTGTTTTTATCTCTGGTGTTACATGTTTCAACCCGGTTTAAGGGAAAACGGTTACCTATAGGAATTTTTTGACGGTTAGCTACCTATAGGATTAGGAGTATTGATCTGTGCATGAACAATAAACAATGTATGTGAAAGGGAGTAGAGCAGGGGCCAACTGGCCAGCTCGGTTGGGGCCGAGCTGCGCCCGCTCGGGTTCAAGCGCTGTTCGCCCGGATGCCCACCTCCTTAAATCAGCGTCGTTGGCTATCTGGACCAGTTGGCTTTAAAAAAAACAATGTGTGTGAACATTAACATGTGGTTGATTAGCCTTTTGTTGGTTTTGCTTATGGTTTGGCTAAACCGTGGTTGGACAAGGCTAAATAGTGACATCAAAATTGAAAGAGTATTATTAGAAGCAACTGCACTCCTTGATTGATTGAATGGTACATTCGATACATATATATAGCCGGATCTGCACTGGCTAATCTAATGTGAAAGCGTGTGTGGTGCAGTTTACAGAAAATTGTGGTCTCTGGTCTTCATTAGACTTGGAGGAACCAAGGAGGTATATGCACATGTAATAGAGGAGTCTGTTAACACCCCCCGTAGTCTCAGCTGGTGGTTCTCCAACACAGAGACTATGCCGAAAGTCTTGGAACAACGACGAAGGTAGGCCCTTGGTGGATATATCTGCGAACTGACGATCGTTGGGTACGTGTTGCACTCAAAGAGCACCGACAACAACTTGTTCACATACGAAATGAATGTCTATTTTAACATGCTTCGTCCTCCTGTGATGTACCGAATTGTGCGACATATATACCGCAAATATATCGCCGCAATGAACGATGGTAGCCTTGTTGACGTCACAATGAAGCTCTTGTAGAAGTTGACGCAACCACATACATTCGGATGTAGCAGTTGCGACTCCCCGGTACTCTGCTTCAGCGCTAGAGCGGGAAACAGTGGGCTGACGTTTGCTAGACCAGGAGATCAAGGCATCATCGAGGAAAACACAATACCCTTACGTGGATCTCCTTGTGTCTAGGCAACCAGCCCAATCGACATCTGTGTCAGCCATGAGTTGTTGAGATGAAGACGCATGAAGATGTAACCCGAAGGTTGCAATACCTTTGATATACTTGAGGATCCTCTTCATAAAGTGAAGGTGATGATCATGCGGATCATGCATATGGAGACAATCTTGTTGTACTACATAGGTTATGTCGGGTCTGGTTATGGTGAGGTACTGAAGTCCACCTGCTAGTTGACGATACTCGCTTGGGTTGGATAGGCGAGTGCCATGTGATGTGGAGAGCTTTGACTTTGTGTCAACAGGTGTGGATACCGAACGACAATCTATCATTTCTGCTCAGTCGAGAAGCTCTGCAGCATACTTGGCCTGTGACAAAAAAATCCAGTTTTCGTCCGTGTGATATCAACTCCCAGAAAGTATTGGAGTGGTCCCAAATCCTTGGTTGCGAACTCAAACTGAGGGAGTTGACGAAGCCTTGTAACAATTCATTGGAGGAGGAGGTGAGAATAATATCATCCACATACAATAGCAAGTAAGCAGTGTGTCCTCCTTGATGATAAACAAAGAGAGAAGTGTCTGCTCGAGACTGCTTGAAACCGATTGTTGATGTAAATGTAGCAAACCTGTGAAACCAGACACGTGACACCTGTTTGAGGCTGTAGAGGGATTTCTTCAGTAAGCAGACAACATCAAGAAGGCTTGAGTCAATGAAACCAGCAGGTTGAGTACAATACACCGTCTCCTGAAGTGTGCCATGGAGAAAGGCATTGGAGACATCAAGTTGGTTGACATTCCAATCTCGAGAAGCAACAATGGTGAGAACAGTTCGGATCGTCGCTGGTTTGGTTACTGGCGCGAACGTGTCGCTGAAGTCAATACCCGGATGTTGATGAAATTCGCGTACCACCCATCTGGCCTTGTACTTTTTGAAAGAACCATCGGGACAAAATTTGTGTTTAAATATCCATTTGCCGGTGACGATATTTGCATTTGCTGGCTTCTGTACAAGAACCCATGTGTCATTGGCGATGAGAGCGTCATATTCTTGTTTCATAGCGAAGAACCAATTAGGGTCCTTGATTGCAGAATATACACTGGGTATTGGAGAGAGAGGCCGTGAAGGTGCGGTGATCATGGCGTACTTTGGATTAGGGCAGAAAATTCCGGATTTGGATCTGGTGATCATGTGATGTGTTGCTGGTTGGCTGGATGAGGTGTGTCCAGCAGGTTATTGCGCTGGGAGAGGCTGATTTGGTTGTGGATTAGAAGACGTCGTAGCTTACGTAGAATCAAAGGGCGAAGCGGTCGGGACCGATGACAGAATGAGTTGTGGTTGGGGTGCAAGTATCGATGGGTCTGGTGAATGGGCATTTGGCGCTGCTGGTGGTTGTTGAGGGGTTGGGATGCACACGTCGTCAGGCGTGTTCATTTGTGGCTGAGGATGATGGTGGGTCATGCGTTGTTGCGGACGCGGACGTGGGATAGGTAGGAGGCGGGCCGGAGAATCCGGATCTGGAGTTGTGCTGCCTGGTGATGCTGATTGCAGCAGAGGAACAGCAACTGGATCCGTGCTTGCCGGTTTGCATGGTACTGTAGTCAACGTGGGCGTCGAAGTTGTATGTAGCGGCGGGAGACCAGCAAAGGGAAACTGACGCTCATCAGATGTCACATGTGTGTATGTGATAATCTTCCTTGTGGTAAGGTTAAAACACATGTACCCTTTGTGATCATTTGGATATCCTAGAAATACACAAACAACAGATCTAGGACATAATTTGTTAGTTGATGTGGCATATAGATTAGGGAAACAGAGACAACCAAACACACGAAGATGATGATAATCTGGAGTGACTCCGAAAAGAAGTTGATAGGGTGTGGTTGGTGATATGGATTTGCAAGGTCTACGATTCAGTAGATAAGTGGTGGTGTGTAGGCTTCGGCCCAGAAGTATGGTGGCGCATGGGACTGCATTAACATAGTGCGAATACAGTCATTGATGGTTTGTAATATTCGTTCGGCCTTGCCATTTTGTTGTGAGGTGTAGGGACAGGAAAGACGGAGGTGAATTCCATGAGAGGAGAAGAATGAACGTAGCTAAAAGTTGTCAAATGCCTTCCCATTGTCGGTTTGTAAGGCCAGAATAGGAAGACGGAAGTGTGTGGAAACATAAGCATTAAATGTAGTGAGTGAGGGTAACACTTCACTTTTGTTGTGTAGTGGGAAAGTCCACACATAATGAGTAAAATCATCAATAATCACCAAATAGTATTGAAAGCCTGAGACGTTGAGTACTGGTGATGTCCAAACATCAGCGTGTAGTAGCTGAAAAGGGAAATAACTGATAGAACTAGAGGATTGAAAAGGGAGGCGCACATGTTTTACAAGACGACAGGCTTGACAAGTGTGCATTGTCTGCTTATTACAACTAAAAGGAAAATTAATCAAATCTTGTTGAAGGCAGTGGCGTCCGGGATGTGACGGCTGGATCCTCAGTGGATAAAGATCTCCCGAGCTATTACATCGGAGAATCTCTGTTCTGGTTGGAAGGTCCTTGATAGAGAAACTAAATGGGTCAAATTCAATTGAAGCATTATTTTCATGAGTAAGTTGACAAAAGGAAATTAAATTGTGAATAAGGTTAGGCGAAAGAAGTATGTTCGACAGTGACATAGTTTTACCATCTGTAGGAATGACGAAGGAACCTGTATGCGTAATAGGTAGCCTCACGCCATTGCCAATAGTGACAAACTTGTTGAACGGAAAGGGGCAAACAAAAGAAAGATTAGTTCGAGTATCAGCAATATGTGCTGAGGTGCCAGAGTCAACGAACCAATCGGAGGTTTGTTGAGGTGAGACAGCCGCGCTGTTCAGGGCGTGGAGAAGAGCATGTGTGTCCCAAGGTGTCCATGGATATGTAGAAGTGGCCATTGAGTTGTTGAAGACATCTGTCGTCGAGGTGCGTCGACGATCATTGATTGCTGGGTCAGAGTGCCAGGCCGAGGGTCGAGCATGCCGGCATCGGGCACCACAAATGGCATAGTCCATGCCTGAATGAGCCCGGTCCACGAGTTGTAGTTAGGACGTCAACCTCCATTGAACGGTGGACGAAGGCTGGATGTCGAGTTGCCGTTGGCGTTACTAGAGGTATTGGGGCTGCATCCACGATCCCGACCACGACCGCCACGGGAGGAGTTGGGGCCTTATGCCGATGCCGACTGAGATCCATAGGAATTTCCGACAACCAGTGCATGTTTTTCGACGGTGGCGGCGTGTTGTGTGTCAAAGAGTTCTTCCATGAGGAGGTGGGAGCGCACACTACGGAATGTGTGCGGCGGCTGTCGTGAGGTGATGATAGAGATGGTGTGTCGATACTTAGGGTTGAGGCCATGTAGTAAATTGAGGACCTGACTGGATTCAGAGATGGGTTGCCCCACCTCAAGCAGATTATCGGCGAGGTTCTTCAATTTGGCGCAATAGTTCGATTTGAACATGTCACCTTGGCATAAATTCTGAAACTCAACTTCATAGAAGACGGCTCGCTGCATTTGATTATCATGGAACAGGTAATCAATTGCATTCCATAGGGAGTAGGCGTCCATACGTCATTGCCGAACAATCTGGAAAACCTCGATAGAACAAGTGGAGTAGATCCAATGCACCAGGCACTGATCAATATGGTGCCATTTGGATGTAATGTGACTCGTCAGTCCAAACTTGGCAAGCGTGGTGTCGAAGAACATCCTACAATCAACATAGTTTGGATTGGAAATTTCAAGGGTGACAGAGATATGAGACTTTATGTTGATTGTTTGGAGAACGTCTGCAAGTGAAGTAGGGGAGGGCCCCACCAAATCTTCATCGACGCCAGCTTGAGAAGAGGTTTATCCAGAGGCAGTTGAGAAAAAAGAAGGATTAAAGGCCATGGTGGAGATTAGGGATCGATGACTAGAGAAGTTCTGGTGTTTGATATCATGAAAGAGTATCATCAGAAGAAATTGCACTCCTTGATTGATTGAATGATACATTTGATACATACATATAGTCGGATCTGCACTGGCTAAAGTGCACTGGCTAATCTAATGTGAAAGCGTGTGTGGTGCAGTTTACAGGAGATCATGTCTGGTCTCTGATCTTCGGTAGACTTGGAGGAACTGAGGAGGCGTACGCACATGTAATCGAGGAGGTTGTTAACAAAAATGATTTTTTCCGGTCTGTAGAGACAACCAAGTGACCGCTGTTGTATATACCCCTGTGTGATACTCCCTCTATCTCAAATTACTTGTCACTTAGGACAAGAATTTTAGTTCAAAATGAACTAAAATTCTTATCCTAAGTGACAAGTAATTAGAGATAGAGGGAGTATATAGTTATTCCTAATTAGAGCCATATTCTTTCTCGTGGGAGGTGATTGCCACGGCAGGTGGACCGACGCCCCACATTTCCCGGGTGTTAGTCGTGGGCGCTCGCCGCGCTCCTCACTGTGGGCTTCGGGGTCTGTACCCTCTTCCTCGTGGTTGTGCATGGCGCCATGACACTGCTCGCGTGTCTGAGGCCTGGGCATGGTTGCGTTCCTCTTGTGGAACGTGTACCTTGAGGCGTCCGGGTGCACTCTGGTGATGGTCTGTGGATGGGCTTCTGGCCTCCAACCTTGGCATCCCAGTCGACGAGAACGGCCAACTCGTCAAGATCAATGGCATGACAATGTCAACGTCATGATGGTTGTGTGCCATAGATCAATGGTCCGGAGTTCAAGACTCGTTGGCGGCGAGCCGAAGGAGTCCAGGAACAACAGTGGATCTACCGTGGATCAGGACGGAGATTGACGTACAGGTCTTGTTGCCACACCATCACTTTTGGATGTTGCTTCCCTGATGTGGTGATGGTGTCATGGAGTCCACGACCGAAAAGTGGCACAACGAGGCGGCTGTCGGAGACTGGTTCCGGCAATTCCCCCGGTACTACCATTGGCAGCCCGCATAATTTCTTAGTTCGGTTAGGACGCGTGGAGATTCAGAACAAGATGGTGACTTGACAAGAGGATTTATGTGGTTCGGGCTGCATGAGCGTAATACCCTACTCCACGGGTGTGTTGTTGTTATTGTATTGAGTGTATGAGCATGTGAGAGCGTGAGCCAGAGAGAGCCCCTTGAGCGCGTATGTATGCCCCTAGCCAGTCTCTAGCGAGTCTCTCCTCGTGTATCGCCCGACCAATCCTTTTATAGTACAAGGGCTGACCGTTACATCATTAGCCTGGCCCGACATGTGGCCCTGACAGTTACTGATGCCTAATACACAATTTAATGTACTTAATTACCCTTAATAGCGTGGTAACACACCTTAATAGTGGCGTTACTAGTATTAAGGGTCCTCCGATCGTGTGTCATTAAGATAGCATTAATGACACATAATCAGGTCTTGAAGCCTTTAATGTCCCTTGAAGGTCCGAGCCGTTGGACGTCCACCAATCTGCCTATTGAGGTTGAAGGTCCGGCGGTTGGACGCGTGGCAGCTTCGAAGCTTACCGTCTTGGACGAGTAGATCCAGTGCCGTGGTACACATGTCAATACCGGAGCTTCCCTCTGTCGGGGGTTAGGTCCAGGGGTGCCACATAGGTATCTAGTCCGGAGCATTCCCATGTAGGGATTGTAGCTACGGTTTTATGATACACATGGCGGCACTAGTACTAACCATATGAGGGAGGCAGGTCCGGTTACGAGCAACACGTGGGGCCTTCGGAGGTCTTCAACTCAGATAGGTGGAGTTTCTTTGCACTCTTTGCAGTTCCAAGGGGTATCCGATACACATGGTACCGATAGTGGCCCCCTAGCCCACCTCTGGGAGAGACCTTCTAGATTAAGTCGTTCTGCTGGAGGTGGGTCCATCTTTCGATTTCTGTGCCGTGTCTTCAAGGGTTTTTGGATGTACCGTTGAGGTGATAGTTTGTAGTTAAACCATCGCCGTGTGGCATCTTCTGGACGTGGCAGGTGAGATTTGCGCGTGCGGATCTCAAGCAATTGAAGGTCGCCGATTCCCAATATGAAAATCGTATCGATTATGCGCGCCCTGTCAGGCGGCTGCCCTTGGGTTTCCGACCTCTCATCATGACAACTGTTCGCCTGGGGTAAGGACCTCGACTTGATCGTCTGGGTGGTCCCGGGCCCCTTTGTCATTGGCAGGGTGCAATTTTTGAAATGTATCCTCGACCCTTTTTGCGGTTTCCATCCAAGCGTTGCGGGGGCCTACTTAAGAGGGAAAGCGCGCATGGATTGGGGATTCCTTACGCCTTCATTTGAACTTGCGCTCGAATCCTCCAAACCGTCTGTCGGTACCCTAGAAACCGTACACCCCTTGAGGTTACAAAGATCTCAAAGGAAGGCCATCTACTTGGTTTGAAGACCCTCGGAGGCCCACTTGTCAGACATGACCGGACCCACTTCTCCAACATGGTTAATTCCTGGGTCGCCACGTGTACAACCAAACCGGAGCTACCGCCCACAAGGGGGAAGCTCTAGGCCACGTACCGAAACGGCACCTCCGGACTTAACCCCTGACCGAGATAAGCTCCGGACTTGACACGTGTCTGGTAGCCCCGGAGCTACCTGCTTCCCACAGCAAGCTCCGGAGCTGCCACGTGTCAAATCGTTGGACCTTTCAGCCTCTAACCTCCAGAAGACCTTGTAACGGCTCCGGATCTTCAAAGGAGAGCCAAGGACTTCAAGACCCGATTAAGTGCCATTAATGCCATATTAATGACACTTAAACAGACGATCTTAACACCAGTAACGGTGCTGTCGGAGCCCGTTACAGGATCATTAAGAGCAATCAAGCGTGTGTCAATACTAGTAACCGCCGGGGCCACATGTCGGGCCAGGCTAGCTTGTAACGGCTTGTCCTTGTACTATAAAAGGACAGGCCGACGATACACGCGAGGAGGACGTTCACATACGAACTCACGCACCATATACGCTCGTGACAAGCTCTTACAGCTAATACAACACCAACACACCCGTGGAGTAGGGTATTACGCTCAGGCGGCCCGAACCACGTACATTCTTGTGTCTCCTATGCCAAACTCCAATTCACCTTCTTGAATCTTCGCGCGCCCACACCGAACTTCAAACTCCCCAATCACTTTAGCAGTGTAAGAAGATCTGCCGGCTCCAACAGTCGACAGTTGGCGCGCCAGGTAGAGGGGCATGAGATTTTCGAGAATGGTGAACTCCGCTGCTGGATCATCCGACGGCCAACCTGCTGCTCAGGATGTTGGGGGCAATCCCTCCAACAGGAAGCCACCAGCAGGAGCCTCAGCACCAGCAGGAGCCACACTCCCACCACCACCGTCTTCTCCAGCAAATCGTGCTGGGCAACATGATGATGCGCCAGCGTCGCTTATTGCGTCGGCGAGTCATGACAACCCGGAACATGCGCTCCATGCAGTGCGTGCTCTTCTCCAACGTCCACCACCTCCGGATGCATCTCGAGATGCATTGGAGCAGTGGAGAGCCGATGTGGAGCATTTGGTCGCAGGAGCGGCCGAACGCCTCAACAACCAGGGTCCTCCTCCTTCGGGACGAGCCCCGTTGCAGCGGCGGACTTTGTCTGGAAGACTTGGTCCGCACGCCTCCAATAGCAGGAGACGTGCTGCATCTCAACAAGTGACGTCATTGCCCTCCGGGGCTCGACGCACTCACACAATATCCAGGATTTCAACTCACGACCTCCGGGCGGAGCTTGATCGCCGATACCGCCAGCAGGATGGCCGGGTCCATATCGAGCGTGCCCGTGAAAGACGGGAAGCTCAGGACCTTTCTACTCTTGAATGAGTAGGAGGAGGCTGTTCAGCCCTAGCCATGCACCTGCGCATGGTTAGATGGCCACAGAATTTCCGGCCACACGTGCCGGAAAAATTTGACGGGACTGTCAACCCCGCCGAATTCCTTCAGATATACTCCACTGCAATCTTGGCAGCTGGAGGAAATGAGGCCGTGATGGCCAATTACTTTCCAGTGGCCTTAACTGGGACCGCCAGGTCCTGGTTTATGAGCCTTCCACCCAACTCTATCAACAGTTGGGAGGAGCTGTGCCGTCAGTTCACTGCCAACTTCGGGAGTTCATACACCCGACCAGGCACTGAACTGGACCTTTTTGCGGTCGTGCAAAAAGGGGGAGAATCTTTGCGGTCCTTCATCCAGAGGTTCTCTCAGGTACGAAACACTATCCCTTCTATCTCTAGCGCATCTGTCATCGTGGCATTCAGACAGGGCGTACGAGACAAGAAGATGTTGGAGAAGCTGACGATCAAGGAGATCACCAGCGTCATGGAACTCTTCAGCCTGGCAGACAAATGTTCCAGAGCTGCGGAAGGCCGTGAGATGCACTCCAAACCAGCCCCGGAGGATCACAAGAAATCCTCCAAAGAAGAAGCTGCTACCTCCGGGAGTGGCAAGAAGAAAAAGAAGACCAACGGCAAGAAGAAGCCGTCGGCCGGCACATCCAACGTTGCAGCTGCTGCAACTCCGGGTGGCCGGGGGCCACGCCCCGAGAAGCGACCTCGACCGTCTTCTGAAGACGGTGGCAAACCCAAAGTGTGGTGTCCCATTCACAAAATGGGCAGCCACGGTTTGGAAGACTGCCGGGAGGTCCAAAACCTTGCCGAGCGCTACAACAAGCGCAGGGAAGGATCTCCTTTCCGACAGAGGGAAGGAAAACAGAAGGTTGACGAAGCTCCGGCTGAAGAGGAGTTAGGGTTTCAGGATCCCAAAAAGGTCCTGAAGGCCGTTTACACCTCCGTCGACGATGATTCTGACGTCTCTGACAATGAGCGTCGGAAGACCATGAACACCATTTTCGGTGGGTCATGGGATATCACCTCTCGTCGCGTCATCAAGACCATGCGGCGAGATATGGCCGCTGTAGCCCCTACAGTCCGGCCGGAACCTCATCGAAAGTGGATGGACACCTCCATCACTTTTGATGCTTCTGATTGCCCAAGGAGCATGGTTGGAGCAGGACAGTTACCTTTGATGGTATCTCCTACCATCAACAACATCCAGCTCCACCACGTCATGGTAGACGGGGGTTCGGGGCTTAACCTCATCAGCTTCGAAGCTTCCACTAAGCTTCAGCTCCGACCTTCGGATCTCCAGCCCCCTCGACCTTTCTCCGGAGTAGGTCCGGGGGCCATTACCCCACTCGGAGCTATTACTCTCCCCGTTACCTTCGGGACCCGGGAGAAGTATCGCACCGAGAAGTTGGTCTTCGACGTCGCTCATATCAACTTACCATTCAACGCCATCTTGGGTAGACCTGCCCTGTACAAATTCATGGCAGCTGCTCATTATGGATACCTGGTGTTGAAGATGCCAACACCAGTAGGTGTTCTCCGGATCCGCGGAGATCGCACTGCCGGATTAACTGCTCTAGAGGAACTCCACGCACTCACCACGGTGCAAGAGGAGGACTCCAGGCAGGAGCAAGCTCCGAAACCCCCGAGCATTCGTCAACGAGGATCGACCTCTGCACCCCGTGTGCAGCCAAGCGGCGACATCGACATTCCCGTCAAAGTCGTCCAAATTGGTTCCGATGCCGCTCAAACCACCCGTATATCGGGAGGGTTGAACGACAAATAGGAACTCGCGCTCATAACTTTCCTCCAGGCTAACGTTGACGTATTTGCTTGGCAACCGTCACAAATGCCTAGGATCCCCAGGGAAGTGATTGAGCACAACCTGAAGATCTACCCCGATGCCCGGCCTGTGCATCAGAAGCCTCGGAAGCAATCCGTAGAGCGACAGAACTTCATCTGACAAGAAGTGAAGAAGTTACTCGAAGCCGGATTCATCCGAGAAGTCTTCCATCCAAAATGGCTGGCAAACCCAGTCGTCATGCCCAAGGCCGGTGGGAAGCTTCGGATGTGCATCGACTACACCACACTAAATAAGGCATGTCCAAAAGATCCATTCCCACTACCTAGAATAGGTCAGATAGTGGATTCCACCTCCGGGTGTGAATTACTGTGTTTCTTAGACGCATATTCTGGGTATCATCAAATCAGAATGTCTAGGGAGGATGAAGAGCATACTTCATTCATCACAGTAGATGGATTTTATTGTTACACAGCCATGCCATTTGGTCTCAAGAATGCAGCTTCAACTTTTGTACGAGCTATGTACAAAACTTTTGAAGAACTCATCAGAGACATAGTGGAAGTATACGTCGATGACATCGTGGTTAAGGTCAAGAACAAGGAGTCACTCCTAGACACCTTGCAGGCTGTCTTCGACAAGCTGCGGGCCACCCGCACAAAGCTAAACCCAGACAAGTGTGTGTTTGGGGTTAGCTCCGGAAAACTTCTTGGTTTCCTGGTGAGTCACCGGGGCATAGAAGCTAATCCGACGAAGATAAAAGCCATTGAAGACATGCGGCCACCAACCCGCATCAAAGACGTCCAAAAGTTAACTGGATGTCTAGCAGCCCTCAGCCGATTCATATCAAGACTGGCGGAGCGAGCACTCCCTTTCTTCAAGCTATTGAGGAAGTCCGGACCATTCCAATGGTCCGAAGAAGCAGAGAAGGCATTCCAGGAGCTGAAACAGTTCCTCACCACCCTACCAATCCTGGTAGCTCCGAACCCTGGTGAGCCTTTGTTGCTTTACATTTCAGCTACTGACGAAGTCGTCAGTATGGTTCTGGTTGCGGAGAGACCGGAACTACCCTATACTTAGGAATCCAGACCCCTTCGGGAGGGTCCGGAGGTTCCTGAAAGCGAGTCTGGGTCCCAGCTCCCAGATTCGAACCCACAAGAAGTCGCTTCAGGAGACCTAGACCCCTCCGGGAGGGTCCGGGTCATTTCTGAAGAAGCTCCGGATTCCTCTAGCCAGAACCCGGAGGTCCCCGAAGAGAATCTGGACTCCTCCGAGAGGGTCCGGATCAATGAAGAGGAAGCTCCGGACCCCTCCGGGAGGGTCCGGACCATTCAACACCCGGTATACTTCATCAGTGAAGTATTACATGATGCCAAGACTCGATACCTAGAGGTGCATAAGCTGCTCTATGCAGTTCTTATTGCCTCCAGGAAGCTTCGACATTACTTCCAAGCTCACAAAGTTTCGGTGGTGACCTCCTATCCACTTCGAGCAATCTTGCATAATCCCAATTCAACTAGGAATATTGCAAAGTGGGCAGCGGAATTGGTGGAATTTGATCTTGAATTTATTTCAAGACAAGCAGTCAAGAGCCAAGAGTTGGCAGATTTCGTGGCAGAATGGACTCCCTCTCCATCAAATCCTGGGGGCCCCAGTGAGCAGAAGACGGAGCATCAAGCTTCAACCTTCACCGAGCCTCACTGGACCCTCTACTTCGACGGCTCCATGCAGAAGCAAGGGGCCGGAGCTGGAATCCTTCTCCTGGCACCAACTGGGGAGAAGGTGAAATACATGGTACACCTTGACTTCAAGGCAACCAACAACATGGCGGAGTATGAAGCACTCATCTACGGACTAAAGGTGGCACTGTCATATGGTGTCAAGCAACTGCTGGTCAAAGGAGATTCACAGCTCATCATCAAGCAGGTGAAGGGTGAATGCTCCTGCAATAATCTCCAGCTAGCTGCTTACCTCCTTGAAGTCCAGAGGCTTCAGAAGGACTTTGAAGTCCTAGACCTCCACCATGTTCAGCGTGCCCATAACGCTGAAGCTGACGAACTCTCGACTAAGGCGTCAATCGGAGCTCCGGCTCCTGACGGAACCTTTGTCCGGAGGTTGTCAAAACCAACAGCTCAGCCTGCCAAACTGAGCAAAGGGGGCGAGATCAGCATCCTGAAGCTGACGGTCCCGATGGCCCTGTTACCATGGCAGCCATCAAGGGTCGTAGGTGCTGCCGGGAGCTCCGAGCAACCCAGCACGCAAGACTCAAAAGCTCAAGCTAGCTCCGATGCATGGATCTCGGAGATCCGGAGCTACTTGAAAGACAACATCCTTCCTGACGATGATGTATCTGCTGACCGGGTAGTCAGATTGGCTAAAAGATACACGTTGGTAGAAGGGGATCTCTACCGGCGCGGTGCCAACAGCATCCTAATGCGGTGCATCACAAGGGAAGAAGGCTGCGAACTTCTCGCAGAAATCCATGGAGGCGAGTGTGGGAACCACGCATCTTCCCGCACGCTGGTCGGAAAAGCCTTTCGGCATGGCTTCTATTGGCCTACAGCGCTCCAGGATGCCACTGAGTTGGTGAAGAAATGTGAAGCATGCCAATTTCATGCAAAGCAAATTCATACACCAGCTCAGCCCTTACAAATGATACCTCCTACATGGCCCTTCGCTGTGTGGGGGATGGACATCTTGGGACCCTTCCCAAGAGCCGTCGGAGGTTACAAGTTCCTGTATGTCGCCATCGACAAGTTCACCAAGTGGCCGGAAGCAACTCCAGTTGTGACGATCAACAAGCAATCTGCTATCAACTTTCTGCAATCCACCGTAAGCAGATTTGGAGTCCCAAACAAAATCATCACTGATAATGGGACTCAATTCACAAGCTCCGCATTCCAAGGATATTGCGAAGACCTCGGCATACAAGTTTGCTACGCCTCCGTAGCTCACCCCGCCAGCAATGGCCAAGCCGAGAGAGCAAATGCAGAAATCCTTAAGGGACTCAAAACGCGCACCTATGAGCGCCTGAAAAAACATGGAGCCAACTGGATAGAAGAGCTTCCGCCCACCTTATGGGCCAACAGGACATCTCAAAATCGGTCAACTGGAGAGACACCCTTCTTTTTGGTGTACGGAGCTGAAACAATCCTTCCTCCGGAAATCACCTTGGGTTCACTCCGGGTCCGGACCTTCGACGAAGCCGCGCAGGACCAGCTCCAGCGTGAAGACCTAGACCTCCTTGAGGAGGGAAGGTGCCAAGCAGCTGTTCGGAATGCCCGATATCGTCAAGCTCTACGGTGTTATCACCAGCGGCATGTACACAACCGACAGCTCAAGGAAGGTGATCTGGTGCTACGGAGAATACTATCCAGAGAAGGGTTAAGCAAACTCTCCCCCGGCTGGGAGGGGCCCTTCTGAGTGATCAAAGTATCCCGTCCCGGAAGCGTTCGCTTGGCCACCGAGGATGGGACACCTCTCCCAAATCCTTGGAACATCGAGCACCTCCGTAAGTTCTACACTTAATTCCAAGGAGGTGAGTCTTGAGTAACTTGGGATGTATGTTATAGAGTCATTGTACAGAGTCGGGTAGTTCCTCCGGGAGAGCATCCGGACCTTTTCCGAAGGGTCCGCAAAGCTCATGCAACACTTGTCATAGTCTCAGGACTAAAAGTGTGGCTAACTACCCTGGGTCAAACGAGAAATGAAACACACTTAGCCTGGTTCCGTACCCTAAGAGTGTACTTGTTTCCCATGTACCCCGGACCTATAATGAAAGACATCTTCATGTGAAATAGACTCCACGTGCATTTATTTTGTACAGGCTCAACTTTTTATTTTTCTCTTTCTTGTCTATAACAAAGACGTGCAATTCTTAAGAAATTTTGGTTCGACCGGTTTTAATACGATTCGAGTTGTATTGTCAGTTCTTTTGGATTCAAATATCGTTCATGGTCAACTCGCTTGAAAGCCGCCAAGCCAATCTAGGGCTGGAGTGCGCTATCGACTTAGCCTGGTCAAGCACCCTAAGTACGCCACTCTACCTACACCCCGGCAGGCCGAAGTAAGGCGGGTCCATGGACAGTTGAACCTAGAAGAAAAGGCAATGCATCTGGTTGTATTTAAAATCGCGTTCAACGTAAAGTTTTCTTGAGAATCGTAAGCCGCGACGAAATTATGGACAAGGAACGAATTTTACTATTTTTCTTGGCTTAAGTGTGCAGGAAAAATACAATCTACGTTGATGGAGAAAAGCCGGAGCTAAATAAGCTCCGACTCCCCTAAGGGGGCCAGCCGTCGACGCGGAATATAAGATGGTGAGAAGGCCCCGTAAATGGAGTCTGCTGCCAACAAACCAAGTGTTGGCAAAGGTCACTGCCGGAGCTACTCAGCTCCGACACCCCGGAAGATTAACTATCGACGCTCTACGTGTTAATAGAGGCTATTGCCAGAGCTACCAAGCTCCAGCGATGGACAATGCCGGAGCTTCTAAGCTCCGACAACCTCAGGGGACCTTCACTATCGAAGACTTCGGACCTAAATGCTACAAGTTCGGAGCAAATTAGTCTTCAACAAAACACAATATCCTTTTGGTACATGTTCACAATCAAATTGTGTACATCTACCAGGGGGCCAAGTGAAGATAAAGATGTTGAAGACAAAAAGTGAAATTCGCAAAATTTTTGGGGATTTCATTCATCTGGAGACAGGAGATTACATCTGGAGACAAGGGATTACAAAATTGAGGAAGAAGAAGAGAAAATACAAGTGAGAGCTAAAGAGATGGTCCTAGACCCTATGGAAGAACTCGACGACCTTCTGGGCGACCTCCGACACGCTGGCTCGGATAGCTTCGCCTTCTCCTTCGACGGGGCCTTCGAGCACCGGGTCCAGAAGAAATTGGGAGTTCCGGCTGGTGTAGCACGTCAGCACATACTCTGCGATGTTCTTCGCCACGGATTGCCCCTCAACCTCCAGTTGGTCCGCGATGACATCGCCCACCTTGGAGAGCTTGCTACCAGCTGCGCTCAACGCCTGCAGCGCAAGGTCCGGCTCTGGCTCCGGATCATCCGGGCGCACGGGGCTGAAACCCATCAGCGTCAACGCATCATTGGCCTTGCCCAGGAACTCCCAAATCTGTAGGGAGTCCGCCGTCCTCAAGCTCTTCATCTCTTCCAAGGATCTCCTGGCCGCCGTCAGTTCGGAATTCTCACGGGCGAGGCACTCAACTTCTTTGGCGTTTTGCTGAATCTTTGCAGCAACCCGCCTTTCGAGTCTTCCGAGCTCCTCCTCCCGGAGGTGGATCTTGTTCCGGCGATCGACCAGGTCTTTCTCCCTAGCCTCCACTTTTTTCTCTCGGGCAACAAGGGCACACTCTTATTCGTAGAGTTCCTGCCCCCGCACCCAGGTCTTCTCCTCTTCCTCTTGGCATCGCTCTTCCAATTTTTTGGTGCGCTCCTCGAGGCCCTTGTCCGCCAGAGCTACTTTCTCGGCAAGCTCCTCTTCCCTCCTTAGGACATCATCCCGCAGCTCAAGGAGTTTCTGCTCTTCATTCTCGAGTCGTTTCTCCCTCTCTTCAAGTGCCTCCCGGCGCTTAATGAGTGCAGTGTTAATGACCTCCAGCCTTTCATGGCGTTCCTCGACCGCACTGTTGGCTGCTTTGGCTTGATTTTATATCTCCTGGGATTGGGCGTCGAGGGCATGAGTCATGCTCTCCCTGTCATCCAGCAGCTTGCCCCAATATTCCAGGCGGATCTTCTCCCGCTTGATCCACTCCTTGTCATCCGCTAGCCTCGACTGTGCCAGCTTGGTCTCGAAGTGGAGCCGATTACGCCACCGCCTAAGGGTTTGGCGCTCCTCTTCAAGAGCCTTGCTGTCGTGGAAGAAGGCCAATTGGACTTGACGCAGAGTGGAGCAGGCGTTGTCGATAGACATCGACAGCGGGATGGGCTCCGGACCTGCTGGGGTCTCCTCCGCTGGTTCCAGCGGGTCTTCACATACAAAAATTGAGTCCCACTCTACGAGAGTGGACCCCTGGGCTTCAAAGGCACTAGGGCGGTCCTCTGGGATGGCCTCAGTCACCATCGAAGAAGGCCCCGCCGCCAAGTCTTCATTCACCTCCTCGGGCAGGGGGCCAACGACTTCATTTGGGCACTCCGGCTCTGCCACAGGTACCTCTGACGTCATCGCCTCCGGAGCAGGAGCTGCTACTGGCTCCGACCGGGACACCCCTTCCGAAGGAGGCTCGAGCTCCATCGCCTCTTCAACCACCGGCTCTATGACCGGCGCTCCAACAATAACCGGCTCAGCGGCCGGTGCTTCGGAGGTAGCCGGCTCAATTGCCGGAACTACCTCGACTACCGGCTCGCATGTCGGGGCTTCAGTCACCTCCGGCTAAACCGCCGGGGCTTCAACACTTTTCGGCTCCAAGGCCGGGACTACTGCTTCCACCGGCTCAATAGCTGGTGCTTCCATCACTGCAGCACCAGGACCCGGAGTTTCAACCTCCGAGACGGATGCCGCTGGCGCATCTTCACTCCCGTGGTCCGGCGCTACCACGGGAACTTCAGGGGATGAGTCGAGGTTCATGACCACGACAGCCGGCGCCGGAGCTGCCGCAGCCTCAGCCACCACTTGGGGCGGCACCGGGACAGGAGCTCCCACGACCTCATACACTGTGGCTGAGGGTGGAGCTTCACTCCCCTTCTTAGGGACGCTGCAGATGATGAACGAAGAAAATTAACAAACAGCTGCTACAATTAAATAGTTAACCAAGGTAAAGATTCAAAATTACCTTGGAAGGCTTCCGCACCAGCTTGCACGGAACCTTTTTCCTGGACGTTCCGGGCTGGCCACGGTCGGCGTAGGAGCTCCGGAAGGCCCCCCGGCCCCGGAACCTGTCGCGGCCACAGGCGTTTCCCGGGTCGAGGCTCTCCTCGATCGGGAAGAACCCCCAGACCTGGATGCTCTCACCGTCCCAGGTGCTGGAGTCGTGCGCCCGGAGCTAGCACCCCAGGAGGGTTCCACCACGGGGACAAACACACTCCGGGAGGATACCACTGCAGGAACGGTATCGTTCCGGAAAGACCCCACTACGGGGACAGTCGCCACGGTGGTAAGAGATCTTCCCTCCTAGGGAGAAGGAACCAAGGCGGAAGTAGCGGGCCTGACGCACCTTCCGTCGGCATGTCGCAGTTTCCTCTTCCGACTCTCTGACTCATCCGCCAGCTCCTTGCCCTTGCCGGCGACCCCGACCCTCGGCGGTGGAGCAGGGACGGAGCCATCCTTGGGTATTCCGGGGATCGCCACTCGGGTGGTTGATCTTCTCTCGACGACACCAAGGTCGTCAAGTGCGGGCATCGTCCGCCGGAGCTCACTGCTGAACTCCACTTCCACGTTCAGAGGGAGAAAGGCCGACGGCAGAGTCAAGTCATCACCGTCGATGCCGTGCTGGAATTTCTTGAGGTGGAACTCAAAGGTCTTCCCCACCATGTTGGACTTCAACCCGGTCTCAACCCGGTCCTCGTCCATCACGCTGTTGAGGACCCAAGCGAGCTTCTCCCTCCTATTCAGCGGTGCCCACCTGTTGGCCAGGAAATTGCAGAATACCGCCTGAGGAGTCAATCCTCCCTCCACGCATTGGCAGATCCTGGTCAAGGTGGGGTTGAAAGCTTCCGCCAGCACCAGAACCTTACTCCAGATCGTCGTGTCGATGCCGGGCAGACCGTCGGGCAGCTCCAATCTTTCGTGCTCCTCCACCCTGACGACTATCCAATCTTTCTTCCAGTCATCCCACTTCCCAGAAGGGAACGACCGGAGGTACTTGAATGGACACTTCTTGCGCTTCACGAAGTAGTAGAAGCCAAGGTACTCATTGCTCCGGCCGGTGGTGTGGACGGTGAAGAAAGTTCGGAAGAGTTCGATGCAGGGGGGGATGCCCACCCACATCTCGCAGAAGTGGACGAAGATAGACACGAGGAGAATGGAGTGAGGGCCAAGGTGGTATAGCTACAGACCATAGAAGTCTAGCAGCATCAAGAAGAAGGAAGAAAAAGGTGGGATCAACCCCACCATGGCGTACGAAGAAAAGTACACCATTTCACCGGCGTGCTCCTTCTCGAAGGGGAGCTCTCCGCCGACACAGACTGAGTGGTTGAAGAAGTCCGAGGACCACCCCATGAGGGCCCGGACCTTCTTCAAATCTTCGTCGGTCTTCAAACGACTTTCACGCAGACCCAACTCCATCGCAGCACAGCTAGGCAAGAGAAGAGGAGCGAAGCACGGGTTGGGAGTTTGAGCGCAAGATCAGATGAGAGGCGTAAAGAACTCCCGACGGTGCGCGCTTTCCTTCTTAAGTAAGCCCTCGCAACGCTTGGATGGAAACCACAGGGAAGTCGAAGATACCACTCGAGGATTCAAACCAGCCGATGACAAGAGGGCCCGGGACCACCCCGACGATCAAGTCGAGGCTCTTACCCAGGCGGACGGTTGTCATCACGAGGCGGGAAACCCAAAGGCGGCGGCCTGACAGGGCGCGCAGAACCGATACGGTTTTCGTATCGGGAACCGGTGACCTTCAATTGTGTGAGATCCACACGTCAAAGATCTCTTCTGCCGCCTGAGGTGTGCCACGCGGCGGGATCTAACTGTAAATCCCTGCCAACGGCACCTCCGAAGACCCTTGAAGACTCTCAAGAGTCGCAAGGATGGACCCACCTCCGACGGAACAACTTCACCCCAGTGATCTTCCTCGGAGGTAGGTCCAGGGGGCCACTGTCGGTACCCTAGAAACCGTACACCCCTTGAGGTTACAAAGATCTCAAAGGAAGGCCATCTACTTGGTTTGAAGACCCTCGGAGGCCCACTTGTCAGACATGACCGGACCCGCTTCTCCAACATGGTTAATTCCTGGGTCGCCACGTGTACAACCAAACCGGAGCTACCGCCCACAAGGGGGAAGCTCCGGGCCACGTACCGAAACGGCACCTCCGGACTTAACCCCTGACCGAGAGAAGCTCCAGACTTGACACGTGTCTGGTAGCCCCGGAGCTACCTGCTTCCCACAGCAAGCTCCAGAGCTGCCACGTGTCAAATCATCGGACCTTTCATCCTCTAACCTCCGGAAGACCTTGTAACGGCTCCGAATCTTCAAAGGAGAGCCAAGGACTTCAAGACCCGATTAAGTGCCATTAATCCCATATTAATGACACTTAAGCGGACGATCTTAACACCAGTAACGGTGCTGTCGGAGCCCGTTACAGGATCATTAAGAGCAATTAAGCGTGTGTCAATACTAGTAACCGCCGGGGCCACATGTCGGGCCAGGCTAGCTTGTAACGGCTTGTCCTTGTACTATAAAAGGACAGGCCGACGATACACGCGGGGAGGACGTTCACATACAAACTCACGCACCATATACGCTCGTGACAAGCTCTTACAGCTAATACAACACCAACACACCCGTGGAGTAGGGTATTACGCTCAGGCGGCCCGAACCACGTACATTCTTGTGTCTCCTGTGCCAAACTCCAATTCACCTTCTTGAATCTCTGCACGCCCACACCGAACTTCAAACTCCCCAATCACTTTAGCAATGTAGGGAGATCTGCCGGCTCCAACAGTCGACACCGTCACTTGCTTTTTTCTCTCGCCCCGCCGTGCTACGATGGAGTTGGGACTCCGCAAGAGCCTTCTCACAAGCGATGATGATCTGAAGAAGGTCCGAACCTACATCGGGTGGTCCAACGACTCCTTCAACCACCTGGTCTGCACTAGCAAGCTCCCGTTCATGAAGGAGCGCGGCGACGACATGGTGTACTTCTCTGCCTATGCCATGGTGGGGCTGATCCCACCTTTCTCAACTTTCCTCTTGATGCTGTTAGACTTCTATGGTCTGCAGTTGTACCACCTTAGCCCCCACTCTATTCTTCTTGTGTCAGCATTCGTCCACTTCTGCGAGATGTGGGTGGGTATTCCCCATGCGTCGAGCTTTTCCGTACCTTCTTCACCATCCACACCACTGGCAAGAGTTCCGAGTATCTTGGATTCTACTATTTTGTAAAGCGCAAGAAATTCCCTTACAAGTACTTGAGGTCGTTTCCTTCCGGCAAGTGGGACGACTGGAAGAAGGATTGGATTATCGTCACGGCAGAGGAGCACGAGAAGTTGGGGCTGCGTGAAGGTCTTCCCAATGTTGACACTGACGCATGGAGTGTGGTTCCAGTGCTGTCAGAGGCCTTCAACCCTTCCTTGGCCAGGATCCGCGAATGTGTGGAAGTAGGGGTGACCCCCCAGATGGTCTTCTGCAACTTCCTGGTCAACAGGTGGGCTTCGCTGAAGAAGAGGGAGAAGCTCACATGGGACCTCAACAACGTGATGGATGATGACCGGATTGAAACCGGTCCGTGGTCCAATTTGGACAGCGCAACTTTGGAGATTCATCTCAAGAAGTTTCATCATGGCATTGACACCGAGGGCGATGACTTAACTCCGTCGGTGGCTTTCCTCCCTCTGAACATGGAGGCGGAGTTCAACAGGGAGCTCCGGAGGAGCATGTCGGTGCTTGACGACCTCGGTGAGGTTGAGAGGCGTCCGACCACCAGATTGATGATCCCCGGAGCTTCCGAGGGTGGCCCTGCTTCCACCTCGAGCCAAAGAGCTGAAGTCATAGGCAAGGGCAAAGAGCTCACTGAACCTTCCAACCGGAAGAGGAAGCTGAGACGTGCTGATGGAAGCTCCGTGAGGCCAGCTCCATCTGCCTCAGTCCCTTCTCCTCGGCGCGAGAGGTCTTCGACGGTGACACCAACTCTAGCATCAGCGTCTCCCCGAAATGCCAGCTCCGACCAGGTGACTCCGGCACCAGGGCCAGCTAAGGGCTCTAGGTCCAAGGGTCCTTCTTAGTCGGGGGTGGGGGGCAACCAAGAAGCCGCTGACGGCGGCAGCAAGCTCCGAAGATCCTTCCGGAGTTACTACACCAATTGTGACTGGGTCGGGCTCTGAGTGTCCGACGAAGAGGTTCCGCGCTAGCTGGAGCGGAAGCCTTCCAAGGTAAATTTGTTTTTTTTACCTCAGTTTGTTAGTTTTGCTGTAACCATATTTTGAGTTTCTTTGTCCTTCATCCACAGGGTATCCAAAAAAGGGGTTGAAGCTCCGGTTCCTGTGACAGCAGCTGATGTCGTGCAGGCGGAGGCTCCGGCTCCAATTCCAGCACCTCAGGTGGTGGCTGAGGTCGCGGCAGCTCCGGCGCCATTTGTCGTGGTTCTAGACCTCGACTTATCTCCCGAAGCTCCCTTGGTAGCGCTGGACCATGGGAATGAAGATGTACCAGCGACACCAGCTCCGGAGGTTGAAGCTCTGGTTTTGGATGTTGCGATGATGGACGCTCCGGCCTCAGAGCCGAAGGTTACTGAAGTTCTAGCCTTCGAGCCGGATGTTACTGAAGCCCCGGTGGCGGAGCAGGCAGTTGATGAAGTTCCGGTCCCTGAGCTGGTTGTCGTGGAGGTGCTGGCACTCGAACTGGTGGAGGTCGAAGCGCCGGTGCCTGAACCGGCAGTGGAGGAAGCACCAGCGTTGGAGCCGGAGACGGCCTCAACTCCTGTTGGGTCTTCACTGCCTGCTCCAGAGGCGATAGTTCTGGAGGTACCCGCTCTTGAGCCAGGGTGCCAGGACGGAGCGGCTGGTCCTCTGCCTGAGGGGCCAGTTGGTGATGACCTGGCGGTGGGACCTTCGGGGCTGACTCCAGAGGTAGAAAATCCCGTTGCAGGACCTACCTTGGTGACAACCGAGGCACTCCCGGAGAGCGGCCCTAGTGCCGCGGAAGCTCAGGGGACCGCTCTTGTAGAGTGGGACCCTATTTTTGTTTTGGAGAACCCGCTGGAGTCAGCGGAGAGGACCCCGATAGGTCCGGAGCCAATCCCCCTGTCGCTATCCATCGACAATGCTTGCTCCAGCCTTCGTCAGGTCCAACTTGCATTTTATCACGACAGCAAGGCTCTCGAGGAGGAGCGCCAAGCTCTTCGGAGGTGGCGCAACCGACTCCAATTCGAGACCAAGCTGGCGCAAACAAGGCTGGCCGACGACAAGGAGTGGGTCAAGAGGGAGAAGGCTCGTATGGAGTACTGGGGCCATTTGCTGGATGAGAGGGAAAGCATGGTGCAATCCCTTGACAATCAGTCCCGGGCTATATACGAACAAGCCTTGGTTGCTAATGAGGCGGCGAATGGTCGCCAGGAGAACCTCCATACCATCCATGAAAGTCTTGTCAAGCGCCGAGAGGGTATCGACGAGCGAGAGAAAAAGCTCGAAGAGGAAGAGCAAAAACTCCTGGAGCTGAGGGATGACCTCGTGAAGAAGGAGGAGGAGCTTGCCTAAAGGCTGGCTCTAAGAAGCGCACCAAAAAGTTGGAGGAGCTCTGCAAGAGCGAAGAGGAGAAGGCCTAGCAGTGGGGACATGACCTTACCAAAAGGGAGGTCGAAGTTGCTGCAAGGGAGAAGAAGGTGCAAGGCCGGGAGAAAGACCTCGTTGGCCGCCAGAACAAGATCCACGTCCGGGAGAAGGAGCTTGCCAACCTTGAAAAGCAAGTTGCTGAGGGTATTCAGCAGCACGTCAAGGAGGTCGAGCGTCTTGCCCGGGAGGGTTCGCAGCTTGCAGCATCCAAGAGGTCCTTGGAGGAGATTCGAGGCTTAAGGGCTGCAGAGTCTCAACAAGTATGGGACTTCGTGGGCAAAGCCGATGTCGCGCTGGCGCCGCTGGGCTTTAGCCCCGTGCGTCTGGACAATCCGGAGCCGGAGCTGGACCATGCGTTGGGGGCGCTGAGCTCGGTTGGCAACAAACTCGGTGCGATGGGCGATGTCATCGCGGATCAGTAGGAAACTGAAGTAAAATCCCTTGCACAGAACGTCGCAAAATACATTCTTACGTGCTACACAAGTCGGGATCCTCATTTCCCACTAAACCCGGTGCTTGAAGGTCCCATCGACGGAGAGGGGGAAGCCGCCAAGACCAGCGTGTCAGAGGTTGCCCAAAAGGTCACCTCGTTCTTCCATAGAACTTAGGACTTTATCATTTTAGCTCCCACTTGTATCTTCTCTTCTTTTCTCCAATTTTGTAATCTCTTGTCTTCAGATGAATGAAATCCAAAAAAATTATGAATTTCATTTTTTGTCTTCAACCTTTGTCTTACTCGTCCCCCCTGGTAGATGTACACAATTTGATTGCGAACATGTACCAAAAGGATGTAGCATTTTGTTGAAGACTTGAGTACTTCGAACTTGTAGAGTATAGGTCTGAAGTTTTGTTGCATCAACAGCAGGGGCCCCCTGGGGTTGTCGGAGCTTAGTAGCTCCGGTAGCAACCACCATCAACACATAGAACGTTGACAGCGGGCCCCCTGGGGTTGTCGGAGCTTAGTAGCTCCGGCAGCAACCACCATCAACACATAGAGCGTTAACAGCCAGCCCTATGGGGTTGTCGGAGCTTGGTAGCTCCGACATTGACTACTGTCAACACGTAGAGCATCGACAACAGACCCCATTGGGGTGTCCTTCTACCATCTTTTCTTCAATTCCTTTTATTTCTTCACATTGACGGCTGGCCCCTTGGATTTGTCGGAACTTGATAGCTCCGCCGATGCCCACTATCAATGTTTAAAACATCGACAGCGGGCCCCCTTGGGGGATGTTGAAGCTTTGATAGCTCCGACATCATTCACCATCATCATGATATTTTTATTTTTCCTGCACACTGAAGTCAAGAAAAATAGTAAAATTCATTTCTTTTCTATAACTCATTTGCGACTTACTATTCCCATATGAAACTTTAGGTCGACAACAATTCTTTATACAATCAAGCGTGTTTGTTTATTTTCTCCAGGTCCAATCATTTTCTGGACTCACCTTACTTAGGCCTGCCGGGGTGTAGGTAGAGTGGCGTACTTAGGGTGCAGGACCAGGCTAAGTCGATAGCACACTCCAGACCTAGATTGGCTTGGCATTCAGGCGAGTAGGCCATTCAACGATGTTAAGACCCGAAAGAAATAACAATGCAACTTGAATTATATATGAATTGTTCGAGCTAAAGCTTCTTAAGAATTGCACAATTTTGTTATAGACAAGAAAGAGAAAAATAAAAAAGAATGAGCCTGCACAAAATAAATGCACGTGGAGTCTGTTTTCACCTATCGATGTCTTTCATTATAGGTTCGGGGTACAGGGGAGACAAGTACACTCTTAGGGTACGGAACCAAGCTAAGTGTGTTACATTTCTTGTTCGACCCAGGGTACCTAGCTACACTTTTAGTTCCGAGACCGTGTCAAGTGTTGCTTGAACTTTGCGAACCTTCCTGAAAAGGTCCGGCTGTCCTCCCAAAGGAGCTACCCATCTCTGTACAATGACGCTATAACATAATCATATGTAATTACATATTCACCTCTGTGATATTAAGCGTAAAACTTACGGAGGTTCACAATGTTCCAAGGATTAGGGAGCGGTGTCCCATCCTCGGTTGCCAAGCGAACGCATCTGGGACGGGATACTTTGATCACTCAAAAGGGTCCTTCCTAGCCGGGGGAAAGTTTGTTTAACCCTTCTTGAGTTTGTATTCTCCGTAGCACTAGATCGCCTTCCTCGAGATGTTGGCTATGCACATGCCTTTGGTGATAACGCCAGAGCGCTTGGCGGTATCGTGCATTTTGAACAGCTGCTCGACACCTTCCCTCTTCAACGAGGTCAAGGTCTTCACGTCGGAGCTAGTCCTGCGTGGCTGCATCGAAGGTCCGAACCTGGAGCGACCCCAAGGTGATTTCCAGAGGAAGGGCTGCTTCAGCTCTGTACACCAGGAAGAAGGGTGTCTCTCCAGTTGATCGGCTTGGAGTTGTCCTGTTTGCCCACAAGGTGGGCAGAAGCTCCTCGATCCAGTTGGCTCCATGTTTTTTCAAGCGCTCATATGTGCGCGTCTTGAGTCCCTTTAGGATTTTTGCATTTGCTCTCTCAGCTTGGCAATTGCTTGCCGGGTGAGCCACGAAAGCGTAGCTGACTTGAATGTCGAGGTCTTCACAATATCCTTGGAATGCAGAACTTGTGAATTGGATCCCATTGTCAGTTATGATCTTGTTTGGGACTCCAAATCTGCATATTATGGACTGCAAGAACTTGATAGCTGATTGCTTGTTTATTATCACAACTGGAATTGCTTCCGACCACTTGGTGAACTTGTCGATGGTGACATACAGGTACTTGTAACCTCCAACGGCTTTTGGGAAAGGTCCCAAAATATCCATACCTCACACATCGAATGGCCATGTCGGAGGTATCATTTGTAGAGGTTGAGTTGGTGTGTGAATCTGCTTCGCATGAAACTGGCATGCTTCACATTTCTTCACTAGCTCGGTTGCATCCTGGAGTGCTGTAGGCAGTAAAAACCATACCGGAAGGCTTTACCAACCAACGTGCAAAAAGACGCGTGGTTCCCAAACTCGCCTCCATGGATTTCCGCGAGGAGCTCGTGACCTTCCTCCCTTGTAATGCACCGCATTAGGATGTTGTTAGCACCACGCCGGTAGAGATTCCCTTCCACCAGTGTGTATCTTTTAGCCAATCTAACTATCCGAGATACATTGTCTTTAGGAAGTATGTTGTCTTTCAAGTAGCTCTGGATCTCTGAGATCCATGCATCGGAGCTAACTTGAGCTTCTGAGTCTTGCGTGCTGGGTTGCTCGGAGCTTCCTGCGGCACCTACGACCCTTGATGGACGCCATGGTAATAGGGCCATCAGGACCGCCAGCTTCGAGGTGCTGGTCTCGCCCCCTTCGCTCAGTTTGGCAGGCTGAGCTGTTGGTCTTGACAATCTCCGAATGAAGGTTCCGTCGGGAGCCGGAGCTCCGATTGAAGCTTTCGTCGAGAGTTCGTCAGCTTCAGCGTTGTTGAGACGCTGGACATGGCAAAGATCCAGGACTTTGAAGTCCTTCTGAAGCCTCTGAACTTAGAAGATAAGCAACTAATTGGGAATTGTTATAGGAGCATTCACCTTTCACTTGCTTGATGATGAGTTGCAAATCTTCCTTCACTAACAGCTGTTTGACACCATAATATAGTGCCACCTTGAGTCCATAGATGAGGGCTTCATACTCTGCCATATTGTTGGTCACCTTGAAGTCAAGGTGAACCATGTATTTGACCTTCTCCCCAGTCGGAGCAAGGAGAAGGATTCCAGCTCCGGCCCCCTGCTTCTGCACAGGGCCGTCGAAGTAGAGAGTCCAGTGAGGCTCAGTGAAGACCGGAACCTTAGGTTCTGGCTTCTGCTCACTGAGGCCCCCAGGATTCGATGGAGAGGGGGTCCACTCCACCACAAAGTCTGCCAATGCTTGACTCTTGATCGCTTGTCTTGGGATGAATTCAAGATCGAACTCGGCCAATTCCGCTGCCCACTTTGTGATTCCTAGTAGAATTGGGGTTATGCAAGATTGCACGCGGTGGATAAGAGGTTACCACTGAAATCTTGTGAGCTTGGAAGTAGTGACGAAGCTTCCTAGAGGTGATAAGAACTGCGTAGAGCAGTTTATGCACCTCTAGGTACCGAGTCTTTGCATCGTAAAGTACTTCACTTATGAAGTACACTGGGCGTTGAACTGTTCGGAACCTCCCGGAGGGGCCCGGAGCTTCCTCCTCATCAACCCGACCCCCCCGGAGGGGTCTGAACCTTTTTTGGGGACCTCCTGGTTCTTGCTAGAGGAACCCGAAGCTTCCTCTAAAGTGACCCGGACCCTCCCGAAAGGATCCGAATCTTCTTGTTCAGCAACAATAACTCCTTCTTTTGAAGGAGGTTGATCCTATGACTTCTCGCCTTGAGGATCCAGGTCTAGTGGCTGGGACCCAGACTCGCCTTTAGGTAGCTTCGGACCTTCCCGGAGGGGTTTGGATTCCTGAACTGGAGATGGTTCTGGTCTTTCCGCAACCAAAACCATGCCGACAACTTCGTCAGTTGCTGAAATGTAAAGTAGAAGTGGCTCGCCAGGATTCGGAGCTACCAAAGTTGGTAGAGTGGTGAGGAGCCGCTTCAGCTCTTGGAATGCCTTTTCTACTTATTCAGACCATTGGAATGGTCTGGACTTCCTCAACAATTTGAAGAAGGGTAGCGCCCGTTCCGCCAGTCTTGAAATGAACCGGCTGAGGGCAGCTAGACATCCAGTCAGATTCTGGACATCCTTGATGCGAGCTGGTGGCCGCATGTCTTCAATAGCTTTACTCTTCGTCGAATTCGCCTCTATTACTCGGTGGTTCACCAAGAATCCAATAAGCTTTCCGGAGCTAGCCCCAAAGACACACTTGTCTGGGTTCAGCTTTGTGCGTGTGATTCGCAACTTGTCGAAGACAGCTTGCAAGGTGTCAAGAAATGACTCCTTGTTCTTGATCTTGACGACGATGTCATCAACGTACCCTTCCACTACATCTCTAATGAGCTCTCCAAAAGTTTTGTACATAGCTCACACAAACGTTGAAGCAGCGCTTTTGAGACCGAATGGCATGGCGGTGTAACAGTATAATCCATCTACTGTGATGAAGGCAATATGCTCTTCATCTTCCCTACACATTCTGATTTGATGATACCCAGAATATGCGTCTAGGAAACAAAGTAATTCACACCCGGAGGTGGAATCCACTATCTGATCTATTCTAGGTAGTGGAAATGGATCCTTTGAACATGCCTTATTCAGTGTGTTGTAGTCGATATACATTCGAAGCTTCCCGCCAGCCTTGGGTACAACGACTGGGTTTGCCAACCATTTTGGGTGGAAGACTTCCCAGATGAATCCAGCTTCGAGCAACTTCTTCACTTCTTGACGTATGAAGTTCTGTCGCTCTACTGATTGCTTCTGAGGCTTCTGATGTACAAGCCGAGCATCAGGATAAATCTTCAGATTGTGATCAATCACCTCCCTAGGGATCCCAGACATTTGTGACGGTTGTCAGGCAAACACGTTGACATTAGCCCAGAGGAAAGTGATGAGCACGAGTTCCTATTTGTCGTTCAGGCCTCATGATATACGGGTGGTCTGAGCAGCGTCGAAACCAATTTGGACGACTTTGATGGGAATGTTGGTGTCGCCGCTTGGTTGCACACGAGATGCAGAAGTTGACCCTCGATGACGAATGCTCAGGGGCTTCAGAGCTTGCTCCTTTCTGGATTCTTCCGCCTGCGCTGTAGCAAGTGCGTGGAGTTCTTCCAGAGCAGTAACTCTGGCATTGCTATCTCCGCGGATCCGGAGAACGCCTGAGGGCGTTGGCATCTTCAACACCAAGTAGCCATAATGAGCAGCAGCCATGAATTTGTAAAAAGCTGGCCTGCCCAAGATGGCATTGAATGGCAAGTTGATCTGCACCATGTCGAACACCAACTTCTCGGTCCTGTAATTCTCCCAAGTTCCGAAGGTCACCGGGAGAGTAATGGCACTGAGTGGAGTTATGGCTCCCGGACCTACTCCTGAGAAAGGTCGGGAGGGGCGACGATCCGAAGGTCGGAGCTGAAGCTTGACGAAGGCTTCGAAGCTTATGAGGTTCAACCCCGAACCTCCGTCCACCATTACGTGATGGAGCTGGATGTTATTGATGGTAGGAGATACCATCAATGGAAGTTGGCCAACTCCGATCATGTTACGAGGGCAGTCCGAAGCATCTAAGGTGATAGCAGTATCCATCCACTTCCGATGAGGCTCCGCCCTGGCGGTGGGAGCTATAGAGGCCATGTCCCGCCGCATTGTCTTGAGGACACGACGGGAAGTGATATCCCATGAACCACCAAAGCTGGTGTTCATGGTCTTTCGACGTTCTTTGTCAGAGACGTCAGAATCATCGTCAATGGAGGTGTAAACAGCCTTCAAGACCTTTTTGGGGTCTTGAAAGCCTTACTCCTCTTTAGACAGAGCTTCGTCGACTTTTTGTTTTCCTTCCCTTTGACGGAAATGAGCTTCTTCCCGGCGTTTGTTGTAACGCTCTGCAAGGTTCTGGACCTCTCGGCAGTATTCTAGGTTGTTCCTGTCCGTCTTGTGTATGGGACACCACATCTTGGAGCTCCCACCATCTTCATACGACGACCGAGGTCGTTTCTCAGGGCGTGGCCCCCAGACACCCGGAGCTGCGGCAACTGCAGCAGTAGGTGTGCCTGCCGACGACTTTTTCTTGCTGTTGGACTTTTTCTTCTTCTTGCCACTCCCGGAGGTAGTGGCTTCACCCTTGGAGGATTTTTTGTTGGCCTTCGGAGGTGGTTGGGAGTGCATTTCACGACCCTACGCAGCCTTGGCACATTTGTCTGCCAAGCTGAAGAGTTCCGTGACGCTGGTGACTTCCTTGGTTGCCAGCTTCTCCAGCATTTTCTTGTCTCGAACGTCTTGTCTGAATGCTACAATAACAGAAGCGCTTGAGATAGAAGGAATGGTATTTTATACCTGGGAGAACCTCTGGATAAAAGATCGCAAGGACTCTCCCCCCTTTTTGCTTGACAGCAAAAAGATCCAGTTCTGTGCCTGGTCGGGTGTATGAACTCCCGAAATTGGCGGTGAACTGTTGGCACAACTCCGCCCAACTATTGATGGAGTCAGGCGGAAGGCTCATGAACCAAGACCTGGCGGTCCCAGTCAAAGCCACAGGGAAATAATTGTCCATCACAACCTCATTGCCCCCCCCCCCCCAGCCGCAAGGATAGCGGTGGAGTAGATTTCAAGAAATTCGACAGGGTTAACAGTCCTGTCAAATTTCTCCAGTAGGTGAGGCCGGAACTTCTGCAGCCATCTGACCATGCGTAGGTACATGGCCAAGGCAGAACAGCCTCCTCCTACTCCCTCAGGAGCAGGACTGTCTCGAGCCTCTCGCCTCACGCGAGCATGCTCGATGTGGATGCGGTCGTCCTGTTGTTGGTAACGATGATCGAGCCCCGCCCGGAGGTCGTGAGTCGAAATCCTTGTTATCGTGTGAGTATGTCGCGCCCCAGAAGGCAGCGATGTCAGCTGCTGAGTTGCAGCACGTCTCCTGTGCTATGAAGCTTGCGGACCGAGTCTACCCCACAAGATCCGATGCTGTAATGGGGCCCGCCCCGAGGGGGAGGACCTAGATTGCTGATGCCATCGGCTGCTGCTGCAAACAGATGATCCACATCAGCTCTCCACTGCTCCATTGCACCCTGGGGTGCTCCTGGAGGTGGTGGACATTGGATAAGAGCACACGCAGCAATAAGCACGTGTTCGGGGTTATTGTTCGTCGATGCAGCGATTGATGCAGATGCCCCATCTCGATGTCCGGGTTGATTCATCGGAGCAGACGGTGGCGGCGGTGGTATCACTCCTTCTGGGGCTACAACACCTGCTGGCTACTTCATGTTGGAGGGATTGCCTCCAGCAGGTTGCTCAGCGTGGTTACTGTTGGATGATCCAGCAGTAGAATTCACCATCTTTGAATCTCAGGCACCCCCTACCTGGCGCGTCAAATGTCGGAGTCTGGTTCCGGCAATTCCCCCGGTACTACCGTTGGCAGACCGCGGAGTTTCTTAGTTCGGTTAGGGCGCGTGGAGATTCAGAACAAGAAGGTGACTTGACACGAAGATTTACGTGGTTTGGGCCGCCTGAGCGTCATACCCTACTCCACGGGTGTGTTGTTGTTGTTGTTGTATTGAGTGTATGAGCGTGTGAGAGCGTGAGCCAGAGAGAGCCCCTTGAGCGCGTATGTCCGCCCCTAGCCAGTCTCTAGCCAGTCTCTCCTCGTGTATCGCCTGACCAATCCTTTTATAGTACAAAGGATGGCCGTTACATCGTTAGCCTGGCCCCACATGTGGCTCTGGCGGTTACTGATGCCTAATACACAGTTTAATGTACTTAATTCCCCTTAATAGCGTGGTAACGCACCTTAATAGTGGCGTTACTAGTATTAAGGTTACTCTGATCGTGTGTCATTAAGATAGCATTAATGACACATAATCAGGTCTTGAAGCTTTTTAATGTCCCTTGAAGGTCCGAGCCTTTGGAGGTCCACCAATCTGCCTGTTGAGGTTGAAGGTCCGGCGGTTGGACGCGTGGCAGCTTCGGAGCTTACCATCTTGGACGAGTAGATCCGGTGCCGTGGTACATGTGTTGGTGCCGGAGCTTCCCTCTGTCGGGGGTTAGGTCCAGGAGTGCCACACAGGTATCCAGTCCAAAGCATTCCCATGTAGGTATTGTAGCTCCAGTTTTATGATACACATGGCGGCACTGGGACTAACCATATGAGGGAGGCAAGTCCGGTTACGAGAAACACGTGTGAAAGTTGCCTAGAGGGGGGGGGGGGTTGAATAGGCTAATTGACCTGAAATGACTTAATAAAACGAGATCAGTACTTAGGGGGCGGACTAGTTCGGTCCAAGGGCGGACTAGTCCGGTCCACCTGCAGAGAAAACCTAAAAAGTGTTTCTAACAAGTTTTAGTTGGATTTTCGTGATGCGAAAAGTGTTAGGATGATTCAATGAACCTTAACAAGTTATACAGCAAGTATGAAGTTCAGTGAAATGAAGACGATGAGTGAAAAACAATAAAGCTAACCCTAGAAGCGATATGCGATAAATGAAAGTGAAGTACACAAGGGACACAAGGATTTTATCCCGAGGTTCGATCCCACACAATGATCTACGTCGCCGTTGAGGAGTCCATGAAGGATCGGGTTCAACCACCCTTCCCTCACCAAGTTTACCACAAGGGCCTAACTTGGTTCTCCACTATCACAAGGGTGAATACAAGATTCGTTGGGGCTTCTCACAATCTGAGGCCCCCACCACAAATATGATCACAAATCACAAAGAAAAACTCAAGCCACGGATCACAAAGATTCAACAAGTGTAAGAGATCAAACCAAGGGCCCAGAGCAGTGTTCTTCCTCTTCTTCACCTCAACAAACCCTAATCCACACAAGAATTAGTTTTAGAGGGAAGGTAGGCAAGAGAGAGGCTTTTGGAGGCCTAAAGTTTGCTGTGACGGCGCTAGGGTTTCAAAGTTATCAAGAGTTGGTTCAAATGAATCCAGGGGTCCTCTATTTATAGAGGTTCCCAGCCCATACTGCTGACTTCAGCAAATGGGCAGACTAGTCCAGCCTACAGCCCGGACTAGTCCGACCTTTGGGACCACTGACGTCCCTGACAACTGCCACATTGCGCGGCAATCATCACGCTACCCGCCAAACTTCAAATTCAAATGGTCACTTCAAAACGGACTAGTCCGGTCCAAACCGGACTAGTCCGATCTCACACAGAACCTTTTGTTCCATGTGAAAACGGACTAGTCTGGAGACCACGAACTAGTGCGGCCCCCCAGGTGGACTAGTCCGGCCTCCCAGACCTAGTCGCTGAAGCACCTAACTTTCACCAATTTGGACTAGTCCGCCCATTAGTTACTTAATTGTCGTCATCAATGATCCAAAACCCACGGGGATCCTAGATGCACTTTCAATCTCTCCCTTTTTGTTGATTGATGACAACACATTAAGTCTTCACATATAGGAGTATAAAATTTGGTTTTCATAATGTGCGGGTGTATGAGTGACTCCCCCTCAATGAATGCATCATAAAAAGAAGATTGAGGAAGTCCTTCATACACACACATGTTATGGTGGGGTGCCTACGTGTTGTGCTCAACATTTGTGACAAGACATATTAAATATGAATATGATCAAAAGATGAACATTCAAAGCATTATATTGATATTAAACATTCAAAACATAGTCTTGCACAAATTTAACCATTCGAATGACATAAATATTACATTTTCAAATGACATAAATATTACATTAAGAAGTGGAACATGTCCAAGGATCCAAAATAAGGTGCTACTACCCCCTCTAACCACATCTAACTCTCCCCGTCTAACTCTCCCCCTTTGGCATCAAGACACCAAAAAGGGAAAAAAGAGGGGAACAACGAGGCCTAACGACTAGTCATCCTCCTCCTTGCTATCGGCCGCCTTATCACCAGTGTCGCTCTCCGTGGCTTCCGGGTCCTCGTGGTCCTCGTCGTCGTCGTCGGGGACCCGTGCCGAGAGAGCCGCCCGAGAAGAGCTCCTATCCTCATGGAACTGGGCGAGCTCGTCAGCGGTGAAGTCGGGGAACAGAGTGATCTCGCCATCGCTTTCCTCCGGAGGTGACATGGGTACCTCAAGCTTGTCGCACATGGCCTTGAGGTACTTCTCCTGACGCTTGTGTGCCCGCTGATTGCGGACTTCTTGCTTCTGGGAGGAGGTAAAAATGGCCTTGAAGCACTTGAAAAAAGCTCTCATTGACTGAGGCGGAGGTGGAGATGGAGGTGCCACGGGGTGAGGTGCTGGCATCGCAGAGTGAGAGGGAGGCTCCGCATTCTTTCGGCGCGGAGGAGGCGGCACAGAAGATGGCGTCCGTGGGTGAAGCGGGTGATGAGTCACATCCTTGACAAAGGTCAAGCCCGACACCTTCTTGATGAGACACATAATGTGTGGTGCATACTCACAAGCATGATTAGGGGTATGCGAGAAGTTGAAGATGTCGTCGAAGATGTAGTCGACGAGATTGAACTTCTCATCACCATCAATAAGAAGGAGCAGGTGCCTTAGGCTTCCTTGGATCACCCCTGCATCACCATCCTTGGGTGCTATGGTCCTCCTCAGAATCCTGTTCAGGATTCTATAGAAGGGCTTGATGTTGCGAGCAAGCCCGACATCATAGGGAACATGACTGGGATACATGTAGGCCAACTCATCTCTGTCTACGGCCTTGAGGTTAGAAATAATGATCTCATGATCCAAATGGGCCTCAAGTCCGAGAATCTTGGCAAACTCCACAAAGGTGACTGAGTATTGCTCCCCATGAGTCATCCAAATGATTCGTCTATCACCTTGAGTGGTGAAGTAGATGGTGGATTAGAATTGCAGGATGACCTCAACATTCCAGTTATACTTGAATCCCATTATGCCCTTGAGCATATGACGCTCAGCTGCCTCAATGACCGCATCAAAAGCAGAGTGCTACTTCTGGGCCATATAGTCCCAGTCAACCCATTGAGCTTCAATCACAAACTTCTTCATCGCCTGGTAGACCAGACGGTAGTAGTCACAATGAAAGTCACACCAAAACCTTGGGTCGGCGGTGCTCCTTTCATACTTGTAGACTCTTTCAGTTCTCAATTTCCTTGCCTTGTCCGCTCCTTTCCCATGGAAGACATTTGCAGCCAACTCACGCTGCCGATTAGGGTTCCTTTCAGGAGTGTGTACCTCCAAGGGACCAATGGGTTTGGCCTGTCCCTTCTCTTTTATGACCACACCCTTGGCCTTCTCAGCTGGAACCTTTACAGAGGGCTTCTTTTTCTTGCGCTCTGCAGGAGCCGGGGCCTTGCCCTTCTTCGGATCTCTCTCGATCTGGCGTTCAACAACTTCTTCTTGGGCTTGCTCCTTAGCCCTTTCCTTCTCTCCCATTGTCACTAGCCTCTTCCGCTTAGAAACTTTTGTTGTGGCAGCCTGAGAGTTATGAACCTCTCTCTTCTTCTTCCGGAGCTCCTTGCGGGACTCCTCTAGGGCACGTGCCAATGCTTCATCTTCATTGTAGGCCATAGCTGCAGCCTTAGACGCCCTGAGAGCTTGCAGTTGCTTGGCTGCTTTTGCTTTCTCTCGCTGCTCGAGGTGCTTCTTAGCAGCTTCAACCTCTACCCGTGCCCGTTCCTCTCCAAGGCGAAGCTGCTCAGCCTCCCACTCGGGGTCAGTGGGGGGAGAAGCGGATCGGCGAGGAGTTGCCATTGCTACTGAAACAGGAAGAAAGCATAGGATAGAAGGTCAAGACAGTGGAATAGTGCGGAAGAAATCACGAGAAACAACCAAAGTTAGAGTTTGTCCTGTGTAAACCGGACTTATCCGCCCCAGGGGCGGACTAGTCCGTTGGGCGGACTAGTCCGTTGCACAGGATAAACCCTGACCCTAACGGTTTTTCGAGAAATTGTTGAATCAAGTCGCAATACTCCTAGGCTATGATCACAAGGGTACTAGAAACAACTTTAATGAAGAGGCTCCTATAAAAAAACTCAATGAATCAAGAATGAGGAAGTTTTTGAAAAGTGAGGAATACCTCTTCAAATCTTTAGAAATCGACAAGATCGGAGAAGGATCACGTCAGGAATGATTGGGAAAGGTCTCCCCTGTCTCCAAAGGGTCCAATGCATGGATTGGAATCGGTTTTTGGTGGAGGAAATTGAAAATCGCCCAAAAGTGGAGATTTTCGAGCATGAGGGAGAGAGGGAGGCAAGTGAGGGAGAGGAGGGGTCGGTCTGCCTCCTGGGGGTTTAAGTCCCCAGGGGCCGGACTAGTCTGGTATAGGAGCCGGACTAGTCCGGTCAGCGGACCAGACCCGAACCAGTCTGGATCCGGACTTGTCCGACCATAGGGCAGACTAGTCCGGTCCTAAAAGGCTGAACAGATATATATTTGAGTTTTAGCCACTAATTGATCCTTTTGGACATATTGCCACAACAAAACTTTATGAATATGGTTAGTAAGCAATCAACAATCAAACTATGACAATAACTCACAAAGTCAATAATTTTTCAAATATTTTGGAGAAAATCGAGATAGAGATGAATTTCTCAAACACATGCGTTCTTTTGAATAAGGTGTAAAGTAAACATTCAGATGTGCATGTTTCAAGCCACATTTCGAGAATCTAAGATATTGAGCTCACTCCTAAGCTCACAAAAATGCTTCTCATCTAGGGGCTTGGTGAATATATCAGCTAGTTGGTTCTCGGTTCTTACATGGGAAATCACTATACCCCCCTTCAAGGAATGATCTCTCAAGAACTGATGCCTAATATCGATGTGCTTTGTCCTCGAATGCTCAACTGGACTATGGGCTATTTTGATGGCGCTCTCATTGTCACATAGGAGCAGAATATGGCGCAAGTTTATACCATAATCCCTTAGAGTTTGTCGCATCCAAAGAAGTTGTGCACAAAAACTTCCGGCTGCGACATACTCCGCTTCCACTGTGGAAAGAGCAATGAAGTTTTGTTTCTTTGAGGACCAAGACACTAAGGATCTACCCAAGAATTGACATGTCCCGGATGTGCTCCTTCTATCAACTTTGCACCCCGCATAATCCGCATCGGAGTAGCCAATTAGGTTAAACTTGGATCCTTTGGGGTACCAAAGTCCTAGGCTAGGTGTGTGAACTAAATATCTAAGAATTCTCTTAACGGTGGTCAAATGACACACCTTAGGTGCAGCTTGAAAACGTGCACACATACACACACTAAGCATAATATCGGGTCTAGATGCACAAAGATATATCAAAGAACCAATCATAGAACGATATACCTTTTGATCCACACTTGGACCATCTTCGTTGAGGTCTAGATGTCCATTAGTTGCCATTGGAGTCTTGATGGGTTTGGCCTTGTCCATATCAAACTTCTTTAATATATCTTGAGTGTACTTTATTTGACTTATGAATGTGCCTTCTTTGAGTTGCTTGACTTGGAAACCTAAAAAGAACTTCAACTCCCCCATCATAGACATCTCAAATCTCTCTGTCATTATCTTAGAAAACTCATCACAAAACACTTTGTTAGTAGAACCAAATATGATGTCATCGACATATATTTGGCACACAAAGAGATCATCATTAAAGTGCTTTGTAAAGAGAGTATAGTCAGCTTTTCCAATCTTGAAACCATTTTTAATCAAAAAGTCTCTAAGGCACTCATACCAAGCTCTAGGAGCTTGTTTGAGGCCATAGAGAGCCTTACGTAATTTGAAGACATGGTTTGGGAAGTCTTGGTCTTCAAAGCCCGGTGGTTGCTCCACATAGACTTCCTCCTTGATTGGACCATTTAGGAACGCACTCTTGACGTCCATTTGGTAGAGCTTAAAATCTTGGTGAGTAGCAAAGGCAAGTAATATACGAATTGACTCTAGCCTAGCTACAGGGGCAAATGTTTCATCAAAATCCAAACCTTCAACTTGTGAGTACCCCTTGGCCACAAGTCGTGCCTTGTTCCTTGTCACCACACCATGCTCATCTTGCTTGTTGCGGAACACCCACTTGCTGCCCACAACATTTGCTTGTAGACGCTTGACAAGCTCCCAAACTTTATTCCTCTCAAAGTTGTCGAGTTCCTCTTACATGACCACCACCCAATCCGGGTCTCTCAATGCGTCTTCAACCTTATGAGGCTACAAAGAAGAGACAAAGGAGTAATGTTCACAAAAGTTAGCAACACGGGAAAGAGTGGTTACCCCTTTTGTAATGTCTCCTAGAATGTTGTCAATGGGGTGATCCCGTTGAACACTTTGATGCACACGAGGATGTGGAGGTTGAACTCTTTAGTCATCATCATCCTCTTCTCCTTCTTGGCCCCCCCTTGATTTATGCTTCCCTCTTTACTTTTGTCTTCTTGATCATGTTGAGGTGCCACTTGTCCATCTTCAACTTGGTCACGTGGGGGGTGACTTGCATCATCTTGTGGTTGATCACTTGAGTTTTGAGGTTGTTATTGTGGACGGATATCTCCAAGTGCCATCCTTCTAAGAGCCTCTTGTGGAGAGTCTTCTTGATCTAACACACTTTGATCAACTTGCTCCACTTGGGAGCCATTAGTTTCATAAAACACCACGTCGCGTGCTATTTCAACAATCCTGGAGGATTTGTTGAAAACATTGTAGGTGTGGGTGTTTGAATCATAACCAAGCAAGAAACCTTCATCGGACTTTGAAGCGAACTTCTAAGTCCTAGGCTTCTTGTTGAGAATATAACACTTGCTCCCAAAGACACGAAAGTAAGAGACATTTGGTTTCTTACCAACTAGAAGCTCGTAGGGGGTCTTCTTGAGGAGGTGGTGAAGGTACAATCGGCTGACGGCGTGGCAAGCGGTGTTAACCGCCTCCGCCCAAAACCAGTCCGATGTCTTGTACTCATCAAGCATCGTCCTTGATATATCAATGAGTGTCCTATTCTTTCGTTCCGCCACCCCGTTTTGTTGAGGGGAGTAGGGGGCTGAAAATTCATGCTTGATGCCCTCCTCATTCAAGAACTCTTCCACTTGAGTGTTCTTGAACTCGGTGCCGTTGTCGCTTCTTATAGCCTTGATTCTTGAGGTGAACTCATTTTGAGCTCTCCTCAAGAACCTCTTGAGGACACGTGAGTCTCACCCTTATCATGTAAGAAAAATACCCAAGTGAAACGAGAAAAATCATCAACAATAACAAGACCATATTTGTTACTGCCAATGCTAATGTAGGTTATTGGCCCGAAAAGGTCCATGTGTAGCAGTTCCAAAGGCTTTGTCATCGTCATGATATTCTTGGATGGGTGTTGAGCTCCTACTTGCTTCCCCGCTTGGCAAGCGCTACATGACCTATCTTTTTCAAACACAACATCCTTCAAGCCATAGATGTGCTCGCCCTTAAGAAGCTTTTGTAAGTTCCTCATCCCAACATGGGTTATCCTTCTATGCCAAACCCATCCCATGTTGGTTTTCGCCATTAAGCATGTGTCAAGTTGGGCTTTATCCGCGGTAAAATCCACAAGATAAAGCTTTCATTTGAGCACACCCTTAAAAGTGTTTGAGTCATCACTTCTCCTAAGGACGCTCACACCCTCATTAGTAAAAACACAATTATAACCTTTGTCACATAGTTGTGATATGGAAAAAATGTTATAGTCTAAAGAATCAACATGCAAAACGTAAGAAAGAGTATGTTGGGGAGAATAGAAATTTTACCGGAGCCAAGGATTTTCCCTTGGCTATTGTCCCCGAAGAAGATCCCTTCACTTGGATCATCGTTCTCTTCATACTCCACGAACATCTTTCTCTCTCCGGTCATGTGGTTGGTGCATCCACTATCGAGCACCCATTTGGATCCACCGGAAGAGTATGCCTACAAAACAAGATTATGCCTTCGTTTTAGGTACCCAAGCGGAGTTGGGTCCTTTGACGTTAGTGGTGAGGCACTTGGGCACCGACAAGCAAGGCTTGGGGCTCTTGCGGAGTGGCCCAACATACTTAGCAAAGACTATGCCATACTTGTTCCTCATTAGAACATAATATGCATCAAAATCATGAAAGAGAGGACGTGGTTCTGTTTTAGGCATATTGTTGCTAGTTGGAATGTTCTTCCCAATTTTAGTTGGGGATGTGCTTCCCTTGACAAAGACAATCAAGTTTTTGCCATACTTGGAGGTTTTAGCATTTTGCTTTCCGCCTCTAGTATAACCAAGACCATCTTTGACATAGCAAGATCTTGTGTTGGTGTATGCACTTCGTGCATACGCCACCTTCTCTTTGTCAAAGATGCCACCCTTAGGTGCTTGTTTGTCTTGAGTCAACTTAAGCTCATCCTTTAATTTAAGAATCGAGTTAGAACATTTGCAAGTGGAGATTTTTTTCGGATGCAACCTTTGAGGAGGGTGAGCTTTTGGATGAATAGGCTACATTTGTCTTGAGGGACACAACTTGAGTTTCAAGGATCTTGTTAACTTTTGACAAGTTGCCAAGTTCGTCCTTGAGCTCAATGGTTGTCTCCTCAAGACTTGAGCATGTTTTCTTGCTTATAGCAAGTTCATGATCTAATGCCTTGCTCTTCTCTCTCTCAAGCTCAAGGAGCTCAATAAGCTCTTGACATCTCTCCTTTTCATGGATAAGCATGTCCTCTTGCCTATGTATGAGCTCCCCCTTCTCAAAGATTTCATCCAAGAGCAATTTCATTCTATGTAAAGTGCTCTTACTTATATCCTTAAACATGTGTTCATTTTCACTAGCACTATCAAATTCATCATGAGAGGATATGGAGGAGGATGAGCGAGAAGTAACCTTTCTCCTTCCTTCTTTTGCCATGAGGCAAGCTGGCTTGTGGTCATTGAGGTTGGGGAAAAACTTGCTTCCCTTGGAGCTCCTCCCGATGGTTATGGTTGTCACCTTCTCCTTGTCTTCGTATGAGGACTCATCGTTAGAGTCCCATTCCTTGCCCAAGTGAGCATGACCGGAGGGCCGCTTCTTCTTGAAGTATTTCTTTTCTTGAGGCTTGCCCTCCTTCTTCTTGCCCTCTTCATGTGGGCAATCCACAATGAAGTGCCTGTACTCGCCACAATTGTAGCAAGCTCTCTTTGTTTTGGGCTTCGCTTTTTCCTTGCCCTTGCTCTCGTGGTTGTATCCTCCTTTCCTTCTCCTCATCATCCTCTTAAACTTGTTGATGAAGAGAGCCTCTTCCTCATCAGTGTCAAGACTCTCCTCATCATCTTCTTTTTGCTCTTTTGAGGAGGATGTCGCTTTGAGTGCAACATCCTTCATCTTCGAGACGGTGAACCTTTGGAGGTCGTTGTAGAAGAGCGCCTCCTTCTCCATGATCTCATGGTTGATGATCCTTCCTAGGACCTCCTCCGGGGTCATTTGAGCAAACCCCGGGCTTTCTCGTATCATGGAGCAAAGATAGATGTTTCTAGGCAAGAATGCCCGAATCATCCTCTTCACCACCTCGTGGTCCGTCCACTTGGTGCAGCCATAAGATCTACTCTTGTTGATGAGCAACTTTAGGCGATTGTACATCTCCTGGGGAGATTCACCATCCATAATGGCAAATCTCCCGAGCTCTCTTTCAATGAGCTCAATATTTGCCTCCATCATGACTCGGTTTCCTTCATGAGTCGTCTTGAGGGTGTCCCAAATATCCTTAGCCACCTCAAGTCCATCTACTCTGTCGGAGTGTTGATCCGGCAGTTCTCCCGGTACTACCGTTGGTAGCCCGCGGAGTTTGTAGTTCGGTATTGGGCACGCAAAGATTCAAAAGACGATGTCAAATGGACACAAGGATTTACGTGGTTCGGGCCGCCTGAGCGTAATACCCTACTCCACGGGGTGTGTAGTTTTTGTATTGGGTATCAAAGCTGTGTATGGGAGGGTTCAAGAGAGCCGTCCCTTGTGTATCATTGACCAATCCTTTTATAGTACAAGGACCGGTCGATACACCGTTAGTCTGGCCCGACATGTGGCCCTGGCGGTTACTGAAACTTAATACACAATTAATGAGATTAATTACCCTTAATAGCATGGTAACGGGCTTGACAATGCCGTTACCGGTATTAAGGGCCTTCTGATCGTGTGTCATTAATATGGTATTAATGACACTTAATCGGGTCTTGGAGTCTTTGATTGCCCCTTAAAGGTCCGAGCCGTTGGGGGTCCACCAGTTTGATTGTTAAGTCCGAAGGTCCGGCGTTTGGACACGTGGCAGCATCGGATCTATCCGTCTTTGGACGGGTAGGTCCGGTGTAGATGTACACGTGTCAGTATCGGAGTTTCCCTCTATCGAGGGTTAGGTATGGGGGTGCCGCTCAAGTGTTTAGCCCGGAGCTATCCCATGTGTGGGATGTAGGTCCAGTTGCAGTATACACTTGGCAGCACCAGGACTAACCATAGATGGGAGGCAAGTCCGGTCCTGTATGACACGTTGGGCCTTTGCAGGTCTTCAACTCAGACAGGTGAAGTTCCTTTGGCCCTTTTGTAGTCCCAAGAGGTATATGGTACGCAGGGTACCGACAGTGGCCCCCTGGGCCCACCTCTGGGAGAGACTTTTTGGATGAAGTCGTTCTGCCGGAGGTGGGTCCATCCTTCGGTTTTCGAGCCGTGTCTTCAAGGGTCTTCGGATGTGCCGTTGGCGGTAGTTCGCAGTTAAACCAACGCCGCGTGGCATATCCAGGATGCGGCAGGTGAGATCTGAGCGTGCGGATCTCACGCAATTGAAGGTTGCCGGTTCCAAACAAAAATCGTATCGGTTCCGCGCGCCCTGTCAGGCCGCCGCCCTCGGGCTTCCCGCCTTTCATGATGACAACCGTTCGCCTGGGTTAAGAACCTCGACTTGATCGTCGGGGTGGCCCCGGGCCCCCTTGTCATTGGCAGGGTGAAGTTTTTGAATTTTATCCTCGGCTCCTCTGCGGTTTCTATCCAAGCGTTGTGGGGGCTTACTTAAGAAGGAAAGTGCACACTGTTTGGGGATTTTTTACGCCTTCATTAGAACTTGCGCTCATATCCTCCAAACTTTCTCTTGCTTTTCCTCTCTCGCCACGCTGTGCCGCGATGAAGTTGGGACTCCCCATGACCCACATTGGGAGCAAGAAGGAGTTGTCCAGGGTCCGTACCTACATGGGATGGTCCAGTGACTCCTTCGACAATGACATTCGCTGCGGCGAGCTTCCCTTTGAGAAGAAGCGAGCCAAAGATATGGTGTACTTCCTTGGATACGCCATGGCGGGTTTGATGTCGCCTTTCTCCACCTTCTTTCTGATGCTGCTAGATTTCTATGGTCTACAACTCCACCATCTAGGCCCCCACTCAATCTTGCTGGTGGCGACTTTTGTCCACTTTTGCGAGATGTGGGTGGGCGTACCCCCTTGCGTGGAGTTGTTCTGGACCTTCTTCACTGTCCACCCAACCGGGAAGAGTGATGATTTCATCGGCTTCTACTACTTCGTGAAGCGGAAAAACTCTCCCCTCAAGTATTTGAGGTCCTTTCCTTCTGGCAAGTGGGACGACTGGAAGAAAGATTGGGTGGTCATCACCGTCGAAGGACATGAGAGGCTGGAGCTGCCTGAAGGCCTTCCTCGCGTCAACACCGACACTTGGAGTGACGTGCCAGTGCTGTTGAGGGAGTACATGCCCATCCTGGACAGAATCCAGGAATGTGTCGAAGGTGGGGTGACCCCGCAGATGGTCTTCGGCAACTCCTTGACGAACAGGTGGGCCCCGCTGAGGGCTAGGAGCCAGCCTGCCTGGGCCTTCAACAATGAGATGGATACCAAGCACATTGAAGTCGGCTTGGACACCAACTTGGCCGGTGAAGCCTTGAAGACCCATCTCAAGGAGTTCCAGCCTGGGAACATCAGTCCTGGCGATGTGTCTCCACCGGCGGCCTTCCTGCCTCTAAATATGATTCCAGAGGAGTGCAGAGAGCTCCGGAGGAAGATGCCGCTGTTGGACGACTTGGGCCTAGTGGAGAGGCGATCAACCTCTGGGGTGGCAATCCTCGGAGCTTCTGAAGGCGGCTCCGCTCCCACCCCAAAGCCAAGAACCGAAGTCGTAGGCAAGGGCAAGGAGTTGGCCGAGCCCTCGAGCCGCAAGAGGAAGTTGAAACATGCTGACGGTAGGTCCGTCAGACCCACTCCTTCCACGACGGCTCCTTCTCCCCGGGGGGAAGGTCTTCAACGGCGGCAACCACTCCAGCTCGGCATCTCCCCGGGTTGCTAGCTCCGGCCATACGGCTCCAGTACCAGCTGAGGGCTCTGGGTCCGAAGGTCCTTCCCGGTCGAGGGGGGCCTCAACCAAAGTGATGCCGACAGCAGCAGTGAGCTCCGGGGAACCTTCCGGAGCTAGCACGCCAGGGGCGATAGGGTCCGGTGCCGAGCGTCTAGAGAAGAGGTTCTGTGCTAGCTGGAGTAGAAGCCTTCCAAGGTAAATTTTGTTTTTTTACCTCAGTTGGTTGTTTTTTGGTTGTAACTGCGTCTTGAGTTTCATCGTCCTTCATCTGCAGTGTCCCCAAGAGAAGGGCTAAAGCCCCGGCTCCCGCAACAGCAACTGATGCTGTGGAGATGGAAGCTCCAACTCTAATTCCAGCGCGGCCCCAAGAGGTGGCTGAGGTTGCGGCAGATCCGACGCCGGCTTTCGTGGTCCTAAACCTCGACTCATCCCCAGAAGCTCCCGTGGTAGCGCCGAACCACGGGAATGAAGATGTACCAGCGGCACCTGCCCCGGAGGTTGAAGCTCCAGGTTTGGATGCTGAAATGATGGACGCTCCAGCCTCAGAGTCGGAGGTAGCAGCGATTCCGGCCCTAGAGCCGGATGTCGTTGAAGCCCCGGCAGCAGAGCCGATGGTTGATGAAGTCCCGACGGTAGAGCCGGTGGCTGATGAAGTTCTGGCGCTCGATCCGGTCATCGAAGAAGTTTTGGCGCCTGAGCCGGTTGCTGCAGAGGTGCCGACGCTCGAGCCCCTGATGCTCGAAGCGCCAGCGCTTGAGCCGGTGGCGGAGGAGGTGCCAGCGTCGGAGCCGAAAATGGATTTAGATCCGTCATAATCTTCAACGCCTGCTCTGGAGGCAGTGGTCCTGGAGGTACCCGTGCCTGAACCAGGGTGCCAAGATGAAGCTGACGCCCCCCCCCCCCCCCCCCCCCCCCGCCTGAGCGGCCAGTTGTTGATGACCTGGCGGCGGGACCTTCGGAGCCAACTCTGGAGGTCGAAACTTCTGTAGCAAGACCTTCCTCGGCGGCGGCCGAGGCTATCCCGGAGGACGACCCTTGTGCCGTGGAAGATCACGGGACCGCTCTTGTAGAGTGGGACCCGATTTTTGTCATAGAGAACCTGCTGGAGCTAGCGGAGAGGACCCGGCAGGTCTGGAGCCGATCCCTCTGTCGTTGTCTATCGACAACGCCTGCTCCAGTCTTCGTCAGGTCCAGCTGCTTTCTACCACGACAGTAAGGCCCTCGAGGAGGAGCGCCAAACTCTTAGGAGGTGGCGCAACCAGCTCCAATTCGAGACCAAGCGGGCACAGTCGAGGCTGGCTGACGACAAGGAGTGGGTGAAAAGGGAGAAGGTCCGGTTGGAGTATTGGGGCCAGCTGCTGGACGAGAGGGAAAGCATGATGCAATCCCTTGACAACTAGTCCCGGGCCATTTACAAACAGGCCTTAGCTGCTAATAATGCAGCGAGTGATCGCCAAGAGAGGCTCGACGCTATCCACGACAGCCTCGTCAAGCGTCGAGAGGCCCTTGAGGAGCGGGAGAAAAAGCTCGAAGATGAAGAGCAAAAACTCCTGGAGCCGCAGGATGACCTCGTGAAGAGGGAGGAAGATCTTACTCAGAGGTTGTCTCTGGGTGACAAGAGTCTCGCGGAGCACACCAAGAAGTTGGATGAGCATTGCGAGAAAGAGGAGAAGAAGGCCTGGCAGCGAGGACAGGACCTCCACAAGAGGGAGGATGAAATTTCTGCCAGGGAGAAGAAAGTGCGTGGCCGGGAGAAGGATCTGGTCGACCGCCGGAACAAGATCCACCTCCGGGAGGAGGAACTCAACAAACTCGAAAGGCACGTTGTTGAAAAGATTCAGCAGAACACCAAAGAGGTCGAGCGCCTCGCCCGGGAAAATTCGGAGCTTGCGTCGGCCAGAAGATCCTTGGAGGAGATGCGGAGATCGAGGGTTGTGGAGTCCCAACAAGTTTGGGATTTCTTGGGAAAAGCCAACGATGCACTGATGCTAATGGGTTTTAGTCCTATGCGTCCAGATGATCCAGAGCCGAAGCTAGACCAGGCCTTGCAGGCGTTGAGTTCGGCAGACAACAAGCTCACCAAGATGGGCGATGTCGTCGCAGACCAGCTAGAAATAAGAGGCAATCCCTGGAAAAGAGCACCACAGAATTCGTGCTGACGTGCTACATAAGTCGGGACTCTCAATTCCCCTTGGACCCGGTGCTTGAAGGCCCCATCGACGGAGAGGGAGAAGCGGCCCAAGCCAGCGTATCGGAGGTTGCCCAGAAGGTCGCCTCGTTTTTCCATAGGGTCTAGGACCATCTCTTTGTAGCTCCCGCTTGTATCCTCTCTTCTTTTTCTCCAATTTTGTAATCTCTTGTCTCCAGATGAATGAAATCCAAATTTTTATGAATTTCATTTTTTTGTCTTCAACACCTTTGTCTCACTTGGCCCCTGGTAGATGTACACAATTTGATTGTGAACATGTACCAAGAGAATGTAACAATTGTTGAAGACTTGCGTGCTTCGAACGTAGGTCTAAAGTCTTTGATAGTAGAGGCCCACTGAGGTTGTCAAAGCTTAGTAGCTCCGACATTGACCATCGTCGGAGCTTAGTAGCTCCGGCAGCAGTCTCCATCAACGCGTAGAGCATCAACGGTTAGTCCTCTGGGGTGTCGGAGCTTGGTAGCTCCGGCAGTGACCTCTGTCAACATGCGGTGTGTCAACAGCAGACCCAACTGTAGAGTCTTCCCACCATCTTTTGTTCACATTGACGGCTGGCCCCCTAGATCTACTAGAACTTTGTAGCTCCAGAAATGTCTACTATCAATGTTTGGAACATCGACAGTAGACCATGTTGGGGGGTGTCGGAGCTTTGGTAGCTCCGGCTTTATCCACCATCATCATAGAACCTTTATTTTTCCTGCACACTGGAGCCAAGAAAAATAGTAAAATCCATTTCCTATCTATAACTCAACTGCAACTTACTATTCCCGAGAAAGTTTTAGGTCGAACACAATTCTAAATGTAATCAAGTGCACTGCCTTGTTTCCTTCAGGTCTGATCGTTTCTGGACTCGCCTTACTTCGGCCTGCCGGGGTGTAGGTAGAGTGGTGTACTTAGGGTGCATGACCAGGCTAAGTTGATAGCACACTCCGGCCCTAGATTGGCTTGGCAGCATTCAGACGAGTAGACCATTAACAATGTTTGTACCCGAAAGAATAGACGATGCAACTCGAATTGTACATGAACTGGTCGAGCTAAAATTTCTTAAGAATTGCACAACTTTGTTAGAGACAAGAAAGAGAAAAATAAAAAATATCAAGCCTGTACAAATTAAATGCATGTGGAGTCTGTTTTCACACAATGATGTCTTTCATTATAGGTCCGGGGTACAGGGGAAACAAGTGCACTCTTAGGGTACGGAACCAGGCTAAGTGTGTTTTGTTTCTCGTTTGACCCAAGGTAGCTAGCCACACTTTTAGTTCTGAGACTGTGACAAGTGTTGCCTAAACTTTGCGGACCTTCCAGGGAAGGTCCGGCTATTCTCCCGAAGGAGCTACCCAACTCTGTACAATGACTATATAACATACATCACATGTAACTAAAGACTCACCTCCGTGATGTTAAGCGTAGAACTTACGGAGGTGCTCAATGTTCCAAGGATTTGGGAGAGGTGTCCCATCCTCGGTTGCCAAGCAAACGCATCCAGGATGGGATACTTTGATCACTCGAAAGGGTCCTTCTTAGCTGGGGGAAAGTTTGTTTAACTCTTCTCTGGATTGTATTCTCCGTAGCACCAGATCGCCTTCCTCGAGCTGTCGGCTGTGAACTTGCCGTTGGTGATAGCGCCGAAGAGCTTGGCGGTATCGGGCATTCAGAACAGCTGCTCGACACCTTCCCTCTTCAAGGAGGTCAAGGTCTTCACACCGGAGCTGGTCCTGTGTGGCATCATCGAAGGTTCGGACCCGGAGCGACCCCAAGGTGATTTCCGGAGGAAGGACTGCTTCAGCTTCGTACACCAGGAAGAAGGGTGTCTCTCCAGTTGACCGGTTTGGAGTTGTCCTGTTGGCCCACAGTGTGGGCGGAAGCTCTTCGATCCAGTTGGCTCCATGTTTTTTCAGGCGCTCATATGTGCGCATCTTGAGTCCTTTTAGGATTTCTGCATTTGCTCTTTCGGCCTGGCCATTGCTTGCCGGGTGAGCTACGGAAGCGTAGCTGACTTGGATGCCGAGGTCTTCGCAATATCCTTGGAATGCAGAGCTTGTGAACTAGGTCCCATTATCAGTTATGATTTTGTTTGGGACTCCAAATCTGCATACGATGGACTGCAATAAGTTGATAGCTGATTGCTTGTTTATTGTCACAACTGGAGTTGCTTCTGGCCATTTGGTGAATTTGTCAATGGCAACATACAGGAACTTGTAACCTCCGATGGCTCTTGGGAAAGGTCCCAAGATATCCATCCCCCACATAGCAAATGTCCATGTAGGAGGTATCATTTGTAGAGGCTGAGCCGGTGTGAGAATTTGCTTTGCATGTGTCGGTACCCTCCGTACCGAATACCCCTTAGGATTGCAAAGATCACAAGGAAACTCCATCTACCAGATTTGAAGACCTCCGAAGGCCCCACATGTCAGGCGTAACCAGACCTGCTTCCCCGACATGGTTAGTCCCAGGGCCTCCACGTGTATCATAAGACTGGAGCTATCACCCACACATGGGAAAGCTCCAGACGAAATACCGGTATGGCACCCCCGGACTTAACCCTAGACAGAGGGAAGCTCCGGTACTGACACATGTCCACCAGCACCGGACCTACCCGTCCACGACGGTAAGCTCCGGAGCTGCCACGTGGCAACCGCCGGACCTTCAACTTCAACTATCAGGCCGATGGACCCCCCAACGGCTCCGGACCTTCAAGGCTCAATCAAAGACTTCAAGACCCGATTAAGTGTCATTAATACCATATTAATGACACACGATCGGATGAGCCTTAATACTGGTAACGACACTATTAAGGATCGTTACCAGGCTATTAAGAGTAATTAACCTCATTAATTGTGTATCAAGCATGTGTAACCGCCAGGGCCACCTGTCGGGTCAGGCTAACGGTGTAACAACCAGTCCTTGTACTATCAAAGGACTGGTCGACGATACACAAGGGACGGTTCCAGACCACGACTGAACTCTTTGAGCTAGACGAGCTTCTTCTTTTGGAGCTTCTTCTAGACTCACACGCTTAATACAACACCAACACACCCCGTGGAGTAGGGTATTATGCTCCGGTGGCCCGAACCACGTAAATCTCTGTGTACACTTGTATTTCATCTTCTTGAATCTCTGCGCGCCCATTACCGAACTACAACTCCTTGATCTACTAAAGGTAGTGTCGGGAGATCTACCAGATCCAAACATCGACAGTTGGCGCGCCAGGTAGGGGGCGCCCGAGATTTCGAGTATGGTGAACTCAGCTGCTGGATCATCCAACGGCAACCCTGCTATTCAACCCGCTGGAGGCAATCCCTCCAACATGCAACAACCAGCAGGTGCCTTGGCTCCAGCAGGAGTCATGCCTCCACCGCCACCGCCTGCACCAGCACGTCAAGCTGAGCAGCGTGACAGTGCATCAGCGTCGGTCACTGCTTCGGCGAATAACAACAACCCTGAGCACGCGCTTCATGCAGCGCGTGCTCTCCTCCAACGTCCACCACCTTCAGGTGCATCCCAGGGTGCAATGGAGCAGTGGAGGGCTGATGTGGAACATCTGGTTGCAGCAGCAGCCGACCGCATCAGCAACCAAGGTCCTCCTCCTTCGGGGTAGGCCCCATCGCAGCGCCGGACCGTGTCTGGCAGACTTGGTCCGCATGCTTCCCAGAATAGGAGGCGTGCTGTGTCACAGCAGGTTATGTCGCTACCTTCTGGGGCGCGACGTACTCATACAATAACCAGGCTTTCAACTCATGACCTCCGGGCGGAGCTTGATCGCCGTTACCGTCAACAAGATGGCCATATCCATATCGAGCATGCTCACAAAAAGCGAGAGGCTCGAGACAGTCCTGCTCCCGAGGGAATAGGAGGAGACTGTTCTGCACTGGCCATGCACCTACGCATGGTCAGATGGCCACAAAAGTTCCGGCCTCACCTGGTGGAGAAATTTGACGGAACTGTTAATCCCGCTGAGTTTCTCCAAATTTACACCACCGTAATCCTTGCGGCCGGAGGTAACGAGGCCGTAATGGCCAACTACTTCCTAGTGGCCTTGACTGGGACCGCCAGGTCCTGGTTCATGAGCCTTCCTCACAACTCTATCAATAGTTGGGAGGAATTATGCCAACAGTTCACCGCCAATTTTGGGAGTTCATACACCCGACCAGGCACCGAACTGGACCTTTTTGCAGTTGTGCAGAAGGGGGGAGAATCCCTGCGCTCATTCATCCAGAGGTTCTCCCAGGTACGAAACACCATTCCTTCTATCTCTAGCGCTTCTGATATCGTGGCATTTAGACAGGGCGTACGAGATAAGAAGATGCTGGAGAAGCTGGCGGTCAAGGAGATCACTAGCGTCACAGAGCTCTTTAGCTTGGCAGACAAGTGTGCCAAAGCTGCGGAGAGCCATGAAATGCACTCCAAACCACCTCCGGAGGATGGCAAAAAATCCTCCAAAGGTGAAGCCACTACCTCCGGTAGTGGCAAAAAGAAGAAAAAGTCCAACGGCAAGAAGAAGTCGTCGGTAGGCACATCTACTGCTGCAGGTGCAGCAGCTCCGGGTGGCCGGGGGCAACACCCCGAGAAACGACCTCGGCCATCCTCTAAAGACGGTGGCAACTCCAAAGTGTGGTGTACCATCCACAAATCGAACAGCCACAACTTGGAGGACTGCCGGGAGGTCCAAAACCTTGTCAAGCGCTACAACAAGCGCCGAGAAGAAGTTCCTTTCTGTCAGAGGGAAGGAAAACAGAAAGTCGATGAAGCTCCGGCTGAAGAGGAGTTAGGCTTCCAGGACCCTAAAAAGGTCTTGAAGGCTGTTTACACCTCCGTCGACGACGACTCCAACGTCTCGGACAATGAGCGTCGGAAGACCATGAACACCATCTTTGGTGGTTCGTGGGACATCACCTCCCGCCGTGTCCTCAAGACCATGCAGCGGGACATGGCCTCAGTAGCTCCTACAGCCAGGGCGGAGCCTCATTGAAAGTGGATGGACATCACCATCGCTTTTGATGCTCCAGACTGCCCTCAGAACATGATCGGAGCTGGTCAACTACCATTGATGGTATCTCCGACCATTAATAACATTCAACTCCACCATGTAATGGTGGATGGAGGTTCGGGGCTGAACCTCACAAGCTTCAAAGCTTTTGTCAAGCTTCAGCTCTGACCTTCGGACCTTCGCCCCTCCCGACCTTTCTCCGGAGTAGGTCCGGGGGCCATAACACCACTCGGTGCCATTACTCTCCCAGTGACCTTCGGGACTCGGGAGAATTATCACACTGAGAAGTTGATCTTTGACGTCGCTCAGATCAACTTGCCTTTCAACGCCATTCTGGGCAGGCCCACCTTGTACAAATTCATGGTTGCTGCTCATTATGGCTACCTGGTGTTGAAGATGCCAACACCAGCTGGCGTTCTCCAGATCCGCGGAGACCGTACTGCTGGAGTGACTGCTCCGGAAGAACTTCACGTGCTTTCTACAGCACATGAGGAAGAATCCAGGCAGGAACAAGCTCCAAAACCCCCGAGCATTCATCAACGAGGCTCAACCTCCGCACCTTGCATGCAACCAAGCAGCGACACCAACATCCCCGTCAAAGTCGTCCAAATCGGTTCTGATGCTGCTCAGACCACCCGTTGAAAGTGCATCTAGGACTCCCTTGTGGGTTTTGGATGATTTATGACAAGCAATTGGGATCCTAATCCTTTTGTTGAGATGAATGCAGGAAAATGATGAAAAATGAGCAAAGTACCAAAAAGAGGGAAATTGAGAAGGAAAATGAATTTGAGCTCAAGGAGAAGAAATTAGTAGTTTAGTATGCATGGAGTGTGTTAAGGAAACACACCCAAGAGCTCAATCTCATTTAATCACACACACACAATGCACAAAGCTATACAGGACCGGACTAGTCCGATATCAGCCGGACTAGTCCGATATCCCATTCTGCACCAGATCGGACAAGTCCGATCAACACCGGACTAGTCCGATATCTTTCTGTTCCACTTCGGACTAGTCCTCCCCAGTGCGGACTAGTCCTCAAAACAATGCACAAGTCTCACAAAATCGGACAAGTCCGTTGTGACCCGGACTAGTCCGATATACTTTCTGATCCACTTCGGACAAGTCCGGTGTTTACACGGACTAGTCCGATATACACCCTGATCTAAATCGGACAAGTCCTCCAAGTGCGGACTTGTCATCCTAAACACTTAGGGTTTCACGTGTCCGGACAAGTCCGATGACAATCGGACTAGTCCGAAGCTTTCCAGTAGCGAAATCGGACAAGTCCGTTTTGAACCGGACTAGTTCGAGATTCCTGGACACTTAGGGTTTGCTTCACACAGCACACCGGACTAGTCCGGTCACCACCACGGACTAGTCCGATCTTTCTGAACCCTAACGGTAACTTCTAGAAACCCCATATAAATAGAGGTGCACGGCCCACTTTCACCCACTCTCGAACCCTAGCGCCGTCACACCTCCCAAGAGACTCAAAAACCATCTCTCTCCACGAAATTAAGTGCAAAATCAATCAATCCATTGAAGATCACTTGTAGATCATTGGAGAGGCACTTGGCACACGATTGAGCTCTTGGTTTGAATCTCTAACACACTCTTGCATCTCAATTTGTATATTTCGAAGTGTGTTATTGGTGGTCTTGAAACTTGTAATCAAGGGAGCTCTCAACTTGTGAGATTGCCCCTTCAACTTGGTGATTTACCCCTGTGTGTTTAGTGGAAGAGGATTGGCCTTCGTGGCGATCCGACGAGGGAAGGGTTGGTGAAGACCCGGTCCTTTTGTGGGCTCCTCAACGTGGACGTAGGTTGCCTTCGTGGTAACCGAACCACGGGATAAATCTTGTGTCTTGTTCGTTTGTATTCATCATTCTAGTTGATCAACATTATCTAGGGTTTGATTCATCTTGTTGAATTTAAGTTAAATAGTTGAACAAGAATCATACTTGCAATAGAACTTGACATACAATCATTGAACTGTTATTGAAGTTTATATTTCCGCTGCAAACGTCAACGAAACAATCAAATTGACCTAACTTGATCAACCTAGTCCGTGAAATCCGGACTAGTCCGCACTTTACCGGACTAGTCCGATATATCTGGTTTTGACCTTGTTGTTGAAGTGCTACAGGAACCGAGAAAATTCAAGAAGGCCTATTCACCCCCCCTCTAGGCCTACATTCAATTGGTATCAGAGCAGGTTCTTCAGGAAAGAGTGCAACCACTCGAAGAGATCATGTCAGACATGAAGGAAGTCCAGAAAATCAACAACCCGGAAGGAATGAACAATGACAAGCACCAAAAGCTTGAAAAGTATCTCGAAGCCATTCAAGACTTCGATGCTGATGATGAGGAGACATTGGAGCTGAAAGCACTGCTCCGAAAGAAAGCACTTTCCAAAGGGAAAGCTAAAGTTGAAGAAAAGAAGAAGGGGAGTAGTCACACCGACTACTCCCGATATCCTTTTAATTATGACCGTTTAAATTCTAACAGCAGTCATTATCTATCTATTCCTCTCGGAAAAGCCCCACACTTCGATGGGAGTGATTACTCCATGTGGAGGCAAAATATGAAGATGCACTTGATTTCCCTTAACCCAAGTTTATGGCATATTGTGTGCACAGGAATAAACATCCCTGATGACGATGAAGAACTCACACCAAGTCAAGAGCAAGCCATCCACAGGAATGCCCAAGCCGCAGCCGTTATCACCTCATCTCTAAGTAGAGATGAATTCACAAAGGTGGACGGATTGGAGATTGCCAAAGAAATCTGGGACACACTACAGACAGCACATGAAGGTGACAGGCATGTGCGGGAGGCAAAGATTGAGATGATTGAAGGCGAACTGGGAAGGTTTGCGATTGAGGAAGATGAGTCTCCCCAGGACATGTACAACAGACTGAAGACTCTTGTGAACAAGGTTCGATCATATGGTAGCAAAAAGTGGAATGACCACGAGGTTGTAAAGCTCATCCTTAGAGCCTTTATGCCTCGCAACGTCACACTTTGCTCTATGATCCGAGAAAGTCCCGGGTATAAGAAAATGACTCCGGATGAACTGCTTGGCAAAATCATCAACTTTGAGATGATGGAGAAGCAAGCCAAGCACGTCAAAGAAATAGCCGACCTCACATCGGCCAAGAAGAAGGGAGTTGACTTAAAGTCCTCACTCAAGCCTCTATCCAAAGAAGCAAAAGAAGCACAGCTTGAGGAGGACAGCGATGATGAAAGCAGCGAGCTGGACGAAGAAGATATGATTTTGTTCATGAAGAAGTTCAAAAGAATTATGAAGAAAAGACAAGGAACAAAATCGAGTGAAGGAAAATACAAGGAGAAGACAAAGCCGAAGATGAGGCGGGCATGCTATAATTGTGGTGAGTACAATCACTTTATAGTTGATTGCCCATATGAGGACAACAAGAAGAAGAGTAAAGAGTCCAAGCCTCAACCGAAGAAATTCTTCAAGAAGAAGAAACAAGCTGAACAAGCACACATCGGAAAGGAGTGGGACTCAAACGATGAGTCCTCATCGTCCGATGAAGAAGAAATGGCTAGCATAGCCATTGAAAGCATGTCCAAGAAACCCACACTCTTCCCCACGCTCGTTGCAAAGAAAGCAAGTGGAACTTGCCTCATGGCTAAGGAAGGTAAACGCAAGGTAAACATCAAAACTCCTTCCTTGCATTCTTACTCGAGTGATGATGATCTAGATAGTGATAATGAAGATATGCTAATTGGTTTAGATAGAAAAACTGCTACTAAAATGAAATTCTTACTTAACCAACTTGTTGAGAAGGAAGAGCTAATTGATCGTCAAGAAGACATGATTATCTCCCAAAAGGAGAAGCATGTCGAACTTGACAATCTACTAGCTCTTGAAAAGGAGAGAAACCACTCACTAGAGCTTAAGCTAGCTTCAAGCAAGAAAACTTGCTTGGAGTTAACCAACTCAAACGTTGCAATCAAGGATCAACTTGATGACTTAATCAAGGTCAACAAGATCCTTGAAGTGCAGGTTGAGTCACTCAAGCTTAGTGAACCTTCCTCCTCTTCAACCCTACCTTCTCAACCCACTTCAACTAACATCGCTCATATTTGCAAATGTGATAAAATTAACACCAGGTTGAAGGAAAATTCTACCTCCACAAAGGAAAAAAATCCTACCCAAAGTGTAATATTTGACAAGGAGAGGATCAACTATGCACGTAGTGCATATTTGGTCCAAAGACCTCCAAATGTCAAGTACGGCATTGGTTACTCTCATGACGGAAAGCAAAGAGCTGGAAATCATAAAAATAACAAGGGAAGGATTACCTTTGTGAAGGGAGGACCCTCACAACCTGGTAACTTGAAAACTAAAAATCTGAACTCCCATGAAAACCGGACTAGTCCGGTTGTGGTCCGGACAAGTCCGGTCATCCGGACAAGTCCGGTCACACAGACTAGTCCGACCCATAATCAACAGCAACTCTTGTTTAAAACCTTTGATGCTTCTTATGTATTAATGAAAAATAATGTTGGTAAAGTGTATGCTTATTATGCTGGGCCACGCCATGGGAACACAAAATCCCATGTGTGGGTGCCCAAATGTATTGTTACTAACCTCCAAGGACCCAAGCAAGCTTGGGTACCTAAAACCAAGGCGTAATTTGTTTTTGCAGGCCTACTCCTCCGGTGGATCCAAATGGGTGCTAGACAGTGGATGCACCAACCACATGACCGGAGAAAGGAGGATGTTTGTGGAGTATGAAGTGAACCAGGACCCAAACGAAGGCATCTACTTTGGGGATAACAGTCAAGGAAGGGTCCTCGGTACCGGTAAAATAGCAATATCCTCTGAACATACTCTTTCGCATGTTTTACACGTTGAATCTTTAGATTATAACCTGCTGTCCATATCTCAGTTATGTGACAAAGGTTATAATTGCCTGTTTACTAACGAGGGTGTGACCGTCTCAAGGAGAAGTGATGGTTCCGTTGCATTCAAGGGTATGTTAAAGGGAAAGCTTTACCTTGTTGACTTCAACAAGGATAAAGCCGAACTCGACACATGCTTGATTGCAAAAACCAACATGGGTTGGCTGTGGCATAGACGGCTAGCACATTTTGGTATGAGGAACCTTCAAAAACTCCTCAAGGGCGATCACATCCGAGGTTTGAAAGATGTTGTGTTTGAGAAAGACAGGCCTTGTAGCGCGTGCCAAGCAGGAAAGCAAGTTGGAGCACAACATCCTGCAAAGAACATCATGACCACGACAAGACCGCTCGAACTACTTCATATGGACTTGTTTGGTCCAATTGCTTACATAAGCATCGGCGGTAACAAATACGGTTTAGTTATTATTGATGATTTTTCCCGGTTCACTTGGGTGTTCTTTTTGCATGACAAGTCAGAAACACAAGGAACACTCAAGAAATTCTTCAAGCGAGCGCAAAACGAGTTCTCACTATCAATCAAGAGTATTCGGAGCGACAACGGCACGGAGTTCAAGAACATACAAGTGGAGGAATACCTTGATGAGGAAGGAATCAAGCATGAATTCTCAGCACCATACTCTCCACAACAAAACGGAGTTGCCGAAAGGAAGAACCGAATGCTCATAGAGATGGCAAGAACAATGCTCGATGAATACAAGACTTCGGATCGATTTTGAGCAGAAGCAATCAACACCGCTTGCCATGCCACAAATCGACTCTACCTTCATCGACTACTAAAGAAGACTCCCTATGAGCTACTCACCGGTAACAAACCAAACATTTCATATTTTCGAGTTTTCGGTTCTCCTTGCTATATTTTGAACAAGAAGCCCAGGACTTCAAAGTTCGATTCGAAGTCCGATGAAGGTTTCTTGCTTGGTTATGATTCAAACACTTACGCCTATCGTGTTTTCAACAAGGCCTCCGGACTTGTTGAAGTGGCACGTGACGTAGTGTTTGATGAAACTAATGGCTCCCAAAAGGAGCAAGTTGATCAATGTGAATTAGGAAAAGAGGAAGCTCCCTATCAAGCATTGAAGAGGATGGCTCTAGGCGAAGTACGACCACAAGAGTCATCGTCACAAATACAAGAGGAAAGTGAACCACAAGAGGAGATCAACAATTCAGGGGGAGCCTCGATACAAGACAAATCACAGGAATATGAACATGATCAACAAATCAACGAGGACAACAACTCAGGGGGAGAAGAAGATGATCACCAAAATACGACCCCCCAAGTGCCACACCCAAGAGTACACCAATGCATTCAAAGGGATCATCCAATCGACAACATCATCGGCGACATCCAAAAGGGAGTAACCACTAGATCTCGTATAGCAAATTTTTGTGAACATTACTCGTTTGTCTCCTTTTTGGAACCCCGCAGGACTGAGGATGCATTGAAGGATCCGGACTGGGTGGTGGCAATGCAAGAAGAGTTGAACAATTTCAAGAGAAACGAGGTTTGGGAACTTGTGGAAAGACCCAATGCAAATATTGTGGGCACCAAGTGGGTCTTCCGCAACAAGCAAGACGAACACGGAGTGGTGACAAGAAACAAGGCACGACTTGTGGCCAAAGGTTACTCACAAGTCGAAGGTTTGGATTTCGATGAAACCTTTGCTCCAGTAGCTAGGCTTGAATCAATTAGAATATTACTTGCATATGCTACTCACCATGATTTCAAGCTGTATCAAATGGACGTGAAAAGCGCCTTCCTCAACGGACCGATCAAGGAAGAGGTGTACGTGGAGCAACCACCCGGATTTGAAGACGAAGAGTTCCCCGACCACGTGTATAAACTGCGTAAGGCTCTCTATGGCCTCAAACAAGCTCCTAGAGCTTGGTATGAGTGTCTTAGAGATTTTTTTAATTGATAATGGCTTTCAAATTGGCAAAGTAGATTATACACTATTCACGAAAAATCTGGATAATGATCTTTTTATTTGCCAAATCTATGTTGATGATATAATTTTTGGATCAACTAACCAATCTTTCTGTGAAGAGTTTAGTAAAATTATGACAGACAGATTTGAAATGTCAATGATGGGAGAATTGAAGTACTTCTTGGGATTCCAAGTGCGGCAACAAAGGGAAGGAACGTTCATAAGCCAAACCAAGTACACACAGGACATCCTCAAGAAGTTTGGCATGGACAAGGCAAAGCCCATAAAGACTCCCATGGCAACGAATGGTCACTTGGATCTCAATGAAGATGGACCGAGCGTCGACCAAAAGGTATATCGCTCCATGATTGGATCTTTACTTTACTTATGTGCATCTAGGCCCGATATTATGTTGAGTGTATGTTTGTGTGCAAGATTTCAAGCCAACCCTAAGGAATGTCATTTGACAGCCGTAAAGAGAATCCTAAGATATTTAGTTCATACACCCAATCTTGGTCTTTGGTACCCAAAAGGCTCAAAATTCAATCTCATTGGGTATTCCGATGCAGATTATGCCGGGTGCAAAGTTGATAGAAAAAGCACTTCCGACACTTGCCAATTCCTAGGAAGATCCTTAGTTTCTTGGTCATCCAAGAAACAGAATTCCATTGCATTATCCACAGCCGAAGCGGAGTATGTTGCAGCCGGGAGTTGTTGTGCACAACTCCTTTGGATGCGACAAACTCTAAGGGATTACGGTTACAATATGAACCGTATTCCTCTTCTTTGTGATAATGAGAGTGCCATTAAAATAGCCCACAATCCAGTTGAGCACTCTAGAACTAAACACATTGACATAAGACACCATTTCTTGAGAGACCATTCCATGAAAGGAGACATATCCATCTCTCATGTCAACACCCAAAAACAATTGGCCGACATATTCACCAAGCCACTTGATGAAAAACGTTTTTGCGAACTCCGAAATGAGCTAAACATTCTTGATTCTCGGAGTGTGGCTTGAAAAGTTGCATACCTGTATGATTGCTTCAAAATATTGATTGAATTGTGAAAATTAACCCTCCCCATTTTTCTCTCGAAAAACTATGTCAATTATTAGATCTTGATGAATTTTTGATCATAGTATGATTGTTGTTTGCTTCCTGGTCAAATTCATCAAGATTATTTGAATTGCCTCTCTACTCTCAATTATTGGACCTTCAAATATATATGAATGGGCTATGCAATTCTCTCCTGGTGACCACGGACAAGTCCGTGGTTACCCGGACTAGTCCGCCATTGCAGACTAGTCCGCAGTGTGCCGGTTAGGCCGGACTAGTCCGACAGACCACGGACTAGTCCGACTTAGGTCTCTGGAGGACTTCGGACTAGTCCGGTCATGTCCGGACTTGTCCGATTTTTCGTGTCCATAACCCTAGCCGCCACTAAACCCTAATCCCTTCACCCCACACTCGCCCCCAAGCTTTCTCTCTCTTGCGCTCGAGCTCCCAAGGCGAATCCTTGATTCCTCCGTCGAAAAGCCTCAATCTTGGGCGGAGATCAAGCTTGAAGACTCGGGGATTGAAGTTAGCGGACAAGTCCGGCCTCCAACCCCCAAAATCTCAAGCTTCCTTTGATTTCTTGGTAAATACTCTTCAAAACCCTAAGAAATCAGAAATTTCTCTATTGCTTATCGTTTGGCCTAGCATTCTTCACTAGTTACATGTCTAGTTGATGTACTATGTGTATGCTAGACTAGTTTTACCTTAGGGATCAATTTTTGTCCAGTCTGTTAGGTTTTTGCGGATGAACACCGGACTAGTCCGGTCCCCCGGACTAGTCCGTTCCTGTGCACCGGACAAGTCCGTTGTTTCTGAACCAAAACCTAATTCTTTGATTCCCTAATGCATTCCATTGCCATCTTACCTCACCAATACCTTGTATAACTTGTCCTTTCTCTTGATCACTCATTCTCAGATCATGTCGAGCTCCGACAACGAAATCTCCGATTTCGAGGCCGAGTTGGACCACGAGGTGGCACCTCGGTCCTCGGCGGGTCTTGGCAAGAAACGCCAAGAGAGACCCTCCGAGCCTGCTCCCTCACCTCCCCAGGTTCGGAGGAAGGTGTGTGCCAAGAAGCCCGCCTCGAAGGCTGCTCCTCCTTCAAGTGGCCTTCGCCAAGCTAAAGGGAAGGGCAAGGGGGTTGCCACAGGGCCTGTTGGGCCCCTAAAGCTGCATACTCCCAGAGAAGGGGTCCGGGACCTCAATGAGGAAAGATTCAATGGCAAGGGCAGCGATGTGGCTATGAAGTTGAGAAGTGTTGATTGCTATGCAAGGCCCAAGCAAGCAGCTGATGGCAGGTTTTGGTCAAATTTCCATGCTGATTTCTACAAGCTGGTCTATTTGCCGATGAAGACCCCGGTAGTACGCAGTCAATGGATTGACTGGGCTCACCTTGAGAAGAGGAAATGTGCAGCTTTTGATGAAGTGATAGCAGCTGCAGAGAGACATGGGCTGAAGGATCTGTTTGCCTTAAGATATAATTGGAATGATGAAGTGATTGCACAATTCTATGCAACGTGCCACTTCTCAAGTGAAGACGAAGAAAGTGTGACTTGGATGACTCATGGATCCAAGTATTCTATTACTCAGGAAGAGTTAGCCCGCCTGCTGCACCTTGACTCTGAAGGACATGACCAACTCATTATCCACAACATTGGGGTCATTGAGAGGGATGGAATGAAGTTCATGTATGAGCCCACCTCCAAGTATGTCCCTCCCTCCACAAAGAATATGAAGCCTTTCTTTGTGGTCCTCAACAGAGTCCTCAGGAAGACGATTGCCCCCAAAGATGGGGATGCAGGGAGTGTGCAAGGCTACCTCCGGACCCTGATGAGGGTCATTAGCAAGAAAAGGCAATTCGATGTTGCAGACTATATTTGGAATGATATGGTCAATATCTCAAGTACCCCCAACCGATCCTGTGGCTATGCCCCTTACTTGATGTTCATGATTGAGAAAGTCACAGGAATCGAGTTTGTGAAGGATGTGGAGCACACTCCACTGAGGCCTCAGAAGCCTCAGTCAGTGAGTGTCCAGGCTGCTCCATCGCCGGCCTCAAGCCCCGAGGCACCGGCAAGGCAAGAAGAAGCTGCTAGGGCTACTCCCCCCTCCAGGGAAGCCCCTCAGAAAGGATCCGCCAGTGGGATCCTCAAGTACTTGGCTGCAATTTTCTCCTCATGCAAGAAAACTGAAGTGAAGCTTCACAAGCTAAATCAGAAGAGGAAGGAGAACATGAGATACATAAAAGCCAATGTGAAGCAGCTGAGTGAGAAGCTGGAGATCAACCCAATTGGATCTCCAGTACTTTCTGAAGATTCTGATCCGGACATCACCGAGCTCAGCCCCTTGACTCCCTCCGAGCTTGCCTATTTTGGCATTGGGGGCTCGAGCAGCTCCGCTCCTCCTCCTACCTCTCAACCTCATCAAGCGGAAAGCGAGGAAGACGATGAAGACGACGAGAGGACTGACAGCGAAGAGTGAAGCCCTAGGACCTTCCTCTCTCTCTTTTTGGTGTCTTGATGCCAAAGGGGGAGAGATTGAGGGGGAGTCTCTAGTCTTAGCTTTAGCTGCATAGGATGCGAGGAGAGAGCTCTCTTTTTTTTAATTGTGATTGCATTTGCTTAACTCTATTTTCATATCATGTTTGGTCCTGTTATGAATTGCTCAAATAATTTGCAAGTGTGTGATGAAATCTGAATTTTTGTCCCTGAAATGCCATATTCACTTGATACTAGTTGATCAATGCAAATTCTGTCATTCTTAATGCATTCATGCTGTTAGTATGCATCCCACCATAAAGAATGCACATATGAATAATTATCTTGTTGCTTGATGAATTTTTGAGTCATATGTGCATACTTTATGAGAATCTCATTTTATACCTCATTTTGTGAAATCTCAATTGGTTGTCATCAATCACCAAAAAGGGGGAGATTGAAAGTGCATCTAGGACTCCCTTGTGGGTTTTGGATGATTTATGACAAACAATTGGGATCCTAATCCTTTTGTTGAGATGAATGCAGGAAAATGATGAAAAATGAGCAAAGTACCAAAAAGAGGGAAATTGAGAAGGAAAATGAATTTGAGCTCAAGGAGAAGAAATTAGTAGTTTAGTATGCATGGAGTGTGTTAAGGAAACACACCCAAGAGCTCAATCTCATTTAATCACACACACACAATGCACAAAGCTATACAGGACCGGACTAGTCCGATATCAGCCGGACTAGTCCGATATCCCATTCTGCACCAGATCGGACAAGTCCGATCAACACCGTACTAGTCCGATATCTTTCTGTTCCACTTCGGACTAGTCCTCCCCAGTGCGGACTAGTCCTCAAAACAATGCACAAGTCTCACAAAATCGGACAAGTCCGTTGTGACCCGGACTAGTCCGATATACTTTCTGATCCACTTCGGACAAGTCCGGTGTTTACACGGACTAGTCCGATATACACCCTGATCTAAATCGGACAAGTCCTCCAAGTGCGGACTTGTCATCCTAAACACTTAGGGTTTCACGTGTCTGGACAAGTCCGATGACAATCGGACTAGTCCGAAGCTTTCCAGTAGCGAAATCGGACAAGTCCATTTTGAACCGGACTAGTCCGAGATTCCTGGACACTTAGGGTTTGCTTCACACAGCACACCGGACTAGTCCGGTCACCACCACGGACTAGTCCGATCTTTCTGAACCCTAACAGTAACTTCTAGAAACCTCATATAAATAGAGGTGCACGGCCCACTTTCACCCACTCTCGAACCCTAGCGCCGTCACACCTCCCAAGAGACTCAAAAACCATCTCTCTCCACGAAATTAAGTGCAAAATCAATCAATCCATTGAAGATCACTTGTAGATCATTGGAGAGGCACTTGGCACACGATTGAGCTCTTGGTTTGAATCTCTAACACACTCTTGCATCTCAATTTGTATATTTCGAAGTGTGTTATTGGTGGTCTTGAAACTTGTAATCAAGGGAGCTCTCAACTTGTGAGATTGCCCCTTCAACTTGGTGATTTACCCCTGTGTGTTTAGTGGAAGAGGATTGGCCTTCGTGGCGATCCGACGAGGGAAGGGTTGGTGAAGACCCGATCCTTTTGTGGGCTCCTCAACGTGGACGTAGGTTGCCTTCGTGGTAACCGAACCACGGGATAAATCTTGTGTCTTGTTCGTTTGTGTTCATCATTCTAGTTGATCAACATTATCTAGGGTTTGATTCATCTTGTTGAATTTAAGTTAAATAGTTGAACAAGAATCATACTTGCAATAGAACTTGACATACAATCATTGAACTGTTATTGAAGTTTATATTTCCGCTGCAAACATCAACGAAACAATCAAATTGACCTAACTTGATCAACCTAGTCCGTGAAATCCGGACTAGTCCGCACTTTACCGGACTAGTCCGATATATCTGGTTTTGACCTTGTTGTTGAAGTGCTACAGGAACCGGGAAAATTCAAGAAGTCCTATTCACCCCCCCTCTAGGCCTACATTCACCCGTATATTAGGAGGTCTGAATGACAAATAGGAACTCACGGTCATCACTTTCCTCTGGGCTAATGTCGACGTGTTTGCCTGGCAACCGTCACAAATGCCTAGGATACCTAGGGAAGTGATCGAGCATAATCTGAAGATCTATCTTGACGCTCGGCCCGTACATCAGAAGCCTCGTAAGCAATCCGTAGAGCGACAAAACTTCATACGACAAGAAGTGAAGAAGTTGCTCGAAGCTGGATTCATCCGAGAAGTCTTCCATCCAAAATGGCTGGCAAACCCAGTCGTTGTACCCAAGGCCCGCGGGAAGATTCAGATGTGTATCGACTACACAACACTGAATAAGGCATGCCCAAAAGATCCATTCCCACTACCTAGAATAGATCAGATAGTGGATTCCACCTCCGGATGTGAATTACTTTGTTTCCTAGATGCATATTATGGGTACCATCAAATTAGAATGTCTAGGGAAGATGAATAACATACTTCTTTTATCATAGTAGATGGATTGTACTGTTATACTGTCATGCCATTTGGTCTCAAGAATGCAGCTTCAACATTTGTACGAGCTATGTACAAAACCTTTGGAGAGCTCATCAGAGACGTAGTGGAAGTGTATGTTGATGACATCGTCGTCAATATCAAGGACAAGGAATCACTCCTTGACACCTTGCAAGCTATCTTCGACAAGCTGCGGGTCACCCACACGAAGCTAAACCCAGACAAGTGCGTCTTCGGGGTTAGCTCCAGAAAGCTTCTTGGTTTCCTGGTAAACCACCGGGGCATAAAGGCAAATCCGGCGAAGATTAAAGCCATTGAGGAGATGCGGCCACCAGCCCGCATCAAGGACGTCTAGAAACTGACTGGATGTCTAGCCGCCCTTAGCCGGTTCATCTCAAGACTGGCGGAACGGGCGCTACCCTTCTTCAAGCTATTGAGGAAGTCCGGACCATTTCAATGGTCTGAAGAAGCAGAAAAGACGTTCCAAGAGCTAAAGCAGCTCCTCACCACTCTATCAACCTTGGTAGCTCTGAACCCTGGTGAGCCCTTACTGCTTTACATTTCAGCAATCGACAAGGTTTTCAGCATGGTCCTGGTTGCAGAGAGATCAGAACCATCTCAAGCTCAGGAATCTAGACCCCTCCAGGAGGGTACGGAGGTTCCTGAAGGTGAGTCTAGGTCCCAACCCCCAGACTTGGGTCTACAAGGAGTTATTCCAGAAGATCTGGACCCCTCCGGGAGGGTCCGGGCCGCTCCAGTAGAAGCTCCGGGTTCCTCTAGCAAGGATCCGGAGGTCCCCGAAGCAGGTTCGGACCCCTCCGAGAGGGTCCGGGTCAATGTGGAGGAAGCTCCGGGCCCCTCCAGGAGGGTCCAGATAGTCCAATGCCTAGTGTACTTCATCAGCGAAGTACTACACGATGCCAATACTCGATACCTAGAGGTGCACAAGCTGCTGTACGCAGTTCTCATCGCCTCCATAAAGCTTCGCCATTACTTCCAAGCTCACAAGATCTCAGTGGTGACTTCTTATCCACTGCGTGCGATCTTGCATAATCCCAACTCAACTGGGAATATTGCAAAGTGGGCAGCGGAATTGGACGAATTCGATCTTGAATTCGTCTCAAGACAAGCTATCAAGAGTCAAGCACTGGCGGACTTTGTGACGGAGTGGACCCCCTCTCCATCAAACCCTGGGGGCCCTAGTGAGCAGAACCCGGAACTCAAGGCTCCGGTCTTCACCGAGCCTCACTGGACCCTCTACTTTGACGGCTCCATGCAAAAGCAGGGGGCCGGAGCTGGAGTCCTTCTCCTCGCTCCAACCGGGGAGAAGGTAAAATACATGGTCCATCTTGACTTCAAGGTGACCAACAACATGGCGGAGTATGAAGCGCTCATTTATGGACTAAAGGTGGTACTATCATACTGTGTCAAGCAGCTATTGGTCAAGGGAGATTCACAGATCATCACTAAACAGGTGAAGGGTGAATGCTCCTGTAACAATTCTCAACTAGTTGCTTATCTCCTTGAAGTCCAGAGGCTTCAGAAGGACTTCGAAGTCCTGTATCTCCACCATGTCCTGCGTGTCCATAATACTGAAGCTGATGAACTCTCAACGAAAGCGTCAACCGGAGCTCCGGCTCCTGACGGAACCTTCGTTCGGATGTTGTCAAAACCCACAGCTCAGCCTGCCAAACTGAGCGAAGGGGGCGAGACCAGCATCTCGAAGCTGGCGGTCCCGATGGCCCTGTTACCATGGCAGCCATCAAGGGTCGTAGGTGCTGCCGGAAGCTCCGAGCAACCCAGCACGCAAGACTCAAATGCTCAAGCAAGCTCCGACGCATGGGTCTCGAAGATCTGGAGCTACTTGAAAGACAATATCCTTCCTGACGATGACGTATCCGCTGGCCGGATAGTCAGATTGGCTAAAAGATACACGCTGGTAGAAGGGGATCTCTACCGGCGCGGTGCCAACGGCGTCCTAATGTGGTGCATCACAAGGGAATAAGGCTGCGAGCTCCTCGCAGAAATCCAAGATACAACGACATGGCATTTACTGGCCTACAGCGCTCCAAGATGCAACTGAGCTGGTGAAGAAATGCATAGCATGTCAGTTCCATGCAAAGCAAATTCACACACCAGCTCAGCCTCTACAAATGATACCTCCTACATGGCCTTTCGCTGTGTGGGGGATGGACATCTTGGGACCTTTCCCAAGAGCTGTCGGAGGTTACAAGTTCCTGTATGTTGCCATTGACAAGTTCACCAAATGGCCGGAAGCAACTCCAGTTGTGACAATAAACAAGCAATCGGCTATCAACTTCTTGCAGTCCATCGTATGCAGATTTGGAGTCCCGAACAAAATCATAACAGATAATGAGACCCAATTCACAAGCTCTGCTTTCCAGGGATACTGCGAAGACCTCGACATCCAAGTCAGCTACGCTTCTGTAGCTCAACCGGCAAGTAATGGCCAAGCCGAGAGAGCAAATGCAGAAATCCTGAAAGGACTCAAGACGCGCACATATGAGCGCCTGAAAAAACATGGAGCCAACTGGATCGAAGAGCTTCCGCCCACTTTATGGGCTAACATGACAACTCTAAACCGGTCAACTGGAGAGACACCCTTCTTCCTGGTGTACGGAGCTGAAGCAGTCCTTCCTCCGGAAATCACCTTGGGGTCGCTCCGGGTCTGGACCTCCGACGAAGCCACGCAGGACCAACTCCGGCGTGAAGACCTTGACCTCCTTGAAGAGGGAAGGTGCCGAGCAGCTGCTCAGAATGCCCGATACCGCCAAGCTCTTCGGCGCTATCACCAACGACATGTTCACAGCTGACAGCTCGAGAAAGGCGATCTGGTGCTACGAAGAATACAATCCAGAGAAGGGTTAAACAAAATCTCCCCCAGCTGGGAGGGACCCTTTTGAGTGATCAAAGTATCCCGTCCCAGATGCGTTCGCTTGTCAACCGAGGATGGGACACCTCTCCCAAATCCTTGGAACATTGAGCACCTCCGTAAGTTCTACGCTTAATATCACGGAGGTGAGTCTATAATTACATGTGATGTATGTTATAGAGTGATTGTACAGAGTCGGGTAGCTCCTCCGGGAGGGCAGTCGGACCTACCCAGTTAGGTCCACAACGTCCATGCAACACTTGTCATAGTCTCAGAACTAAAGGTGTAGCTAGATACCTTGGTTCAAACGAGAAACGAAACACACTTAGCCTGGTTCCGTACCTGTGACGCCCGGTTCCAAAAAATGAACCAAGCTAACGCATATGTGTGCCCAGGATGTTCATCACACATACACGAGTGCAATCACAAAAGAGTATACAGAAAATTACCACAAGACAAGATTAATTAACCAAATTTTATTACACAAACCAGATTATCCTCGAATACAAGCTCTAATGAATATTAATGACAATTTCAACTAATGCAGCGGAAATAAACTAATTAAGCAAACTAAACAGCTAGGCAACATAAGCAATAGGATATAACGCAGCTCCAATAACACCACAGGCAAAGCTGACGGTAGACACGGCCTAGAACTCCACATTATCACCATTAAAATCCCAGTCCTAACCTGCAACTATTGGGGGGGGGGATTGCAAGAGTGAGTACATGTCGTACTCAGCAAGTGTAGAAAGTATGACATGTGGCTTATTCAAATGTCGACAATAATAATGGTAAAGTGTTGAAAAGTACATTAAAACATTTGAAAAGCAGTATATTATATGTATGTGAAGTAAACCCATCATAAGTAATACCATAATACCAAATCTGAATTTATTACCATCATCAAAAATTCCAGATTTCACCATTGCCAATAACCAGATTCAATACCAGAGATAAATTCATAACCAGCCATAACCATTACCAAACCATAACCATCCCAATACCAAGTTCCCTCTAATCATGGAAGTTGTCCAGGTGCTCATAACCGGGAGCACGGCTATCATGATAGTTTTATTTAACTCTGCAGAGTTTGTACCTCTTTACCCACGTGTTCGTGATTTCATCACCTTTCGATGACTAAAACCTCTATTATGCCGTCTCACACTTCCATCGGTGTGTGGCTAAGAGATTACAAAATAGCCTTTATAAAGGGATTACTAGCCTATTTAGACCCCACTGAGGTTTCACCGGTGGCGATGTCTCCCGCAGAGCACATCTTCAACCAAGGGCCCCCTCTTGAGCCATTCGGATCCCAGGGTAGTCCCACCAATCATCAACAAACCCAATCCGACTACCCCTTCCCCGAGCATCCACAATGGTCCAAACAGCACTAGCAAAGCCCTAATTAATCAGCTACGCCGCACCCATACTTGGCCTCGTGGTGGCACTGTAGTCCTAGCTTATTCTCGCATGAACCGGTCCTTAGATCTAAAGCAAGCAAACCACCATAACATCCAACCCATCCACATACCAGGCTTGCTTAGATCACCCATTACCATATCATATTTAACCAGTTCATGTTAACCATAATCTCATCCATGCATAATTAAATTGAGTGGTATAGTTATTCCCATCCCAGTTGATTAAGCGAAGCAAAAATTAAAAACCCTTCCCGACTCTCTCTACCATAAATTCCAGGTGACAAGGGTGGTCAAACAAATCTAGTAAACTTCCTACCATAGGATTCCCATCAATTTGACACAAGCATGCAGTTTGCAAACAAAACATTTAATAAAACAGGATCAATATGCTTCAAGGACACTTGCCTTGCTCTTGCTGTTGATTAGGGTCAAAGCCTTCAAACTCTTGATGTTGTAGATCCTCCGCGGCACTCTCTAGCGCAAATCTGTCTAATCCACACAATAAACATATAAGACAAGAAACACAATCAAAGAGTGCACAAATATTACTCAATATGATATGACATGCATGATTGATGCAAATGCAAGGTAGAACTTGTTAATTGATTGCTTTTAATGATAACTAACTAGTTCTAATAGCTTTTAACAAGTTTATACAGGTTTGGATTCGATTAGATCAAATTTTAGAACCAATTCAACACAATTTAACCAGAAAGATCGGACTAGTCCGCTAGGGACCGGACAAGTCCGCCCTCTGCGAGATCAGCAGATTAGGGTTTTCTAGATCGACGTGAATTTGGAGATTAGGGGTTGAATTCGCATAAGGACAAGAGAATAGAAGGTATACCAGGTGTTTAGAACTCCAATGAATCAAGAAACTTGGAGGTAAAACTTGGATCTTGATGATCTAGGGTTGGTGATGAACTTGGGGATGAATTTGTGATGAAGAACGAAAACTTGGTGGAGATCTTGATCCTCTTTTGTTTCCTCCTCTTCTTCTCCTTGCTTGGGATCTTCTCCTCCCTCCTTGGTGGTGGCTCTCCACGAACTAGGGTTTGGGTGGGTGGAAAAGTGGCAAATAGATATCAATCCAAAGGGTGGTGCTGTTTATATAGAGGTGGAGGCTAGGGTTAGATGGATTTTGAGTTTTGGGATGAGTAGAGGCCGGTTAGAGTCCCACACGGGCTCTAAAAGAGTTAGGCACGACGTCCCTAGGCCCACATAACGTGAAACCCAAGATACAAGTCGTAAAACAAAAGATCAATCTCGAAGTCACAAAATATCAGACAAGTCCGGAAAGGACCGGACTAGTCCGAAGTTGTCTAGAGAGAAAAATCGGACAAGTCTGGCCTAAAATCGGACAGGTCCGACTTTAGACAGAGAGGAAAACGGACAAGTCCACTGGAACACCGGACTAGTCCGGAAAATTCCAAGGACTTAGCAATTTTTCAAGGATTCTTGGAATATCGGACTAGTCCGCACAAAATCGGACAAGTCCGTTTTTAGTCAGAGAGAAATCGGACTAGTCCTCAGTAAAATCAGACTAGTCCGCACTTTCCTACGTTTTAAGTGCGGTTTTGTTCCAAATCAATTTTTAATGCTACGAATAAATTTTAAACTTGTTCCTCTTTATGTGGATCAATGTTAAACATGTATATGAATGTATGCAAGGCATGATGCATGAAAATGAGGGTGTTACAGTACCCTAAGAGTGTACTTGTTTCCCCTGTACCCCAGACCTATAATGAAAGACATCATTGTGTGAAAACAGACTCCACATGCATTTACTTTGTACAAGCTCAATATTTTTTATTTTTCTCTTTCTTGTCTATAACAAAGTTGTGTAGTTCTTAAAAAACTTTAGCTCGACCAGTTCATGTACAATTTGAGTGGCATTGTCTATCCTTCCGAGTTCAAACATTGTTGATGGTCTACTCGTCTCAATGCCACCAAGCCAATCTAGGGCCGGAGTGTGCTATCGACTTAGCCTCGTCATGCACCCTAAGTACGCCACTCTACCTACACCCCGGCAGGCCGAAGTAAGGCGAGTCCAGAAATGATCGGACCCGAGGGGAACAAGACGACACTCTTGATTGTATTTGGAATTGTGTTTGATCTAAAGCTTTCTCGGTAATAGTAAGCCGCAATGAAGTTATAGACAGGAAACAGATTTTACTGTTTTTCTTGACTTCAGTGTGCAGGAAAAATAAATATTTCATGATGATGGTGAATGAAGCCGGAGCTACCAAAGCTCCGACATCTCCCAGGCGGCTCGTGGTCGATGTTCAAACATTGACATCGAGCATCGCTGGAGCTACTCAGCTCTGGTAAAGCCAGGGGGCATGCTGTTAACTTGAAGATGGTGGAAAGACTCTAAATATGAGCTTACTGTTGACACAACATGTGTTGACAGAGGTCACTGCCGGAGCTACCAAGCTCCGACACCCCAGAGGGCTAACCGTCGATGCTTTACGCGTTGACGGATACTACTGCCAGAGCTACTAAGCTCCAACGATGGTCAATGCCGGAGCTACTAAGCTCCGACAACCTCAGGGGGCTTACACTATCGAAGACTTCAGACCTACATTCTACAAGTTCGAAGCACGCAAGTCTTCAACAACTGTTACATACTCTTGGTACATGCTCACAATCAAATTGTGTACATCTACCAGGGGGCCAAGTGAGACAAAGGTGTTGAAGACAAAAAAAATGAAATTAGAATTCACAAAAATTTGGATTTCATTCATCTGGAGACAAGAGATTACAAAATTGGAGAAGAAGAAGAGAGAATACAAGCGGGAGCTACAGAGAGATGGTCCTAGACCCTATGGAAGAACTGGGCGACCTTCTGGTCCACCTCCGACACGCTGGCTTGGGCGGCTTCACCCTCTCCTTCGATGGGGCCTTCAAGCACCGGGTCCAGAGGGAATTGAGGGTCCCGGCTGGTGTAGCACGTCAGCACAAACTCTGCGACGTTCTTCGCCAGGGACTGACCCTCTGTTTCCAGCTGGTTCGTGATGACATCGCCCATCTTTCAGAGCTTGTTGCCTGCTGAACTCAGCGCCTCCAACGCCTGGTCTAACTCTGGCTCCGGATCATCCGGACGCTCGGGACTGAAGCCCATTGGCGTCAGCGCGTCGTTGGCCTTGCCCAGGAAGTACCAAACTTGTTGGGACTCCGCAACCCTTGCGCCACGCATCTCCACCAAGGATCTTTTGGCCGCCACAAGCTCCGAGCTCTCCCGAGCAAGACGCTCCACCTCTTTGGCATTCTGCTGAATCATTTCAGCAACATGCCTTTCGAGTTTGCTGAGCTATTCCTCCTGGAGGTGGATCTCATTCCGACGGTTGACCAGATCCTTCTCTCGGCCCCGTACTTTCTTCTCCCTAGCAGTGATGGTATTCTCCTGCTTGTAGAGATCTTGCCCTCGCTCCCAGGCCTTCTCCTCCTCCTCCTCGCAATTCTCCTCCAATTTCTTGGTGCGTTCTTCGAGGCTCTTGTCAGCCAGAGCTGTATTTTGGACAAGATCTTCCTCCCTCTTCACTATTTGCAGCCTTGGCCTGCTCATAGATGGCCCAGGACTGGTTGTCGAGGGTCCGCGTCATGCTTTCCCTCTCATCCAACAACTTACCCCAGTACTCTAGGCAGACCTTCTCCCTTTGCACCCACTCCTTGTCGTCAGCCAGCCTCGACTGCGCCAGCTTGGTCTCGGAATGGAGTCAGTTGCGCCACCTCCTAAGGGTTTGGCGTTCCTCCTCGAGGGCCTTGCTGTCGTGGTAGAAGGCCAGCTGGACCTGGCGAATACTAGAGCAGGCATTGTCGACAGACAATGATAGGGGGATCGGGTCTGGACCTGCCGGGGTCCTCTCCGCTGGCTCCAGTGGATCTTTAGCAACAAAAATTGGATCCCACTCTACAAGAGCGGTCCCCTGAGCTTCCACGACACTAGGGTCATCCCTAGGGATAGCCTCGACCGCCACTGAGGAAGTACTTGCAGCCAAAGTTCCAACCTCCGAAATTAACTCCGAAGGCCCAGCCGTCAGGTCATCAACAACTGGCCCCTCCGGCGGGGGGGGGGGGGGGGGGGGGGGGGGAGCAGCAGCTTCATCTTGGCACTCTGGCTCAGCAGCGGGCACCTTCGGGATCACCGCTTCTAGAGCGGGTGTTGAAGGTTCGGTCGGAGCAGAAGCTACTTCTGGCTCCGGCGCGGGCGCCTCCTCCGCCTCTCGCTCAGGTGCTGGCATTTCGACCATCATGGGCTCAGGCGCTGGCGCTTCGACCACCAAAGGATCGGGCACTGACACCTCTGCAGCAACTGGCCCGAACGCCGGAACCTCTTCAGCTGCCGGCTCCACAGCCGGAACTTCTGCAGCAACCGGCTCTATCGCCATAGCTTCCTCGACAACTGGCTCAAGTGCTGGAGCTTCATAAACACCCGGCTCTACCGCCGGGACCTCATCAACCACCGTCTCGACTGCCGGGGCTTCAACAACATTCGACTCTAGGGCCGGAATCGCAGCTACCTCCGGCTCTGCGGCCGGAGTGTCCAACATCTCAGCATCCAAGCCCGGAGCGTCAACCTCCAGAGCTGGCGCCGCTGGTACATCTTCGTTCCCATGGTTTGGTGCTACCACGGGAGCTTATGGGGATGAGTCGAGGTCCAAAACCACGACAGCCAGTGATGGGGCTGCCGCAGCCTCAGCCATCTCTTGAGGCAGCGCTGGAATCAGAGCCGGAGCTTCAGCCTGCACAACCTCAACTGCTGCTGCAGGGATCGGAGCTTCAACCCTTTTCTTAGGCACGCTGTGGATGAAGGACGAAGAAACTCAAAATACAGTTAACAATAAAACAACTGACTGAGGTAAAAAATCAGAAATTACCTCGGAAGGCTTTCGCACTAGTTGGCACAAAACCTCTTCTCCGGACACTCTTGGTTGGCCCCAGCTGCCACTGGCATTGTAATCTCGGAGGGTCCCCCAGAGCTTGCTGCTGCTATCGGTGTTGCCCTGGTCGAGGCCCCCCTCGACCGGGAAGGACCTCCGGACCCAGAGCCCTCAACTGGCCCTAGTACTGGAGTCACATGGCCGGAGCCAGCACCCCGGGAAGATGCCGCTGCTGGAGTAGATGTCGCCGTTGTAGACCTCCCCCTCCGGGGAGAAGGAGACGCCGCGGAAGAAGTATGCCTGGCGGACCTTCTGTCGGCATGCTTCCTCTTACGACTCGAGGGCTCAGCCAATTCCTTACCCTTGCTGATGACTTTGGTTCTTGGCTTAGGGGCGGGAACGGAGCCGCCTTCAGGAGCTTCGGAGATCGCCAACCTGGTGGTCGAGCCTATCAACGACACCAAGGTCGTCAAGCACCAGCATCATCCGCCGGAGCTCCCTGCTGAACTCTGCCTCCATGTTCAGAGGGAGGAAAGCTGCTGGCGGAGCCAAGTCATCACCCTCGACGTCGATGCCATGCAGGAACTTCTTGAGGTGGAACTCCAAAGTTGTACCCTCCATGTTGGACTTCAAACCGGTCTCGATCTGGTCGTCGTCCAGCATACTGTTGAGGGCCCAAGCCAACTTCTCCCTCCTCTTCAGCAGAGCCCACCTGTTGGTCAGGAAGTTGCAAAACACCGCCTGAGGAGTCACCCCTCCTTCCACGCACAGGCGGATCCTGGTCAGAGCAGGGTTGAAGGCATCCGACAACACTGGAGCTTCACTCCAAACTACAGTGTTGATGTTGGGGAGGCCTTCCGGCAGCTCCAGCTTCTCGTGCTCCTCCACCCTGATTACAGTCCAATCCTTCTTCCAGTCGTCCCACTTCCCAGGAGGGAACGACCACAAGTACTTGTACGGGCACTTCTTGCGCTTCACAAAATAGTAGAAGCCAAGGTACTCGTCACTCCTACCTGTAGTTTGGACAGTGAAGAAGGTGCGGAAGAGCTCAATGCAGGGGGGAATGCCCACCCACATCTCGCAGAAGTGGACAAAGATTGACACCAGGATAATGGAGTGAGGGCCAAGGTGGTACAGCTGCAGGCCATAGAAGTCTAGCAGCATCAAGAAGAAAGAGGAGAAAGGTGGGATCAGCCCCACCATGGCATACGCGGAGAAGTACACCATATCGCTGGAGTGTTCCTTCTCGAACAGAAGCTTACCGGCGCGGAACAAGTGGTTGAAGAAGTCAGGGGACCATCCCATGAGGGCCCGGGCCTTCTTCAAATCATCATCGGTATTCAGTCGGCTCTGGTGGAGACCCAACTCCATCGCAGCACAGCGAGGCAATAGAGGAAAGGCAAGCGAAAGTTTGGAAGGTTTGAGCTCAAAATCGAATGAAAGGCGTAAAGAACCCCTAACGGTGCATGCTTTCCTTCTTAAGTAAGCCCCCGCAACGCTTGGATGGAAACCATAGAGGAACCGATGATACCAGTCAAAAACTTCACCCCGCCAGTGACAAGGGGGCCCGGGGCCACCCCAACGATCAAGTCGAGGTTCATTACCCCAGGCAAACGGTTGTCATCATGAAAGGCGGGAAACCCGAAGGCGGCGGCCTGACAGGGCGCACGGAATCAATACGATTTTTTATCGGGAACCGACGACCTTCAATTGCGTGAGATCCGCACGCTGAGATCTCACCTACCGCCTCTTGGATATGCCTCGCGACGGAGGTTTAACTTCGAACTATCGCCAACGGCACGTCCAGAGACCCTTGAAGACACGGCTCAAAAACCGAAGAATGGACCCTCCTCTGGCAGAATGACTTCATCCAAAAGGTCTCTCCCGGAGGTGGGCCCAGGGGGCCACTTTCGGTACCCTCCGTACCGAATATCCCTTGGGATTGCAAACATCACAAGGAAACTCCATCTACCAGATTTGAAGACCTCTGAAGGCCCCACATGTCAGGCATAACCGGACCTGCTTCCCCGACATGGTTAGTCCCAGGGCTGCCACGTGTATCATAAGACCGGAGCTATCATCCACACATGGGAAAGCTCCAGACGAAATACCGGTATGGCACCCCTGGACTTAACCCCAGACAGAGGGAAGCTCCGGTACTGACATGTGTCCACCAGCAGCGGACCTACCCGTCCACGACGGTAAGCTCCGGAGCTGCCACGTGGCAACCGTCAGGCCTTCAACTTCACCTATCAGGCCGGTGGATCCCCCAACGGCTCTGGACCTTCAAGGATCAATCAAATACTTCATGACCCGATCAAGTATCATTAATACCATATTAATGACTGAATGTGGCCTAGAGGGGGGTGAATTGGCCTTTTTGAAAATTGTCGGATTCTGCAACACTTAACAACCAATTTAAAACCAGAGATATCGGACTAGTCCGGTAAAGTGCAGACTAGTCCGGTGTATACAGGCTAGATTGATTAGGTTTGATCGATTAAATTTATTCTTCAATATATGCAGCGGAAATATACGATTAAACAAAGTGTTACAAGGTTATGAATCAGGTTATATCACAATTTAATATTATACTTGATATTTCAATGTAAAGTAATCAAGATCAATTGTAACCCTAGATTGATATAATGTAAAGGAAAATGAACACTTAAGGAACACAAGAGATTTATCCCGTGGTTCGGTTCCCACAGAGGCAACCTACGTCCACGTTGAGGAGTCCACAAAAGGACCGGGTCTTCTCCAACCCTACCCTCGTCGGATCGCCACGAAGGCCAATCCTCTTCCACTTATCTCAAAGGGGTGAATAATCTAATTCAAGGGGCCTTCTCACACATTGAGAGCTCCCTTGGATTACAACACAAAATACCACCAAGAACACACTCAAAGATTACAAATAAATCGCAGGAGTGTGTTAGAGAATCAAACCATGAGCTCAATGTGGTGTTGAACGTGTCTCTCCAATGAACTTGAGTAAATCCCCAAGGTATTGATCTTTATTGCACTTAATTTTGTGGAGAGATGTGGTTTTTGAGGCTCTTGGGAGGTGTGACGGCGCTAGAGTTCAAGAATTTTTTAAAATATGGCCGTACAACTCTATTTATATGGGTTTTTAAAAGTGACCGTTAGGGTTCAGAAAGATCAGACTAGTCCGTGGAGGTCACCGGACTAGTCCGGTGTGCTGTGTGTAGCAAACCCTAAGTGTCCCGAAATATCGGACTAGTCTGGTTAGGAACGGACTTGTCCGATTTCGTTACTCGAAATCTTCAGGCTAGTCCGATAGTCATCAGACTTGTCCGAACATGTGAAACCCTAAGTGTATAGGATGACAAGTCCGCACCTGGAGGACTTGTCCGATTTAGATCAGAGGGTATTTCGGACTAGTCTCTACAAATATCGGACTTGTCCGATTTGGACCAGAGAGAATATCGTACTAGTCCGGATGTGATCGGACTTGTATGATTTTGTGTGACTTGTGAAGTGTTTGGAGTACTAGTTTGCACTGGGGAGGACTAGTCCGATTCTAGTCAGAGAGGATATCGGACTTGTCTGATTCTGTGCAGAGAGGATATCAGACTAGTTCGGTGTTAGTCGCACTAGTCCGGTCCTGTGTAACTTTGTGCAATGTGTGTGTTTAATTGTGATTGAGCTCTTGGGATGTGTTTTCTTAACACACTCCATACACAATGATCTACTATTCTTCTTCCTTGAGCTCATTTCCACTTTGCTCCTCATTCTTCCTTCTTTTTGGTACTTTGCTCATTTTTCTATTAAAGACCTGCACTCATCTCAACAAAGTGGTTAGGATCCCAATTGCTTGTCATAAATCATCCAAAACCCACAAGGGAGTCCTAGATGCACTTTCAATCTCCCCCTTTTTGGTGATTGATGACAACCAATTGAGATTTCACAAAATATGATAAAAATTGAGATTTTCATAAAGTATGCACACATGAGTCCAAAATACATCAAGTAGTGAAAGCATAGTCCATATGTGCATTCTTTATGGTGGGATGCATAACTAAGTGCACTGAAACATTGAGAATGACATAATTGACATTAATCACCCAATAGCAAGCATATATGTCATTCTAGAGCAAAATCACAGTTTTCATGAATACTACTCAAAGGATCAAATCATTGCATCACAGAACCATAATTAACTTAAGATCATTGTTAAAACTTTACAAGCCACAAAAGAGTTAAAAGAAATATATCATAGGGCTCTCTCCTCGCAAACTACAGCTAAGACTAAGACTAAGACTCCCCCTTTGGCATCAAGACACCAAAAAGAGGAAGAGGAGGGTCCTAAGGTCTTCACTCTTCGCTGTCGGTCCTCTCATCGTCGTCTTCATTATCTTCATCTTCAGCTTGATGAGGAGGAGGAGGAGGAGGAGGAGGAGGAGGAGGTGCGGTGCTACTCGAGCCCCCAACGCCAAAGTAGGCAAGCTCGGAGGGGGTCAAGGGCCCGAGCTCGGTGAAATTAGAATTTGAGTCTTCAGAGATTATTGGAGACCCAATTGGCTCAATCTCCAGTTTCTGGCAAATTTGCTTCACATTTGCCTTGATATACTTCATGTCCTCCTTTCTTTTCTTGTTGAGCTTATGGGCCTTCACCTCGGCCTTTTTGCAGGAGGCAAAGATTGCAACCAAATACTTGAGGATTCCACTGGCTGAACCTTTTTGAGGGGCTGCACTAGAAGCAGGGGCAGCCCTAGCATCTTCTCTTGATCTTGCCGGTGCCTCGGGACTGGAGGTCGGCGAGGAAGCAGCCTGCACACTCGGCTTTTGAGGCATTTGAAGCCTCAAGGGGAGATGCTCCACATCTTTCACAAACTCAATTCCGGTGACTTTTTCAATAACAAACATTAGATAAGGAGCATATCCACAAGACATGTTGGGAGTGCAGGATATGTTCACCATGTCATTCCAAATGTATTCCGTCACATCAAATGGGCGGTCCTTGCTTATGACCCTCATCAGAGTCCGGAGGTATCCTTGCACACTCCCAGCATCTCCATCCTTGGGAGCAATCGTCTTCCTCAAAACTCTGTTCAACACCACAAAGAATGGCTTCATATTTTTGGTGGAAGGAGGGTTGAACTTTGAGTTTGGCTCATATAGGAACTTCATCCTATCCTTGTCAATGACACCAATGTTGTGTATGACCAGGCAATTAGATCTTGTGGTGTCAAGGTGAAGCAGGTTAGCAAAATCTTCTTGAGTAATGTTGTACTTGGATCCATGGGTCATCCAAGTGACACTCTCCTCATCTTCACTAGAGAAGTGACAGGTTGCATAGAACTGTGCAATCACATCATCATTCCAGTTATTTCTAAAGGCGAAAAGATCTCTCAGACCATGCTTCTCAATGGCTCTCACTACTTCAGTGAACGGTGAGCAGCCCTTCTTCTCAAAATGTGCCAGTCAATCCACTGACTGCGCACAACTGGTGTCTTCATTGGGAGATACACCGATCTATAGAAATCAGCATGGAAGTTGCACCAGAATCTTCCATCAGCAGCTTGCTTCGGTTGGCCATACCAATCGATGCTCCTGAATTTGGTCGCCGAGTCACTTCCCTTCCCGTTGAACTTCTCTTCATTGGGGTCCCGAACCCCTTCCCTTGGAGCATGAAGTTTCAATGGGCCAACCGGACCTGTTGCTATTCCTTTGCCCTTGCCTTTTGCTAGGCGGGCACTTCCCACGCTAGGGCCACTGCAGGTGGTAGCCCTAGAAGCAGGCACCTTGGAGGATGACTTCTTAGCTAGCACTTTCCTCCGAGCCTGTGGAGGAGACTGAGCTGGCTCGGACGGTCTTTCTTGGCGCTTCTTGCCAAGACCGGTCGAGGTTCGAGGTGCCACCTCGTGGTCCATCTCGGCCTCAAAGTCGGAGACATCGTTGCCGGAGCTCGACATGACCTGAGAATGAGTGGCATGAATGATAATGAATTACACAAGGCATAGGTGTGAAAGGATAGCAAGGAATTGCATTGAGGAATTGAAGAATTAGGCTTTGAGTTCAGAAACATCGGACTTGTCCGGTGCACAGGCACAGACTAGTCTGGGGGACCAGACTCATCCGTGCATGGACCGGACTAGTCCGATGTTCATCCTCAAAAACCTAAGTGACTGGACAAAAGATGATTCCTAATGCACAACAAGTGTAGCATACACGTAATACATCAGGGAGGCATGTATATAGTGAAATATGCTAGGCTATTTGATCAAGAGTGAAGAAATTTGGAATTTCTAGGGTTTGAGCAAAAATTACCGGAAAATTTGCTTGAAACTTGGAGTTGAGGGTGTTGAAGGCCGAACAAGTCTGCTAGCTTCAATACTCGAGTGGACAAGCTTGATTTCCGCCCAAATGCGAAGATTTTTGGTGGAGGGATCAAGAAATCGCCTTGGGAGCTCGAGCACGAAGAGAGAGAACGCGTGAGGCAAGAGTGGAGGTTAAGAAATTAGGGTTTGGCGGCAGCTAGGGTTATGGACACGAAAAATCGGACAAGTCCGGAGATGACCGGACTAGTCCGAAGTTTTCCAGGGGCTATATCGGACTAGTTCGTTGTCTACCGGACTAGTCCGGCCTAACCGGCACTCTACGGACTGGTTTGCATGGGCGGACTAGTCCGGGCAACCACGGACTAGTCTGTGGTCACCAGGCAAGAATTTTATAGCCCATTCATATATATTTGAAGGTTCATATTTAGAGAAAAGAGAGGCAAAACACATCAAATAATCTTGATGAATATGACCAGTAAGCATACAACAATCAAGCAATGATCATAATTCATCAATATTTAGTAATTGACATAGTTTTTTGGAGAAAATTGAGAGAGATGATTTTCACAATACAATCAACATATTTGAAGAATTCATACAGGTATGCAACATTTCAAGCCACAGTCCGAGCATCAAGAATATTTAGTTCATTTCGAAGTTCACAAAACACTTTTCATCAAGTGGCTTGGTGAATATGTCGGCCAATTGTTTTTGGGTATTGACATGGGAAATGGCTATTGAAAGCATCTAGGCCCCCATGAGGTATGGTTTCGGTGATTAATGACAACTATTGGATTTTACTAATGAATTTGTGAATGCAAGGTCCCCATAATCACTCAATCAAATGAAATCAATATGTCATTGGAGACCCATGTACAATCAATTTATGAGATCAAATCAATTATATGAAGACAAGAAGTGAAAGCTCTTATGTCAAAATCATTCAACTTTAAATTGACAACATTCAATGCTTAAATATCATCAAAAATGCCTTTGCAACAAATATCAAAGAGGTCAATCGAGCAAGATACAAAATCACTTAGAAACAACTCGAAGCAAACAAAATCAACTCACCGGATCAACCGATGGTTCCAGAAATATACACATCGGTCAAGTTGGTTCAACTGAAGAAGAAGACCTCAGAACAAAGCACTCACCGGATCATCCGATGTGCAGAAATATACACATCGGTCAATCACTCCAGTAAGCATCAAGTTTGAGTCAATTCTGGAGGAAGAGCCACCGGATCATCCGATGAGAAGACAGGAGCAACATCAGTTTAACAAAGGTCATATCTGACACAATGACGTCAGCTAAAGTAAACTTGACCGATGATAACTAAAGGGGAGACATCGGAGCATCCAGTGTTCACAGTAAAGTTCTGTCAGCCTACTTTTCCAATGGCTATTTCGGGGAGGCTGGCTATAAATACCCCCTAATCCTGTCATTTGGCCAAGTCTTGATCACCAGACACTATCAACACATCCACAAGCGTTCAAGACCAAGATCAATCACTTCCACATCATTTCGATCACCTATACACCAAGAGTTAGGCTAGAACTAGCTAGAGAGAGAGCTTGTGTGCCTCCATTCTGGGTGAGTGGACTCTCTAGGATAGTGAGAGCCTCAAGGGAGTGCCCTTGGTGTTTGTAACTGTGAGGAGACTTCCGGAGCTTGCCAAGGCGTTTGTGGAAGCCCGGAGGGTCGAAGTTGTACAAGGCTTGAGATCCACCTTGCCGAGGTTGGCAAATGGAGAGGAATAGTGAAGATCCCTCGTCTCGGTGACTTGGGGTGTGGCAAAACCCTTTGGTGGGTGCCACAACGTGGATGTAGGAAGATCTTGACGATCTTGCCGAACCACGGGATAAATCCTCGTGTCTCCTCGGGAGTTTGCATCCTCCTCCTTTCCCTTACGTTTATGCATTTTACATTCTGCAAAGTTCCTATTTACTTGAATGCATAGATAGTTTGCATAGGGAATTGGGCCTTTAGGAATTAAGTTTTATTGTTTAGATTTTTTAAAGAAGCCCAATTCACCCCTCCTCTTGGGCATTCGATCCTTACAATTGGTATCAGAGCAAGGTTGCTCATAGGATCATTCTAGCTTCACCGCTAGAGAGCTAAAATGGCCAAGGTTGGGGGTTCGGTTCCTATCTTCGAGGGAAAGAACTTTGCCTATTGGAAAGCACGCATGCACGCTTATCTAGAGGCTATTGCTCCCGAAGTATGGGAAGCGACCCACGCGGGGTTTGGAGAACATAACTATGTTGGTGATCAAATTAAATGGGATGCTAAAGCTAGGAATGCAATCTATGAGTGCATTAGTCAATATGTTTTTTCTAGGATTGCTAGTAAAGAAAAGGCATGTGAAATTTGGGCTTGCTTGATAGAAATTCATGAGGGTTCCTCTCGCGTGAAAGAACTTAAATATCACATGCTTAAAGCAAAATATGATGAATTCAAGATGCTGCCTCATGAAAAGGTCAATGAAATGTTTTCTCGCTTAAACGTGCTTATTGAAGAAATTAATGCTCTTGATATTGCTTCTCTTGGCAAGGGACTCATCAACCACAAGATCCTCATGCTCCTTCCCAAGCCAAAGTACAACATCATCAACTCCATGCTTCAAAAGGAGTCTCTTGACCACATTGAAGTTTCGGAGCTCATTGGAGAAATTCACGCTCATGAGATGAGTGTACTTGGAATGATGGAGCAATCATCTTCAAAAACAATTGCTCTTAAGGCCTTCACCAAGAGAACAAATTTCAACAAAAAGAAAGTGGTTGAGCCTAGTCCAAGGGAAGAAGAGCAAACATCAAGTGAAGATGACGATGATGAGCTTGCATCGATGATGAGAAAGTTCTCTCGCTTGAGCTCCAAGATTGCCAAAAAGGGATACACCTTTGATCCAAAAAGAAAGCATTTCTACCAAAGAAAGATGACAACAAGACTTGTTATAATTGTGGTGATCAAGGTCATATCTCCTATGATTGTCCAAAACCAGACAAAAGAAGAGAGAACTACAAGAGCAAGCATCGCAAGCTAGAAGACAGTGAAAATGATGAAGAAGAGGCCAAACCCAAACAAAGATCATTTGGGAAGAAGAAATATGACAAGGGCAAGAAGGCAAAACTCTTCCCAAAGAAGAGAAATGGTCCTCAAAAGGTGTTCATGTGTGAGGCAAATGAATGGATCACCGACGAAGAGTCAAGTGATGAAGAGAGTGAAGCGGAAGAAGAAAGTTTGGTCGGCCTTGCCATTGCCAACAATGATGACTCACCTCTACATCCACCTCCCATGTGCCTCATGGCTAAAGGTAACACCAAGGTATATGATGATTCTAGCGATGATGAGCTTTCCCTTGATGATTTAACTTCATTAATAAATGAATATCACACTATCATTAAGAGGGAAAAGAGTAAGGTTAAAACTCTTGAAGAAACTCGTGCTAGACTTGAGAGTACTAACCTCGATTTGCTTGACAAGTATGAAAGCATACTCAAAGAGCATGACACGCTCAAATCTCAAGTCAAGCAAATTGAGGAAGAAAAGGCTAAAATCAAGTTAGATAATCATGAGCTTAACTTAGCACACCAAACACTCTTGGAAGAGCACAACAAGCTAGTACAAGAACATCAAACACTTAACCTTGCTCATGACGTGCTTGATCAAGAATTGAAAAATATAAAGAAGCAAACTCTTAATGATAGAATATCCATTACTTCCTAACCGGCCACCACACAAGGGAGTGTCCTCTTCCTAACCGACCTTCTCCAAAATTGCCTACTAACTACAAGTCTACTTTCAATGATCACTATTATCTCTTAAGTAAAGTAGATGGCAAGGTGAAGGCAAGGTTCATCGGCAAGGACATAAAGGGCATGAAGGGGAAGCTCCCCAAGTAACTTTGGGTCCTAAAGACACTTGTATCACACATATGTGACGCCCGGTTCCGAAAATGAACCAAGCTAACGCATATGTGTGCCCAGGATGTTCAACACACATACACGAGTGATTCACAAATGATAAACAGATAATTACCACAGCTCAAATTATTAAATAAGTACTCTTATTACATAATTCATTAAATCCTCGAATACAAGCTCTAATGAATATTAATGATAAGTTCAACTAATGCAGCGGATATAAACTAATTAAGCAACTAAGCAAACTAAGCAAAAGGGGTAGCGCAGCTCCATGCAACACCACAGGCAAAGCTGACGGTAGACACAGCCTAGATCTCCACATTATCGCCATTAAACTCACAATTCTGACCTGCAACTGTTGGGGTGGGGGATTGCAAGAATGAGTACATGTCGTACTCAGCAAGTGTGGAAAGTATGACATGTGGCTAATTCAAATGACGACAATAATAATGGCTAAGTGCTGAAAAGTACAGTAAAACATTTGAAAAGCATTATACTATGTCTATGTGAAATAAATCCCATCATATTAACAAAGTGTAAACAATATCCAATTATTATCAACATTACCATTATCCATGTCCAATTACCATAACTCAATTCCATAACCATGACCACAACCATCACCAAACCATAACCATCCCAAATCCCAATTCTAAGTCTAATCATGTAGGTCATCCAGGCGCTCATAACCGGGAGCACGGCTATCATGATAGTTTTAAACACTCTGCAGAGGTTGTACCACTTTACCCACATGTTTGTGATTTTATCACCTTTCGATGACTAAGAAACCTCCATTGTGCCATCTCACACTTCCGTAGGTGTGTGGCCAAGAGATCACAAAATAGCCTTTCAAAAGGGACTACTAGTATGTACGGCCCCACTAAGGTTTCACCGGCAGGCTTGAATCTCTGTTCTCCCACCCACGGGTCCCCTCGTGTGCCATGCGGATCCCAGGGCAGTCCTCCTCGACTCCCATTCCCCGCGCCATCCAATGGTCCATACAATACTAGCAGCGCTCCTAATTATTCAGCTACGCCGCACCCATACTTGGCCTTGTGGTGGCACTGTTGACCTGGCATATTCTCGCATGAACCGGTCCTTAGATCTAAGGCAAGCAAACCACCATAACGACCAACCCATCCACATAACCATGCTTGCTTAGATCACCCATCGTATTAACCAGTTCACATTAACCAGAATATCATTGATGCATAATTAAATGTGTAGTGTTGTTTGCCATCCCAATTAATTAAGCGAAGCAAAAAGGTAAAAACCCTTCCCGACTCTCTACCATAATTCCAGGTGACAAGGGTGGTCAAACAAAACTAGTAAACTTCCTACCATAGGATTCCCATCAATTTGACACAAGCATGCAAGTTCGCAAACAAAACATTTAATTTAAAATAGGATCAATATGCTTCAAGAACACTTGCCTTGCTCCGGCGGATGGGGTTGTTCAAGCGCTTCGAAATCTTGATTCTGAAAATCCTCGTACACGACCTCTTGAGCACTTCCCTCTACTCGTGATCACACATAAAAGAAAATACATACAAATCAACATGATGCACACACATTAATCAACATGTGATGATATGCATGCATGCAAAGTTTAATAATTAATTAACTACGGTTGTTTATTAATTAGATGCAACTAGTTCATACGTGTTCATACGGGTTTGCGGGGATTTTAACGTGGATTAATGCTGCTGAAAATAAAATTATGGTGCAACTAAAATCAATTTACGCCTATTAGATTTAATATGATCGCTAAAATTCGCATCGGGAACATGTCCTACCGTAGATCTGACGGCGTGACGGTCGCGGAATAAATGCGACGCGTAGACGAAATAGGCGGTGCAGCAGTCCTTCGGCGGCACGACGACGGTGGCGCGATGTCGACGACGATCTCCGGCGAACGGTGGCACCCTCCTCCTTTTCTTCCTCTTCTTCCCCTCTTTTTTCTTCCTTTTCTTCCCCTGGTGGCGCAGCCTTCTGGTGCCTCTTTTTTTTTTGCTTCTGTACTGGCGGCGGGGCTTGCTGGATCGGGGGAACTCACGAGGACCTACGGTCCTTTTTATAGGGACGGGCGGTTACCGTGGAATCCGGTTCGGTTGGGAGGCGGCGAAATCCGCGCGGGACTTGGCGGGGCGAGCGCAGGAATCGGGAGCCGGGGCGTGGGGCCCAAGGGGTGGCACGGGCGACGGGGGTCGCGCTGGCGCGGTTGCGCTGTTCGGCGGGGCCCAGGGTGCGTGCGCACCGCGTGGGCGACGTGGGAGGCGGCGGGGTGCTGCGGGGCCTCGGGCGGCGCGGGGGCCGAGGCAGGCGACCGAGGCGGGCGCCGGGTGGGCCAGGCGGCGGGGTCGGCGCGTGGGAGGCGGGAGAGCAGCGCGTGCGCGCGGCCTGAGCGCGGTGGGGTCGGGGTGGGACCCGGGAGGCGGCATCACGCGGGAAGGGCGGGAGTGAGGCGCGGGAATCGAGCGTGGGGGCGGGGCCCGGGCGGCGTGACCGCAGGCGGCGCGGTCGGGGGGGGGGGGGATCGAGGCGGGGGGGGGGGGGGGGGGAAATGCGGCATCGGCAGGCGGGGCCCCCCCGGGCGGGCGCGCTCGGCACGCGGCGCGGAGCGCCTCGGGGCGCGCGGCGGGGCCGGCTGGCGGCTCGGCCGCTGGCCGTTGTTTTTTTTTTCTTTTTCTTTTTTTTTACCATTTAGTATTATTATTATTTTATAATTTATATTTATTTATTTTATTTTTTTTATATTATTTATTTATATTATTATTATATATATATAATATTATTTAAGTTTTATTATTTTTATTTATCTTATTTATTTTATTTATTATTATATATATTTATTGTTATATAATTTATTTATATATTTCTTTTTATATAGTATCATTATTGTTTTATATTTATTATTTATTATTTATTATTTTTATAACATATATTGTTAATATTAATATTTTATCTATTTCTATATATTGTTATATATATTCTTATATATATATTTTTATTATTTTTATACTTATTCCTCATTACAAGTTTTAGGCAATAATTATTATTTTCTATTTCTTCTTTTGCTACATACATTTGTATATTTTATCATTTTTCTTTTATCCTACTAATGTTTAATGCATGATCATGTATGCAATGCAAGATGCGAAAATTTAGGGTGTTACAATTCTACCCCCCTTAAAATGAATCTCGCCCTCGAGATTCGATAGCGTGGAGAAAAGGTGAGGGAATTCTGCCTTCAGGTCTTCTTCACGTTCCCATATAGCTTCGGTTTCCGTATGGTGTTTCCATTGCGCTTTGCACCAACGGATCCTCTTACTTCTTGTGAATGCAAAACAATGAGGTTGGCGGAGAAGTCTACCCCCCTTAGTTTAAAGCTTACTTTTGGACATACTATATTTGTTCTCATCTCTCCTCCAGGAGACTTAACCAATAGAGTAGACTTCATATGAGAGATAGGCAAACTATACTTGGTGACATACTTCGATGCAATTAATGAATGCGATGCTTCAGAATCAAATAACATAGACGTGGAGTTGGAGTTAGCAAGAAACATACCAGTGACCACGTCATTCGCTTGTTGAGCATCCTCCGTAGAGACATGGTTCACATTGCCACGAGCAAAATTCTGCTGTCCACGGTTTCCTTGTGGCTGTACTCCATTAGGTCTTGGGTTTTGCCTCGGCGCATTGCTTCTTTGACCAAGGCCTGACTTAGGACATTGATTCGCAAAGTGTCCAGCTTCTCCACAAGTATAGCACCTCTTGACTCCACCAGAATTATTAGGACGAGCTTGATTTTGAGCATTGGTTCCAGGAAAATCAGCACGAGGCGCATAAGGCATTGCTTGCATATCAGGGCGCTGCTGTACAAACTGAGTTGGGTGTGGTGCATAACCAGGGCGCTGAGCAGGAATAGAAGAGCTGAAATAGGGTGCATTGGGTGGTGCAAGGCGAGGGCGCACATTACTTCCTTGTTGTTGTCCTTGATATGGCGCCTTCCTCTTGATTTCTTGCTCCATCTCACGGATTTTGTTCTCAACCACAATTGCTTTGTCCACCAGCTTCTGGAAATTGGCATAATCGCAGTTGAGTAGTTGCACTTGGATCTCATTGTTCAAGCCTCTCATGAACAAATATTGCTTCCGGCTGTCCCGACTAACATCCTCAGGCGCATACCTTGAGAGTTGAGTGAATTTATTGAGATATTCACTCACGCTTGATCTTCCTTGCCTTAAATTCTCAAATTCTTGCCTCTTCAAGAGCATAACACCTTCCGGCACGTAATGAGAACAGAAACTCTCTTTGAATTCCGCCCAGGTGATCCTCTCTTGGTTCTCATGAGCATTGCATAGTGAATCCCACCAATCGGCGGCTGCTCCAACGAGTTGATGAGAAGCAAATAGGACCTTCTCCCGGTCACTGCATTGGACAATAGCTAGCTTCTTCTCCACGGACTTGAGCCAATCATCAGCGTCCATAGGGTCAGCAGCTTGAGCAAAGGTTGGCGAACTAGTCCTCATAAACTCTCCCAATCGGTCATGAGGAGGTGGGGGTGGCGGTGGAGGCATGTGGGGTTGATTGTTGATATTGCCAGCCTACAGCTGTCCCATGGTCTGTATCATGGTCTGCATGAGCTGGTTTTGCATAGCCAATAGTTGCTCAATGCTAATAGCTCCATGAGCAGGTCCTTGTCCGTTGTTGTTCTGAGATACTTCATTGCGCTCCTCCTCATCGTTGGCATCCCTCTGGTTACGAGTTCTCACCATCTGTTGGCGAAAGAAAGGTGGGGATAGAAGGATTTAGAATTTGGAAGGAAACGTCCCAACTATATGCATCAAGGTATGTGACACTAAATAATACTTTATTAATATAGACCTATATTAAGAGGATGTGGACAATTGCCGAAGCATCCCACAACTCTCTACTAAGCACACAAGCACTCAAACAAGCACCAAACAGAATTTACAAAGATCCTAAAAGAAGTAATACAACTCAAGGCCACACAAGTATATCTACATCGCTCTTATTTACTAATGGGGGTGTGCCTATCCTTGAGTCGTGGCATAGGTCGAGGACTAGTCGTCGTCGAGCGGGAACTCATCCGGGTCCTCGTCGTCGTCGTCGTCGTCGGGGTCCTCGGGGTCCTGTGGGTCCTGGGGTGGTGAGGCAGCAGGCGGCGGTGGTGCGGTAGACGCCACACTGGAAGGTTCCTCGTCAGAGGACTCCTCAGAAGATGACTCACGCTGACCGTTGCGACGGTCTGGAGAGTCCGGGGTCCACATCGGGGTGTCGGACGCGTAGTCGTCCGGGTCCTCATCGGTGATCCGACGATACCTCCTGATTATCGCCTCGTGGCGCTGGGCGAGGTCGCGTCCATCCTGGATCTCCTGCTGCGCCCTCTGAAGTCGGGCACTCAGCTGGGTCACGTCGCCGACAGTCTGACGAGACTGCGGGAGGTCCAGGGGTCTCTCCACGTGTCTGGAGACGAAGCGCGCAGTGCCACTGGGATGCTGCGGGACGAAGGCGTGAACCGTGTCCTCCAGACGGAAACGGCGTGCGTGGCTCCAGAAAGTGGCTGCTTCCCAGCTAGCATCCTGCTCTGCAGATCGGCGGGAGCTCCTCCAAGCGGGGCTGCTGTGGGTCTTCACCAACTCGTCACCGTAGTAGATATAAATTTTGCAGCTCCACTCCTTCCTGCCGGGGCGCTGCACTCCAGTGGTGTGGTAGGAGAGCGAGAGACTGTGGTGGCGGTAGCCAGCCTCACGGAGTAGGGCACGGAGACGGTGTCGCAACTGTCCTGCGGCTCTGCCGTCAGAACGGATCACCACCGGGTGGCGGGGGTCGACGGCCGGGGAGCGACTAGCCAACCTACGCGGGGGCACGAGTCCACCGGTCGACTTACGGGGGGTTGTCTTGGTGCGGGCCATCTACAAGAAACAGAATACATTAGAAAAATAATGAAAAACAAATCTGAAAATTTCAGCAGCTAAACGGCGGACAAAGAGCGGTGCAGCGGTTCCAAAAGAACGAAAAATAAAGAGAAAAATTACAGCAACCAACACAATAATTTTACCCACACATAATAGCAGCAAAACACACCGTTTTCGCGAAAATTTATACAGCAAAACAGCAGCACTTAATATTGCTCACTTCTGAAAATTTTTATCAAAAACGCAGCAGCGATCAATACTTTTTGCGGCCGAAAATAAAGGAAACAAAACAGCAGCAAAAATTTTCGAAAATAGCATATTAGAAGAGTGTTCCTAAGTGCTCTAGAGTGTCCATTCTATCTAGGCTTGCGTCCTACGGTCAACCTCGCTCTGATACCAATTTGTGACGCCCGGTTCCGAAAATGAACCAAGCTAACGCATATGTGTGCCCAGGATGTTCAACACACATACACGAGTGATTCACAAATGATAAACAGATAATTACCACAGCTCAAATTATTAAATAAGTACTCTTATTACATAATTCATTAAATCCTCGAATACAAGCTCTAATGAATATTAATGATAAGTTCAACTAATGCAGCGGATATAAACTAATTAAGCAACTAAGCAAACTAAGCAAAAGGGGTAGCGCAGCTCCATGCAACACCACAGGCAAAGCTGACGGTAGACACAGCCTAGATCTCCACATTATCGCCATTAAACTCACAATTCTGACCTGCAACTGTTGGGGTGGGGGATTGCAAGAATGAGTACATGTCGTACTCAGCAAGTGTGGAAAGTATGACATGTGGCTAATTCAAATGACGACAATAATAACGGCTAAGTGCTGAAAAGTACAGTAAAACATTTGAAAAGCATTATACTATGTCTATGTGAAATAAATCCCATCATATTAACAAAGTGTAAACAATATCCAATTATTATCAACATTACCATTATCCATGTCCAATTACCATAACTCAATTCCATAACCATGACCACAACCATCACCAAACCATAACCATCCCAAATCCCAATTCTAAGTCTAATCATGTAGGTCATCCAGGCGCTCATAACCGGGAGCACGGCTATCATGATAGTTTTAAACACTCTGCAGAGGTTGTACCACTTTACCCACATGTTTGTGATTTTATCACCTTTCGATGACTAAGAAACCTCCATTGTGCCATCTCACACTTCCGTAGGTGTGTGGCCAAGAGATCACAAAATAGCCTTTCAAAAGGGACTACTAGTATGTACGGCCCCACTAAGGTTTCACCGGCAGGCTTGAATCTCTGTTCTCCCACCCACGGGTCCCCTCGTGTGCCATGCGGATCCCAGGGCAGTCCTCCTCGACTCCCATTCCCCGCGCCATCCAATGGTCCATACAATACTAGCAGCGCTCCTAATTATTCAGCTACGCCGCACCCATACTTGGCCTTGTGGTGGCACTGTTGACCTGGCATATTCTCGCATGAACCGGTCCTTAGATCTAAGGCAAGCAAACCACCATAACGACCAACCCATCCACATAACCATGCTTGCTTAGATCACCCATCGTATTGACCAGTTCACATTAACCAGAATATCATTGATGCATAATTAAATGTGTAGTGTTGTTTGCCATCCCAATTAATTAAGCGAAGCAAAAAGGTAAAAACCCTTCCCGACTCTCTACCATAATTCCAGGTGACAAGGGTGGTCAAACAAAACTAGTAAACTTCCTACCATAGGATTCCCATCAATTTGACACAAGCATGCAAGTTCGCAAACAAAACATTTAATTTAAAATAGGATCAATATGCTTCAAGAACACTTGCCTTGCTCCGGCGGATGGGGTTGTTCAAGCGCTTCGAAATCTTGATTCTGAAAATCCTCGTACACGACCTCTTGAGCACTTCCCTCTACTCGTGATCACACATAAAAGAAAATACATACAAATCAACATGATGCACACACATTAATCAACATGTGATGATATGCATGCATGCAAAGTTTAATAATTAATTAACTACGGTTGTTTATTGCAACTAGTTCATACGTGTTCATACGGGTTTGCGGGGATTTTAACGTGGATTAATGCTGCTGAAAATAAAATTATGGTGCAACTAAAATCAATTTACGCCTATTAGATTTAATATGATCGCTAAAATTCGCATCGGGAACATGTCCTACCGTAGATCTGACGGCGTGACGGTCGCGGAATAAATGCGACGCGTAGACGAAATAGGCGGTGCAGCAGTCCTTCGGCGGCACGACGACGGTGGCGCGATGTCGACGACGATCTCCGGCGAACGGTGGCACCCTCCTCCTTTTCTTCCTCTTCTTCCCCTCTTTTTTCTTCCTTTTCTTCCCCTGGTGGCGCAGCCTTCTGGTGCCTCTTTTTTTTTTTGCTTCTGTACTGGCGGCGGGGCTTGCTGGATCGGGGGAACTCACGAGGACCTACGGTCCTTTTTATAGGGACGGGCGGTTACCGTGGAATCCGGTTCGGTTGGGAGGCGGCGAAATCCGCGCGGGACTTGGCGGGGCGAGCGCAGGAATCGGGAGCCGGGGCGTGGGGCCCAAGGGGTGGCACGGGCGACGGGGTCGCGCTGGCGCGGTTGCGCTGTTCGGCGGGGCCCAGGGTGCGTGCGCACCGCGTGGGCGACGTGGGAGGCGGCGGGGTGCTGCGGGGCCTCGGGCGGCGCGGGGGCCGAGGCAGGCGACCGAGGCGGGCGCCGGGTGGGCCAGGCGGCGGGGTCGGCGCGTGGGAGGCGGGAGAGCAGCGCGTGCGCGCGGCCTGAGCGCGGTGGGGTCGGGGTGGGACCCGGGAGGCGGCGTCACGCGGGAAGGGCGGGAGTGAGGCGCGGGAATCGAGCGTGGGGGCGGGGCCCGGGCGGCGTGACCGCAGGCGGCGCGGTCGGGGGGGATCGAGGCGGGGAGGGGAAAATGCGGCATCGGCAGGCGGGGCCCCCCCGGGCGGGCGCGCTCGGCACGCGGCGCGGAGCGCCTCGGGGCGCGCGGCGGGGCCGGCTGGCGGCTCGGCCGCTGGCCGTTGTTTTTTTTTTCTTTTTCTTTTTTTCCCATTTAGTATTATTATTATTTTATAATTTATATTTATTTATTTTATTTTTTTTTATATTATTTATTTATATTATTATTATATATATATAATATTATTTAAGTTTTATTATTTTTATTTATCTTATTTATTTTATTTATTATTATATATATATTTATTGTTATATAATTTATTTATATATTTCTTTTTATATAGTATCATTATTGTTTTATATTTATTATTTATTATTTATTATTTTTATAACATATATTGTTAATATTAATATTTTATCTATTTCTATATATTGTTATATATATTCTTATATATATTTTTTTATTATTTTTATACTTATTCCTCATTACAAGTTTTAGGCAATAATTATTATTTTCTATTTCTTCTTTTGCTACATACATTTGTATATTTTATCATTTTTCTTTTATCCTACTAATGTTTAATGCATGATCATGTATGCAATGCAAGATGCGAAAATTTAGGGTGTTACAACATACAAGGACCTAAGTTGGCTTGGGTGCCAAAAATCAAAAGTTGAATTCATGAGTGTAGGTGAACTACAAAGCCAGTGGAAAGAATTAGGTGCACTCAACACATGAAATGGTATGTTCACCTCCATAGAGGACCCCCGACAATCATGAACAAGTCACCATTGGTGATAATTCTAAAGGGAAGGTGATTTGGTTGGGTAAGAGTGTATTTTTCATGGTTTATTTATTTCAATTGTTGTCACTTAGTTTCAATTTGCTCTCTATTGCACAAATTTTGTGATTTTGGGCTAACATGCACTTTTAGCAAAAACAATGTTGTGACAAGCCTAAAGTTGAGGAGAGCCATGATCAAGGGGGAGCTTCAAGTTTCAACATCTACACATCGACGGAGAATTATTCATTTATAAAATTTATGTCGATGATATTATTTTTGGTTCAACTAATAAAGCTCTTAGCCATGAGTTTGGCAAAATGATATCTAGGGAATTCGAGATGTCAATGATTGGAGAGCTCAACTTCTTCCTTGGATTTCAAATCAAGCAACTTCAAGAGGGGACCTTCGTCTATCAAGAGAAGTATACCAATGACCTCTTGAAGAAATTTGAGATGGGAGATTGTAGCTCAAGAAGCACTCCAATGGCAACAAATTGTCATATCGACACGGATAAGGACAGTAAACCTATTGATCAATCTAACTACCGTTCTATAAATGGTTCATTGCTTTATCTTGCCGCATCTAGGCCCGATATCATGTTGTGCCCAAATTCTTTATATGAAGCAAACCCTTTTGGATTTTGGTATTAAACTTGGTTGTGTTCCTCTCCTTTGTGACAATGAAAGTGCGGTTAAGATAGCTAAAAACCCCGTTCAACACTCCCACACTAAGCACATTGATATTCGCCATCATTTCTTGAGAGACCATGAAGCTAAGGGAGACATCTCTTTGAGAGGTGTTAGGTCCGAAGAACAATTGGCGGATATCTTCACTAAACCACTTGATGAGAAAACTTTTTCTAGGCTAAGAAGTGAATTAAATGTGCTAGATGCATCAAACGTCATGTAAGTTGCCATGATCATGTAAGAATGCATATCATATAGGTCTTGTCTAACTTTCAAAGGATAGGGGTGAGCAAGGGTCAGCTTGGGATGGAGGTTCTTTTGGGTTTCCCCAAGGCTTGGAGAGTGGCTCTCCTTGAAGAAGCCTTTGAAAGGTTCAAATTTGGCAAGATAGATTTACTTTATGTCTTGCATGATGCCTGCCATGTAGACTTGCACTCATATTTAAATTTCTTGCACTATAATTTGTTTGGCATTACATACGGTAGATTGTCACAAAGGGGAACCCACCTCATGAGAAAGAGACTTGTTTGAAATGCAATATCTCAACTCATATGTGGTGAAAAGAACAAAATGTTAGGTGCGTTAATGCCTAGAGGAACATGCTTTAAAGAGATAGAAGTCTTCATACTCTAGCTCACAGAGCATGTGCCTTACATTTTATTTGGATATTTTCCTCCATATTTTTTCTTCAGTGTTCTATTTGCTTTAGGCTTAGCCAAGTTATTGGCATATTAGCTTTTTGAGGGGTGAGGGGTTGCCCAAAAAGTCCTAAGGCATGTGTTTCTCATTGTTTGTTTGTTTGGTCAAAGGACATATATGGGATGTTGCTATTTCGTAGTCATCGGATTATCCGATGCTTAGGTCAGACCATCATCGGAACAGTTGGTGTTCATAAGCCAAGGGCAAGTTCAGTCAGTATCTCAAATGATCCGACGAGTTCATTCTGAAAAACATTAGTCCATTCGATGCGTACAATTCTGGAACTTTGATGAATTCCACCGATGATATTCCCTTCCACGTCATTCTATCCAATGTCAACGACATCTTTTTGAATACCCTTACTGTGCCATTCGACCGATGCTTCTATCGTCTATACATTGGTCCATCCGGTGTTAAAATTTCGGCTAGGGTTTGGGACCCACTATTTAAACGGTCGCTCGTCTCCCTCTTCTCTCTCCCCGATCCCGTCTTCCCTCCGCCGCCGTTCCACTCGCCCGCGCCACCACCGTCTCCCGTCGCCGCCACCGTCGCCCTCCGGTCGTCGTCGCCGACCTCCGGCCGCCGTCGTCGATCTCCGGTCGCCGCTGCCCTCCAGCGCCGCCGTCCTCTAGCGCCGCCGCCACTCGCCTCCACCAAGCCGTCGCCGCCGCTCCACCGCCGCTTCACCCAGCCTCCGCCGCGCCTCCACCCAAGCGACGCCGCCGCCTCCTCCCGTGCACCACCAGCCGCCCCACGCGCACACCTCGCCGTCGTGGTGCCTCCATGGTCGCCGTTTCTTCATCGCTAGGGTTGCCGGCTGTGATCCTTCTTCATTCTCGTGCATCACCCGATCGCAATGGCTCGCGACAAGAAGAACAAGGCCAAGGCCATTGCGGAGCCGGCCGCGAAGAAGCAGAAGCTCTCGAAGGAGGAAAAGAAGGCGTTGATGGCCGCTCGCGCCGCCGAGGAGCGAGAGCGTGGCCGAGGAGGATCTTTGAGGATCCGCGAGGCTCGTCCGAGGCAGCCTCCCGTGATTGATGAGTCCGAGGCCGAAGAAGAGCCGGAAGAGCCACTCGTCCGCCGGCGCTCAGCCCGGACCTGTGGGGGGCATCCCCCGGCAGCACCACGTCCGAGACTGACGACTGCCGATCGTCGTGAGGACAGGGAGGTCCAGAGAGCCATCTACGAGATGGACACCACTGTCCGTGTCGGTGAAGGTGTCCGTTTGGCTGATTACCGGAAGATGAAGGCCAAGCAACTCCGAAGATTCAGATGGAGTGTGTTGCTTGAGGAGTGGTACCTGCAGCCCAGAGAGGCCCTGGTGGGCAGTCGTTTCTGGACCGTGACACAGGCATCACTCTACGAGACCTACAGACGCCGCATCCACAAGCTATTCCAGCACAACTTTCTGGATTGGCATCAGCTTGCCTTGGCAGCAGAGACGGAGATACAGCCCTACTTTGAGAGGTACAGAGGGCTAGTGCACCTGATTTCCTATGAGAGGAGTGCTTATGTGGAGGATTGGGTACGCATGTTCTATGCTACCCTATACGTCTCTGAGGGTCGCAGGTCGATTGACTTCATGTTCATGGGCCAGCACTATCACTTGACGAGGCAGACACTGGCACAACTGCTAGGAGTGGACCTGAACGACACCTGCGTGCATGAGAGAGTATATGGTCAAGCAGACCCGCCGAGGAGGCCGCTCACTAGAGGAGTGGCACCAGAACTAGAGGAGATACGTTCTTTGTTTGGCCCGACCTTCTCTCCAGACCAGCCGAGGGTACCGACTCTGTTGACCCCAGCTGCGCGCACAGTGCACCTCGCCTTGCGCCGCACGCTCTTGCCGAGGTCAGGTTATCTAGAGGGGTTCACCAGTCTGCAGCAGACCCTCCTGTTCTACATCATGAACGGGATGGAGTTTGATATAGTGGACGTCCTCATATGCGAGATGGAGGATGTGATCACTGACGGAGTGGGGATGATGAGGCAGCTCGTGTATGGACACTGGATCAGCTACTTGCTCTCCATGATGGTCCCTAAGGAGTCCGCTGTGCATGACCGTCTCGCTGATGAGAGTGTCACACGGTTCAGTCACTACCGAGCTCCAGCTCCTGGAGACCGCCGCCTTGGCCGTCCAGTCGAGCGTCAGGTCAGGGCTCGTCTTTCTGAGGAGGACTGGTCAGATCTAGAGAAGGAGGATGAGAGGTTGGCTGAGGCAGAGGCACAGGGTGAGGACCTGTAGCACATATGGTCCGAGAGCGACACAGATGACAGTGTCGAGGAGTACTTCCCTCCTCCTCCCTCACCCAGGCAGCACGACGCAGAGGCTGGAGGCTCTACAGTGACACCCCCTTCACCACCTCCCGTCTCAGAGGCACAGGTTTCTCAGCCGTCCGAGCTCACATCCCTCCTACAGCAGATGGTTGAGCAGCAGCACTTGGACAGGCTTGCAGCTGAGCAGGTCCGAGCGGAGCAGGCCGCACGACTTGTGGAGCTCCAGCAGCAGCAGCAGGAGATGCAGCGTCAGATCACCCGTGAGAGGCGTGAGGACACTGACCGGCTGACTGGGCTCATAGACCAGATGCACCAGCGCTCCCTCGACCAGCAGCAGTAGACGCAGCAGGCGATGATGGGCATCCTGGGGTTGATCACCAACCTCTACACCCAGACCGGGATTGCCCTCCCGTCGCAACTGGCAGGAGTTGCTCCACCTCCACCAGTCCTGGCTCCAGCTGCCGCTCCAGTGCCGACTACGCCGATTCCTTCTATCAGCATGTCTCCACTGCTGGCTTCGGGCGCACCGATTCACTCTCCGATGCCGGCCACGACATTGTTCCAGCAGACGCCGGCATCCGTCGTCAGTGCCCCTGTTCCAGCAGCTCCTACCCAGCAGGCACCGACGACAGCTCCTACGGCTCCGACAGCTCCTTCTACCTCTACTCCAGGCAGCAGCTCCGACGACAGTGACGGTGACCAGTTCGTCATCACGCCTAGTACTCAGGGTCCTTAGGCACTCGGATCCCTTTTTGGTGTCTTGATGCCAAAGGGGGAGAAGAGTTAGAGAGTCAGGGGGAGGGTTGTTTAGAGGGTTGCTTAGTCTAGGGGGAGTCTGTTTCTCTATCTTTTGTAATTTGGTGCTTATCTTTTGTAATTCGATGCTTTTGCTACTCATTTGGTGTTTATTGAGTACTCTTAAGTTATTAATCGATTGAGCTTATTTGGTGCCTATCTTATGTTCACTTATTCACTAGACTTATTCTTTGATTGAGCTTTCAAATTTTAAGTGTAATAATCTTGTATTCATTGCATATCCTCTTAAGCTTCGTACTATCAAATTCATTACTATTGTGCTTTAAATTGTTGTGTTGTCATCAATCACCAAAAAGGGGGAGATTGAAAGCATCTAGGCCCCCATGAGGTATGGTTTCGGTGATTAATGACAACCATTTGATTTTAATAATGAATTTGTGAATGCAAGGTCCCCATAATCACTCAATCAAATGAAATCAATATGTCATTGGAGACCCATATACAATCAATTTATGAGATCAAATCAATTATATGAAGACAAGAAGTGAAAGCTCTTATGTCAAAATCATTCAACTTTAAATTGACAACATTCAATGCTTGAAGATCATCAGAAATGCCTTTGCAACAAATATCAAAGAGGTCAATCGAGAAAGATACAAAATCACTTAGAAACAACTCAAAGCAAACAAAATCAACTCACCGGATCAACCGATGGTTCCAGAAATATACACATCGGTCGAGTTGGTTCAACTGAAGAAGAAGACCTCAGAACAAAGCACTCACCGGATCATCTGATGTGAATGGCTCATCTACATCGGTCCATCAGTACAGTTTGCAATATCATTGGACCAAGTGTAGCACTGGATCATCCGATGTTCAGAAATATACACATCGGTCAATCACTCCAGTAAGCATCAAGTCTGAGTCAACTCTGGAGGAAGAGCCACCGGATCATTCGATGAGAAGACAGGAGCAACATCGGTCTAACAACGGTCATATCTGACACAATGACGTCAACTAAAGTAAACTTGACCGATGATAACTAAAGGGGAGACATCGGATCATCCGGTGTTCACAGTAAAGTTCTGTCAGCCTACTTTTCCAACGGCTATTTTGGGGAGGCTAGCTATAAATACCCCCTAATCCTGTCATTTCGCCAAGTCTTGATCACCAGACACTATCAACACATCCACAAGCGTTCAAGACCAAGAGCAATCACTTCCACATCATTTCGATCACCTATACACATAGAGTTAGGCTAGAACTAGCTAGAGAGAGAGCTTGTGTGCCTCCATTCTGGGTGAGTGGACTCTCTAGGATAGTGAGAGCCTCAAGGGAGTGCCCTTGGTGTTTGTAACTGTGAGGAGACTTCCGGAGCTTGCCAAGGCGTTTGTGGAAGCCCGGAGGGTCGAAGTTGTACAAGGCTTGAGCTCCACCTTGCCGAGGTTGGCAAACGAAGAGGAATAGTGAAGATCCCTCGTCTCGGTGACTTGGGGTGTGGCAAAACCCTTTGGTGGGTGCCACAACGTGGATGTAGGAAGATCATGACGATCTTGCCGAACCACGGGATAAATCCTCGTGTCTCCTTGGGAGTTTGCATCCTCCTCCTTTCCCTTACGTTTATGCATTTTACATTCCGCAAAGTTCCTATTTACTTGAATTCATAGATAGTTTGCGTAGGGAATTGGGCTTTTAGGAATTAAGTTTTATTGTTTAGATTTTTTAAAGAAGCCCAATTCACCCCCCTCTTGGGCATTCAATCCTTACAGCTATGTCTCCTTTCATGGCATGATCTCTCAAAAAGTGATGTCTTATATCTATGTGTTTAGTTCTGGAGTGCTCAACTGGGTTGTGGGCAATTTTGATGGCACTTTCATTGTCACAAAGGAGTGGAATATGGTTCATATTGTAACCATAGTCCCTTAGAGTTTGTCGCATCCAAAGGAGTTGTGCACAACAACTCCCGGCTGCAACATACTCCGCTTTGGCTGTGGATAAGGCAATGGAATTTTATTTCTTGGAGGACCAAGAAACTAAGGATCTCCCTAGGAATTGGCATGTACCGGAAGTGCTTTTTCTATCTACTTTGCACCCGGCATAATCTGCATCGGAGTAACCAATGAGATTGAATTTTGAGCCTTTTGGGTACCAAATACCAAGGTTGGGTGTATGAACCAAATATCTCAAGATCCTTTTTACGGCTGTCAAGTGACATTCCTTAGGATTGGCTTGAAATCTTGCACACAAACATACACTCAACATAATATCTGGCCTAGATGCACATAAATAGAGTAGAGATCCAATCATGGAGCGATATACCTTTTGGTCGACGTTGGGTCCATCCTCATTGAGATCCAAGTGGCCATTCGTTGCCATGGGGGTTTTTATGGGCTTTGCCTTGTCCATGCCAAACTTCTTAAGTATGTCCTGCGTGTACTTGGTTTGGCTTAGGAACGTCCCTTCCTTTTGTTTCCGCACTTGGAATCCCAAGAAGTACTTTAATTCTCCCATCATTGACATTTCAAACCTGTCTGTCATGATTTTACTAAATTCCTCACAAAAGGATTGGTTAGTTGACCCAAAGATTATATCGTCAACATAAATTTGACAAATAAAAAGATCATCATCAAAATTCTTTGTAAATAGTGTATAATCTACTTTGCCAATATTAAAGCCATTTTCAATTAAGAAATCTCTAAGAAACTCATACCAAGCTCTAGGAGCTTGTTTGAGGCCGTAGAGAGCCTTACGCAATTTAAATACGTGGTCGCGGAACTCTTCGTCTTCAAACCCGGGTGGTTGCTCCACGTACACCTCTTCCTTGATTGGTCCATTGAGGAAGGCGCTTTTCACATCCATTTGATACAGCTTGAAATCATGGTGAGTAGCATATGCAAGTAATATTCTAATAGATTCAAGCCTAGCTACTGGAGCAAAGGTCTCATCAAAATCCAAACCTTCAACTTGTGAATACCCTTTAGCCACAAGTCATGCCTTGTTCCTTGTCACCACCCCGTGTTCATCTTGTTTGTTGCCGAAGACCCACTTGGTGTCGACGATGTTTGCATTGGGTCTTGCCACAAGTTCCCACACCTTGTTCTGCTTGAAGTTGTTCAATTCTTCTTGCATTGCCACCACCCAGTCCGGATCTTTCAATGCATCTTCAACCCTGCGAGGTTCCAAAAAGGACACAAACGAATAATGCTCACAAAAGTTAGTTATGCGAGATCTAGTGGTTACTCCCTTTTGGATATCACCGATGATATTGTCGATTGGGTGATCCCTTTAGACGCATTGGTGTACTCTTGGGTGTGGCACTTGAGGAGTTGTATCTTCATGATCATCTGCTCCCCCCCCTAAGTGATTGCCTTCGTTGACTTGTTGATTATCTTCATATTTCTTGTGGTTGATCTTGTGTTGAAGCTCCCCCTTGATCGTTGGTCTCCTCTTGTGGTTCGTCTTCCTCATGTACATGTGGAGGTGGATCTTGTGGTCGAACCTCACCTAGAGCCATTCTTTTCAATGCTTGACAAGGAGCTTCTTCTTTACCTAGTTCACATGGATCAACTTGCTCCTTTTGGGAGCCATTAGTCTCATCAAACACTACGTCACATGCTACTTCAACAAGTCCAGAGGTCTTGTTGAAAACACGATAGGCGTAAGTGTTCGAATCATAACCAAGCAAGAAACCTTCATTGGACTTCGAAGCGAACTTTGAAGTCCTAGGCTTCTTGTTCAAGATATAGCATGGAGAACCGAAAACTCGAAAATATGAAATATTTGGTTTGTTACCGGTAAGTAGCTCATAGGATGTTTTCTTGAGTAGTCGATGGAGATAAAGTCAATTCACAGTGTGGCAAGCGGTGTTAATCGCTTCCGCCCAAAATCGATCCGATGTCTTGTACTCATCGAGCATAGTTCTTGCCATCTCTATGAGTGTTTGATTCTTTCTTTCGGCAACTCCGTTTTGTTGTGGGGAGTACGGCGCTGAAAATTCGTGCTTTATGCCTTCTTCATCAAGGTACTCCTCCACTTGCATGTTCTTGAACTCCGTGCCATTGTCGCTTCGAATATTCTTGATTGTCAATGAGAATTCGTTTTGAGCTCGCTTGAAGAACTTCTTGAGTATTCCTTGTGTCTCTGACTTATCATGCAAAAAGAAAACCCAAGTGAAGCGAGAAAAATCATCAACGACAACTAAACCATATTTGTTACCGCCAATGCTTATGTAGGCCTTTAGGTGATGGATGTGCTTCGTCGTCTTCTGACTGACGGGACCCCCTTGCTCGGTCAAAGTAATTTGTTTTCTATCGATCTCAAAGCTCGACTCTTTGCTGGTAGATTTAAGTGGAGGTGTCTTGTTTAGTTTGTTTGGCCTTGACCGTCGATTAGCCAAGTCATGAATTTACATTTTTTGTGCTTTTGGCTTCCGGTTACCAGAAAAGGGACCTTCTCCCTATTATCTTTCTGGTTTACAAAGGTGCTACTTCTAGGGTTTGACGGTTCATGGCCTGTGTTTTCACATATTGGACCAAACAAGTCCATGTGTAGTAGCTCGAGTGGTCTTGTTGTAGTCATGACATTTTTGGCGGGTTGAGGTGCTCCAACTTGCTTCCCGGCTTGGCACACGCTATAGGGCCTGTCTTTCTCAAATACAACATCCTTTAAACCTTGGATGTGATCACCTTTGAGGAGTTTTTGAAGGTTCCTCATACCAACATGCGCTAGCCGTTTATGCCACAACCAATCCATGTTGGTCTTTGCAATCAAGCATGTGTCAAGTTCAGCTTTATCCTTGTTGAAGTCAACAAGATAGAGCTTTCCCTTTAACATACCCTTGAATGCAACGGAACCATCACTCCTCCTAGAAACGGTCACACCCTAGTTAGTGAACAAGCAATTATAACCTTTGTTGCATAATTGAGATATGGACAGCAGGTTATAATCTAGGTATTCAACATGTAAAACATGAGAAAGTGTGTGTTTAGAGGATATTGCAATTTTACCGGTACCAAGCACCCTTCCTTGACTATTATCTCCGAAGTAGATGCCCTCGTTTGGGTCCTTATTCTCTTCATATTCTACGAACATTCTTCTTTCCTCGGTCATATGGTTGGTGCAGCCACTATCGAGCACCAATTTAGATCCACCGGAGGAATAGGCCTGCAAAAACAAATTATGCCTTGGTTTTAGGTACCCAAGCTTGCTTGGGTCCTTGGAGGTTAGTTACAATACATTTGGGCACCCACACATGAGACTTGGTTTTCCCATGGCGTGCCCAACATAATGAGCATAAACCTTGCCAAAATTATTTCCCATTAACACATAGGAGGCATCAAAAGTTTTAAACAATAGTTGTTGTTGTTTATGTACAGGACTAGTCTAGGGGGCCGGACTTGTCCGGACACCGACCGGACTAGTCCGGTGTACCTGTGCAGTTACAGTCTTAATCTGTGACTTTCCAATTTGAGAGGGCCTTCCTTTTACAAAGGTAATCCTCTCCTTGTTATTCTTATGGCTTCTAGCATGTTGCTTTTTACCATAAGAATAACCAATGCCATATTTTACATTTGGAGGTCTTTTGACCAAATATGCACTACGTGCATATTTGATCTTCTCCTTGTCAAATATACCACTTTGGGCAGGATGTTTATCCTTTGTAGAGGTTGGCTTATCCTTCAAACTGGTGTCACTTTTCTTACATGTGCAAGCATGAGCAGAATCAGTTTTAGTGAGTTGAGGAGGTGAACTTGAAGAGGAGAAAGGTTCATTCAGCTTGAGTGACTCAACCTGCACTTCAAGGATCTTGTTAACCTTGATTAGGTCAGCAAGTTGGTCCTTGATTGTGGCATTTGAGTCAGTTAACTCCAGGCAAGTTTCCTTGCTCGAAGCTAACTCAAGCTCGAGTGATTTGCTTTGTTCCTTTTCAAATTCTAGAAGTTTGTCAAGTTCGACATATTCCTCCTTTTGGGAGATGATCATGTCTTCTTGACGCTGTATTAACCTCTCCTTCTCAACAAGTTGATCAAGCAAAAATTTCATTTTAGTAGCTGTTTTCCTATCTAGTCCAATAAGCATGTCCTCATTATCACTATTGAGTTCATCATCGCTAGAATAGGAATGCACGGAGGGGGATTTAATGGTTACCTTGCGTTTACATTCCTTTGCGATAAGGCAAGTGTCGTCTCCCTTCCATGCGCCAAGTGTAGGGAAAAGGGTAGACTTCTTGGATGTCATCTCGATGGCCATGCTAGCCATCTCTTCTTCTTCGGATGATGAGGACTCATCATTTGAGTCCCACTCTTTCCTAATGTGCGCTTGTTCGGCTTGTTTCTTCTTTTTGAAGAATTTCTTGGGTTCAGGCTTGGCTTCTTTGGTCTTTTTCTTGTTCTCCTCATATGGGCAATCAACTATAAAGTGGTTATACTCACCACAATTATAGCATGCCCGCCTCAACTTTGGCTTCGTTCTTTCCTTCTACTTTCCTTCGCTTGACTTTGTACCTTGTCTCTTTTTCATTATTCTCTTGAATTTCTTCAAGAACAATATCATGTCTTCTTCATCCAATTCACTGCTTTCGTCGTCACTATCCTCCTCTAGTTGTGCTTCTCTAGCTTCTTTGGATAGGGGCTTGAGGGTGGACTTCAAAGCAACCCCTTTCTTCTTTGCCGAGGTGAGGTCGGCAATATCCTTGACATGTTTTGCTTGTTTTTCCATCATCTCGAAGTTGATGATCTTTCCAAGCAGTTCATCTGGAGTCAACCTTTTGTATCCGGGGCTTTCTCTGATCATGGAGCATTACTTCCGTATGATCTGACCTTGTTGATGAGTGTCTTTAATCGATTGTACATGTCTTGGGGTGACTCATCTTCTTCAATTGCAGATCTTCCTAACTCGCCTTCAATCATCTCGATTTTTGCTTCACGCACATGTCAGTCACCTTCATGTGCGGTTTGTAGTGTGTCTCATATCTCCTTTGCAATTTCGAGTCCATCAACCTTGGTGACTCGTCCCGACTGAGTGAAGAGGTAATTACGGCCGCGGCTTGAGCATTTCGGTGAATTGCCTGCTCTTGGCTGGGGGTGAGCTCTTCGTCGTCGTCCGGGATATCTATCGTTGTGCACACAATTTGCCACAAACTTGGATTGAGGGAAATTAGATGCATTTTCATATTTTGCCTCCACATCGAGTAATCACTTCCATCGAAGTGTGGGGCTTTTCCAAGTGGGATAGATAAATAATGATTGTTATTGGAATTTAGACGATCATAGTTAAAAGGATGCCGGGAGTAGTCGGTGTGACTACTCCCCTTCTTCTTCTCTTCAACTTTTACTTTCCCTTTGGAAAGTGTCTTCTTTCTTAGGAGCGCCGTTAGCTCCAGCGTTTCCTCACCGTCGTCCTTGAAGTCTTGAATGGCTTCGAGGAGCTTCTCCACCTTGAGGTTCTTTTCATCATCAACCTTCTCCTGGTTGTTGCTCTTTGTAACACCCTGATTTTCAAGTTTTGGCAAATTAAAAACTTAAATGGAAATTTAGAGTTAATAAAGAGAAGAAATTTGTTTTTGTAAAAAAATATAAAATATATGCATCTCATCTTGCATTTGCATTCATCCTCAGATACTGAAATTCATTAATTAAAATAAATACATTAAAACCAATTAAATTTCCATAACGAATATAAAAGGAAAAAATAAATAAATAAAAAGAAAAAAATATATATGTCTAAATAACAAATAACAGAAAAATAAAAGATAATAATGATAAAAATAATAAGAATAATAAAAAAGAGAAACATAAATAATAAATAAATTTAATATAATAATTAAGAAGAAATAAAAGAAAAATAAATAAATAGAAAAATAAATAAATAAAAGAAGTAAAAAACAAACAAATAAAAAAAGTCAACTATTGCCAGGACCGTGGCCGCACGGACAGCCATGGCCGCACACCAAGAGAAAAAAAAGGTAAAGAAAACAGCCAAAACAAAAAAAAAAGAAAAGAAAAAAAATAGAAAAGGAAACCAACCAGACCGAGCTGTGACTGCACAAAGTCCTGGCCGTACGTACAACTCTTGCCGCACCCAAAGGAAATAAAATAAGAAAAAGGAAATGGAATACAAAAAAATAAATATAAATAAAAACTCCAGCCTAAAGCACAGCCAGCCAAAAAAATAATTGAAAAAAGAAACAAAGTCAACCATGCACCCAGGCCAGCGTGGCTGGCCACGCACGCTCCCAACCGAGCGGCACCAGAGTGCCACCGACTCGGTTCAAGCGACCCTCTCGGGCGCGCGTGCCCCGCACCGGAACCGAGCCAGCCGCGCATCCGTGGATCGGTCGATCCCGCGCACGCCTATAAAAGCCACGGCCTCTGTGTTTTTTCGTCGACTCAAGAGCCGCCGCCAGAAAGCCCTAGCGCTAGAAGAAAAAAAAAAGGAGCAGAGCTGCGCCGCCAGGAGGAGCCATGGCAGAGAAGAAAAAAAAGGGAGAGAAGAGAGAAGAAAAGAGGAATGTAAAGAAGGAGCTGTCGTCTGCCGGAGATCATCGCGCCGCTGTCGTCGTGCCGCCGGAGGATCGCATCATTGTCCCCTTCATCAACGTTATGCTTTCGTCCTCTTCATCTACGTCAGACCGCCGTCCTCTTCATCAACGAAACTCTAGATCCCGGAGGCACACGTCGCGCCGCCGTTCCACGACCGTTCAGACTAGATGCGCATAAGGTAGATCTTACGGTCTAGATCTAAACAATTATTTTGGTTCTAGTATATGAATTAATTCACGTGTAGGACGTATTTTATTTGAGCGACCGTTAATCATCATCAGATCATCTTAAATCGCCTGAAGCTCACAAGTTAGACTAAATCATGCAACATCAGTAGGTTATTCTAGATTTACTAAAATTTATATTTTCATTATTTTTTTAATCTGTTTTCAGATTTAATAAATACGAATAAAGCCTAGTTGATTAATAAAGTAGCAAAATAAATCCAGATAAATTCCTAAAAATTTAGAATAAATTCTAGTAAGTAACAATACTATTTTCAGCATATTTACTGTTCTGTAATAAATATTTTGCCTCTGAATTAATGGTAATTAATTCCAAACTTGCTCAAATAAATAGGAAATCATTATAGAAAATTATTAGAAAGCCATAGAAAGTTATGTAACATTAATACAAACATATTTTCTGCATGTATTCATATTTTGCATATTGATTAGTGGTTGCAATGCATTTATTATGTATGTTTGCTTGTGTATGTGGTTGATTGCGAGTAGACGGTTTGCTCAAGTGGTTATGATCGAGAAGCGAGTATGCGTGGATCTTCGAGTGCAAGACTTTGAGTTGTTTGACCATCGGAATTGTGGAATATTAAGGCAAGTGTCCTTGAAGCATATTGATCCTATTTTTAAAATAAATGTTTTGTTTGCAAAACTGCATGCTTGTGTCAAATTGATGGGAATCCTATGGTAGGAAGTTTACTAGTTTTGTTTGACCACCCTTGTCACCTGGAATTTATGGTAGAGAGTCGGGAAGGGTTTTTACCTTTTTGCTTCGCTTAATTAATTGGGATGGGAAAACAACACTACACATTTACTTATGCATTAATGATATTCTGGTTAATGTGAACTGGTTAATATGATATGGTAATGGGTGATCTAAGCAAGCCTGGTATGTGGATGGGTTGGATGTCATGGTGGTTTGCTTGCTTTAGATCTAAGGACCGGTTCATGCGAGAATATGCCAGGACAACAGTGCCACCACAAGGCCAAGTATGGGTGCGGCGTAGCTGAATAATTAGGAGCGCTGCTAGTATGGTATGGACCATTGGATGGCGCGGGGAATGGGAGTCGAGGAGGACTGCCCTGGGATCCACATGGCACACGAGGGGGCCCGTGGGTGGGAGGATGGAGATTCAAGCCTGCCGGTGAAACCTTAGTGGGCCCGTACATACTAGTAGTCCCTTTTGAAAGGCTATTTTGTGATCTCTTGGCCGCACACCTATGGAAGTGTGATAAGGCATAACAGAGGTTATTAGTCACCGAAAGGTGATGAAATCACGAACATGTGGGTAAAGTGGTACAACCTCTGCAGAGTGTTTAAAACTATCATGATAGCCGTGCTCCCGGTCACGAGCACCTGGATGACCTACATGATTAGAGGATTTTGGTATTGGGATGGTTGGATTATGGTTATGGGTTGGTAATGGTTATGGATGGTTTATGGATTATGGTCATGGATATGAATTTGAGTTATGGTAATGGACATGGATAATGATGATGTTGGCAATAATTGGATATGGTTTATATTTTGTTAATATGATGGTTATGACGGGATTGTTTCATATAGACATAATATAATGCTTTTCAAATGTTTTAATGTACTTTTCAGCACTTAGCCATTATTATATTCGTCATTTGTATCAGTTACATGTCATATTTTCCCACACTTGCTGAGTACGACATGTACTCACCCTTGCAATTCCCCCAACAGCTGCTAGAGATATTTTGGAGATCAACATGGAGCACTAGGTTGCGTACCGCCGTCGACTGCCTGTGGAGTTGGAGTCGCTTACGCTAGTTATTTTCCGCCGCACTAGAATCAAGGTATATTTATTATTCGTGACATGATTATTATCTGTATATCATTTGTGATGGTGATGTGTATGTGTGATGAACATCCTGGGCACACATACACTGCACTTGGTTCGTTTTCAGAACCGGGTGTCACATATTGGTATCAGAGCCTTGTCGACCGTAGGACGCAAGCCTAGGTAGAATGGACACCGTAAAACACATAGGAACTATTTTTTAAAAGCTATTTTCCAAATTGCATCGCTGCTGCATTTTCCTTTTGCAATTTCAACCGCGTCTCAGTGTGCTTGCTGCTTTGTTTATACACTTTCTCTACTATTATTTTCAAAAAAAAAAGTGTTTTGCTGCGACATTTAAAATATTTGCTTCTTGCTTGATGTCGCGATTATATCCTATTTCTCTCATCTGACTGCTGCACGCACTCTCTCACCTCTTTTTGCTGTTGCAATTTTTTACTATCTTACCTCTCTTCTCTAATGTTTCTCATATCCAAGATAGTTCTTTTGTGAAAACTTTAGTTGACCACACCAGCACTCCTATAGACCAAGAAGAAGTAGAAACATTTGGAGATGAACCGAGAGAGTACACACCTCAGGGAGAAGACTTTCGAGATGCACTTCATGTGGAGGAGCTTTGTATAGACCCTCTCAAGTCGTTCTCCAGATTAGGACACTTGACCATCCCGTAGTTACGATAATGTTGGGTCTTGTGATTAGGAATTAAGTCTACCCTTAAACAAGTGAGTAATAAATGCTTAGATCGTTAGTGCACGTGTTTAGGTTTGGTGTGATGACTGTATGATTGCTTGCATGTATGTTTGTATGTTTGGATGTGCATTGTGGAACACTTATATATATCCACATCCTCATCCATTAATACATTATTTAGGATCATATACCTTGATGCATGCGTATAGATTGGGATTCCTTCTATCTCTCTTTTCTCGTTCAACCTCTACTTCAATGGAAGACGGACACAATTAGAGGAATCACTACTCCGGAGGAAGCTACATGGAAGTATGAAGACGATATGAAGATAAAGTTTTTCCTTGTATCTTCTCTAATCCCTCTGAATCTCGAGGGCGAGATTCCTGTTAAGGGGGGTAGATTGTAACATCCCTAATTTTCAAAATTTGGCTAATTCAAATTTAAATAAGAACTCTAGTTTTATTTCAAAATCTCTTCTTCAACCCATCTGAATCTCGAGGGCGAGATTCCTGTTAAGGGGGGTAGAATTGTAACACCCTGATTTTCAAGTTTTGGCAAATTAAAAACTTAAATGGAAATTTAGAGTTAATAAAGAGAAGAAATTTGTTTTTGTAAAAAAATATAAAATATATGCATCTCATCTTGCATTTGCATTCATCCTCAGATACTGAAATTCATTAATTAAAATAAATACATTAAAACCAATTAAATTTCCATAACGAATATAAAAGGAAAAAATAAATAAATAAAAAGAAAAAAATATATATGTCTAAATAACAAATAACAGAAAAATAAAAGATAATAATGATAAAAATAATAAGAATAATAAAAAAGAGAAACATAAATAATAAATAAATTTAATATAATAATTAAGAAGAAATAAAAGAAAAATAAATAAATAGAAAAATAAATAAATAAAAGAAGTAAAAAACAAACAAATAAAAAAAGTCAACTATTGCCAGGACCGTGGCCGCACGAACAGCCATGGCCGCACACCAAGAGAAAAAAAAGGTAAAGAAAACAGCCAAAACAAAAAAAAAAGAAAAGAAAAAAAATAGAAAAGGAAACCAACCAGACCGAGCTGTGACTGCACAAAGTCCTGGCCGTACGTACAACTCTTGCCGCACCCAAAGGAAATAAAATAAGAAAAAGGAAATGGAATACAAAAAAATAAATATAAATAAAAACTCCAGCCTAAAGCACAGCCAGCCAAAAAAATAATTGAAAAAAGAAACAAAGTCAACCATGCACCCAGGCCAGCGTGGCTGGCCACGCACGCTCCCAACCGAGCGGCACCAGAGTGCCACCGACTCGGTTCAAGCGACCCTCTCGGGCGCGCGTGCCCCGCACCGGAACCGAGCCAGCCGCGCATCCGTGGATCGGTCGATCCCGCGCCCGCCTATAAAAGCCACGGCCTCTGTGTTTTTTCGTCGACTCAAGAGCCGCCGCCAGAAAGCCCTAGCGCTAGAAGAAAAAAAAAAGGAGCAGAGCTGCGCCGCCAGGAGGAGCCATGGCAGAGAAGAAAAAAAAGGGAGAGAAGAGAGAAGAAAAGAGGAATGTAAAGAAGGAGCTGTCGTCTGCCGGAGATCATCGCGCCGCTGTCGTCGTGCCGCCGGAGGATCGCATCATTGTCCCCTTCATCAACGTTATGCTTTCGTCCTCTTCGTCTACGTCAGACCGCCGTCCTCTTCATCAACGAAACTCTAGATCCCGGAGGCACACGTCGCGCCGCCGTTCCACGACCGTTCAGACTAGATGCGCATAAGGTAGATCTTACGGTCTAGATCTAAACAATTATTTTGGTTCTAGTATATGAATTAATTCACGTGTAGGACGTATTTTATTTGAGCGACCGTTAATCATCATCAGATCATCTTAAATCGCCTGAAGCTCACAAGTTAGACTAAATCATGCAACATCAGTAGGTTATTCTAGATTTACTAAAATTTATATTTTCATTATTTTTTTAATCTGTTTTCAGATTTAATAAATACGAATAAAGCCTAGTTAATTAATAAAGTAGCAAAATAAATCCAGATAAATTCCTAAAAATTTAGAATAAATTCTAGTAAGTAACAATACTATTTTCAGCATATTTACTGTTCTGTAATAAATATTTTGCCTCTGAATTAATTGTAATTAATTCCAAACTTGCTCAAATAAATAGGAAATCATTATAGAAAATTATTAGAAAGCCATAGAAAGTTATGTAACATTAATACAAACATATTTTCTGCATGTATTCATATTTTGCATATTGATTAGTGGTTGCAATGCATTTATTATGTATGTTTGCTTGTGTATGTGGTTGATTGCGAGTAGACGGTTTGCTCAAGTGGTTATGATCGAGAAGCGAGTATGCGTGGATCTTCGAGTGCAAGACTTTGAGTTGTTTGACCATCGGAATTGTGGAATATTAAGGCAAGTGTCCTTGAAGCATATTGATCCTATTTTTAAAATAAATGTTTTGTTTGCAAAACTGCATGCTTGTGTCAAATTGATGGGAATCCTATGGTAGGAAGTTTACTAGTTTTGTTTGACCACCCTTGTCACCTGGAATTTATGGTAGAGAGTCGGGAAGGGTTTTTACCTTTTTGCTTCGCTTAATTAATTGGGATGGGAAAACAACACTACACATTTACTTATGCATTAATGATATTCTGGTTAATGTGAACTGGTTAATATGATATGGTAATGGGTGATCTAAGCAAGCCTGGTATGTGGATGGGTTGGATGTCATGGTGGTTTGCTTGCTTTAGATCTAAGGACCGGTTCATGCGAGAATATGCCAGGACAACAGTGCCACCACAAGGCCAAGTATGGGTGCGGCGTAGCTGAATAATTAGGAGCGCTGCTAGTATGGTATGGACCATTGGATGGCGCGGGGAATGGGAGTCGAGGAGGACTGCCCTGGGATCCACATGGCACACGAGGGGGCCCGTGGGTGGGAGGATGGAGATTCAAGCCTGCCGGTGAAACCTTAGTGGGCCCGTACATACTAGTAGTCCCTTTTGAAAGGCTATTTTGTGATCTCTTGGCCGCACACCTATGGAAGTGTGATAAGGCATAACAGAGGTTATTAGTCACCGAAAGGTGATGAAATCACGAACATGTGGGTAAAGTGGTACAACCTCTGCAGAGTGTTTAAAACTATCATGATAGCCGTGCTCCCGGTCACGAGCACCTGGATGACCTACATGATTAGAGGATTTTGGTATTGGGATGGTTGGATTATGGTTATGGGTTGGTAATGGTTATGGATGGTTTATGGATTATGGTCATGGATATGAATTTGAGTTATGGTAATGGACATGGATAATGATGATGTTGGCAATAATTGGATATGGTTTATATTTTGTTAATATGATGGTTATGACGGGATTGTTTCATATAGACATAGTATAATGCTTTTCAAATGTTTTAATGTACTTTTCAGCACTTAGCCATTATTATATTCGTCATTTGTATCAGTTACATGTCATATTTTCCCACACTTGTTGAGTACGACATGTACTCACCCTTGCAATTCCCCCAACAGCTGCTAGAGATATTTTGGAGATCAACATGGAGCACTAGGTTGCGTACCGCCGTCGACTGCCTGTGGAGTTGGAGTCGCTTACGCTAGTTATTTTCCGCTGCACTAGAATCAAGGTATATTTATTATTCGTGACATGATTATTATCTGTATATCATTTGTGATGGTGATGTGTATGTGTGATGAACATCCTGGGCACACATACACTGCACTTGGTTCGTTTTCAGAACCGGGTGTCACACTCTTGTGGGTGTCCTTCATGTCCGACATGATATCCTTCGAGCGATTAGTCTCTTTCTTGAAGAACCTGCTCTGATACCAATTGAATGTGGCCTATATGGGGTGAATAGGCCTTTTTGAAAATTGTCAGATCCTGCAACACTTAACAACCAATTTAAAACCAGAGATATCGGACTAGTCTGGTAAAGTGCGGACTAGTCCGGTGTATACGGACAAGATTGATTAGGTTTGATCGATTAACATTATTCTTCAATATATGAAGTGGAAATATACAATTAAACAAAGTGTTACAAGGTTATGAATCAGGTTATATCACAATTCAATCTTATACTTGATATTTCAACGTAAAGTAATCAAGATCAATTGTAACCCTAGATTGATATAATTTAAAGGACAATGAACACAAAAGGAACACAAGAGATTTATCCTGTGGTTCGGTTCCCACAGAGGCAACCTACGTCCACGTTGAGGAGTCCACAAAAGGATCGGGTCTTCTCCAACCCTACCCTCGTCGGATCGCCACGAAGGCCAATCCTCTTCCACTTATCTCAAAGGGGTGAATAACCGAATTCAAGGGGCCTTCTCACACGTTGAGAGCTCCCTTGGATTACAACACGAAATACCACCAAGAACACACTCAAAGATTACAAATAAATTGCAGGAGTGTGTTAGAGAATCAAACCAAGAGCTCAATGTGGTATTGAACGTGTCTTTCCAATGAACTAGAGCAAATCCCCAAGGGATTGATCTTTGTTGCACTTAATTTCGTGGAGAGATGTGGTTTTTGAGGCTCTTGGGAGGTGTGACGGCGCTAGAGTTTGAGAGTTTTTAAAATATGGCCGTACAACTCTATTTATATGGGTTTCTAAAAGTGACCGTTAGGGTTCAGAAAGATCAGACTAGTCCGTGGTGGTCACCGGACTAGTCTGGTGTGCTGTGTGTAGCAAACCCTAAGTGTCTCGAAATATCGGACTAGTCCGGTTAGGAACGGACTTGTCCGATTTTGTTACTGGAAATCTTCGGACTAGTCCGATAGTCATCGGACTTGTCCGGACATGTGAAACCCTAAGTTTATAGGATGACAAGTCCGCACCTGGAGGACTTGTCCGATTTAGATCAGAGGGTATTTCGTACTAGTCCGTGCAAATATCGGACTTGTCCGATTTGGACCAGAGAGAATATCGGACTAGTCCCGATGTGATCGGACTTGTCCAATTTTGTGTGACTTGTGAAGTGTTTTAAGGACTAGTCCGCACTGGAGAGGACTAGTCCGATTCTAGTCAGAGAGGATATCGGACTAGTCCGATGGATATCGGACTTGTCTGATTCTGTGCAGAGAGGATATCAGACTAGTCCGCTGTTAGTCGGACTAGTTCGGTCCTGTGTAACTTTGTGCAATGTGTGTGTTTACATGTGATTGAGCTCTTGGGATGGGTTTTCTTAACACACTCCATACACAATGATCTACTATTCTTCTTCCTTGAGCTCATTTCCACTTTGCTCCTCATTCTTCCTTCTTTTTGGTACTTTGCTCATTTTTCTATTAAAGACCTGCACTCATCTCAACAAAGCGGCTAGGATTCCAATTGCTTGTCATAAATCATCCAAAACCCACAAGGGAGTCCTAGATGCACTTTCAATGACACACGATCGGATGACCCTTAATACTGGTAACAGCACTGTTAAGGCCCGTTACCAGGCTATTAAGGGTAATTAACCTCATTAATTGTGTATCAAGCATGTGTAACCGTTGGGGCCACCTGTTGGACCAGGCTAACGGTGTAATGACCAGTCCTTGTACTATAAAAGGACTGGTCGACGATACACAAGGGATGGTTCCAGAACACGACTGAACTCCCTGAGCTAGTCTGGAGCTTCTTCTAGACTCACACGCTTAATACAACACCAACACACCCCGTAGAGTAGGGTATTACGCTCTGACGGCCCGAACCACGTAAATCTCTGTGTACACTTGTCTTTCACCTTCTTGAATCTTTGCGTGCCCATTACCGAACTACAACTCCTTGATCTACTAAAGGTAGTGTTGGGAGATCTACCGGATCCAAACACCGACAGCATGGAACTGGCATGCTTCACATTTCTTCACCAGCTCAGTTCCATCCTGGAGCGATGTAGGCCAGTAGAAGCCATGCCGGAAGGCTTTACCAACCAGCGTGCGGGAAGACGCGTGGTTCCCACACTCGCCTCCATGGATTTCCGCGAGGAGCTCGCAGCCTTCTTCCCTTGTAATGCACCGCATTAGGATGCTGTTGGCACCGCGTCGGTAGAGATCCCCTTCTACTAGCGTGTATCTTTTAGCCAATCTGACTATCCGGTCAGCGGATACATTATCTTCAGGAAGGAAATTGTCTTTCAAGTAGCTCCGGATCTCCGAGATCCATGCATCGGAAGTAGCTTGAGGATTTGAGTCTTGCGTGCTGGGTTGCTCGGAGCTTCCTGCAGCACCTACGATCCTTGATGGATGTAATGGTAACAAGGCCATTGGGACCGCCAGCTTCGAGGTGCTGGTCTTGCCCCCTTCGCTTAGTTCGGCAGGCTGAGCTGTAGGTTTATACAACCTCCGGACGAAGGTTCCATCGGGAGCCGGAGCCCCCGTTCAAGCTTTCGTCGAGAGTTCGTCAGCTTCAGCATTGTTGAGACGCTGGACATGGCAAAGATCCAGGACGTCAAAGTCCTTCTGAAGCTTCTGGACCTCAAGTAGGTATGCCGCTAGTTGAGGGTTGTTGCAGCAACATTCACCTTTGACTTGTTTTACAACAAGTTGTGAATCACCCTTTACCTACAGCTGCTTGACACCATACGATAGTGTCACGTTGAGTCCATAAATTAGCGCTTCATACTCCACCATATTGTTGGTCGCCTTGAAGTCAAGGTGCACCATGTATTTAACCTTCTCTCCAGTCGGAGCGAGGAGAAGGACTCCAGCTCCTGGCCCCTGCTTCTGCACGGAGCCGTCGAAGTATAGAGTCCAGTGAGGCTCAATGAAGACCAGAACCTTGGGTTCCGACTTCTGCTCACTGGGGCCCCCAGGATTTGATGGAGAGGGGGTCCATTCCACCACGAAGTCCGCCAGAGCTTGACTCTTGATTGCTTGTCTTGGGACGAATTCCAGATCGAACTCGGCCAGTTCTACCGCCCACTTTGCAATATTCCCTGTAGAGTTGGGATTATACAAGATTGCACGCAGTGGACAAGAAGTTACCACTGAGATATTGTGAGCTTGGAAGTAGTGTCGAAGCTTCCTGGAGGCAATAAGAACTGCGTAGAGCAGCTTATGCACCTCCAGATACCGAGTCTTGGCGTCATGGAGTACTTTACTGATAAAGTACACTGGGCATTGGTCCGTACGGACCCTCCCGAAGGGGCCCGGAGCTTCCTCCTCGTGTACTCGGACCCTCCCGGAGGGGTCCGGACCTTTTTCGGGGACATCCGGGTGCCGGTTGGAGGTACCTGGAGCTTCTTGTGAAGTGACCCGAACCTTCCCGGAGGGGTCCGAATCTTGTTGCTCAACAGCAGTGACTCCTTCATTTGAAGGAGAGGGATCCTCTGGAGTCTCTCCTTGAGGATCTGGGTCTGGGAGTGTGACGCCTGGTTCCGAAAAATGAACCAAGCTAACGCATATGTGTGCCCAGGATGTTCAACACACATACACGAATGCAATCACAAAAGAGTATACAAAAAATTACCACAAGACAAGATTAATTAACCAAATTTTATTACACAAACCAGATTATCCTCGAATACAAACTCTAATGAATATTTGTGACAAGTCCAACTAATGCAGCGGAAATAAACTAAATAAGCAAACTAAACAGCTAGGCAGCATAAGCAATAGGGTATAGTGCAGCTCCAATCAACACCACGGGCAAGCTGACGGTAGACACGACCTAGAACTCTGCATTATCGCCATTAAACTCCCAATCCTGACCTGCAACTGTTGGGGGGGGGGGATTGCAAGAGTGAGTACATGTCGTACTCAGCAAGTGTGGAAAGTATGACATGTGGCTTATTCAAATGTCGACAATAATAATGGCAAAGTGCTGAAAAGTACATTAAAACATTTAAAAAGCAATATATTACATGTATGTGAAGTAAACCCATCATAATCATAAGTAATACCATAATACCAGTCCACAATTCACCATCCTCATCAATAATTCCAGATTTCACCATTTGCCAATAACCATATTCAATACCAAAAATAAATCCATAACCAACCATAACCATTACCAAACCATAACCATCCCAAATACCATCCCAATACAGAGTTCCCTCTAATCATGGAAGTTGTCCAGGTGCTCATAACCGGGAGCACGACTATCATGATAGTTTTATTTAACTCTGCAGAGTTTGTACCTCTTTACACACGTGTTCGTGATTTCATCACCTTTCGATGACTAAAACCTCTATTATGCCGTCTCACACTTCCATCGGTGTGTGGCCAAGAGATCACAAAATAGCCTTTACAAAGGGATTACTAGCCTATTTAGACCCCACTGAGGTTTCACCGGTGGCGATGTCTCCAACTGAGAACATCTTCAACCAAGGGCCCCCTCTTGAGCCATTCGGATCCCAGGGTAGTCCCACCAATCATCAACAAACCCAATCCGACTACCCCTTCCCCGAGCATCCACAATGGTCCAAACAGCACTAGCAAAGCCCTAATTAATCAGCTACGCCGCACCCATACTTGGCCTTGTGGTGGCACTGTAATCCTGGCTTATTCTCGCATGAACTGGTCCTTAGATCTAAAGCAAGCAAAACCACCATAACATCCAACCCATCCACATACCAGGCTTGCTTAGATCACCCATTACCATACCGTATTGACCAGTTCACATTAACCAAAATATCATTAATGCGTAATTAAATTGAGTGGTATAGTTGTTTCCCATCCCAGTTGATTAAGCGAAGCAAAAAGGTAAAAGCCCTTCCTGACTCTCTACCATAAATTCTAGGTGACAAGGGTGGTTAAACAATTCTAGTAAACTTCCTATCATAGGATTCCCATCAAATTGACACAGCATGCAGTTTTGCAAACAAACATTTATTTTAAAAACAGGATCAATATGCTTCAAGGACACTTGCCTTGCTCTTGCTGTTGATTAGGATCAAAGCCTTCAAACTCTTAGTGCTGTAGATCCTCCACGACACTCTCTAGCGCAAATCTGTCTAATCCACGTAATAAACATACAAGACAAGAAACACAATCAAAGAGTGCACAAATATTACTCAATATGACATGACATACATGATTAATGCAAATGCAAGGTAGAACTTGTTACTAGATTGCTTTGAATGATAACTAACTAGTTCTAGTAGCTTTTAACAAGTTTATACAGGTTTGGATTCTATTAGATCAAATTTTTAGAATTAATTCAACACAATTTAACCAGGAAGACCGGACTAGTCCGCTAGGGACCGGACAAGTCCGCACTCTGCGAGATCAGCAGATTAGGGTTTTCTAGATCAACGCAAATTTGGAGATTAGGGGTTGAATTCACGTAAGGAAAAGAGAATAGAAGGTATACCAGGTGCTTAGAACTCCAATGAATCAAGAAACTTGTAGGTAACACTTGGATCTTGATGATCTAGGGTTGGTGATGAACTTGGGGATGAATTGGTGATGAAGAACGAAACTTGGTGGAGATCTTTATCCTCTTTCATTTCCTCCTCTTCTTCTTCTTGCTTGGGATCTTCTCCTCCCTCCTTGATGATGGCTCCCCACGAACTAGGGTTTGGGTGGGGTGGAAAAGTGGCAAATAGATGTCAATCCAAGGGGTGGGGTTGTTTATATAGAGGTGGAGGCTAGGGTTAGATGGATTTCGAGTTTGAGATGAGTAGAGGCCGGTTTAGAGTCCCACATGGGCTCTAAAAGAGTTAGGCACGACGCCCCTAGGCCCACTTAACGTGAAACCCAAGAAACAAGTCGTAAAACAAAAGATCAACTCGGAGTCACGAAATATCGGACAATTCCAAAAAGGATCGGACTAGTCCGAAGTCGTCTAGAGAGAAAATCGGTCAAGTCTGGCCAAAGATCGGACAAGTCCGACTTTAAACAGAGAGGAAAACGGACAAGTCCACTGGAACATTGGACTAGTCCGGAAAAGTCCAAGGACTTAGAAATTTTTCATGGATTCATGGAATATCGGACTAGTCCGCCCAAAATCGGACAAGTCCGAAAGTTTCCAGAGGCAAAAATCAGATTAGTCCGCAGCAAAAACGGACAAGTCCGTTTTTAGTCAGAGAGAAATCGGACTAGTCCTCAGTGAAATTGGACTAGTCCGCACTTTCCTGCGTTTTAAGTACGGTTTTGCTCCAAATCAATTTTAAACTCGTTCCTCTTGTTGTGGGTTAATGTTAAACATGTATATGAGTGTATGTAGGGCATGATGCATGAAAATGAGGGTGTTACAAACCTAACCCCCTTAAAATGAATCTCGCCCTCGAGATTCGACGCGGAAGAGAAAAGATAGGGAAAGTCCTTCTTGATATCATCCTCCAATTCCCACGTCGCTTCTTTTTCTGTGTGGTGTTTCCATTGAACCTTACACCATCTAATGACCTTGTTCCTTGTGACCCTCTCCTTAGTTTCCAAGATTTTGACCGGTTGCTCAACATAAGTCAAATCTTCCTCTAATTCCAATCCTTCCATTGGCACTTGTTCTTCTGGTACTCTCAAGCACTTCTTGAGCTGGGAAACATGAAAGACATCATGGACATTCGAAAGATGAGCTGGCATCTCCAACTTATACGCTACTTCTCCTCTTTTGTCCAAAATCTTGAATGGTCCAATATAACGAGGCGCTAGCTTTCCTCTTATGTTAAACCTCTTATGACCTCTCATTGGTGACACCTTGTGTGACGCCCGGTTCCGAAAAATGAACCAAGCTAACACATATGTGTGCCCAGGATGTTCATCACACATACACGAGTGCAATCACAAAAGAGTATACAGAAAATTACCACAGAACAAGATTTATTAACCAAGTTTTATTACACAAACCAGATTATCCTCGAATACAAGCTCTAATGAATATTTATGACAAGTTCAACTAATGCAGCGGAAATAAACTAATTAAGCAAACTAAACAGCTAGGCAGCATAAGCAATAGGGTATAGCGCAGCTCCAATAACACCACAGGCAAAGCTAACGGTAGACACGGCCTAAAACTCTGCATTATCACCATTAAACTCCCAATCCTGACCTGCAACTGTTGGGGGGGGGGAATTGCAAGAGTGAGTACATGTCGTACTCAGCAAGTGTGGAAAGTATGACATGTGGCTGATTCAAATGACGACAATAATAATGGCAAAGTGCTGAAAAGTACATCAAAATATTTGAAAAGCAATATATTATATTTATATGAATCAAACCCATCATAATCATAAGTAATATCATAATACCAGTCCACAATTCACCATCCTCATCAATAATTCCAGATTTCACCATTTGCCAATAACCATACTCAATACCAGAAATTAATCCATAACCATAATACCAACCATAACCATCTCAAATACCATCCCAATACCAATTTCCCTCTAAGCATGGAAGTTGTCCAAGTGCTCATAACCGGGAGCACGGCTATCATGATAGTTTTAATAGACTCTGCAGAGTTTGTACCACTTTACCCACGTGTTTGTGATTTCATCACCTTTCGGTGACTAAGAACCTCCCTTATGCCCGTGACCCGTCGGTCACATTACACACTTCCGTCGGTGCATGGCCAAGAGATCACAAAATAGCCTTTACAAAGGGATTACTAGCCTATTCAGACCCCACTGAGGTTTCACCGGTGGCGATGCCTCCAACTGAGCACATCTTCAACCAAGGGCCCCCTCTTGAGCCATTCAGATCCCAGGGTAGTCCCACCAATCATCAACAAACCCAATCCGACTACCCCTTCCCCGAGCATCCTTAATGGTCCAAATAGCACTGGCAAAGCCCTAATTAATCAGCTACGCCGCACCCATACTTGGCCTCGTGGTGGCACTGTAGTCCTGGCTTATTCTCGCATGAAACGGTCCTTAGATCTAAAGCAAGCAACCACCATGACATCCAACCCATCCACATACCAGGCTTGCTTAGATCACCCATTACCATATCATATTTAACCAGTTCATGTTAACCATAATCTCATCTATGCATAATTAAATTGAGTGGTATAGTTGGTTTCCATCCCAGTTGATTAAGCGAAGCAAAAGGTAAAAAGCCCTTCCCGACTCTCTACCATATATTCCAGGTGACAAGGGTTGTTTAGAAAATCTAATAAATTTCCTACCATAGGATTCCCATCAATTTGACAGGATCAATATGCTTCAAAGACACTTGCCTTGCTCTTGCTGTTGATTAGGGTCAAAGCCTTCAAACTCTTGGATTTGTAGATCCTCCGCGGCACTCTCTAGCGCAAATTCGTCTAATCCACACAATAAACATACAAGACAAGAAACACAATCAAAGAGTGCACAAATATTACTCAATATGACATGACATGCATGATTGATGCAAATGCAAGGTAGAACTTGTTACTAGATTGCTTTTAATGATAACTAACTAGTTCTAATAGCTTTTAACAAGTTTATACAGGTTTGGATTCGAATAGATCAAATTTTAGAATTAACTCAACACAATTTAACCAGAAAGATAGGACTAGTCCGCTAGGTACCGGACAAGTCCGCACTCCGCGAGATCAGCAGATTAGGGTTTTCTAGATCGACGTGAATTTGGAGATTAGGGGTTGAATTCACATAAGTAAAAGAGAATAGAAGGTATACCAGGTGTTTAGAACTCCAATGAATCAAGAAACTTGGAGGTAACACTTGGATCCTGATGATCTAGGGTTGGTGATGAACTTGGAGATGAATTGGTGGTGAAGGACGAAACTTGGTGTAGATCTTGATCCTCTTTCATTTCCTCCTCTTCTTCTTCTTTCTTGGGATCTTCTCCTCCCTCCTTGATGGTGGCTCCCCACGATCTAGGGTTTAGGTGGGTGGAAAAGTGGCAAATAGATGTCAATCCAAGGGATGGGGCTGTTTATATAGAGGTGGAGGCTAGGGTTAGATGGATTTCGAGTTTAGGGATGAGTAGAGGCCAGTTTAGAGTCCCACATGGGCTCTAAAAGAGTTAGGCACGACGTCCCTAGGCCCACTTAACGTGAAACCCAAGAAACAAGTCGTAAAACAAAAGATCAACTCGGAGTCACGAAATATCGGACAAGTCCGGAAAGGACCGGACTAGTCCGAAGTCGTCCAGAGAGAAAATCGGACAAGTATGGCCTAAAATCGGACAAGTCCGACTTTGAACAGAGAGGAAAACGGACAAGTCCGCTGGAACACCGGACTAGTCCGGAAAAGTCCAGGGACTTAAGCGATTTTCAAGGATTCTTGGAATATCGGACTAGTACGCACAAAATCGGACAAGTACGAAAGTTTCCAGAGTCAAAATCGGACTAGTCCGTAGCAAAAACGGACAAGTCCATTTTTAGTCAGAGATAAATCGGACTAGTCCTTAGTAAAATCGGACTAGTCCGCACTTTCCTGCGTTTTAAGTGCGGTTTTGTTCCAAATCAATTTTTAAATGCTCCGAATCAATTTTAAACTTGTTCCTCATTATGTGGGTTAATGTTAAATATGTATATGAGTGTATGCAGGGCATGATGCATGAAAATGAGGTTGTTACAAACCTACCCCCCTTAAAATGAATCTCGCCCTCGAGATTCGACGCGGAAGAAAAGAGATAGGGAAATTCCTTCTTGAGATCATCCTCCAATTCCCACGTCGCTTCTTTTTCTATGTGGTGCTTCCATTGAACTTTACACCATCTAATAACCTTGTTCCTTGTGACTCTCTCCTTAGTTTCCAAGATTTTGATCGGTTGCTCGGCATAAGCCAAATCTTCCCCTAGTTCCAATTCTTCCATTGGCACTTGTTCTTCCGGTACTCTCAAGCACTTCTTGAGCTGGGAAACATGAAAGACATCATGTACGTCTGAAAGATGAGCTGGCATCTCCAACTTATACGCTACTTCTCCCCTTTTGTCCAAAATCTTGAATGGTCCAATATAACGAGGTGCTAGCTTTCCTCTTATGTTAAACCTCTTATGACCCATCATTGGTGATACCTTGAGGTAAACAAAATCTCCCACTTCAAAGGCTAGTTTCCTTCTCCTATTGTCCGCATAGACTTTTTGCCTTGATTGGGCAGCCCTCAAGTTTTCACGAATTATTTGGACTTGCTTTTCGGCTTCTTGCAACACATCCGGACCAAATACTTGAGTTTCTCCCGCCTCATTCCAGAATAAAGGTGTCATACACTTCCTCCCATAAAGCGCTTCATACGGTGACATTTTCAAGCTTGCTTGATAACTATTGTTGTATGAAAATTCTGCGTGTGGCAAGCTTCTGTCCCAACTTTTCCCATGCTTCAAAGCACAAGCTCGTAACATTTCCTCCAAAATCTGATTGGTCCTCTCGGTTTGTCCATCTTTTTGAGGATGATATGCTGAACTAAAATTCAACCTCGTTCCCAAGGCTTCATGCAATTTCTGCCAAAATCTGGAGGTAAATTGAGAACCTCTATCCGAGACTATCTTCTTAGTGACTCCATGTCGACACACAATATGCTACATGTATATTTCGGCCAATCGTGCAGCTGTATATTTGGTCTTCACAAGGACAAAATGAGCTGACTTGGTTAAGCGATCCACAATTACCCAAATTGAGTCATACCCGGACTGAGTACGTGGTAACCCAACTATGAAGTCCATTCCAATTTCTTCCCACTTCCATTCCGGAATCTTCAACGGTTGCAATAATACAGTTGGCCTTTGATGTTCCGACTTGACTCGTTGGCACACATCACACAATGCTACGTATTCAGCTATGTCCATCTTCATGCTATCCCACCAATAGCAAGTCTTCAAGTCTTTGTACATATTTGTACAACCAGGGTGAATTGAGTAAGGCGAGTCATGTGCCTCCTTTAATATTGTCTCCCGAATATGCTTTACATTAGGCACAACGATCCTCTTTCCAAGCCATAAGGTACCATGTTCATCTTCATAAAATCTGAATTCTCTCCCTTCTTCGGTCCTTTCCTTGATTTCCTTGATCTCCTCATCTGTGGTTTGTGCCTCTCGAATTTCTTGCTCCAGGGTTGGGTTTAACTCCATCATCTCCATCTCATTTACAAATCCGAGGTTCAACTGTTCAAACTCCTTACATAACTCGAATGGTAACTCTCGAACTGTGAGTTGGTGACTTACTCCCTTTCTACTCAAAGCATCGGCCACTACATTGGCCTTTCCCGGATGATAGTTGATCCCCAAATCATAATCTTTGATGAGCTCCAACCATCTTCGTTGTCTCAAGTTCAGATCCGTTTGTGTGAAAATATACTTCAAACTCTTATGATCCGTATAAATTTCACACCTATGTCCAAGAATATAGTGCCTCCAAATCTTCAATGTGTGTACCATGGATGCAAGTTTTAAATCATGTGTTGGGTAATTCTGCTCATGTTTCTTCAATTGTCTTGATGCATAGGCGACCACTTGACCTTCTTGCATCAATACACATCCAACTCCTTGTCTCGATGCGTCGCAATAAATGTCAAAACCCTTGCTTACATCCGGCAATACCAAAACTGGGGCTGTTGTCAACCTCTTCTTTAACTCCTCAAAACTATTCCGACAAGCTTTAGTCCATTGGAACGCCTTTCCCTTCATTAGCAACTCCATCATAGGCTTGGCTATCTTGGAAAAGTCCTTGATGAATCTACGGTAATATCCAGCCATCCCAAGAAAACTCCTTATTTCCTTGACATTTTGTGGCGGTTCCCACTTCAACACGTCTCTCACTTTTCCGGGGTCAACTGATACTCCTCCTCCTGAAATTATATGACCCAAAAACGACACCTCTCTCAACCAAAACTGACACTTGTTGAACTTGGCATACAATCGATGCTCCCTCAATTTCTGCAACATAAGTCTCAAGTGTTCCTTATGTTCTTTCTCATCCTTCGAGTAGATCATAATGTCATCAATAAACACCACAACGAACTTATCCAAGTACTCCATGAAGACCTTATTCATGAGGTACATAAAGTAGGCAGGTGCATTTGTCAATCCAAAAGACATCACGGTGTACTCATAAGATCCATACCGTGTCCTAAAAGCTGTCTTGGGTATGTCCGATGGTCTAATCTTCATTTGAAAGTATCCCGACCTCAAATCAATCTTAGAGAAGACACAAGCACCCTTCATCTGATCAAACAAGTCTTTTATACGTGGCAAGGTGTACTTGTTCTTGATTGTTACCTCATTGAGAGCTCGGTAATCCACACACATCCTTTGGGATCCATCCTTCTTGTCCACAAATAGAACGGGCGCTCCCCAAGGCAAAGAGCTAGGGCGAATGAAACCCTTCTCTAGTTGCTCTTGAATTTCCTTCTTGAGCTCCGCTAATTCCAAAGGAGGCATCCTATACGGCCTCTTAGCTATAGGTGCAGTTCCAGGTATTAAATCAATAACAAACTCAATGTCTCGATCATGTGGCATACCTGGCAACTCGTCCGGAAAAACTTCCAAAAATTCACACACCACCGGAATCTCCTCAATTGCGGCACCATCCATATGATTCAACTCCAATTGCTTCGGTGCGGTTTGAGATGCTTCAAATTCTACGGTGATCCCTTCTTCGTTGGTCAACTTCACCGTCTTTGTGGCACACTCAATAACTCCATTGTGCTTCCTCAACCAGTCCATACCATGTATAATGTCCAATCCTTGAGAATCCAAAATAATGAGGTTGGCGGAGAAGTCTACCCCCCTTATTCTAAGGCTTACTTTTGGACATACTATATTTATCCTCATCTCTCCTCCAGGAGACTTAACCAATAGAGTAAACTTCATATGAGAGATAGGCAAACTATACTTGGCAACATACTTCGATGCAATGAATGAATGCGATGCTCCAGAATCAAATAACATAGTCGCAGGGTTGGAGTTGGCGAGAAACATACCAATGACCACGTCATCCGCTTGTTGAGCATCCTCTGTAGAGACATGGTTCATGTTGCCACAAGCGAAATTCTGCTGTCCACGGTTCCCTTGTGACTGTCCTCCATTAGGTCTTGGGTTTTGCCTCGGTGCATTGCTTCCTTGACCAAGGCCTGACTTAGGACATTGATGTGCAAAGTGTCCAGCTTCTCCACAAGTATAGCACTTCTTAACTCCGCCAGAGTTATTGGGACGAGCTTGGTTTTGAACACTTGCAGCAGGAAAATTAGCACGAGGTGCATAAGGCATTGGAGGCCTAGGTGCTTGCATAACAGGGCGCTGCTGCACAAACTGAGTTGGGCGTGGTGCATAACCAGGGCGCTGAGCAGGAATAGAAGGGCTGAAGTAAGGCGCATTGGGCGGCGCAAAGCGAGGGCGCACATTACTTCCTTGTTGATGTCCTTGATAAGGCGCCTTTCTCTTATTGTCTTGCTCCATCTCACGAATCTTGTTCTCAACCACAATCGCTTTGTCCACAAGCTTCTGAAAATTTGCATAGTCACAATTGAGTAGTTGCACTTGGATTTCATTGTTCAAGCCCCTCATGAACAAATATTGCTTCCGGCTGTCCCGACTAACATCCTCGGGCGCATACCGTGAGAGTTGAGTGAACTTATTGAGATATCCACTCACGCTCGATCTTCCTTGCCTTAAATTCTCAAATTCTTGCCTCTTCAAGATCATAACACCCTCCGGCACATAATGAGAACGAAAATTCTCCTTGAATTCGGCCCAAGTAATTCCCTCTTGGTTCTCATGAGCATTGCAATAAGCATCCCACCAATCCGCAGCTGCTCCAACTAGTTGATGAGAAGCAAACAAGACCTTCTCTCGGTCACTGCATTGGACAATAGCAAGTTTCTTCTCCACGGACTTGAGCCAATCATCCGCATCCATAGGGTCAGCAGCTTGAGCAAAGGTCGACGGCCTAGTCCTCATAAACTCTCCCAACCGGTTATGAGGAGGCGGGGGTGGCGGTGGAGGCATGTGGGGCTGATTGTTGATGTTGCCAGCCTGCAGCTGTCCTATTGTTTGTATCATGGTCTGCATGAGCTGGTTTTGCATAGCCAATAGCTGCTCAATGTTGATAGCTCCCTGAGTAGATCCTTCTCTGATGTTGTTCTTAGACACTCCATTGTTCTCCTCCTCATCATTGTCATCCCTCTGGTTGCGAGTCCTCACCATCTGAAGAAAAGCAACAGGTAAGAATTAGAAAACGTCCCCAACTATATGCATCAAGGGATATAAACTAAACAGCTAGCTACACTAGCCTAGGTGGACATGGCAATGCTAAGGCATCCCAAAATCCTCAATTAAGCACACAAGCAAGCAATATATATAGCAAACAGCACTCCAAGCAAAACACATCGATTCCTGATTGCTCCTATGTGCTCTAAAGTTTCCATTCTATCTAGGTTGCATCCTACGGTCAACCTGTGGCTCTGATACCAATATGTGACGTCCAGTTCCGAAAAATGAACCAAGCTAATGCATATGTGTGCCCAGGATGTTCATCACACATACACGAGTGCAATCACAAAAGAGTATACAGAAAATTACCACAGAACAAGATTTATTAACCAAGTTTTATTACACAAACCAGATTATCCTCGAATACAAGCTCTAATGAATATTTATGACAAGTTCAACTAATGCAGCGGAAATAAACTAATTAAGCAAACTAAACAGCTAGGCAGCATAAGCAATAGGGTATAGCACAGCTCCAATAACACCACATGCAAAGCTGACGGTAGACACGGCCTAGAACTCTGCATTATCACCATTAAACTCCCAATCCTGACCTGCAACTATTGGGGAGGGGGATTGCAAGAGTTAGTACATGCCGTACTCAGCAAGTGTGGAAAGTATGACATGTGGTTGATTCAAATGACGACAATAATAATGGCAAAGTGCTGAAAAGTACATCAAAACATTTGAAAAGCAATATATTATATTTATATGAATCAGACCAATCATAATCATAAGTAATATCATAATACCAGTCCACAATTCACCATCCTCATCAATAATTCCAGATTTCACCATTTGCCAATAACCATACTCAATACCAGAAATTAATCCATAACCATAATACCAACCATAACCATCCCAAATACCATCCCAATACCAATTTCCCTCTAATCATGGAAGTTGTCCAGGTGCTCATAACCGGGAGCACGGCTATCATGATAGTTTTAATAGACTCTACAGAGTTTGTACCACTTTACCCACGTGTTTGTGATTTCATCACCTTTCGGTGACTAAGAACCTCCCTTATGCTCGTGACCCGTCGGTCACATTACATACTTCCATCGGTGCGTGGCCAAGAGATCACAAAATAGCCTTTACAAAGGGATTACTAGCCTATTCAGACCCCACTGAGGTTTCACTGGTGGCGATGCCTCCAACTGAGCACATCTTCAACCAAGGGCCCCCTCTTGAGCCATTCGGATCCCAGGGTAGTCCCGCCAATCATCAACAAACCTAATCCGACTACCCCTTCCGCAAGCATCCTTAATGGTCCAAATAGCACTGGCAAAGCCCTAATTAATCATCTACGCCGCACCCATACTTGGCCTCGTGGTGGCACTATAGTCCTGGCTTATTCTCGCATGAACCGGTCCTTAGATCTAAAGCAAGCAACCACCATGACATCCAACCCATCCACATACCAGGCTTGCTTAGATCACCCATTACCATATCATATTTAACCAGTTCATGTTAACCATTATCTCATCCATGCATAATTAAATTGAGTGGTATAGTTGGTTTCCATCCCAGTTGGTTAGGCGAAGCAAAAGGTAAAAAACCCTTCTCGACTCTCTACCATATATTCCAGGTGACAAGGGTGGTTTAGCAAATCTAATAAACTTCCTACCATAGGATTCCCATCAATTTGACACAAGCATGCAGTTTGCAAACAAAACATTTATTTTGAAACAGGATCAATATGCTTCAAGGACACTTGCCTTGCTCTTGCTGTTGATAAGGGTCAAAGCCTTCAAACTCTTGGTGCTGTAGATCCTCCGCGGCACTCTATAGCGCAAATTCGTCTAATCCACACAATAAACATACAAGACAAGAAACACAATCAAAGAGTGCACAAATATTACTCAATATGACATGACATGCATGATTGATGCAAATGCAAGGTAGAACTTGTTACTAGATTGATTTTAATGATAACTAACTAGTTCTAATAGCTTTTAACAAGTTTATACAGGTTTGGATTCGAATAGATCAAATTTTAGACTTAATTCAACACAATTCAACCAGAAAGATCGGATTAGTCCGCTAGGGACCGGACAAGTCCGCACTCCACGAGATCAGCAGATTAGGGTTTTCTAGATCGACGTGAATTTGGAGATTAGGGGTTGAATTCACGTAAGTAAAAGAGAAAAGAATGTATACTAGGTGTTTAGAACTCCAATGAATCAAGAAACTTGTAGGTAACACTTGGATCTTGACGATCTAGGGTTCGTGATGAACTTGGAGATGAATTGGTGGTGAAGGACGAAACTTGGTGTAGATCTTGATCCTCTTTCATTTCCTCCTCTTCTTCTTCTTGCTTGGGATCTTCTCCTCCCTCCTTGATGGTGGCTCCCCACGAACTAGGGTTTGGGTGGGTGGAAAAGTGGCAAATAGATGTCAATCCAAGGGGTGGGGCTGTTTATATAGAGGTGGAGGCTAGGGTTAGATGGATTTCGAGTTTAGGGATGCGTAGAGGCCAGTTTAGAGTCCCACATGGGCTCTAAAAGAGTTAGGCACGACGTCCCTAGGCCCACTTAACGTGAAACCCAAGAAACAAGTCGTAAAACAAAAGATCAACTCGGAGTCACGAAATATCGGACATGTCCGGAAAGGACCGGGCTAGTCTGAAGTCGTCCAGAGAGAAAATCAGACAAGTCTGGCCTAAAATCGGACAAGTCCGACTTTGAACAGAGAGGAAAACGGACAAGTCCGAAAGTTTCCAGAAAGTTTCAAGAATTTTTGGAATATCGGACTAGTCCGCACAAAATCGGACAAGTCCGAAAGTTTCCAGAGCCAAAATCGGACTAGTCCGCAGCAAAAACGGACAAGTCCATTTTTAGTCAGAGAGAAATCGGACTAGTCCTCAGTAAAATCGGACTAGTCCGCACTTTCCTGCGTTTTAAGTGCGGTTTTGTTCCAAATCAATTTTTAAATGCTCCGAATCAATTTTAAACTCGTTCCTCTTTATGTGGGTTAATGTTAAATATGTATATGAGTGTATGCAGGGCATGATGCATGAAAATGAGGGTGTTACACCTTGAGGTAAACAAAATCTCCCACTTCAAAGGCTAGTTTCCTTCTTCTATTATCCGCATAGCCTTTTTGCCTTGATTGGGCAGCCCTCAAGTTTCCACGAATTATTTGGACTTGCTTTTCGGCCTCTTGCAACACATCCGGATCAAATACTTGAGTTTCTCCCGCCTCATTCCAGAATAAAGGTGTCATACACTTCCTCCCATAAAGCGCTTCATACGGTGACATTTTCAAGCTTGCTTGATAACTATTGTTGTATGAAAATTCTGCGTGTGGCAAGCTTCTGTCCCAACTTTTCCCATGCTTCAAAGCACAAGCTCGTAACATTTCCTCCAAAATCTGATTGGTCCTCTCGGTTTGTCCATCTTTTTGAGGATGATATGCTGAACTAATGTAACACCCTCATTTTCATGCATCATGCCCTACATGCACTCATATACATGTTTAACATTAGCCCACAACAAGAGGAACGAGTTTAAAATCGATTCGGAGCATTTAAAATTGATTTGGAGCAAAACCGCACTTAAAACGCAGGAAAGTGCGGACTAGTCCGATTTTACTGAGGACTAGTCCGATTTCTCTCTGACTAAAAACGGACTTGTCCGTTTTTGCTGCGGACTAGTCCGATTTTGGCTCTGGAAACTTTCGGACTTGTCCGATTTTGTGCGGACTAGTCCGATATTCCATGAATCCTTGAAAATTTGCTAAGTCCCTGGACTTTTCCGGACTAGTCCGGTGTTCCAGCGGACTTGTCCGTTTTCCTTTCTGACTAAGATCGGACTTGTCCGATTTTTGGCCAGACTTGTCCGATTTTCTTTCTGGACGACTTCGGACTAGTCCGGTCCTGTTCGGACTTGTCCGATATTTCGTGACTCCGAGATTGACCTTTTGTTTTACGACTTGTTTCTTGGGTTTCACGTCAAGTGGGCCTAGGGACGTCGTGCCCAACTCTTTTAGAGCCCATGTGGGACTCTAAACCGGCCTCTACTCATCCCAAAACTCGAAATCCATCTAACCCTAGCCTCCACCTCTATATAAACAACCCCACCCCTTGGTTTGACATCTATTTGCCACTTTTCCACCCACCCAAACCCTAGTTCGTGGGGAGCCACCATCAAGGAGGGAGGAGAAGATCCCAAACGAGAAGAAGAAGAGGAGGAAACGAAGGAGGATCAAGATCTCCACCAAGTTTCGTCCTTCACCACCAATTCATCCCCAAGTTCATCACCAACCCTAGATCATCAAGATCCAAGTGTTACCTCCAAGTTTCTTGGTTCATTGGAGTTCTAAACACCTGGTATACCTTCTATTCTCTTTTCCTTACGAGAATTCAACCCCTAATCTCCAAATTCACGTCGATCTAGAAAACCCTAATCCGCTGATCTCGCAGAGTGCGGACTTGTCCGATTCCAAGCGGACTAGTCCGATCTTTCTGGTTAAATTGTGTTGAATTAATTCTAGAATTTGATCTAATCAACCCCAAACCTGTATAAACTTGTTATAATCTATTAGAGCTAGTTAGTAATCATTAAAAGCAATCTAGTAACAAGTTCTACCTTGCATTGCATCAATCATGCATGTCATGTCATGTTGAGTAATATTTGTGCACTCTTTGATTGTGTTTCTTGTTTTGTATGTTTATTGTGTGGATTAGACGGATTTGCGCTAGAGAGTGCCACGGAGGATCTACAACCTCAAGAGTCCGAAGGCTTTGACCCTAATCAACAGCAAGAGCAAGGCAAGTGTCCTTGAAGCATATTGATCCTGTTTTAAAATAAATGTTTTGTTTGCAAAACTGCATGCTTGTGTCAAATTGATGGGAATCCTATGGTAGGAAGTTTACTAGGCTTGTTAAACCACCCTTGTCACCTGGAAATTATGGTAGAGAGTCGGGAAGGGTTTTTACCTTTTTGCTTCGCTTAATCAACTGGGATGGGAACAACTATATCACTCAATTTAATTATGCATGGATGAGATTATGGTTAACATGAACTGGTTAAACATGGTATGGTAATGGATGATCTAAGCAAGTCTGGTATGTGGATGGGTTGGATGTTACGGTGGTTTGCTTGCTTTAGATCTAAGGACCGGTTCATGCGAGAATAAGCCAGGACTACAGTGCCACCACGAGGCCAAGTTATGGGTGCGGCGTAGCTGATTAATTAGGGCTTTGCTAGTGCTGTTTGGACCATTGTGGATGCTCGGGGAAGGGGTAGTTGGATGGGGTTTGTTGATGATTGGTGGAACTACCCTGGGATCCGAATGGCTCAAGAGGGGGCCCTTGGTTGAAGATGTGCTCTGCGGGAGACATCGCCACCGGTGAAACCTCAGTGGGGTCTAAATAGGCTAGTAATCCCTTTGTAAAGGCTATTTTGTGATCTCTTGGCCACACACCAACGGAAGTGTGTAATGTGACCGACGGGTCATGGGCATAAGGGAGGTTCTTAGTCGCCGAAGGGTGATGAAATCACGAACACGTGGGTAAAGAGGTACAAACTCTGCAGAGTGTTAATTAAAACTATCATGATAGCCGTGCTCCCGGTTATGAGCGCCTGGACAACTTCCATGATTAGAGGGAAATTGGAATTTGGGATGGTCATGGTTTGATAATGGTTATGGATGGTTATGGATTAATTTCTGGTATTGAATATGGTTATTGATGATGGTGAAATCTGGAATTATTTATGATGGTAAGGAATTCAGTTTGGTATTATGGTATTATTTATGGTTATGATGGGTTTATTTCACATACTTATAATATATTGCTTTTCAAATGTTTTACCGTACTTTTCAGCACTTTACCATTATCATTGTCGTCATTTGAATCAGCCACATGTCATACTTTCCACACTTGCTGAGTACGACATGTACTCACTCTTGCAATTCCCCACCCCAACAGTTGCAGGTCAGGACTGGGATTTTAATGGCGATAATGCGGAGTTCTAGGCCGTGTCTACCGTCAGCTTTGCCTGTGGTGTTGATTGGAGCTGCGCATATACATACCCTGTCGCTTATGCTGCATAGTTGCTTAGTTTGCTTAGTTGTTTAATTAGTTTATTTCCGCTGCATTAGTTGAACTTGTCAATAATATTCATTAGAGCTTGTATTCGAGGATAATATGGTTTGTGTAATAAATCTGATAATTAATCTTGTCTTGTGGTAATTTTCTGTATACTCTTTTGTGATTGCACTCGTATATGTGTGATGAACATCCTGGGCACACATATGCGTTAGCTTGGTTCATTTTCGGAACCGGGCGTCACAGATTGGTATCAGAGCCACAGGTTGACCGTAGGATGCAGCCTAGATAGAATGGACACTTTAGAGCACATAGGAGCACTCAGGAATCGATGTATTTTTGCTTGGAGTGCTGTTTGCTATATATATTGCTTGCTTGTGTGCTTAATAGAGGATTTTGGGATGCTTTAGCATTGCCATGTCCACCTAGGCTAGTGTAGCCAGTTGTTTAGTTTCATATCCCTTGATGCATATAGTTGGGGCGTTTTCTAATTCTTACCTACTGCTTTTCTTCAGATGGTGAGGACTCGCAACCAGAGGGATGGCAATGATGAAGAGGAGAACAATGGAGTGCCTCAAAACGACAATGGACAAGGACCTGCTCAGGGAGCTATCAACATCGAGCAGCTATTGGCCATGCAAAACCAGCTCATGCAGACCATGATACAGACTATGGGACAGCTGCAGGCTGGCAATATCAACAATCAGCCCCACATGCCTCCACCGCCACCCCCACCTCCTCATAACCGATTGGGAGAGTTTATGAGGACTAGGCCGCCAACCTTTGCTCAAGCTGCTGACCCTATGGACGCTGATGATTGGCTCAAGTCCGTGGAGAAGAAGCTAGCCATTGTCCAATGCAGTGACCGGGAGAAGGTGCTATTTGCTTCTCATCAACTCGTTGGAGCAGCTGCAGATTGGTGGGATTCTTATTGCAGTGCTCATGAGAACCAAGAGAGAATTACCTGGGCGGAATTCAAGGAGAGTTTCCGTTCTCATTATGTGCCGGAAGGTGTTATGCTCTTGAAGAGGCAAGAATTTGAGAACTTGAGACAAGGAAAATCAAGCGTGAGTGAATATCTCAATAAGTTCACTCAACTCTCAAGATATGCGCCTGAGGATGTTAGCCGGGACAGCCGGAAGCAATACCTGTTCATGAGGGGATTGAACAATACGATCCAAGTGCAATTGCTCAACTGTGATTATGTCGATTTTCAGAAGCTTGTGGACAAGGCAATTGTGGTTGAGAACAAGATCCGTGAGATGGAGCAAGAAATCAAGAGGAAGGCGCCATATCAAGGACAACAACAAGGAAGTAATGTGCGCCCTCGCTTTGCGCCACCCAATGCGCCTAATTACAGCTCCTCTATTCCTGCTCAGCGCCCTGGATATGCACCGCGCCCAACTCAGTTTGTGCAGCAGCGCCCTGTCATGCAAGCACCTAGGCCTCCGACGCCTTATGCACCTCGTGCTGATTTTCCTGGAGCCAATGCTCAAAACCAAGCTCGTCCCAATAATTCTGGTGGAGTTAAGAAGTGCTATACTTGTGGAGAAGCTGGACACTTTGCACATCAATGTCCTAAGTCGGGCCTTGGTCAAGGAAGCAATGCATCGAGGCAAAACCCAAGACCTAATGGAGGACAGCCACAAGGAAGCCGTGGACAGCAGAATTTTGCTCGTGGCAACGTGAACCATGTCTCTACGGAGGATGCTCAACAAGCGGATGACGTGGTCATTGGTATGTTTCTCGCCAACTCCAACCCCGCGACTATGTTATTTGATTCTGGAGCATCGCATTCATTCATTGCATCGAAGTATGTTGCCAAGTATAGTTTGCCTATCTCTCATATGAAGTTTACTCTGTTGGTTAAGTCTCCTGGAGGAGAGATGAGGACAAATATAGTATGTCCAAAAGTAAGCCTTAGAATAAGGGGGGTAGACTTCTCCGCCAACCTCATTGTTTTAGATTCTCAAGGGTTGGATATTATACTTGGTATGGACTGGTTGAGGAAGCACAATGGGGTTATTGAATGTGCCACAAAGACAGTGAAGTTGACCAATGAGGAAGGGATAACTGTAGAATTTGAAGCATCTCAAACCGCACCGAAGCAATTGGAATTGAATCATATAGACGGTGTCGCAATTGAGGAGATTCCGGTGGTGTGTGAATTTTTGGATGTTTTTCCGGATGAGTTGCCAGGTATGCCACCCGATCGAGACATTGAGTTTGTTATTGATTTAATACCTGGAACTGCACCTATAGCTAAGAGGCCGTATAGGATGCCTCCTATGGAATTAGCGGAGCTCAAGAAACAAATTCAAGAGCAATTAGAGAAGGGTTTTATTCGCCCAAGCTCTTCACCTTGGGGAGCGCCCGTTCTATTTGTGGACAAGAAGGACGGATCCCAAAGGATGTGCGTGGATTACCGAGCTCTCAACGAGGTAACAATCAAGAACAAGTACACCTTGCCACGCATAGAAGACTTGTTTGATCAGATGAAGGGTGCTTGTGTCTTCTCTAAGATTGACTTGAGGTCGGGATACTTTCAAATGAAGATTAGACCATCGGACATACCCAAGACAGCTTTTAGGACACGGTATGGATCTTATGAGTACACCGTGATGTCTTTTGGATTGACAAATGCACCTGCCTACTTTATGTACCTCATGAATAAGGTCTTCATGGAGTACTTAGATAAGTTCGTTGTGGTGTTTATTGACGATATTATGATCTACTCGAAGGATGAGAAGGAACATGAGGAACACTTGAGGCTTACGCTGCAGAAATTGAGGGAGCATCAATTGTATGCCAAGTTCAACAAGTGCCAGTTTTGGTTGAAAGAGGTGCCATTTTTGGGTCATATAATCTCAGGAGGAGGAGTATCGGTTGACCCCGGAAAAGTGAGAGACGTGTTGAAGTGGGAACCACCGCAAAACGTCAAAGAAATAAGGAGTTTTCTTGGGATGGCTGGATATTACCGTCGGTTTATCAAGGATTTTTCTAAGATAGCCAAGCCTATGACGGAGTTGCTAACGAAAGGAAAGGCATTCCAATGGACTCATGCTTGTCAAGAGAGTTTTGAGGAGTTGAAGAAGCGGTTGACAACAGCCCCAGTTTTGGTATTGCCGGATGTAAGCAAGAGTTTTGACATTTATTGCGATGCATCAAGACAAGGGCTTGGATGTGTATTGATGCAAGAAGGTCAAGTGGTCGCCTATGCGTCAAGACAATTGAAGAAACATGAGCAGAATTACCCCACGCATGATTTAGAACTTGCAGCCGTGGTACATGCATTGAAGGTTTGGAGACACTATATTCTTGGACATAGGTGTGAAATTTATACGGATCATAAGAGTTTGAAGTATATTTTCACACAAACGGATCTGAACTTGAGGCAACGAAGATGGTTAGAGCTCATCAAAGATTATGATTTGGGGATCAACTATCATCCGGGAAAAGCCAACGTAGTGGCCGATGCTTTGAGTAGGAAAGGAGTAAGTCATCAACTTACCGTTCGAGAGTTACCGTTCGAGTTATGTAAGGAGTTTGAAAGGTTGAACCTCGGGTTTGTAAATGAGATGGAGATGATGGAGTTAAATCCAACCTTAGAGCAAGAAATTCGAGAAGCACAAACCACGGATGAGGATATCAAGGAAATCAAGGAAAGGATCGAAGAAGGGAGAGAATTCAGATTTGACGAGGATGAACATGGTACCTTATGGCTTGGAAAGAGAATCGTTGTGCCTAATGTAAAGCATATTCGGGAGACAATATTAAAGGAGGCACATGACTCGCCATACTCAATTCACCCTGGTTGTACGAAGATGTACAAGGATTTGAAGACTTGTTATTGGTGGGATAGCATGAAAAAGGACATAGCTGAATATGTAGCATTATGTGATGTGTGCCAACGAGTCAAGGCGGAACATCAAAGGCCAGCCGGATTATTGCAACCGTTGAAGATTCCGGAATGGAAGTGGGAAGAAATTGGTATGGACTTCATAGTTGGGTTACCCCGTACTCAGTCCGGGTATGACTCAATTTGGGTAATTGTGGATCGTTTAACCAAGTCAGCTCATTTTGTCCCTGTGAAGACCAAGTATACAGCTGCACGATTGGCCGAAATATACATGGAGCATATTGTGTGTCGACATGGAGTCCCTAAGAAGATAGTCTCGGATAGAGGTTCTCAATTTACCTCCAGATTTTGGCAAAAATTGCATGAAGCTTTGGGAACGAGGTTGAATTTTAGTTCAGCATATCATCCTCAAACGGATGGACAAACCGAGAGGACCAATCAGATTTTGGAGGACATGTTAAGAGCTTGTGCTTTAAAGCATGGGAAAAGTTGGGACAAAAGCTTGCCATACGCGGAATTTTCATACAACAATAGTTACCAAGCAAGCTTGAAAATGTCGCCATATGAAGCGCTTTATGGGAGGAAGTGTAGGACACCTTTATTCTGGAATGAGGCAGGAGAAACTCAAGTATTTGGTCCGGATGTGTTGCAAGAAGCCGAAAAGCAAGTCCAAATAATTCGTGGAAACTTGAGGGCTGCCCAATCAAGGCAAAAAGGCTATGCGGACAATAGGAGAAGGAAATTAGCCTTTGAAATTGGAGATTTTGTTTACCTCAAGGTGTCACCAATGAGAGGTCATAAGAGGTTTAACATAAGAGGCAAGCTCGCACCTCGTTATATTGGACCATTCAAGATTTTGGACAAAAGAGGAGAAGTAGCATATAAGTTGGAGATGCCAGCTCATCTTTCAGACGTACATGATGTGTTTCATGTTTCCCAGCTCAAGAAGTGTTTGAGAGTACCGGAAGAACAAGTGCCAATGGAAGAATTGGAACTAGAGGAAGATTTGACGTATGCTGAGCAACCGGTCAAGATCTTGGAAACCAAGGAGAGAGTCACAAGGAACAAGGTGATTCGATGGTGTAAAGTCCAATGGAAGCACCATACAGAAAAAGAAGCAACTTGGGAGCTAGAAGACGATCTCAAGAAGGAATTTCCCCATCTCTTCTCTTCCGCGTCGAATCTCGAGGGCGAGATTCATTTTAAGGGGGGTAGGTTTGTAACACCCTCATTTTCATGCATCATGCCCTACATGCACTCATATACATGTTTAACATTAGCCCACAACAAGAGGAACGAGTTTAAAATCGATTCGGAGCATTTAAAATTGATTTGGAGCAAAACCGCACTTAAAACGCAGGAAAGTGCGGACTAGTCCGATTTTACTGAGGACTAGTCCGATTTCTCTCTGACTAAAAACGGACTTGTCCGTTTTTGCTGCGGACTAGTCCGATTTTGGCTCTGGAAACTTTCGGACTTGTCCGATTTTGTGCGGACTAGTCCGATATTCCATGAATCCTTGAAAATTTGCTAAGTCCCTGGACTTTTCCGGACTAGTCCGGTGTTCCAGCGGACTTGTCCGTTTTCCTTTCTGACTAAGATCGGACTTGTCCGATTTTTGGCCAGACTTGTCCGATTTTCTTTCTGGACGACTTCGGACTAGTCCGGTCCTGTTCGGACTTGTCCGATATTTCGTGACTCCGAGATTGACCTTTTGTTTTACGACTTGTTTCTTGGGTTTCACGTCAAGTGGGCCTAGGGACGTCGTGCCCAACTCTTTTAGAGCCCATGTGGGACTCTAAACCGGCCTCTACTCATCCCAAAACTCGAAATCCATCTAACCCTAGCCTCCACCTCTATATAAACAACCCCACCCCTTGGTTTGACATCTATTTGCCACTTTTCCACCCACCCAAACCCTAGTTCGTGGGGAGCCACCATCAAGGAGGGAGGAGAAGATCCCAAACGAGAAGAAGAAGAGGAGGAAACGAAGGAGGATCAAGATCTCCACCAAGTTTCGTCCTTCACCACCAATTCATCCCCAAGTTCATCACCAACCCTAGATCATCAAGATCCAAGTGTTACCTCCAAGTTTCTTGGTTCATTGGAGTTCTAAACACCTGGTATACCTTCTATTCTCTTTTCCTTACGAGAATTCAACCCCTAATCTCCAAATTCACGTCGATCTAGAAAACCCTAATCCGCTGATCTCGCAGAGTGCGGACTTGTCCGATTCCAAGCGGACTAGTCCGATCTTTCTGGTTAAATTGTGTTGAATTAATTCTAGAATTTGATCTAATCAACCCCAAACCTGTATAAACTTGTTATAATCTATTAGAGCTAGTTAGTAATCATTAAAAGCAATCTAGTAACAAGTTCTACCTTGCATTGCATCAATCATGCATGTCATGTCATGTTGAGTAATATTTGTGCACTCTTTGATTGTGTTTCTTGTTTTGTATGTTTATTGTGTGGATTAGACGGATTTGCGCTAGAGAGTGCCACGGAGGATCTACAACCTCAAGAGTCCGAAGGCTTTGACCCTAATCAACAGCAAGAGCAAGGCAAGTGTCCTTGAAGCATATTGATCCTGTTTTAAAATAAATGTTTTGTTTGCAAAACTGCATGCTTGTGTCAAATTGATGGGAATCCTATGGTAGGAAGTTTACTAGGCTTGTTAAACCACCCTTGTCACCTGGAAATTATGGTAGAGAGTCGGGAAGGGTTTTTACCTTTTTGCTTCGCTTAATCAACTGGGATGGGAACAACTATATCACTCAATTTAATTATGCATGGATGAGATTATGGTTAACATGAACTGGTTAAACATGGTATGGTAATGGATGATCTAAGCAAGTCTGGTATGTGGATGGGTTGGATGTTACGGTGGTTTGCTTGCTTTAGATCTAAGGACCGGTTCATGCGAGAATAAGCCAGGACTACAGTGCCACCACGAGGCCAAGTTATGGGTGCGGCGTAGCTGATTAATTAGGGCTTTGCTAGTGCTGTTTGGACCATTGTGGATGCTCGGGGAAGGGGTAGTTGGATGGGGTTTGTTGATGATTGGTGGAACTACCCTGGGATCCGAATGGCTCAAGAGGGGGCCCTTGGTTGAAGATGTGCTCTGCGGGAGACATCGCCACCGGTGAAACCTCAGTGGGGTCTAAATAGGCTAGTAATCCCTTTGTAAAGGCTATTTTGTGATCTCTTGGCCACACACCAACGGAAGTGTGTAATGTGACCGACGGGTCATGGGCATAAGGGAGGTTCTTAGTCGCCGAAGGGTGATGAAATCACGAACACGTGGGTAAAGAGGTACAAACTCTGCAGAGTGTTAATTAAAACTATCATGATAGCCGTGCTCCCGGTTATGAGCGCCTGGACAACTTCCATGATTAGAGGGAAATTGGAATTTGGGATGGTCATGGTTTGATAATGGTTATGGATGGTTATGGATTAATTTCTGGTATTGAATATGGTTATTGATGATGGTGAAATCTGGAATTATTTATGATGGTAAGGAATTCAGTTTGGTATTATGGTATTATTTATGGTTATGATGGGTTTATTTCACATACTTATAATATATTGCTTTTCAAATGTTTTACCGTACTTTTCAGCACTTTACCATTATCATTGTCGTCATTTGAATCAGCCACATGTCATACTTTCCACACTTGCTGAGTACGACATGTACTCACTCTTGCAATTCCCCACCCCAACAGTTGCAGGTCAGGACTGGGATTTTAATGGCGATAATGCGGAGTTCTAGGCCGTGTCTACCGTCAGCTTTGCCTGTGGTGTTGATTGGAGCTGCGCATATACATACCCTGTCGCTTATGCTGCATAGTTGCTTAGTTTGCTTAGTTGTTTAATTAGTTTATTTCCGCTGCATTAGTTGAACTTGTCAATAATATTCATTAGAGCTTGTATTCGAGGATAATATGGTTTGTGTAATAAATCTGATAATTAATCTTGTCTTGTGGTAATTTTCTGTATACTCTTTTGTGATTGCACTCGTATATGTGTGATGAACATCCTGGGCACACATATGCGTTAGCTTGGTTCATTTTCGGAACCGGGCGTCACAACTAAAATTCAACCTCGTTCCCAAGGCTTCATGCAATTTCTGCCAAAATCTGGAGGTAAATTGAGAACCTCTATCCGAGACTATCTTCTTAGGGACTCCATGTCGACACACAATATGCTACATGTATATTTCGGTCAATCGTGCAGCTGTATATTTGGTCTTCACAAGGACAAAATGAGCTGACTTGGTTAAGCGATCCACAATTACCCAAATTGAGTCATACCCGGACTGAGTACGTGGTAACCCAACTATGAAGTCCATACCGATTTCTTCCCACTTCCATTCCGGGATCTTCAATGATTGCAATAATCCGGCTAGTCTTTGATATTCCGCCTTGACTCGTTGGCACACGTCACACAATGCTACGTATTCAGCTATGTCCTTTTTCATGCTATCCCACCAATAGCAAGTCTTCAAGTCTTTGTACATCTTCGTACAAGCGGGGTGAATTGAGTAAGGTGAGTCATGTGCCTCTTTTAATATTGTCTTCCGAATATGCTTTACATTAGGCACAACGATCCTCTTTCCAAGCCATAAGGTACCATGTTCATCCTCGTCAAATCTGAATTCTCTCCCTTCTTTGGTCCTTTCCTTGATTTCCTTGATCTCCTTAACTGCGGTTTGTGCCTCTCGAATTTCTTGCTCCAAGGTTGGGTTTAACTCCATCATCTCCATCTCATTTACAAATCCGAGGTTCAACCGTTCAAACTCCTTACATAACTAGAATGGCAATTCTCGAATTGTGAGTTGATGACTTACTCCCTTTCTACTCAAAGCATCGGCCACAACATTGGCCTTTCCCAGATGATAGTTGATCCCCAAATCATAATCTTTGATGAGCTCTAACCATCTTCGTTGCCTCAAGTTCAGATCCGTTTGTGTGAAAATATATTTCAAACTCTTATGATCCGTATAAATTTCACACATATGTCCAAGAATATAGTGTCTCCAAATCTTCAATGCATGTACCACAGCTGCAAGTTCTAAATCATGTGTTGGGTAATTTTGCTCATGTTTCTTTAATTGTCTTGATGCATAGGCGACCACTTGACCCTCTTGCATCAATACACATCCAAGTCCTTGTCTCGATGCATCACAATAAGGGCGTGTTTGGCATGGCTCCAAAACCAAACTTTGAGGAAGAGCAGAAAAAATATTGCCAAACACCCTAGCTCCAAAACTCCATAGAGGGGTCCAACTCTATGGAGTTTTTAGAGCCTTAGTTCATTTTTTCGGAGTACCTCTTTTCCTACTCCAAAACCTGCCCATATGAAAGTAGACGCGGAGTTGTGTTGTAATTACCCGCAATGCCACTCGTTACACAAGCCGAGTCGTTTTTTTCTTTTCTATCTATCGGTAAGGGGAGAGGTGAGTCGAACGGAGGCAGGTCGAGCGGCGCGGCCCGGTGCCGATTTCTTCTGTCGAGAGGCGCGGCCCCGGGTGTCGATTTCCGTTGAGGGGCGCGGTACCAGCGGACCGTCGACGTCCGCTGGAGCGTGTACTGCCGGAGGACACCCGCAGCTCCTCCACCGCTGCAACCCTAGGCGATGCCACCGACGGGAAGAACAACCCGGAAGCCTGTTTGCACCCCGCCCCCACCCACGAGGCCGGTCAACGCGGCTCTCCGACGCCACGGACGTGAGACGACATTTGGTCTCCGCCGCCCTGTGGTCTTGCTTGATTATCAATTTGCCTGCTTGTTTATCTTCAGGATTTGCAATACAACGAGGCTTTGGAAGCTGACAGGAGCAACACAGCTCACGGGACATCCATATCGGGAATTAACCAAGTCGCTTCTCCCTTGTTCCTGATTTTTGTTTTGTTTTGCCATCCTGACGTGTCTAGTGTTTTATAATTCAGATGAGAGACAATGATCATGTAATATATTTATGTGCTATTGTTCTTCGAAAATACTATAATGAGTACAACTGGTTTAAATCAGTGTGCGGTCATCTTCGAAAACAATCTCAATGTGCGGCCATTCTTTATGTGCATACATGTTTTTGAAATTAATCTGAAGTGCTGTCATGTGCGGCCATCTTGCAAACAAATAATTAGCATGAGCAATTGAAATTATTACATTAAAAAATACATAGTATGGTTGCAGCCATATCAGGCACCTTGTGGTCGGCCCAACATTGTGACATAACAGCCCAAGGATAATAAGGGTAAAATAGGCATTACTTCATAAAACTCCTTATTTTTAGAGCTGATAACAATTTTTCAGCCAAACATCACCCCACACAACTCCATATTGACAGGAGAGTTGCTCCACCTCAGCATTTGAGAGCAGAGTTGCTCTACTATAGAGTGGAGCCATGCCAAACACGCCCTAAATATCGAAACTCTTGCTTACATCCGGCAATACCAAAACTGGGGTTGTTGTCAACCTCTTCTTTAACTCCTCAAAACTATTTAGACAAGCTTGGGTCCATTGGAAAGCCTTTCCTTTCATTAGCAACTCCGTCATAGGCTTGGCTATCTTGTAGAAGTCCTTGATGAATTGACGGTAATATCCAGCCATCCCAAGAAAACTCCTGATCTCCTTTACAATTTGCGGCGGCTCCACTTCAACACGTCTCTCACTTTTCCGGGGTCAACTGACACTCCTCCTCCTGAGATGATGTGACCCAAAAACGACACCTCTTTCAACAAAAACTGACACTTGTTGAACTTGGCATACAATTGATGCTCCCTCAATTTCTGCAATGTAAGCCTCAAGTGTTTCTCATGTTCCTTCTCATCCTTCGAGTAGATCATAATGTCATCAATAAACACCACAATGAACTTATCCAAGTACTCCATGAAGACATTATTCATGAGGTATATAAAGTACGCAGGTGCATTTGTCAATCCAAACGACATCACGGTGTACTCATAAGATCCATATTGTGTCCTAAAAGTTGTCTTGGGTATGTCCGGTGGTCTAATATTCATTTGAAAATATCCCGACCTCAAGTCAATCTTAGAGAAGACACAAGCACCCTTCATCTGATCAAACAAGTCTTCTATGTGTGGCAAGGTGTACTTGTTCTTGATTGTTACCTCGTTGAGAGCTCGGTAGTCCACGCACATCCTTTGGGTTCCATCCTTCTTGTCCACAAATAGAACGGGCGCTCCCCAAGGCGAAGAGCTAGGGCAAATAAAACCCTTCTCTAGTTGCTCTTGAATTTGCTTCTTGACCTCCGCTAATTCCATAGGAGGCATCCTATATGGCCTCTTAGCTATAGGTGCAGTTCCAGGTATTAAATCAATAACAAACTCAATGTCTCGATCGGGTGGCATACCTGGCAACTCGTCCGGAAAAACATCCAAAAATTCACACACCACCGGAGTCTCCTCAATTGCGGCACCGTCCATATGATTCAACTCCAATTGCTTCGGTGCGGTTTGAGATGCTTCAAATTCTACGGTGATCCCTTCCTCATTAGTCAACTTCACCGTCTTCGTGGCACACTCAATAACTCCATTGTGCTTCCTCAACCAGTCCATACCAAGTATAATGTCCAACTCTTGAGAATCCAAAACAATGAGGTTGGCGGAGAAGTCTACCCCCCTTATTCTAAGGCTTACTTTTGGACATATTATATTTGTCCTCATCTCTACTCTAGGAGACTTAAACAATAGAGTAAACTTCATATGAGAGATAGGCAAACTATACTTGGCAACATACTTTGATGCAATGAATGAATGCGATGCTCCAGAATCAAATAACATAGTCGCGGGGTTGGAGTTGGCGAGAAACATACCAATGACCACGTCATCCGCTTGTTGAGCATCCTCCATAGAGACATGGTTCACATTGCCACGAGCAAAATTTTGCTGTCCATGGTTCCCTTGTGGTTGTCCTCCATTGGGTCTTGGATTTTGCCTCGGCGCATTGCTTCCTTGACCAAGGCCTGACTTAGGACATTGATGCGCAAAGTGTCCAGCTTCTCCACAAGTATAACACTTCTTAACTCCACCAGAATTATTGGGACGAGCTTGGTTTTGAACATTTGCAGCAGGAAAATTAGCATGAGGTGCATAAGGCATTGGAGGCCTAGGTGCTTGCATAACAGGGCGCTGCTGCACAAACTGAGTTGGGCGTGGTGCATAACCAGGGCGCTGAGCAGGAATAGAGGAGCTGTAATAGGGCAAATTGGGTGGTGCAAGGCGAGGGCGCACATTACTTCCTTGTTGCTGTCCTTGATATGGCGCCTTCCTCTTGATTTCTTGCTCCATCTCACGGACCTTGTTCTCAACTACAATTGCTTTGTCCACAAGCTTCTGAAAATTGGCATAATCGCAGTTGAGTAGTTGCACTTGGATCTCATTGTTCAAGCCCCTCATGAACAAGTATTGCTTCCGGCTGTCCCGACTAACATCCTCAAGCGCATACCTTGAGAGTTGAGTGAATTTATTGAGGTATTCACTCACGCTTGATCTTCCTTGCCTTAAGTTCTCAAATTCTTGCCTCTTCAAGATCATAACACCCTCGGGCACATGATGAGAACGAAAATTCTCTTTGAATACAGCCCAAGTAATTCTCTCTTGGTTCTCATGAGCATTGCAATAAGCATCCCACCAATCCGCAGCTGCTCCAACGAGCTGATGAGAAGCGAACAGGACCTTCTCCCGGTCACTGCATTGGACAATAGCTAGCTTCTTCTCCACGGACTTGAGCCAATCATCCACATCCATAGGGTCGGTAGCTTGAGCAAAGGTCAGCGGCCTAGTCCTCATAAACTCTCCCAACCAGTTATGAGGAGGCGAGGGTGGCGGTGGAGGCATGTGGGGATGATTGTTGATGTTGCCAGCCTGCAGCTGTCCTATTGTTTGTATCATGGTCTGCATGAGCTGGTTTTACATAGCCAATAGCTGCTCAATGTTGATAGCTCCCTGCGTAGAACCTTGTCCAATGCTGTTCTGAGACATTCCATTGTTCTCCTCCTCATCATTGCCATACCTCTGGTTGCGAGTCCTCACCATCTGAAGGAAAGCAATAGGTAAGAATTAGAATACGTCCCCAACTATATGCATCAAGGGATATGAAGCTAACCAACTAGCTATACTAGCCTAGGTGGACATGGCAATGCTAAGGCATCCCAAAATCCTCTATTAAGCACACAAGCAAGCAATATATATCCAATAGCACACCAAGCAAAAACACATCGTTTCCTAAGTGCTCCTATGTGCTCTAAAGTGTCCATTCTAACTAGGTTGCATCCTACGGTCAAACATGTGGCTCTGATACCAATCTGTGACGCCCGGTTCCGGAAAATGAACCAAGCTAACGCATATGTGTGCCCAGGATGTTCAACACACATACACGAGTGCAATCACAAAAGAGTATACAAAAAATTACCACAAGACAAGATTAATTAACCAAATTTTATTACACAAACCAGATTATCCTCGAATACAAACTCTAATGAATATTTGTGACAAGTCCAACTAATGCGGCGGAAATAAACTAAATAAGCAAACTAAACAGCTAGGCAGCATAAGCAATAGGGTATAGCGCAGCTCCAATCAACACCACGGGCAAGCTGACGGTAGACACGGCCTCGAACTCCGCATTATCGCCATTAAACTCCCAATCCTGACCTGCAACTGTTGGGGGGGATTGCAAGAGTGAGTACATGTCGTACTCAGCAAGTGTGGAAAGTATGACATGTGGCTTATTCAAATGTCGACAATAATAATGGCAAAGTGCTGAAAAGTACATTAAAACATTTGAAAAGCAATATATTACATGTATGTGAAGTAAACCCATCATAATCATAAGTAATACCATAATACCAGTCCACAATTCACCATCCTCATCAATAATTCAAGATTTCACCATTTGCCAATAACCATATTCAATACCAGAAATAAATCCATAACCAGCCATAACCATTACCAAACCATAACCATCACAAATACCATCCCAATACCGAGTTCCCTCTAATCATGGAAGTTGTCCAGGTGCTCATAACCGGGAGCATGGCTATCATGATAGTTTTATTTAACTCTGCAGAGTTTGTACCTCTTTACCCACGTGTTCGTGATTTCATCACCTTTCGATGACTAAAACCTCTATTATGCCGTCTCACACTTCCATCGGTGTGTGGCCAAGAGATCACAAAATAGCCTTTACAAAGGGATTACTAGCCTATTTAGACCCCACTGGGGTTTCACCGGTGGCGATGTCTCCAACTGAGCACATCTTCAACCAAGGGCCCCCTCTTGAGCCATTCGGATCCCAGGGTAGTCCTACCAATCATCAACAAACCTAATCCGACTACCCCTTCCCCGAGCATCCACAATGGTCCAAACAGCACTAGCAAAGCCCTAATTAACCAGTTACGTCACACCCATACTTGGCCTCGTGGTGGCACTGTAATCCTGGCTTATTCTCGCATGAACGGGTCCTTAGATCTAAAGCAAGCAAAACCACCATAACATCCAACCCATCCACATACCAGGCTTGCTTAGATCACCCATTACCATACCGTATTGACCAGTTCACATTAACCAGAATATCATTAATGCATATTTAAATTGAGTGGTATAGTTGTTTCCCATCCCAGTTGATTAAGCGAAGCAAAAAGATAAAAGCCCTTCCCGACTCTCTACCATAAATTCCAGGTGACAAGGGTGGTTAAACAATTCTAGTAAACTTCCTATCATAGGATTCCCATCAAATTGACACAGCATGCAGTTTTGCAAACAAACATTTATTTTAAAAACAGGATCAATATGCTTCAAGGACACTTGCCTTGCTCTTGCTGTTGATTAGGATCAAAGCCTTCAAACTCTTGGTGCTGTAGATCCTCCGCGACACTCTCTAGCGCAAATCCGTCTAATCCACACAATAAACATACAAGACAAGAAACACAATCAAAGAGTGCACAAATATTACTCAATATGACATGACATGCATGATTAATGCAAATGCAAGATAGAACTTGTTACTAGATTGCTTTTAATGATAATTAACTAGTTCTAATAGCTTTTAACAAGTTTATACAGGTTTGGATTCGATTAGATCAAATTTTTAGAATTAATTCAACACAATTTAACCAGGAAGACCGGACTAGTCCGCTAGGGACCGGACAAGTCCGCACACTGCGGGATCAGCAGATTAGGGTTTTCTAGATCGACGTAAATTTGGAGATTAGGGGTTCAATTCATGTAAGGAAAAGAGAATAGAAGGTATACCAGGTGCTTAGAACTCCAATGAATCAAGAAACTTGGAGGTAACACTTGGATCTTGATGATCTAGGGTTGGTGATGAACTTGGGGATGAATTGGTGATGAAGAACGAAACTTGGTGGAGATCTTTATCCTCTTTCATTTCCTCCTCTTCTTCTTCTTGCTTGGGATCTTCTCCTCCCTCCTTGATGGTGGCTCCCCACGAACTAGGGTTTGGGTGGGGTGGAAAAGTGGCAAATAGATGTCAATCCAAGGGGTGGGGTTGTTTATATAGAGGTGGAGGCTAGGGTTAGATGGATTTCGAGTTTGAGATGAGTAGAGGCCGGCTTAGAGTCCCACATGGGCTCTAAAAGAGTTAGGCACGATGCCCCTAGGCCCACTTAACATGAAACCCAAGAAACAAGTCATACAACAAAAGATCAACTCGGAGTCACAAAATATCGGACAAGTCCGAAAAGGATCGGACTAGTCCGAAGTCGTCCAGAGAGAAAATCGGTCAAGCCTTGCCAAAGATCAAATAAGTCCGACTTTAAACAGAGATGAAAACGGACAAGACCGCTGGAACACCGGACTAGTCCGGAAAAGTCCAAGGACTTAGCAATTTTTCAAGGATTCATGGAATATCGAACTAGTCCAACCAAAATTGGACAAGTCCGAAAGTTTCCAGAGGCAAAAATCGGATTAGTCCGCAGCAAAAATGGACAAGTCCGTTTTTAGTCAGAGAGAAATCGGACTAGTCCTTAGTAAAATCGGACTAGTCCGCACTTTCCTGCGTTTTAAGTGCAGTTTTGCTCCAAATCGATTTTAAACTCGTTCCTCTTGTTGTGGGTTAATGTTAAACATGTATATGAGTGTATGCAGGGCATGATGCATGAAAATGAGGGTGTTACAGGGAGCTGGGACCCAGACTCAACTTTAGGTAGCTCCGGACCCTCCCGAGGGGGTCTGGATCCCTCAACTGGAGATGGTTCTAACCTTTCCGCAACCAGGACCATGCTGACAACTTTGTCAGTTGTCGAAATATAAAGCAGTAATGGCTCACCAGGGTTCGGAGCTACCAAGGTTGGTAGGGTGGTGAGGAGCTGCTTCAGCTCCTGGAACGCCTTTTCTGTTTCTTCGGTCCATTGGAATGGTCCGGACTTCCTCAATAGCTTGAAGAAGGGTAGCGCCCATTCCGCCAGTCTTGAGATGAACCGGCTAAGAGCAGCTAGACATCCAGTCAGCTTCTGGACGTCCTTGATGTGGGCTGGTGGCCGCATGTCTTCAATAGCTTTTATCTTCGCTGGATTTGCTTCTATTCCTCGGTGATTCACCAAGAAACCAAGAAGTTTTCCGGAGCTAACCCCGAAAACACACTTGTCCGAGTTTAGCTTCGTGCGAGTGACTCGCAACTTGTCGAAGACAGCTTGAAAGGTGTCAAGGAACGACTCCTTGTTTTTAATCTTGACGATGATGTCATCGACATACACTTCCACTACGTCTCTGATGAGCTCTCCAAAAGTTTTGTACATAGCTCGTACAAATGTTGAAGCAGCATTCTTGAGACCAAATGGCATGGCAGTATAGCAATATAATCCATCTATTGTGATGAAGGAGGTATGTTCTTCATCTTCCCTAGACATTCTGATTTGATGGTACCCAGAATATGCGTCTAGGAAACACAGTAATTCGCACCCGGAGGTGGAATCCACTATCTGATCTATTCTAGGTAGTGGGAATGGATCTTTTGGACATGCCTTATTCAGTGTAGTGTAGTCGATACACATTCGAACCTTCTCGCCGTCCTTGGGTACAATGATTGGGTTTGCCAGCTATTTTGGGTGGAAGACTTCTCGGATTAATACAGCTTCGAGCAATCTTCACTTCTTGTCATATATAGTTCTGTCGCTCTACTGATTGCTTTCGAGGCTTCTGATGTACAGGCCGAGCGTCAGGATAGATCTTCAGATTATACTCGATCACTTCCCTAGGGATCCCAGGCATTTGTGATGGTTGCCAGGCAAACACGTCGACGTTAGCCTGAAGGAAAGTGACGAGCGTGAGTTCCTATTTGTCATTCAGACCTCCCAATATACGGGTGGTCTTAGCGGCATCGGAACCGATTTGGACGACTTTGACGGGAATGTCGGTGTCACCGCTTGGTTGCACATGAGGTGCGGAGGTTGAGCCTCGATGACGAATGCTCGGGGGTTTCGGAGCTTGCTCCTTTCCGGATTCTTCCTCCTGCGTCATAGCAAGCGCATGGAGTTCTTCCATAGTTGTCACTCCGACGATGCGATCTCTATGGATCCGGAGAACACCGGCTGGTGTTGGCATCTTCAACACCAAGTAGCCATAGTGAGCAGCAGCCATGAACTTGTATAAGGTTGGTCTCCTTAGAATGGCGTTGAAGGGTAAGTTGATCTGCGCCACGTCGAAGACCAACTTTTCAGTGCGGTAATTCTCCCGGGTCCTGAAGGTCACCGGAAGAGTAATTGCACCGAGTGGGGTTATGGCCCCCGAACCTACACCGGAGAAAGGTCAAGAGGGGCGAAGGTCTGAAGGTCGGAGCTGTAGCTTGACAAAAGCTTCGAAGATTATGAGGTTCAGCCCCGAAGCTCCGTCCACTATCACATGGTGGAGTTGAATGTTGTTGATGGTTGGAGATACCATCAATGGGAGTTGGCCAGCTCCGATCATATTCCGAGGGCAGTCCGAAGCATCGAAAGTGATGGCAGTGTCCATCCACTTCCGGTGCGGCTCCGCCCTGGCGGTGGGAGCTACTGAGGCCATATCCTGCCGCATGGTCTTGAGAACTCGGCGGGAGGTGATGTCCCATGAACCACCAAAGATGGTGTTCATGGTTTTATGACGCTCGTTTTCGGAGACATCGGAATCATCATCGACGGAGGTGTAAACAGCCTTCAAGACTTTTTTAGGGTCCTGGAAGCCTAACTCCTCTTCAGTCGAAGCTTCGTCGACTTTCTATTTTCCTTCCCTTTGACGGAAAGGAACTTCTTCCTAACGCTTGTTGTAGCGCTCGGCAAGGTTCTGGACCTCACGGCAGCCTTCCAAGTTGTGGTTGTTTGACTTGTGTATAGGACACCACATCTTGGAGCTGCCTCCGTCTTCAGACGATGGCTGAGGTCGTTTTTCGGGGCATGGCCCCCGGCCACCCGGAGCTGCAGCAGCTGCGGCTGTAGGTGTGTCGCCCGGTGGCGGGTTCTTGCCGTTGGACTTTTTCTGCTTCTTACCACTCCCGGAGGTAGTGGCTTCACCCTTGGAGAACTTTTTGTTGTCCTCCGAAGGTGGTTGGGAGTGCATTTCACGGCCCTCCGCAGCTTTGGTGCATTTGTCTGCCAAGCTGAAGAGCTCCGTGACGCTGGTGATCTCCTTGGTCGCCAACTTCTCCAGCATCTTCTTGTCTCGTACGCCATGTCTAAATGCCACAATAACAGAGGCGCTGGAGATAGAAGGAATAGTGGTTCGTACCTGGGAGAACCTCTGGATGAAAGATCGCATGGATTCTCCCCCCTTCTGCTTGACAGCAAAAATGTCCAGTTTGGTGCCTGGTCGGGTGTATGAACTCCTGAAATTGGCGGTGAACTGTTGGCACAATTCTGCCCAACTATTGATGGATTCGGGCGGAAGGCTCATGAACCAGGACCTGGCGGTCCCAGTCAAAGCCACGGGGAAGTAGTTGGCCATTACGGCCTCGTTGCCTCCGACCGCAAGAATTGTGGTGGAGTAAATCTGGAGAAACTCGGCGGGATTATCAATCCCGTCAAATTTCTCCGGCAGATGAGGCCGGAACTTTTGTGGCCATCTGACCATGCGTAGGTGCATGGCTAGAGCAGAACAGCCTCCTCCTACTCCCTCGGGAGCAGGACTGTCTCGGGCCTCTCGCCTTTCACGAGCATGCTCGATATGGACGCGGCCGTCCTGTTAGCGGTAACGGCGATCAAGCTCTGCCTGGAGGTCGTGAGTTGAAAGCCTGGTTATCATATGAGTGCGTCGCACCCCGGAAGGCAGCGACGTCACTTGTTGAGACGCAGCACGCCTCCTATGTTGGGAAGCGTGCGGACCAAGTCTACCCGACACAGTACGATGCTGCGATGGGGCGCGCCCCATGGGGGGAGGACCTTGGTTGCTGATGCGATCGGCTGCTGCTGCAACCAAGTGTTCCACATCAGCCCTCCACTGCTCCATTGCACCCTGGGATGCACCTAGAGGTGGTGGGCATTGGAGAAGAGCACGCGCGGCTTGGAGCACGTGTTCAGGGTTGTTATTCGCCGATGTCGTGACCGACACAGATGCCCCATCCTGCTGTCCAGCTTGATTTGCCGGTGCGGATAGCGGCGGTGGAGGCATGACTCCTGCTGGAGCCACAGCACCTGCCGGCTGCTGCAAATTGGAGGGATTGCCTCCAGCAGGTTGCATTGCAGGGTTGCCATTGGACGATCCAGCAGCAGAGTTCACCATCTTCGAATCTCGGGCGCCCCTTCCTCGCGCGCCAGCTGTCGGAGTGTTGATCCGGCAGTTCTCCCGGTACTACCGTTGGTAGCCCGCGGAGTTTGTAGTTCGGTATTGGGCGCACAGAAATTCAAAAGACAATGTCAAATGGACATAAGGATTTACGTGGTTCGGGCCGCCTGAGCGTAATACCCTACTCCACGGGGTGTGTAGTTGTTGTATTGGGTATCAAAGCTGTGTATGGGAGGGTTCAAGAGAGTCGTCCCTTGTGTATCGTCGACCAGTCCTTTTATAGTACAAGGACCGATCGTTATACCGTTATCCTGGCCTGACATATGCCCTGGCGGTTACTGATGCTTAATACACAATTAATAAGATTAATTACCCTTAATAGCATGGTAACAGGATCGACAATGCCGTTACCGGTATTAAGGTCCTTCTGATCATGTGTCATTAATATGGTATTAATGACACTTAATCGGGTCTTGAAGTCTTTGATTGCCCCTTAAAGGTCCGAGCCGTTGGGGGTCCACCAGTCTGATTATTAAGGCTGAAGGTCCGGCGTTTGGACATGTGGCAGCATTGGAGCTTTCCGTCTTGAGACGGGTAGGTCCGGTGCATATGTACACGTGTCAGTACCGGAGCTTCCCTCTATCGAGGGTTAGGTATGGGGGTGCCGCTCAAGTGTTTAGCCCAAAGCTATCCCATGTGTGGGATGTAGGTCCGGTTGTAGTATACACGTGGCAGCACTAGGACTAACCATTGATGGGAGGAAAGTCCGGTCCCGTATGACACGTGGGGCCTTCGCAGGTCTTCAACTTAGACAGGTGAAGTTCCTTCGGTCTTTTTGTAGTCCCAAGGGATATGCGGTACGCAGGGTACTGACATACTCGGTTGAACTCAGCTCTTGAGAGAGATGAGATGATCACTCCGGCCGCTTGGGTATTGCGGTGAAGGAGCACGGCTTGCTCCGGAGTGATATCTTCTTCATTCTTCGGGATATGCACCCCGGTCAACACAATTTGCCACAAAGAAGGGTTGAGTGACATGAGATGGATATTCATGTTGTGCTTCCACATCCCGTAGTCGGTTCCGTCGAATTGGGGAGGCTTCCCCTGATGAGATTATGCACATTATCATTGCACAAATAAACATGGCACAATGTTTATTTGTTTGGGATCCTGGCTCAAGTGAATGTGCACTGCTATTTGATGGACAAGATCAAGATGGCGCACTATGTCGTCCACCACCTTGGCCTCCTCCATTCATGCATACAAAAAGATTTGATGGCGTTGCACATTTGGACCAACACATAAGAGAAGATGAACTTGAGTTGAGGACGACTCCAATTCAAGAAGGGGAGGATGATGAGGACATCACTTCTATGGATACAAACAACACTCCATTGAAAATACAAGATGCAATCAATAGAGTTCATACGCAATAATTAATTTTAGAGGATTCATGGATAGGTTCAAGGAGTACTTGGAGGAAGTATTAGGTACGTGGAAGACCAGAGAACTCGTTCAAAGAAGATGAAAACCGAACCAAACTCCAAATCGTATCCAACTCGGAGTCTAGGAGCAGTACGCACTAAAATGGACGCCCAGGATGCATACGAACTCCGTTTTAGACGTTCTACATATGAACGGAAAGGGGAGAGGATAACCTTTCCAATGGATCCAGTGCCATGTCAAAATACATTCGGAGTCGACTGGAATCGTCGAAACAAAATCAAGTACAGAATATGTCACAGTGCTGCGCCACCGTATTGGGCCATTGGGCCATGTATCAAATCTAAGTCCATTATTTTTGTATATTCGGGTTAGGTCACGACCCCAACACCCCCTTGGACGTCCTTCCACTTATATATACTCCATAATAGCCATCATGAACAATTGGATTTTGCTTAGATCAATAATATCACCGTTCCTCGGTTTGTGAAACCCCAACTTCGCGATTTCAGATTGTGTCTTCTACGTTCTTGCTTGTGTTCTCGGTTGCACTTGTAGGGATTAGCCTTCTTGGCGAGGTCAATCATGTGCAGCACGGTTGATAACCAACGGAGTGGTGGTGTAGTGATTGCAGGGGTTGTTCGTGTTCTACTCGAGAGCCTCAGATCATCAACGTCGAGATCTCCACATCAATCGACTTATCTATTACCTTTCGGAAGATCAGGACTCATCTTTTTCCTATCATCCCCAATAGGATGGAAAGGTAGTGGTTGTTGGAGACAAGGCATTCATAGTTGTAGCCTTGTTGCTTGTAGTGGGTCGTGCCACCCGTTGTGGAGGTTGAAGTGTCAACCTTTAGAATCTTCAACTTTTCTCGAAGTTTCGCCTTGAGCTGGCGAGTTTCTTCATCATCCGTCGATTTTTTTGGACGTTCTATATATGCACAGAAAGGGGAGAGGATAACCTTTCCAATGGATCCGGTCCCATGTCAAAATACATTCGGAGTCGACAGGAATCGTCGAAACAAAATCAAGTACAGAATTTGTCAGGGTGTTGCGCCACCGTATTGGGCCATTGGGCCATGTATCAAATCTAAGTCCATTATTTTTGTATATTAGGGTTAGGTCACATCCCCAACACCCCCTTGGACGTCCTCCCACCTATATATACTCCATAGTAGCTGCCATGAACAATTGGGTTTTGCTTAGATCAATAATATCACCGTTCTTCGGTTTGTGAAACCCCAACTTCGCGATTTCAGATCGTGTCTTCTACGTTCTTGCTTGTGTTCTCGGTTGCAATTGCAAGGATTAGCCTTCTTGGCAAGGTCAATCATGTGCAGCATAGTTGATAACCAACGGAGCGGTGGTGTAGTGATTGCAGGGGTTGTTCGTGTTCTACTCGAGAGCCTCAGATCATCAACGTCGAGATCTCCACATAAATTGACTTATCCATTACCTTTCGGAAGATCGGCCCTAAAAACCTACTCATCAATTGGTATTAGATTTCCAGGTTGTCTATTAGGTAATTCATTTATCCATTACATTAGTTTTGTTTTTCATACCTAGAGTCCACAAAAAAACCACAAAAAACTTGCAGTTTAGTGGATCTGTTCATTACTTTGTCCAAACCACCATTAAGCCTTTGCAACTCTCGTTTTCAGTTTGGTTTTGTTGAGTTTGTGTCCGTTGTTAAGTCATATTGCTGGTTTAGAAAGTGTTTTTGGTCTTAGTTTGAGTTTTGCATTGTCTGATTCATCTTTTTGAATCACGTCATTACGTCCAGATTAGATTCACCTCTGTCTAGTTTGGTATTTTCGTCATACCTTGCACATACGAACTCGGATTTGGTGTTCTTGTACGTTCTGGAAAGCTTAAGAAGTGTTATATAACTTTCATATTCATCATGATCTCAGAAAATATAGTTATCGATGTCTAAATTGCATTAGATACGAATCTGTTATTGACCTAAAAATTATGAACAGTCTGTATTTCGGGGGCAATATCTCATATTGTTCTTTTCCAAAATAGGTCTTCCATATATTCAAATTAAAGAGGAGAGATATATCTACAATCTTACTGTTGTTAGTTTTTCTATTTGGAGCCTCTAAGTATGCCTATTTGTCCTTGGATTATTGATCAGAAAATCTGTGACAGAGCCACGAGATATCTTTGATTGATTTTCATTGTGTTCTTCCCTTGCAGCACATTCTGAAAAAAAGAAAAAAAAAAAGAAAAAGGCAATTGCAAAACAAGAAAGAAAAGCCGCACAAAAAAAGAAAAAAATAGAAAAAACAAAAAAAACAGAAGTGCTTGCATTCTTTGTGTCATCTAGTTTTGTCTCATGTCTTGCTAGCTTGAACTACTAGGAATATATTTAGGCCAGCAACTTTGACAAGTACTTTGGACACTTATTCAACTTTACTATCTAATTTTCATTGTTGCTAATCCTTGCTACATATAAAGTGCCATCCAAGCTACACCTTACTCTTGAGAGGAATCGATACATCTTTGCAATCATTCCACGCTTCATTGGTTTCTTCATACCAGCCACCGTTTGCCACCTGCAGTGTCGGTAAGAACACTTGTAAGAGCGTGGTAAGACGCTTGAGAGTGTGTGATTCCACTTCCACTTTTCCATTATCCTTTGTAGTTGATAGGGATAACAAATTTTTTTATTGTCTTCTATTTGCTACTAACAATGTCAGGTAAAAGCAAGAATCATGCATTATATGTTGAGATGATTGACATGATGAAGAGAACGATGGAGTTGCTCACTAAAAATCAAATATCATCCAAGGTTTCACATGATGTTCAGACCACCTTTACAACTCCTTCAACAACAAGTAATTACATTCTCCCATTTTTTCCTTCTTTTGATGGTCTTAGTTATGATGAATATATTGCTTGGGAAATAGAGTTGGATAAAATTTTTGGACAATGTCATATGTGTGAGAGGAGAAAGATTAGAAATGTTGTAAGTGCATTAGTAGGTTGTGCATTGACTTGGTGGAACAACTTAAGTGATTTATAAAAACCCCGAACATGGAAAGATATGAAAATTCTTATGCGAGAAACATTTACTAGTGTATCCAATTGCAAAGATGAAATACATGAGCTTGAGAAGAACTTTCTTGTTGTACCTCCTCCTATGCCTAACCTTTTGCAGGAACAAGAACCAACAATTGTAGAAAATCCAAAAGCAAATGAGGTGTTCAACAACTCCTGTGAAAATTCAGATCTATCAATTCATATTTCACCCACAATTAATGCTAAAAATGAGAATAAAGGTAACGAATATCACAACACACTTATTGAAGTTGAGAAGTTTTTTGATATTCTGAATTTTTTCACCAATCATGCTATTGTCGAGGAGCGACTACTGGAATCTTTTATTGATACACCATTGCCACATGTTGATTTTCCTGCTGATCCTTCTATTAAAAATGAGTTGTGTGCTAATAATTATATTGTACCTATGCTAGAACAACTGAATGAATTTGATACTTTATCACCCACATGTGCTGAAATTAAGCATTTGATTCCAATTACATGTGAAAGGGATGAGCTAAAATTGTTGTCTTCTCTAAATATTTTGGGTTATATTGAATTTGACACTCTCTGTGATCTAGATATTGTAGAGAGAAGAATATTTTCTAAAACTGAATTACCTTTGTTGGCAAAAAATAGTTTTCATGCTATAGGGAAATATGAACGTAGTAGCATGTTTATGGTGCATAAAGTTTACATATGTTCAAATGCGCAAGCTCCTTTTGTGCTGCAACAACATGGTGAAATGAATGGATGCACTAACACTAATAATGTATTGTCAAGTTTTTCTAGCATTTTTTTTCTTGCGGCAAGGACAATATATAAAAGAGGAGCATTGTTTGTTGCGGTTGTGCAATATGGACAACGCTCATTCTACCCCCAAAGCAAGCCTCTTTGCTAGACATACGAGCAAGCAGAGGACGGCTTGTTATAAAGAAGGGGAGAATGATGATATCATGCACATTATCATTGCACAAATAAACATGGCACAATGTTTATTTGTTTGGGATCCTGGCTCAAGTGAATGTGCACTGCTATTTAATGGACAAGATCAAGATGGCGCACTATGTCGTCCACCACCTTGGCCTCCTCCATTCATGCATACAAAAAGATTTGATGGCGTTGCACATTTGGACCAACACATAAGAGAAGATGCACTTGAGTCGAGGTCGACTCCAATTCAAGAAGGGGGGGTGATGAGGACATCACTTCTATGGATACAAACAACACTCCATTGAACATACAAGATGCAATCAATAGAGTTCATACGCAACAATTAATTTTAGAGGATCCATGGAGAGGTTCAAGGAGTACTTGGAGGAAGTATTAGGTACGTGGAAGACCAGAGAATTCGTTCAAAGAAGACGGAAACCGAACCAAACTCCAAATCGTATCCAACTCGGAGTCCAGGAGCAGTACGCACTAAAACGGACGCCCAGGATGCATACGAACTCCGTTTTGGATGTTCTACATATGAACGGAAAGGAGAGAGGATAACCTTTCCAATGGATCCAGTCCCATGTCAAAATACATTCGGAGTCGACTGGAATCGTCGAAACAAAATCAAGTACAGAATATGTCACAGTGCTGCGCCACCGTATTGGGCCATTGGGCCATGTATCAAATCTAAGTCCATTATTTTTGTATATTAGGGTTAGGTCACGACCCCAACACCCCCTTGGACGTCCTCCCACCTATATATACTCCATAATAGCCGTCATGAATAATTGGGTTTTGCTTAGATCAATAATAGCGTCATTCTTCGGTTTGTGAAACCCCAACCTCGCGATTTCAGATCGTGTCTTCTACGTTCTTGCTTGTCTTCTCGGTTGCACTTGCAGGGATTAGCCTTCTTAGCGAGGTCAATCATGTGCAGCACGGTTGATAACCAAAGGAGCGGTGGTGTAGTGATTGCAGGGGTTGTTCGTGTTCTACTCGAGAGCCTCAGATCATCAACGTCGAGATCTCCACATCAATCGACTTATCTATTACCTTTCGGAAGATCAGGACTCACCTTTTTCCTATCATCCCCAATGGGATGGAAAGGTAGTGGTTTTGGAGACAAGGCGTTCATAGTTGTAGCCTTGTTGGTTGTAGTGGGTCGTGCCAGCCGTTGTGGAGGTTGAAGTGTCAACCTTTGGAATCTTCAACTTTTCTCGAAGTTTTGCCTTGAGCTGGCGAGTTTCTTCGTCATCCGTTGATTTTTCTTGGTAGACAATCATCTCCTCTTGGGTTGCTTGGATCTCATTTGTCGAGACTTCGTCATACCCCACTTCGGTCATCTTCTCTCCGAGTTATTAGACTCTTTGGGAGAGTCTTTGCTATGATACCAATTGAAAGTTGCCTAGAGGGGAGGTGAATAGGCTAATCGACCTGAAATGACTTAATAAAACAAGATCAGTACTTAGGGGGCAGACTAGTCCGGTCCAAGCGCGGACTACTCCGGTCCACCTGCAGGGAAAACCTAAAAAGTGTTTCTAATAAGTTTTAGTTGGATTTTCGTGATGCGAAAAGTGTTAGGATGATTCAATGAACCTTAACAAGTTATATAGCAAGTATGAAGCTAAGGATCACAGTGAAATGAAGACGATGAGTGAAAAACAATAAACCTAACCCTAGAAGCGATATGCGATAAATGAAAGTGAAGTACACAAGGGACACAAGGATTTTATCCCGAGGTTCGATCCCACACAAGGATCTACGTCCCCGTTGAGGAGTCCAAAAAGGACCGGGTTCAACAACCCTTCCCTCACCAAGTTTATCACAAGGGCCTAACTTGGTTCTCCAGTATCACAAGGGTGAATACAAGATTCGTTGGGGCTTCTCACAATCTGAGCCACCACAAATATGATCACAAATCATAAAGAACAACTCAAGCCACAGATCACAAAGATTCAACAAGTGCAAGAGATCAAACCGAGAGCCTAGAGCGGTGTTCTTCCTCTTCTTCACCTAACCAAACCCTAATCCACACAAGAATTAGTTTTAGAGGGAAGGTAGGCAAGAGAGAGGCTTTTGGAGGCTCAAAGTTTGTTGTGGCGGCGCTAGGGTTTCAAAGTTATCAAGAGTTGGTTCAAATGAACCCAGGGGTCCTCTATTTATAGAGGTTCCCAGCCCATACTGCCGACTTCAGCAGATGGGTGGACTAGTCCGGCCTACGGCCCGGACTAGTCCGGCCTTTGGGACCACTGACGTCCCTGACAACTGCCACACTACGCGGCAATTATCACGCTACCCGCCAAACTTCAAATTCAAATGATCACTTTAAAACAAACTAGTCCAGTCCAAACCAGACTAGTCCGATCTCACACAGAACCTTTTGTTCTGTGTGAAAACGGACTAGTTTGGAGACCAAAGACTAGTCCGGCCCCCCAGGACGGACTAGTCCGACCTCCCAGACCTAGTCGCTGAAGCACCTAACTTTCACCAATCCGGACTAGTCCGGCCCCCAGGGCGGACTAGTCCGATCTCAGTCAGGACCTCTTGGTCCAGACTAAAACGGACAGGTCCGGGGTTTTGGGACTTAGTCCCGAAAACCCACTCCATGACTACCCCGGACTAGTCCGTCCCACTACGGACTAGTCCGAAGTCAGTCAGACCCATCTGGTCCGCCTGAAAACGGACTAGTCTGGCCAGGAGCGGACTAGTCCGGCAACCAGCACGGACTAGTCCGGCCACTCCCACCAGACTACTCTAACACTCTTCTCTCAATAGGTTTTGATCTCTAAACCGCTTTGAGCTCCCAACTTGATCTCAATACACTTTACGCACACATCCTCATACATACACGGCTAGTCTAAACTCGACACGCTAGAAACCCTAGTTTCTTTTTTTCGAGTCGACACCGCTGTTTTCATCCTTTTCCTTTTTGAGGGTTTGTGTTTCCACTTGAGTACACACATGTGCTTAAGATCACTGAGCTCATTAGTTACTTAATTGTCGTCATCAATCATCCAAAACCCACGGGGATCCTAGATGCACTTTCAACGTGGGGCCTTCGGAGGTCTTCAACTCGGATAGGTGGAGTTACTTTGCACTCTTTGCAGTTCCAAGGGGTATCCGGTACGCAGGGTACCGACAGCGGCAATAGAGCATCATCCTCATGTCGGGATTCCAGACCATCGCCTCTGATTGGCAAGCGGGTGATTAAGATTGTCGTCCGATAGAGTTGGTCCTTGACCTCCCATTCGAATGTGCACATTGTGTTAGATTGAGGTTTGGCGCGAAGACGGCCATAGCTGAGGCGGTAGTGTGATTCCTACTTCCTTCAACTGGCCCGCATCCCTGGAGGAGCATATATCTTTGCAACACGAGATTGTTAGGTCTAAGGATTCTTAGATGTTTAATCTAGGTGTTGCATAATCATATTGCTTAGGCATAATTAACATTAAGGCATGATCAATCAATCAAACATGACATGACTACCTAGAGTATTGACTAGATCATGATTAGAGGAAGAACTAGGACATACCTCCGTTGAAGTTAGAAGTAGTAGACATTGCGACGAGGATGAAAGCTTGATGCAGTGGAGACGGGCAGGGACGTCGTCACTGGAGGTGCCGACGTCGAGGGTGAAGCCCTCGGTGTAGAGGTCGTCAATGGCGATGATGCGGAGACCTTCCCCTCGTTGTGCGCTCCTGAGAGATCAGTCGGGTGCAGGAGTGTCGGGGGGCGTTGAGGCACACGTCAATCGGATGATTGTGCGCCCGGCTACACCCTGTTAATATAGCACGTGCGAGAGGGGATCTCAACCAAAATGGGAGTCGGCTGCGCCCCCGATCAGGGCATGTGGGGGAGTGGACTAGGTGTGGTTGTTGCCCACATGAAATACGTGATCAAAACAACTAATAGAGATCACATTCAGTGTCTCACATTCACTCTTGTCTCTCAGTCATCTTTTCCCCAACCATGAAGATGCAATCTAACACATGATGATGCATGAATGATGACATGATGCTTTGACTAGGTCTGACTGGATCTCCGGATGAAAATGTAATGCAATGTTGGATGAACATTGGTGGCACCTTTGCCGATGCATACCCTAAACCCTAAAATCTCTGTTGAAGGGACTAGCGACTTTGTTCTTCGGTTGTGGTGACTCTATATATGGTTGAATAGCTCGTTGTGGTGACCCTATATATCGTGCCTCCAGTGGATCTCCTTTGTGCTCATCGTAATGTTCAGATGGAGTTGGCAGCCACGTAGTTCGTCTTGTCCCCTCCATCAACGACAACCTAGATTGTCACTGTTATTAGTGGTTTCTTTGCCTTGTCTATGATTATGGAGGTTTGGCTCAAGTGACCAAGCACGACAGGATGATGGTTATATTACCGACTTTTATGCGGTGATGGATTAGTAGCAAATATTTACGAAGATTACGGGATAACTCATTATATACTCGATGCATACGACTTCTAGTACACATATTCATGTACTAATTTTATATCTTTCTCTCTCAGTTTTTTTATGTAATAAAATAGACAAGTATGCAAATGAAAGGTTATCTAGTTTTTGGACTTGGTCTAAACGCGAACATCTCTGAAGCCGTCAGAGCTGCTCACATAATCAAGGCCCGGTAAAACCGGATTCTTAATTCACCGTTGCCGCGTCGCTTGTTGCGTCCGGCAAGTCGCGTAGATGGCCTGCACAGATAGAGACGTCCACCATTGTTAATTGCATCCTCTAGGTTGCTTGATCCTGGGTAGGTCTCATGTGCGTCTTGACTTCAAATCAGCAAGTAGTTTATGATGTGGATGAAGACAAGACTTATCTTCTTGTGTCTTTGCCTTATCGACAATTCCAAAGTTTATGGTGTGCTTCTTCCAATTCAAATTACTTATCAGTCTTTAATTTAAAAATAAACTAAAAAGTGACAAGTAATTTAGTACGAACATAGTAGTAGTACAAGGTTGACCATGTGTGTAAACGCCTGTACATCGTCCATTTGTTTCCTTCTCCGCGACCAATGGGCCGCACCAACCCGTACATATACTGCTAACAATCTTGACCGACCTGTGAGAGATCCATGGCGCCATCCAGTGCTATGCAGTTCTCGGTCCTCCTATGCTTAGCAGCAGCATCGGAGCTTTTCACAGTCATCCATGGCCAGCAGTTGGATTCTACAGGTAAAATAATGCGCTTCATTAACGAGCTTGTTTCTCGGCGCCAAGTTGCCATGGCAGAGCTCTGATCTCGTTTCCTCGGCCAGGTTTCATCAGCATCGACTGCGGCATCAACTCAAACCGGACGTACTCCGACCAGTCTAGCGGCCTGCGCTACGTCTCCGACGCCGGCTTCACTGACGCGGGCCTCAACGCCGGCGTCGTACCTCCCTATGACAACCAGAACATGGCCGAGCGGTTCCGCACTGTCAGGTACTTCCCCGACCAAGAGCGGAGCTGCTACACGCTCCAGCCAGTCACATCGGGCGGCAAGTACCTCGTCAGGGCCACCTTCTACTACGGCAACTATGACGGGCTGGACAGGCTCCCCGCCTTCGACCTCCACCTCGGCGTGAACCGCTGGGCCACCGTGAACGTCACCGCCGCCGGCGACCAGTACATCCTCGAGGTGGTGGCGGTGTCGCCAGCCGATTCCTTGCAGGTGCGTTCGGAAGCAAATCCTCTGCTACACTGCAGCTGGTATGTGAGTGGAGGAAGCATGGGCCTACATGTCAACTGCAGTAACTGAACTGTAGTTACTGCAAAGATTTTAATCCGTTCCTCATCTGTGATCGCAATCAGTTCGCCGACTCTGAGAATGAAACATGCAGAAAAATGCTTCGGCCATTTTCCAATATTCGACGTGTAGGAAATTCGATCCAATCCTAATGGACAAAATTCAGTTTCTTTATTGTATCCCTTTGACCTGATAGAAAAGGGTGCAAAATTTGTTCTGACATAGAATGGTTCGAGATTTGGGACGTGTTTGATTTATTTACTAAGGTTGCCACCTTTTGTCGTATTTTTTTTTGTCAAACTTGACTAAAATTAGGTGCTAACAATTTTTCAACCACAACTTGATAAACTTATGAGAATCTTGCATGCCACAATTTTTGAGTCGTTATTATGTGGAACTTAGTTAGATACTCCTTTCATCCCAAATTACTTGTCACTCTCTAATTCAAAAATGAACTAGAGAATAACAAGTAATTTGGGATGGAGAGAGTAGATATCAATCTTGTTACAATTGTGACTATGAACCAATTATATGATTAAGATGGTCAAACTTGAGTAACCTTAGGTGTAATAAAAAGTGTGGCAACTTATGGCTTGAAACCAAACTAAGTCCTTGATCTGTTATTGTATGCCCTTATGCTTGACTCTGCTCCACTTTAGACTTGACGTGTGACATTGTAAATTCCACTCTTTCCTTCTGCGCACCAAGTAAGAACCTCGAAAGAGTGGAAGGAATTAGTCCATAGCATAAGCAGGTTGCAGAATAAACCTTTTCTTCAGTAGGCATTTAAAGAAGATAGCCCACAGCAATCGAAGAAGCGTGTATGACCTCAGATTAGCAGACAAAACAAGCAATTTGAACAACATTTTCGTCTTGAATCCAAGATGAATTGGAGTTCTGTCCCTTGTGTTAATTAGAGTATATTTACATGTTACGTAGACTTCATATCTATCTCTCTCTCTCTTTTACACACACACACACATATATATATATATATATATATATATATATATATATATATATATATATATAAGATGTATATTTGACAGACTATACTTATTCGATGTGCTACATATATATCATATATATATATATATTACAAGTAGATTTGATAGAATAGACAAAATATCATATATATTAATCAACACCCATCATCTATTACATTCAGTTTATCATGATATCATGAGTTTTATATTAAAGACCTAGACCTTCCGGCATCCTCACCGCGTCGCCCTCGGTATACATCGATCTTCGTCGAGGTAGTGCCCCCACAGTTAGATTTACGATCAATATTTTGATTTGCCACCATTGTCGTGGTCTTTTATTTTATCCGATCATCGATCGGGGAGTGAGTCGTCCACCACTCGTCAACACCACATGGCTCTCCTTCGACAGTGGGTTTATAAAATTAAGACACGCTCTGATAGTTCTTTTGAATGTTATAAGGTTCGGTTAGTCGCCCGTCGTTTCTAGCAGGAACATGATCGTGACTATGATGAAACTTTTGCTCCTGTTGCTCACATGATCAATGTTCGCACTCTTGTTGTGACCTTTGTTTGTGAGTGTTTCATCTCACAATTTGATGTGAAGAATGTCTTTCTTAATGGCGATCTGCGTGAGAGGGTTTATATGCAGGTATTCTGTTCCTGAGGATATGATTTGTCGTCTTCGTTGCTCCCTATATGACCTTAAGCAAGCTCATCGTGCTTGAGTTCAGTAGTTTACATCTGTGATCACTGTTGTTGATTTCTCTACCAGTGGTCATGATCCTGCACTTTTCGTGCATACTTCGTCTCGTGGTTGAACTATTTTTCTTCTCTATGTTAATGATATGACCATCATTGGAGAAGACCCTGAGTATATAACCTTCATGAAGGTTAATCTCATTCTTATATCAAATTTTGGTCCTCTCCGTTATTTTCTTGGAATTAAGGTTTGCTCTACTTCTGAGAGAATCTATCTTATTGATCGAGCTTCTCTTACCGATCACCAGGTTGTTGAGACTCTCATGAAGCTCAATGTTCATCTTCAAGCTACTGATGGTGAGACTCCGGATGATCCTACTCGTTATTATCATATTATAGAAAGTCTAGCTTATCTTGGTGTCACTCGTCTTGATATTTCAGATTTTGTTCATATTCCAAGCTAGTTTGTTTTGGCTTCCATCTAGACCCACTATAATCACTTACTTAGTGTTTTGCATTATCTTCGTGTGACTATTTCTCGACGCTTGTTCTTTCCACGCTCTAGCTCCTTACGACTCAAGGCATATTGTGATGCTAATTGGACCGGTGATTTCTCTGATCGTCGATTCCTTTTTGCTTATTGTATTTTTCTTGGTGGTTCTCTCATTACTTGAAAGACTAAGAACTAAGAAGCAGATAGCAGTTTTTCGTTGGAGTGAAAAGACTGAGTTGTGTGTTATGACTCTTGTTCTTGCAGAGGCTACTTGATTACGGTGGTTGCTTGAGGATTTTGATATTTTTGTATCAATCCCGACTTCTCTTTTGTCTGATAGTACAACTGCTATCAGCATTGTTCGTGATCCGGTCAAGCATGAGTTTACTAAGCATATTGATTTTGACGTTTATTATACACGAGCACAAGTATAAGATAATGTTGTTGACCTTCAGTATGTGGCTTCAGAACTTCAGTTGGTTGAATTCTTCACAAAGGCATAACTCCAAGCCCAACATAGATCTTATCTCTTCAAACTCGGTGCTCATCCACCTTGAGTTTGAGAGGATGTCAATATATATATATATATATATATATATATATATATATATATATATATATATATATATATATATATATATATTAGTTTGTATTTCCCATTGTATAAGAGATTTTATGCATATTTGTAATCTGTTGTATCTGCATATATTCGGACCTATTGCCCCATAAGTTATACAAGTGCTATTCATAACACAATCAACACCCATCATCCATTACATACTCTGTTCCTATCACCTTGAACCCCAAAAAAAACTTTGTTTCAAAAGGATTGTCACTTACTTTACAATAATCTGTCTTCTCCAAAGATCATTGAAGACTTTTTTAACTAAGTGGAAACCATCTGGCTCCACAGCGATTCAGAAGTATATTTTCCAAGAAATGTACAGTTTTTGGATAAGAAAACTATCATGTGGATGTTCATTTGATAAATGTGTACAGGTGTGCCTGGTGAACACGGGAATGGGTACACCATTCATTTCTGGACTTGACCTGAGGCCGCTCAGGTGGACCATGTACCCGGAGGCTACCATGAACCAGTCGCTGCTGCTTCTCACCCTTCCCCCGCCGCTGCTTAACATCTTGCCCCCGCAATTAATCACATTCGGTTTCAACCGATACCACTTCTCGCCAGCAGGTGACCCAGTCGTTAGGTGAGCGTGACCTTCAGCCTGTTTTGCAGAGAAGCTTCATTTGGAACAAACATTCAACTGTTAATTTCTGTGCATTTTATCTGATATCGATTTGGTTTCTTGAAAACAACAGGTACCCCTATGATCTGCACGACCGCCTCTGGCAAAGGTTCGTCACCCTTGCTCCATGGACCAACATAACCACCTCAGCCACCGTCAACATCTCAAACGTCAGCAGCTTTGACAAGCCAACGGTCATACTGAGCAATGCTATTACTCCGGTGAATGGAACCCGTATTGACTTCATATGGAGTCCGAATTCCTTTATAGACAATGATAACACAACATACCTCGTGTTGTTGTACTTTGCGGAGTTACAGCTACTGCGAAGCAACGCAGTGAGGCAGTTTGATATCCTCGTTGACAATGTTACATGGAATGGCAGCCAGGGCTTCACACCGAAGTACCTCTCTGCAGTTGTGATGAAGAGGATGGTGCAGGGGTCAGGCCAACACATCATCTCGCTTGTTGCCACACCAGATGCCACTCTTCCACCCATCCTAAATGTATTCGAGATATATTCAGTAAAACCAATGACTGCGGTTGCAACAAATGATGCGGACGGTATTTTTCTAACACCCTCTCCGTCAAAGTTCTGTAGTTACCTTGTCAATTTGATGGACATATGTTGATTGCAAGCAAGCAGAATTCCTTGCATTGACCTGTGTATTTGATGATTTTGACAGAGTTTTAAATCTCAGTGAGAATTCAAATAGAATTTTGAATGATCATTCACCCCAAAATCACAATGCATGACTTCAGAATTACCTTTTTATTCATATGAACAGCCAAGGCAATGCTGACTATTCGCACAAAGTATGGACTGAAGAAAAACTGGATGGGTGATCCTTGTGCACCACAAGCATTTGCTTGGGATGGCCTGAACTGTAGTTATCCTTCATCTGGCCCAGCATCCGTAACAGCCCTGTAAGTACTACACTTAGAAGTATTTCACAACAATTACAAAAGGTATTATGGACTAACAATTAACATGGATGATTGACCTGAAAAAACTAAAATACAATGTGTGCTCTCACTAAAAAACTAAAATCAAGTCATCGGATCGGGTGTGGGTCAGCCCCACGGGTACAAAAGTCTACCCGAACCCGCACCCGCCGGATGCCAAACCTCACGGGGACCCGAACCCGCGGGTCTGATTGCCATCCCTAGGTTTAACCTACATTTGGTTGTGCTACAGGCGCTTATCATCTAGTGGGTTATCTGGATTAGTTGATGCTTCTTTCAGTGATCTGAAGTCCCTGCAAGACCTGTATGTGCCCGATATCATCGCTCTGAATTCTAAATTCTGAATTTCATAACCACCCAAGGTTCTAACCTATGCCTTGAATATGGAAATAGTATTTTTTTTTCGATAAAGGACACTTTGTTAAAATCAAAAGCATCAAGGTGATAGAAAAGAATTTGTACCCAATTGAAATAGTAATTATGCTTGCATAAACTTGAATAGTAATCAATTACATATATAACTTCTGTACATCAGTCCCTCATGTCTGTTACCGCTTTCATGAGTTATGAAATTCCAGGGACTTGTCCAATAACAATTTGTCTGGTTCGATTCCTGATTTTCTAGCGCAAATACCATCACTCCGAGTCCTGTAAGTATCTACTTACAACTTACAAGAATTCATTTTTTTATAAATAAGAAGTTTAATATATCAAACAATTACTTGGTTTCTGCAGTGATTTGTCAAATAACAAATTCAGTGGATGGGTTCCTGCAGATCTACTAGAAAAGAATGAAAAAGGATATCTTGTGCTAAGGTTTACAGCATGTAGTTACCTTATTATCCTGAAGTTCATTCAATTCAATGATGTTCTTTTGAAAATGATTATGTACACACAATTGTTGATCTGAACCCTGTAACTTTAATCAAAATACATTGCCACAATTTATTTTTCCAAATTTACTGATTCAGATTTTGTTGCTTCAATGGTAGGATTGATAACAATGCAAATCTCTGTGACGATGGTGCTTCTAAATGCAACTCGGAGAACAAGAAAGTCAACATAACACTTGTCATTGCAATAGCTATTCCAATAGCAGTAGCTACTCTACTGTTTGTGGCAGCATTTCTGATCCTTTGTAGAATGAGAAAAAAACAAGGTAACAGTTCATTAAGGGGATCGTTAAATCTGCATTCTGAAGTTTGATAATACATACTCTGGTTTGATTATAGACACCCCAACGATATTTGAGAACAGACAGTTCACATACAAGGAGTTGAAGCTCATGACATCTAACTTCAGAGAAGAAATAGGGAGAGGAGGCTTTGGTGGTGTGTTCTTGGGATATTTGGAGAATGGAAGTCCATTTGCTGTGAAAATGCGTTCAAAAAAATCCTCCCAAGGGGCTAAGGAGTTTTTAGCTGAGGTAGGCTGAGCAGCTGTTTTTTCAACTTTCTGTGCATTTGAAACTGAAGAAAAAGCTTTAATAATTCCTAAATATCACAGGCTCAACACTTGAGTAGAGTTCATCACAGAAACCTGGTTTCCTTGATCGGATTTTGCAAGGACAAGAAACATCTGGCCCTTGTATATGAGTACATGAATGGAGGAGACATAGAAGATCGTCTAAGAGGTAAAGCGCAGTTAGTTGAATCAGCTCGTCCACTTATTGTTGAGTATAATAATTTCATCATTGATTTTTTGTCAAACAATTGCAGAAAGTTTGTCAGAAAATAGAATAATCTTTTCAGTTACTGGATATTTGTTTGTTTAATAAATTTGAATGGCCCACATTTATTTATCCATGCTTTGTTCGTTTAGATTCTCACTTTGACTGTGAATATTTGTGCACATGTGCCCCCTATTAAGTAATATAAGTTATGGCCAAATCAGTGGTTTCAGTTCTTCACTTCTTCTAACAAGGGACGTTTTAAAAATAGCAATGATAACATTATATATAAATATTGCCAAATTTCACTAACCTTAACCACATGTAATTTTTCTTTCTTCTCTGTACCTTGCAATAACCAATTTTTTTAAGATCACTCATTACAGGGGAGGCTTCTGCTGCTACACCCCTCACTTGGCACCAACGTCTCAAGATTGCTCTTGACTCTGCACATGGTTCGTAAAATCATACATACCTGCAAATATACTATAGTAGTAAAACATACAACGCTAATCCAGTATTATTGTCTGTAGAAATTGCATGCATATACTAACTTCCTGCTTACAGCTATTAAATTGTAGAAAAAGCACAGCCATTACCAAGTTTGGCCAGCTTACACTAATCCAATTGACAGTAATGTTAAACCAGTTTGTAGAATTTACTGATTCCTTGGTGTGTATACAGGATTGGAGTATCTACATAAATCATGCCAGCCGCCACTTATCCATAGGGATGTGAAAACAAGGAATATTCTTCTATCTGCTAATCTTGAAGCAAAGATAGCTGACTTTGGGCTCATGAAAGCATTTGCCAACGAATTCATGAGCCATGTCACCACTATGCCGGCAGGTACTTTGGGGTATCTTGATCCTGAATACTACCATACATCCCAGCTCAGTGAGAAGAGTGATGTATACAGCTTTGGAGTTGTGCTACTACAGCTTATCACAGCTCAGGAAGCAGCAGTCCCCATAAGTAACACCGAGAGCATTCATATCGCAGAATGGGTGCGCCAGAAGCTTTCAGAGGATGACATTATGAGCATAGCTGACCCAAGGATGGGAGGGGAGTATGATGTCAACTCTCTTTGGAAGGTTGTAGAGTTGGCATTGCAGTGCAAGGAGGAGCCTTCACGGACAAGACCAACAATGACTGATGTTGTGTTGGAGCTGAAAGAGTGTTTGGAGCTGGAAATATTGCATGCAATGAGCTATAGTAGCTCAGGTTCAAGTAGTGTGAACAATCAAAGTGGAAGAAGTGTCGATATACATGATGAAACTAAAGCAAATGATTGTCCCACACAGCAAGCCACACTTGAGTTGGCACAAGTACACGTTCCATCAGTAGCACATGAAGGTCCCTCACTAAGATGAGATCTACCAGTTTATATATTTTAAGGATCCAGAGTTTATATACAATGCTAGGAGTACATAATCAATAATCCGTCAAAAGGAGGCATACTAGTTTGACTAGACAGGGAAAAAAGAAAAAGGGAAATGAAGAATCAGTGATCAGTGGTCACTCTTGCCACAGTTTTCGGGTATATCATTGATGTTCAATGTAAAAAGAGGGGCAGCCCCGTGCATTGTAGCCCCCGCTTGCACAGGGTCTGGGGAAGGGTCTGAACCACTTTGGCTCTTTTGTATGCAGTCCTTCAATAAGATTTCTGCGCGAGACTGTTTCCAGGACTTGAAACCATGACCTCATGGTTACAAGGTAACAGCTTTATCGTTGCACCAGGACTACCCTTCCATAGATCTTCTACGTGAGCAAGTATATTTGTACTCCCTCTGTTTCTTTTTATTTGTCACCGGTCAGTTCAAAATAAACTAGCCGGTGACAAATAAAAAGAAACAGAGGGAGTAGTTCACAAGCTACTAAGACAGCGATCAGAAGGCGTACAAGTATCATATCACATCTTTCCAGAATAAATCAAAGACAAAACTGTGTTGTAATATCTAATATGGCACTCATATAAGAAAAATATGCAACATAAAAACAATATTGTAAGGGTAGTGCACTACAGAAAAAAGAGAATGCATTAAATATCTACCTGATGCAAACACACTCTTTGCAAATTGGCATACCTCCACGGCTCCATGTAACCATGTCCAAGTAATAAATCACATTTTTCTAGTGGGAACTTTGCTTTAACTGGTAAGTTTCTTGTTCCTTCTTTCGAAAAGAAAAAAATATCAGAAAACCTAGAAACCAGCACCTGACTCATCACAGTGCTACACAAATCCATCGAGACTGAAAAGATTATCCGCAAGCAAACAAACATCTAAAATTCGCGGACGCTCAAAGACCAGAATCGTTGTCTCATTCTGGAGCGCAAGACCGAAATCTAAGAAACAGCTTTGGGTTTCTGGCAACTGCGAACGCGCGAGAATAGACATTTGAACTGTACGAGCGGTAAAGTGTGACTCACCCGCGGCACGGACGGAGCCCTGAAACTGGCGGCGCGGGCGCGGTACAACCTCGGGCGGAGGGATGGCAACCCGCGGCGGAACGATGGCGCCGGCGAGGAGCGCGCGGGGCGCAGGGAAATCGTCGCTGCTCGGGCCGGCGAAAGGCCTCGTTTTGACGGGCCTGCTACCGCAGATACCATCTTGGAAAGCAATTAAATCCTGTATTTAACTCAAAATCGATTACTCAAGCCCCGAACTATAAAATCAGGTATTTTATCTGGTATTTTATCCCCTGAAACTATTAAAAATCATCTAAATAATGCTCCTATGGTTTCGCTGAGTAGTTTCATAGAGAATAAGTCTATTTAATGTCTCAAACTACAGATTAGATATTATTTCTCAAACTTTGCAATACCGTCTAACTCATCCTATATGCTAGTTTTGGAGGCATTTTAATCACGTTGTATTATTAAGGTGACCCCTCTTGCCAAGTTGATAAAACTGATTAGTAAAACTCACGTATAGACTGATGAGCGACCATCAGACGACGACGTAAGCAACTTTATGCCGAGGTTGTCTCGTTCTCGTTAATCCTAAGCTCGACAATAGCCACAGCAACAACGTCGTTCGTCAATCTTCACTCTGATACAATATGCACCTCTTCCTCCTCCGCCATCCCCCCGTTATCAAGTTGGATCAGACTGACTAGCGACACTGTTGTTGTCGTGGGCTAATTATCGAGATTTGACAAGAACAAAAAAGCGACATCAACATACTAGTTGCTTCTATTCACCCGTCGCCGCTCATAAGTGTATATGTGGGCTCTATTCGTTAATCTCATACACTCAGCAGTTCAGCATGACTAAATCACCCATCAAAACAGGCATGAGAGTGAAGTAGACTCTATTCATCTGCCGCCCTTCAAAATCGACCTCAACATAATTGTTTCTATTTGTTCATTGCCGTTCCTACGCTCCTTCTCCAATTACTTCCTTCGTTTTTGAAAGTTCGTCGTTTTGTAGTTTATTTTTGAACTACAAAACGACAAACTTTCAAAAATAGAGAGAGTACATTTTACAAGATTATCCTTTGTAATATTACACATGAAGTTGGCAAGTGAAAATTTTGATCTTCACTGAGAATGTGATGTTTTCATATTCCATTTTTTTACTATCCACTGATATATTGGAATGCATCAATGCCTTATACATTAAGTCGACTGAGAAGTGCATATGACGGTCCATATCTCAAGAATTAATATATCGTGCATACCAGCTAGCAGGGTTGAAAGAAAATTGCATGCATATACATGAACGTTCGAGGAAACACACCTGAAGCTCTCGACAGAGCTGCCGGCAAGATCAAACCGTGACGTTAATGGGATATACTTTCCAGCCGGGGAGAAGCGAGATTCTTAATCAGCCATCGCCGTCGCTTTTGGTTTAGTTACTGCGTCCTGCAAGATATATAGAAATCGATCTAGTCAATTAATGGCCCTCCAACCTCCATTGTTGTTATACTTGCATTCTGGGTTACCTGATCCTTGCGCGGTTGTTGGAAGCTCATGACATGTCGTTTGTATTTAATTAGTTAGCTTTGAACGAGTGAATACGAGCTTATTATCTTCTAACATTTTTCAGACCATATTTCAACTTAGGATAATTTAAGAAACCACTACGACCATCCCAACCCTGATCTGACGACGTTGGAGAAGGTTGACCGGGTTTTATATTTAGGGACATAAGTACTGTACCGTGTAAGCAGCATTCCTGTCGATCGCGATTCAACGTACGAACCCGTACACACACAGAGTGGGAGAGATCCATGACACCATATCCGCCGCTGCTATGCCGTTCTTGCTGATCTTCGTATGGTTAGCAGCAGCAGCGGAGCTTCTCAGTATCATCCATGGCCAGCCCGATGCTCGAGGTACGTAGCCGCTTAAGCTTCTTCGTGAACTCTCTCCCCTTGTCCTATACAGTACGTTCGACGCCGAGCTAGGCTCGAGCCGGGAGCTCTGCTGCCCGGCCTGATCGCGCGTATCCATGCATGGCTGCCATATATGCAGGTTTCATCAGCATCGACTGCGGCATCGCCGCCGACGCGGCGTACCGGGACAAGGACACCCGTGGCCTCCTCCAAGTCCCCGACACCAACTACACCGACGCGGGGCTCAACGCCGGCGTCAGGCCGCCGTACGGCTGGAGCGAGGTGTACCGAACGCTTCGGTACTTCCCCGACGACGGCGCGCGGAGGAGCTGCTACACGCTTCGGCCCGTCGTGCCGGGCGGCAAGTACCTCGTGAGAGCCAGATTTTACTACGGGAACTACGACGGGCGGGGCAGGCTCCCTGTCTTTGACATCCACATCGGCGTGAACCGTTGGACCACCGTGAGCATCGCCTCTGACGGCGGCAGGCATGCCATCGAGGCGGTGACAGTCTCGCCGGCCGACTTCTTACAGGTTTGTCTTCCTGCTGCCATGTTTGTTACTCACTGGGTTTTATTAATTAACTGGTGGTGACAGAAGGTTTTACTTTTACCCAGCAAGAATAGCAAAAAAAAAAAAAAAGGTTTTACCCAGCAAGAGGCTAAATTCACTTGGACATAATAAGCTAATGGTTTCTGTTTGTGTCCATAGCAACAAATAACAAAACAAAATAAGCACAACCTCCGCGGCAAAGAAAAAAAACTATTATTTGGTGGGAGTTGCTAATTATCACACACATAAAATTAGCATCACCTTTCAACCATTATCCTTAGGCCTCTTTGGTTGAGTTCTACAGAGCTGATTCTTGACAAGGATCATGCGAGTAGTGTCAAACATTGTTTTTGAGGAGAAGTGATTTTGTGTAATGAACTAAGGAATTTAGAGCTGAAAATAATAGCTTCTCTTGATTCTCTAAAGTGATTATTTATTCTGATCGTAAGAGTTTATTTTAGACAATTATTGAAAATTACTTTAAAACCACAAAAAATCATTTTATCAGATAATCAGAAGTGAATCCGAAAGAATCAAGTGGTGGTGAAGCTCTACAAGTCATCGAACGACCACAAGTTATAATTTTTAAATAGTTAATACATCAACATTTTTTCTATATTTTAATATACAATCCTATAAAATAAAAAAGTAATAATAAACACACAAATTTTAAAATGGATCTGATGGCTCAGAACATAAGACCCCGTTGTTTGATTGGTCGCATTGTGAACCTTTCGCTTTCGGTGCCAACGTAACTATCAGCTGAGGACGGGCCTGTGGCCCGGTAACAGTGGGAGCGAGGTTGCTCCAGGGGTTCGCACCTACTCCGCGCGCGTGGGTATTGATGGAGTGATCTGACTCCGGAGGAAAGAACCATGGCTATCAGCTCGAACCTAATCTACCAGCTATACGTTACTATGTACTACTCGCTTCGTTCTCAGATATTGATGGCTTGTGAGTATCTATCATGATGAACTCATAATAATTGTGGTGGTGGCTAAAAGTCCCATCAGTCTACGTAGGCACCGGTTTGGCAAACCAAATCAACGCTAGGAACCGGTCCAAAGGTTTATGGACCCAATTTGTTCATTAGGTGAGCCAGAGGAAAATCCACTGCAGATTAAAAAGTTCTCCTATAGAAGAAAAAAACAAAGTTTTATTTAGAGACGTACGTACCCAGGGTTGAAACCTTCCAAACATTACGAAGGCTGATTTGACATGCAAGTCGCAAGTGTGGAGAATTTACCACTACGCCAGACCCGTCCATCCATAGAGAAAAATCCCCTGCTAATTAAAAAGTTTTCCTACAGAACCAAATGCACAAATTTTTAGTACAGAGCAAAAAACTCGACGTAGTTAAAAGGCCAAATCGCTTAGAAAGTTGGAGGATATAGGTTCACACTTTCAGAGTTTATGGGTAAAGTCTAACGATCGGTTTTATATTATGGTCTCTTCGTCTCCAAAAATTTATCATTCTTTAATTCATTTCTGAATTAAAGAATGACAAACGTTTGGAGGTGGGAAGAGTACTAAGAAGAAAAATATTCAATGTCCTAATCACTTCACTTAATTGGCATGTGCATGTACAGGTTTGCTTGGTGAACACAGGGTCGGGTACACCATTCATCTCTGGGTTAGAGCTGAGGCCGCTTGGGGCGACCATGTACCCGGAGGCCACAGCCAACCAGTCGCTGCTGCTTCTCAGGCTTGCTCGGCCATCGTTAACAAATTACAGTATGAACCGATATCATTTCTGGCCAACTGGTTTCTTCAGGTGAGTGATCGGTTGGACTACCTGATGTGTGCAAACATGTGTGCTGCTGATACTTAGTCTCTTGCAAAGAAGCTTCATTTGTAACCAACATTCAGTGGTGGTTACTTCCTCCTCACACCACTTTGGTTTTTTGAAACAATAGGTACCCGATTGATCCCTACGACCGAACCTGGCAAAGATACAAAGATCCTGCATGGACAAACATAAATACCACAGCCACTGTAGATGTCAAAAATACCAGCAACTTCGACAGGTCAAACAAGATACTGCAGGGCGCTACCACTCCAATAAACGGAACCCAGATGGACTTCACATGGAGCTCAGATCCCGACCTGAACGATGAAAACACAACTTATCTTCTGTTGCTCTACTTTGCAGAGTTAGAAAGACTGCCAAGCGATGCCCTGAGGCAATTTGATATCCTTGTCGACAACGCTACATGGAATGGCAGCAGACGCTACACCCCAAAGTACCTCTCTGCAGAGGTTGTGAAAATGACTGTGCAGGGGTCGAGACAACATGTTGTCTCAATTGTTGCCACGCCGGATGCCACTCTTCAACCCATCCTGAACGCATTTGAGATATATTCAGTAAAACCAATGACTGAGCTTGCAACAAATGAAGCTGACGGTATCTGCTACAAACATTCACTTTTTCAAAGTTCTACCAGTCATATGCATCCATCAGCACTAAATTGCTTTGGCACCGATAAGTAGGATCCAGAGTTCCTTGCATTGACCTGTCTATTAGAATATTAGTTAACGGTTTTACTCTCAGTTAGAATTTACAGCGTTCAAGTTTGATCGATAATAGATCTCAACTTATCAAAGCATAATTTCGGAGTACCTTTTATTTTTCACCTATGAATAGGCAGGGCCATGATGAAAATTCGTGAAATGTATGAACTGAAGAAAAAATGGATGGGTGATCCTTGTGTACCTAAATCATTTGCTTGGGATGGCCTGAACTGCAGTTATCCTTCATCAGGTCCTGCATCAGTAACAGCCCTGTAAGTACTACACTTTCAAAACGCATTACTTTACTAGAGTAACTTGAATGCTTGATCTCAAATAATAAAAATAATGCCTGTTTTTCCATTCCCTGTTTGATGTGTTACAGGCACTTATCATCTAGCAGGCTGACCGGTGAAATTGATGCTTCTTTTGGCGATCTAAAATACCTAAAATACCTGTAAGCACAAAAAGTCATTGTACACGTGCTTTGAATTCTAAATTACGAATGTCATACCAACTAAAATTCTCCCTTCTGTACCTTCAAATAATAAAATATTGAGATAAAAAAATTGCTTCAAGAAATTCGAAGACCAACAGGGTTTGACCCTGCTTTTCATTGAAAGCATAACTCCCTTGTTGGGTTACCAGCTTACATTACAGTTCCTGCTAAGTAGGAGGTTAGGCCACCTTCATTCCAAGATCTAGATTAAAAACATAACACTTCTAGAGATGTTTATTACAAGTTTTTTACAAACTATACTGTTGACTATTCTGCCGTGGATAGGAGAGAGTGGAAACTAGCAATCCATGTCAGAACCTTGATTTGGCTGCCCACTTTTCCACCATAAACTTTCTCTATTCTTATCTTCATTTCTCTTTTTTCTTGGTCCTTCTGGGTTTCATATCTTTAGCATTCCCCAACTTGCTTGAGATTAAAGGCTCTGTCGTTGTCATCATCGTTGTTGTTGATTGTTCACTACTCTCCATCCTATTACCAACAGAAACTCAAAGTAACAATTGGAGGCTGATTAGAGTTTCATTGATAGAGTTTAGGGGTACATATATAGAGCCCTGATGGGCTGGATACAATGGGCCTAGCCCAGTACACAAACTGTCTAACACCCCCCCGCAGTCCCAACATCTAGCCAGGGCAGATGTTGAGACTGGACCTAAACTCGGAGAACACCGACGAAGGGAGGCCCTTCGTGAAGATGTCGGCGAACTGCGACGTCGTCGGGACGTGGAGGACCCGAACCTCGCCACGAGCAACCCGCTCACGAACAAAATGGAGATCGATCTCCACATGCTTCGTGCGCTGATGCTGGATGGGGTTGGTGGAGAGGTAGACGGCGCTGACGTTGTCGCAGTACACCAGTGTGCTCTGAGTGACTGGAGAGTGGAGCTCCTGAAGGAGCTGCTGGAGCCAGGAGGTCTCGGCCACCCCGTTTGCCACGGCGCGGTACTCCGCCTCGGCACTCGAGCGGGACACCACAGGTTGCCGCTTCGAGGACCAGGAGACGAGGTTGCCGCCCAGGAAGACGGCATAGCCAGAGGTAGACCGACGGGTGTCTGGGCACCCTGCCCAGTCGGCGTCGGTGTAGACAACCAGCTCGGAGGCTGAGTCACCCCGAAGGAGAAAGCCGTAGTCGAGGGTGCCGCGCAGGTACCGAAGGATCCGCTTCACCGCAGTGAGATGCGGCTCCCTCGGATCATGCATGTGAAGGCACACCTGCTGGACGGCGTAGGAGATGTCCGGCCTGGTGAAGGTGAGGTACTGGAGAGCACCTGCAAGACTCCTGCACACTGTAGGGTCAGCGACAGGGGCACCGTCAGCGGAGGAGACCTTCGCCTGGGTATCCACCGGAGTGGAGCACGGCTTGCAATCAGCCATGCTCGCTCGCTGGAGGACGTCCAAGCAGTACTGTCTCTGGTGGAGGAACAAGCTACCCGGTCTGTGCTCCACCGTCACGCCCAGGAAGTGGTGGAGTCGGCCTAGGTCCTTCATCGCGAACTCCCGCTGCAAGGCGGAGATCGTGCGCTGAAGGAGGACCGGACTGGACGCTGTGAGGACGATGTCATCGACGTAGAGAAGAAGGTACACTGTGTCCCCCTCACGGCTGTAGATGAAGAGCGAGGTGTCCGCCTTGGCCTCGGCGAAGCCAAGCGAGGCCAGGAAGGAGGCGAACCGGCTGTACCAAGCCCGGGGCGCCTGCTTGAGACCGTGCAGGGACTTGTTCAGCCGGCAGACCATGTCTGGGCGAGCTGAATCAACGAACCCTGTCGGCTGACAGCAGTACACCGTCTCCGTCAGCGTGCCGTGGAGAAAGGCGTTCTTGACATCCAACTGGTGGACAGGCCAAGAACGCGAGAGAGCCAGCGACAGGACGGTCCGAACCGTCGCCGGCTTCACCACGGGACTGAAAGTCTCGTCGTAGTCGACGCCAGGCCGCTGAGTGAAGCCGCGAAGAACCCACCGAGCCTTATACCGCTCGAGGGACCCATCCGCCCGCCGCTTATGCGTGAACACCCACTTGCCCGTGACAACATTGCCACGACCAGGACGAGGAACCAAGTCCCAGGTCTGGTTGGCAAGTAGGGCCGCATACTCTTCTTCCATAGCCCGACGCCAGTGAGGATCGGCGAGGGCACTACGGACAGAAGAGGGGATGGGTGAAACGGCCGAAGAGGAAGGCGGTGAGGAGGTCGGCAAAGAGAGGACCACCCCGTAGAACCGCTCCACCGGTCGGAGGACCCCAGCCGCCCGACGAGTCACCATCGGGTGGACGTGACTAGGGTCTCGGTGGAGCAGTGAGGGGTGGTACACCGGAGGCTCCGGGTGGGAGGGGGCCGGTACGCCAACCCGCACTCGTCGCTGATAGACAAGGGCAGGGTCGGCGTAACGCAACGCCGGGGCCGCGCGTGGCGCGGGGGGCGACGTCGGGAACGCCGGGGCCGCGCGTGGCGCGGGAGGCGGCATCGGGGACGCTGGGGCCGCGCGTGGCGCGGGAGGCGACGTCGGGGACGCCGGGGACGCGCGTGGCGCGGGAGGCGACGTTGGGGACGCCGGGGACGCCGGGGCCGCGCGTGGCGCGGGAGGCGACGTCGGGGACGCCGGGGCCGCGCGTGGCGCGGTAGACGGCGTCGGGGACGCCGGGGCCGCGCGTGGCGCGATAGACGGCGTCGGGGACGCTGGGGCCGCGTGTGGCGCGGTAGACGGCGTCAGGGACGCTGGGGCCGCGCGTGGCGCGGGAGGCGGCGTCGGGGACGCCGGGGCCGCGCGTGGCGCGGGAGGCGGCGTCAGGGACGCCGGGGCCGCGCGTGACACAGCGGGCACCGGAGCCGCGCGCTCCTGGGCGCGTGGGTGACCTGCAGGGGGTAAAACACAAGGTCGCTGGATGGACACGACCTCAAGGTCAGTGGGAAACAGGGAATCCAACTCAACAACAGAGTCGGGGGACGAAGCGGAGAAGGGGAAGGATGACTCGTCGAAAACAACGTGACGAGAGATCAAGACACGACGGGTAGCAAGGTCAAGGCACCGATACCCCTTATGATCAGGGGAGTATCCAAGGAAGACACACCGGGTGGAACGGGGCGCAAGCTTATGGGGTGTGGTGGCGGAAAGGTTAGGGTAGCAAGTGCACCCGAACACTCGAAGGTGGTCATAGAGGGGAGTGGTGCTGAAAAGGGCGAAGTGAGGGGTGGGGGCACTAATCGCCTTCGTAGGGAGGCGATTAATGAGGAGAGTAGCGGTGTGGAGTGCCTCAGCCCAGTACCGAGCAGGAATGGAGGCCTGAAACATCAGGGAACGCATAACATCATTAGTGGTACGAATCATGCGTTCAGCCTTGCCATTCTGAGGAGAAGTGTACGGGCAGGACATGCGCAACTGAACACCGCGAGAGAGAAGAAAGTCACGGAACGCGGAGTTGTCAAACTCGCGTCCGTTATCGCACTGGATGGCTCGAATAATGAGGCCGAACTGGGTGGACACCCAAGCAAAGAAGTGAGAGAGAGTGGCGAACGTGTCGGACTTCTGACGCAAGGGAAAAGTCCACGAGTAGTGCGAAAAATCATCAAGTATCACCAAGTAATACTTATATCCAGAAACACTGATGACAGGGGAAGTCCAAAGATCACAGTGTATCAAATCAAAAATCCGCTCAACATGAGTAACAGAGTGCGGAAATGGAAGCCGAACATGGCGACCAAGCTGACAACCATGACACAAAGACTCATGAGTACCCCTAGTACACGAAATCACTGAGCTACTAGACAACTTAGACATGACATCAGCACTAGGATGGCCAAGCCGGCGGTGCCAAGTCGTGGAAGAAGTTGTCGTAGCCAGGGCAAAAGGTGAAGTCGAAGCGGAAGCGGGAAGACGAAACGTGTACAGGGGCCCCGAACTCTCACAGCGGTGAAGAAGACGCCGGGTAGTAAGATCCTTCACAGATAAACCAAAAGGATCAAACTCAATAGAAACATGGTTGTCAGTGGTAAAGCGATGAACAGAAAGAAGATTGTGAATGATGTTAGGAGCAACAAGACATCACGAAGCTGGAAAGAACCCGACGAGCCCAAGTCACCTACTGAGGTGACTGGAAGAACAGACCCATTCCCAACAACGATAGATGAAGGATGGAAAGGGCGGGAAGGGTGGGAAGAAGAGAGTATACCAGCGTCGGGGGTGGTGTGGTACGAGGCTCCGGAGTCGGCGACCCAGTCAGCACCTGGCGGAGTAAGGGCCATCGTGCTGAAGGAGGAGGCCAGTGACTGACGGTCCCACCCGTCAGGAGTGGAGTGTGGCGCCGAGGACTCAGAACTCAGGCCCCAGTGACCGGAGGGTCCAGCCATAGGGTAGCCCGACCCGCCAGTGGGCGCAGTCCACGGTCCACTGGCCGAGTAGGCAGTACCGCCGTACGCGGGAGTGGTCACGTAAGCAGCCTGAGGGCGCGCCAAGCGTGGTGGAGAAAGACCCGGAGACGGTCCAAGCCACATGGCAATCTGGCCAGTCCACGGGTTATAGGGTGTGGGCCAGGATGGCAGAGCACCCGAACCCGTAGTGTTGGGTTGATGTCGGTTCACCCTGAGAAAAGGAAAAGCAAAAGGAATAAGTGAAAAAGGAAAAAGGTAAAAGATAAAAGAAAAGGTAAAAGGGGAGTCCGTAACTGACTCCCCAGATCCACCACGATCGGAGGTGGGAGAGACCAACTGGCTCGGTCCCCTGCCGTATAGCTCTATAAAAGCTAAAGGTGATTAAGTGCTAATCACGTTCTAAACACTACTAATCACGAGATCCAAAACCGATCAAAAAGAGAGCTTTCACGATGGGAAGATCCGAGCAGCTCCAAGCCCCGCAATGGCGACCAACGGATCCTCGTCATCATGTAAGTGTGCTAATCCCCTCTCTGATGATGTTTATTAGGTGCATAAACAGTGATTAAGGTTCATGTTTAATGTTTATGCCTAAAGACTAAAACTAACAATGGTAATCAGAGCCACCTTAATCATATTTATGCCTATTAAGTTTTTTATGCCTCTGTCTTGGATTAGCCTCTGGAGGATTGATTAAGGCAAGATTAAGTAGAATCCCCAAATCCCAAAACCCTAGCAGCCAAAAATCAGAGCCCCAAATTTCGGATCAAAATGACAGACTTAATGAAATCAAGTAAATCACTTATCTTATAATTAGTGAAGTCACTACTCCTTTTGGAATCCTCGTTGTCACCTGTTGCCCGAAAGGCACGCCACTGCTAGCCATAGCAGGGCCCTTGATGAATACCTGCATACACATGCGCATGCAAATCACGTAAGCAAGCTAGCAGGCTGCATTCACGTCGCCGAAAACCTGTACGTTTTGGCTCTGCCGCATGAGCGCTTCCTGGATCCCGGCCGCACCGTGTGGGGACGCGGACGCAGCATCCCGAATGGCGGCTTAAGCCGCGGGCACCGGCCCCGAGCGTTGGCCACTCGTTCCTGCCGCTCGGTCCTACGCGCGCCGCGCACTGGCCGCGCCATGCGCCAGCCGCCGCGGCCGCAGGAGCTCCCCTCTTCTCAGATCCCTTTTTTTCGGGGCTGAAGTGAGGAAATGGTCTAGGGTTTTCTAGGGCTCCCGGTTTTTGTTCCACCGCAAGTATTTTTTGGCCGTTCGATTTCTTCATGCGGCCAGGATTAAGCGGCGGCTTTTGGGCCACTGGGCTGCACGTGCGAGGGGATGGAAAGGCTAATGGGCCGCATCTGGCCATGGGCTTCGGCCCAAGTTGTGTAACCCAACGAATATTATTTTAATATTTTATTTTTTCTTGCTGGACTGGGCTGACTGTAAAATAAAGATTGTGGCACTGTTTAATATTTTTCGCATTTTCTATTAATTTAGTGATAATTAAGTGTTTTATTTATGTTTATTCACTGTTTTAAATAGAAAATGTTTATGCCCAATATGTATGACATGTTAATGAGTCTAAATTAAATTTGAACCAACGGGATAATTTAATTTTGGATGATTTAATATGTTAATGACGTTGATCATTTTAAGCATCAATAATGATGAATTACGTTTAATATTAAGGATTGATGCTTAATTTGATAATGATGGCTTCAAAATTAATTCTGACCAACGTTGATTTAATTTTGAGTCATGTACTTATGTTTAATTACGTTATGCAATTTTATGTTATTTCTGCCCAACGGTGATGTGACATAGAATTGTATCTTATTGCATGTTTATTTATTTACTAACGTAAATTTATTTTCATGCAATTTTCTGATAATTCTCTTGTATAAATGATGACAGCCACTATGACGCCGTTTCGATATGAAAATATCGAACAACTTACGGGCAGTAACTTCCCTCGTTGAAAGACCTACGTTGAAGTGTCCTTAGGGTTTAATCAGCTGGATTATGCCCTAAGGGAAGATAAGCCTACGGCACCCACTCCTGGTGTCGAAGGATATGATGAACTCAAGAGGACTTATGAGCTTAAGTTGGAGAGATGGGAGAATTCCAATCGTGTGACTCTCCTCGTTATGAACGCCTCAATATCTCCGGATATTGCAGGTGCCCTTCCAAAGAAAGATACCGCTAAAGAATTTCTTGCTGCGGTGGAGGAGCAATTCCAAGGCTCCGAAAAGATTTATGCTCATGAGCTTTTTGCGAAGCTTCTTGAGAAATACACTATGGATGGGAATGTGAGGAGCCACATATTAAGGAAGGTGCATGCATCTTCAAAACTTAAGTCTTTGAAATGTGAATTAAGTGAGAATCTTCTGATTATTATGATATTGGAATCTCTCCCAAGTGAGTTTGATCAATTTAAGATCAACTACAACTCCCTGAAGGAAAAATGGTCACTTGCTGAGATGACTCCTAGAGTTGTCCAGGAAGAAGAAAGAATACTTAAGAAGGTTCAGCACCAAGCTCATTATGTTAATTCCTCCAAAAGGAAGAAGGAGTGGAATGGTCCTGGTCCCTCAAAAGCTCATAAGATGCCATTTAAGAATCAGTCTCCGCAAAAAGGCAAAGGTCCTAGCACTTCCGCTGCGCCTGGCACTTCTAATGCACCTAGGACCTTTGCACCTAAAGGAGAAGTTGTGTGCAAGCACTGCAAGGATAAGGGACATTTCAGAAAGGATTGCCCTGATTTTCTGAAATGGCTAATGAAGAGAGGTAATGATGAAATTACGTTTATTGATGAATCTCTTTATGTTGATTTTTCAAGAAATACATGGTGGATTGACTCAGGTGCAACTGTTCATGTTGCAAATTCTATGCAGGGCTTCCGTACAACCCAAGACCTTCGGGACAGGGGAAGAAGCCTTAAAGTTGCTAATGGAAAAGAAGCGGGGGTTCAAGCTGTGGGGTCTCTCACATTAAAGCTGCATTCAGGACATCCGCTTAGATTGAATAATGTTCTTTATGTTCCTTCTTTGAGTAGGAATCTCATTTCAGTTTTATGTTTAGATGATGACAATTATGTTTGCTTATTTGGTAATGGACAATGTAGTTTGATGCATTGTAATAAAAATGTTGGCCTCGCCTTCCAACGAGGAAAATTATATATGTTGTCTCTACATGATTCTGTTATGCACGTAAATGATGATTATGTTAATGATGATTTGAAGTGCAACGCTGAAAAGAAGTGGAAAGGCGTTAGTACCTCATCGAAATTGTGGCACCGTCGCCTTTGCCACATTTCGAGGGGGAGAATTGAACGATTAATAAAAAATGATATGTTTCTTCCACTTGACTTTTCAGACGCTGATTATTGCATTGATTGCATTAAAGGAAAACATGTTAAGACAATAAAGAAGGGAGCGACAAGAGCCACTAAAGTCTTAGAGCTCATTCATACTGACATATGCGGGCCTTTTAACGTTAAATCCGTAGATGGTTTTGATTCATTCATAACCTTCACAGATGACTTTTCCCGCTATGGATATATTTATCCCATACGTGATCGATCGGAGGCTTTGAACAAATTTAAAGTTTTTAAAGCCGAAGTTGAGAATCAACTTAACGAAAAGATCAAAGTAGTACGGTCTGATCGCGGGGGAGAATATTACGGAAAACACGCTCCTTATGGGCAAGTTCCAGGACCTTTTGCAAGGTTTTTAGCTGAGAATGGAATTGTTGCTCAATACTCGATGCCTGGTGAACCTCAGCAAAACGGCGTGGCCGAGCGACGCAATCGCACACTAATGGATATGGTGCGTAGCATGCTTAGTCATGCAAGTTTACCAGTGAGCCTATGGATGGAGGCTTTAAAGACAGTTGCACACGTACTTAATCTTGCTCCAACTAAAGCAGCACCGAACACACCTTACGAGATGTGGACGGGAAAGAAACCCAGCTTGAATTATTTGCGTGTGTGGGGTTGTCCTGCAGAAGCTAAAGTGTTCAATCCACAACTTAAGAAATTAGACCCAAAAACAGTCAGCTGTTTCTTTATTGGGTACCCTCAACGGGGAAAGGGATATCGCTTTTATTGTCCAAATCACGTGACGAAATTTGTAGAGACAAGACAGGCGGTATTCTTTGAAGATGATGTCACGGAAGTGAGGAAGATTGATCTTGAGGAGAAACGGATTTACGTACCATCACCGAATATCCAAGAGTTCATCTTTCCATTTAAAAATGTTGTCGTGACACCGGACCCTCCTCTCGTTCATCCCGGAAATAATGAAAATATTGCTACAAATGAAAATGAGGAGGTGAACGAGAATCCGGAACCGGAGATTGATCTTCCACCAGCCCCTCCGTTGCGCAGATCGCAACGTGAAAGAAGAAATCCCATTCCAGATGACTATGTCACCTACATGACTGATGACGTAAGTGACATGAGTAAAGTGGAAGATCCTTCTTCTTATAAAGAAGCTATGAAAAGTGAAAATTCGTCTAAATGGCTTATGGCTATGGAAGACGAATTAAAGTCAATGGGCACTAATGATGTTTGGGACTTAGTAGAAATTCCCGAAGGAGCTAAAAGAGTTGGATGCAAATGGGTTTACAAAACCAAATATGACTCCAAAGGGAATATCGAAAGGTTCAAAGCGAGACTGGTGGCTAAAGGGTTTACACAACGAGAAGGAATCGATTATAACGAAACCTTTTCTCCAGTGTCAACCAAAGATTCGTTCAGAATCGTGATGGCATTGACAGCTCATTATGATTTAGAGCTGCACCAAATGGATGTTAAAACTGCATTCTTAAATGGTGATTTAAATGAAGATGTATATATGACACAACCGGAAGGTTTTGTCGTTGAAGGAAAAGAACACATGGCATGTCGTCTGAAGAAATCCATTTATGGCTTGAAGCAAGCCTCGAGACAATGGTACTTAAAGTTTGATAAAGTGATTCGAACTTTTGGTTTTACGGAAAATGTTGTGGACAATTGCATATACATAAAATTTAAGGGCAGTAAGTTCACAATTTTGGTCCTATATGTGGATGACATACTTTTGGCTTGTAGCGATAAAGATATGTTACATGAAACCAAAAGCTTTCTGTCGTCAAACTTTGATATGAAGGATCTCGGTGAAGCCTCTTACGTTCTAGGCATTGAAATTCACCGAGATAGGTCCAAGTACACATTAGGACTATCACAAAAGGCATACCTTGAGAGAGTACTGAAGAAATTCAATATGCATAAGTGCTCTCCCACGCCTGCTCCAATAGTTAAGGGCGATAAATTTGGGACATTTCAATGTCCAAGAAACCAAATTGAATCTGGCCAGATGAAGTCGGTTCCATATGCTTCAGCTGTCGGAAGCATTATGTACGCTCAAGTTTGTACACGCCCTGACTTAGCTTTTGTAACGGGAATGCTTGGCAGATTCCAATCAAATCCAGGAATGGACCACTGGAAGGCCGCAAAGAAAGTCTTGCGTTATATGCAAGGTACTAAAGATTTCATGCTAACATATCGAAGATCTGATAACCTGAAAGTTATTGGTTATTCAGATGCTGATTTCGCCGGCTGTGTGGATAGTAAGAAATCCACGTCAGGTTATATATTCACACTGGCTGGAGGAGCTATATCGTGGAAAAGCTCCAAGCAAACGGTGACTGCATCGTCAACGATGCAGGCCGAGTTTGTAGCATGTTATAAGGCCACTGGGCAGGCTGTATGGCTAAAGAATTTCATTCCCGGGCTCAAAGTGGTAGACAGCATTAACAGACCACTTGTGCTGTACTGCGATAACGAACCTGCAGTTCTCTATGCGAGTAACAACAAGTCAAGTGCTACTGACAAGCACATTGACATAAAGTATCATGTTGTGAAAGATAGAATCCAGGATCATACCATTAAAGTTGAGCATATCAGTATGACCGATATGCTTGCGGATCCAATGACAAAAGGCTTACCACCCAGCATCTTTCGTAAACACGTTGCTGGCATGGGATTATTGGAAGCCTTGTGATTCTGGAAAGTAGGGACCTTCAAAAGAGCCACTCCCCATAAAGAATAATGTTCTCTATTTGAGATCGGTTAATGCATCATAAGTGTCGAAGTTCTATGATTTTGTTAATTATTTGTAACGCTTCACTTTATGCATTATACTTATTGAGAATGGAGAAATAAGGTTGAACCAGACGATCAAGGGGGAGGATGTTGGGTTGATGTCGGTTCACCCTGAGAAAAGGAAAAGCAAAAGGAATAAGTGAAAAAGGAAAAAGGTAAAAGATAAAAGAAAAGGTAAAAGGGGAGTCCGTAACTGACTCCCCAGATCCACCACGATCGGAGGTGGAGAGACCAACTGGCTCGGTCCCCTGCCGTATAGCTCTATAAAAGCTAAAGGTGATTAAGTGCTAATCACGTTCTAAACACTACTAATCACGAGATCCAAAACCGATCAAAAAGAGAGCTTTCACGGTGGGAAGATCCGAGCAGCTCCAAGCCCCGCAATGGCGACCAACGGATCCTCGTCATCATGTAAGTGTGCTAATCCCCTCTCTGATGATGTTTATTAGGTGCATAAACAGTGATTAAGGTTCATGTTTAATGTTTATGCCTAAAGACTAAAACTAACACGTAGCACCCGGAGCAGAGCCACCACGCGGCGTAGAGGCAGCTCCGCCACCAGTAGAGCTGTCACGACCCCCGCGCCGACGACCACCACGGCGACGATTACCACCCCCGGGGTTGGCAGGAGCCCCTGGAGTGGTAGGTGGGCGCGAGGGTGGTCCTCCGGAGGCAGGACGGGAGTGCTGCCCAGAGATGTAGAAGGCTGTGGCAGGCGAGGAGGCGCCAGTGCCTGCGGAAGTGATCTCCTCGAGCTCAAGGTCAGACCAAACCTTATCAAAGGTCGGTAGAGGCTGCTCACGGAGGATCACCGTCCGCAGGTGGGAGTAGCGCTCATTTAGGCCCTGCAGGACCTGAAGAACGAGCGAAGTCTCCGGGACAGGGTCACCGAGGTCATGAAGGGCATCGGACATGCCCTTCATCTGGCGACAGTAGGCAGAGACCGAGAGGTCCCCCTGAACGGTAGTAGCGAACCGTGCCCGGATGTGAAGAACTCGGGTCGCATGGTTCCCCTGGAAGTGCTGCTCGATGACGAGCCAGGCCTGGCGCGCCGTGCCACCACTGCGTCGACTCACCAGGTCCTCCAGCTCATCAAAGAGAGAGCCGAGAATCCAGGCAAGGACCAGGCTGTCCATGCCAAGCCAATTGTCGTCCAACGGGGAGTCATCCCGGATGACGTGGTCGTCAAGACGGAAGCGCCTCAACGTGAGGAGAAGCAGGTTACGCCAGCGGGTGTAGGTGGTGGAGTCGGAGCCGAGAACAACCGGGACTAGCGTCCGGATGTTCGAGACGCCGGAAGCCTGGGCGTGGAGGCCGGCAACCAGGGTCGCAGCGTAGGTGCTGTGCGCCGCTCCATCGCTGGGGGAGGTCTCCCGAGAGAGGAACCACTGCGGGTGTGTCTCCTCCTCGAGCTGGTGAGTGAGGGCCGCCATGGACGCTCGCTCCTGCTCCAGGGCAAGAGCAAGAGTCCGCTCACGCTCACGCAAGGCCGCCAAGGCAGCAGCGACACCAGAGGGAGTCGCGGAAGGCTGGGCAGACAACCCGCGAGGATCTGCTAAGGTAGCAGGATCGGCGAGGAGAACGGACGACGATGCGGAGCCGTCGTGCGGGACTCCCGGGTGGCGGTGGTGGTGCACCGACGGCGGGAGGGGACCACCACGGCGGCGGCGAAGGGACGACGCCGGCATGGACCGGCAGTGGGGCCTGAGGGTGTGGAGGAGCAACCCAAGGCGGCAGCGTGCCGGGCCAGGTCGACGGTGCCGGCCAGCGCGCAGCACCAGCGGGCGACGGGCCGTAGGAGGCGGTGGCGGCAGCCCCGGGTGCAGATCGGGCGCCGGCACCACCGGCGGCGGCGGCGGCCACTGCAGCAGCGGCGGGGAGGCGGTAGCCGGCTGGCCCACCGGCAGCGGCAGCAGGCGCGGCCACGGCAGCAGCGGGCGCGTCCACGGCGGTGGCGGGCGCAGCCACGGCAGCGGCGGGGGCGGCCACGGCGGCAGCGGGCGCGCCCACGGCGGCGGCCGGCGCGGCCAGGACGGCGGCGGCCGGCGCAGCCACGGTGGCGGCGGGCGCGGCCAAGCCGGTGGCGGCGGCGGCGGCGCGGAGGGGCTCGAGGTCGCGGATGAAGGGAGGAGGGACGGCGGTCGGCGGCGACACGGGAGCCGGCGGCGGCGGCGCCATCCGCAGAGGAGAGGAGGAGGAGGAGGGGAAGGGAGCCGGCGGCGGCGGTTGGGAGCAGGGCGGCGGCGGCGGCGCCGGCCGGGCGGCGGCAGGGGCGCGCCGTCCGCCCGGGGCGGCGGCGGCGGCCAGCTCATTGGGAGGGAGGGAGGAAGAGGCTCTGACACCAAATTGGAGGCTGATTAGAGTTTCATTGATAGAGTTTAGGGGTACATATATAGAGCCCTGATGGGCTGGATACAATGGGCCTAGCCCAGTACACAAACTGTCTAACAGTAACAACTAACATATGACATATACATGACATGTTACTTTAGTATTTTCATGAGGAGACCTGTAATTCCAGGGACTTGTCCAACAACAGCCTATTTGGTTCAGTTCCTGATTTTCTAGCGCAAATGCCATCACTTGGAGTACTGTAAGTATTTGTGCTTATCTGGCATCACTTTACGCTAAAACAATTGAATCAATATATCAAACGTGTGCTGTTTTGTGCAGTAATTTGTCAAGCAACAATCTCAGTGGATTGGTACCTGCTGCTCTACTAGAAAAGAGTCGTAATAGATCTCTTGTGCTCAGGTTCGCATCATGCAGTGACCTTATGGTTCAAGAGTTTGTTTAACCCAATGGAAGTTCATTTGGGAAGTATAATACTAAAAGCAATTGTTGGTCTGTGGTCAAAAGTTAAATAAATCATACCACTTGAATCAAACTAGTACATTCAATGTTTTCCTACCTATAAAATTTAATGAACTCAGACTCGTGTTGCTTCAATGATAGGATTGATAACAACCCAAATCTATGCAATAATGGTGCTTCCATTTGCGAGTCAGAGAAGAAGAACAGCAACAAAACAGTTGTCATCGCAATAGTTGTTCCAGTAGCAGTAGCAACTCTACTTTTTGTGGCAGCAATTCTTATCTTTCATAATATGAGGAACAAACGAGGTAAAATTTCACAAATGAGACAGAAAAAATCTGCATCCACTTAAAGATTGTTCATACCATGTACGGTTGATTACAGGTAGATGGATGGCAAACAACTCAAGGCTCAGTAGCCCTCAAGACAGGTCAAACATATTTGAGAATAGGCAGTTCACTTACAAAGAGTTGAAGCTCATCACAGCTAACTTCAGAGAAGAAATAGGGCGGGGAGGATTTGGTGGTGTCTTCCTGGGCTACATGGAGAATGGAAGTCCAGTAGCCGTCAAAATGCGTTCAAAAACATCCTCCCAAGGGGATAAAGAGTTTTTATCAGAGGTAGACTGAGCAGTTGCTTCTCATCTTTGTGTGAATTTGAAACTGAAACAAGTATCTTATTAATCCTTACATATTGCAGGCCCAACACTTGGGTAGAGTTCATCACAGAAACCTTGTTTCATTGATTGGATATTGCAAGGACAAGAAACATCTGGCGCTTGTATATGAGTACATGCATGGAGGAAACCTAGAAGATTGTCTTAGAGGTAAAGCGCAGTTAGTTGAATCAGAGTGTCTGCTCATCGTTGGGTTTAATAATTTCAACATTATCTTTTTGTCAAATAACAAATCAGAAAGTTTGTCAGAAAAGAAAATAAACTTTTCAGTTACTGGGACATTTACTTGTTTAACAACTTTGAATAGACCACACTTATTTATCCATGATTTGTTGGTTTAGATTTTCCCTTTGACTGTGATCTTTTGTGCTCACATGTCCCCTGTAAAGTAATACTCCCTCCGGATCTTTTTATTTGTCACCGGCTAGTTCATTTTTTAACTAACCGGTGACAAATAAAAAGATCCGGAGGGAGTATATGTTCTGGCCAAATCAGTGGTTTCAGTTCTTCTAACAAGGGACATTTTTGAAATAGCAATGTTGACATTATATTAAATATGACCAAAATTCACTAGCCTTAACCACATGTAATTTTTATGTTTTCCTTATACCTTGCCATAAATACTTTTTTATGATCATCCATCACAGGGGAGGCTGCCGCTGCTACGCCCCTCACTTGGCACCAACGTCTCAAGATTGCTCTAGACTCTGCTCATGGTTTGTAAAATAGTACATACCTGCAAATGTAATGTAGTAGTAAGATATACAACACTAGATCTAGTATTATTGTTTGTAGAATTTGCATGCATCTACTAGCTTTCTGCTCATAGCAATTAACTTGTAGAAAAGGCACATCCATTACCTAGTTTGACCAGTTTACACTAATTCATTGGACAGTAACGCTAAATCATTTTGTATAATTTAATGATTCCTTGGTGTCTATACAGGATTGGAGTATCTACACAAATCATGCCAGCCGCCACTTATCCATAGGGATGTGAAAACAAGGAATATTCTTCTGTCTGCAAATCTTGAAGCTAAGATAGCTGACTTTGGGCTCATGAAAGCGTTTGCCAATGAATTCATGAGCCATGTCACCACTATGCCGGCAGGTACTTTTGGGTATCTTGATCCTGAATACTACCATACATCCCAGCTCAGTGAGAAGAGCGATGTATACAGCTTTGGAGTTGTGCTACTGGAGCTTATCACGGGTCAGCAACCAGCAGTCCCCGTAAGTAACACCGAGAGCATTCATATTGCACTATGGGTGCGGCAGAAGCTTTCAGAGGGTGACATTATGAGCATAGCTGACCCAAGGATTGGAGGGGGGTATGATGTCAACTCTCTTTGGAAGGTTGCAGAGTTGGCTCTACGATGTAAAGAAGAGCCATCACGGAAGCGACCGACAATGACTGACATTACTGTGGAGCTGAAAGAGTGTTTGGAGCTGGAAATATTGCATGCAATGAGCTACTGTAGCTCAGCTCCAAGTAGTGCAAACAATCTCAGTGGAACAAGTGTCGATATACATGGTGAAACTAAAGCAAATGATTGTCCCACACAGCAAGCAACACTTGAGTTGGAACAAGTATGCATTCCATCAACAACACATGAAGGTCCCTCACCAAGATGAGAACAACCAGTTTCTATATTTCAAGGGTACGTATTTTATATACGATATTAGGGACGCATTAAAGAATTTATATGTTCTGTAATTAAAACTATATATATGAATGTTGTGACTTGTGAGCCTTAAAAGGAAGATAAATGGAAAATGCATTTTGCTTGTGAAGCAAGACAGGTAGAAGTATAGATAATTTCAATCAATAATCAGTCAAACGGAGGCGTATAGTTTGACCACACAGGGAAAAAAAAGAAAAAGAGAAATGAAGAATCAGTTATCAATGGTCATGCTTGTCATAGTTTGCAGGTATATCATCGATGTTTGATGTGACCAAGTATGTTTGCAGTTCACTAGCTACTAAGACACAGTGACCAGAAGACATACAAGTATCGTATCACATCTTTTTAGAATAAAGCAAAGACAAGCCCATGTTGTAATATGACTCATATAAGAAAAATATGCAACATAGAAACAATGTTTAAAGGGTATCTTGAGTTTTAGGTTAAATACCAACTTCAAGCTGCAACCACACTGTTTTAAGGGTAAGAATGCATTACACACTAAAGAAAACAAAAGAGAATGCATTAAATAGTTACCTGGTGCAAACACACTGTTTGCGAATCGCCATACCTCCATGTAACCACGTCCTTACCATATATATACTGCAGAGTGAAGACCAGGGCAATGCCATTTCCGAAAGGACTCATTGTATGCTAACAACATAATAGTGCATCATGCGACCATGTCCCTCGCCTATAGTGCAGATGAGGGCAGCGCAGTTTTCTAAAGAAGAAGAAAACGGTCATAATGCACCATAGACAGACCTTGGCAAATTTCATATTTCCTCCATTATGGTTAAAGAAAGATTACATCCCAAAGACCTTTCTTTTTGCTTTACATAACTGAACCTTCCTCATTCAAGAGCTGAAGCCGCAAAATATAATTTTGGAGTCTAAGCTCAAACAATCCTGAAAATACGCTACTGCCGAACTTCCTACATGAAAAGCACACAATGGTTTTCAGGCAGCAGGAGTTACACTGTTGAAACTTGGCCTTGGAAATTCCCGCCAGAATCTCATGTTCAAGTAATAAGTCATATGTTTTATAGGAGTCAATTACTATTATGGACCTCGAATCAAGTGGTTCGACGAAACGGCACTTATAGCGTGGGTTTCGATAAAATAGCCTTCTTAACATGGACATACCGTTAAAATAGCATTATCATACATCTTAAGTCTTATTTATTATTCTTTCCTGGTTTTCTATTTTCTAAGCTTCAACAATGACCAAAATGCCCTTATATCTTTTGAGGTGCTTAATGATAGACAAGGTGAAACATCAGAAATCGAGTTGCTTAATGATAGTCCACAGTTGAGCTAAATGATGGAGTTTTCGCTACGATACACTCGACGGAAGCAAAGAGCAAAGGCGAGGCCACCTTACAGCGCAAGGATGGGCATGGAAGCGCAGATAACGGAGCAGACGCGGGACACGTATGGTGACGGTGGTGTCCCGCCGCCGCCGGCAGTGCCCCGGACGAGCTCGAAGTACTCGCGTGGCCAGCGAGGACGACGGCGGAAACGGTGGCGGCGAACACCCAGCCGCCGGCGACAACGACGCCGCCCGCGCCCACTCCGATGGCAATGCCCACGAGCACCCTCTTAAGCAGCTCCCGGGCCTTGTCTTCGGCCTTCCTAGCGGCAGCGAGGAGCGGGAAGCGGTGACGGAGGTGGAGGGGCCACGGGGAGGCAGGATGATCCGGAGGCGGAGAGGAGCATGGGGCCGTGGAAAGTAGGCTAGGAGGAATGGGTGGTGGAGTTGGGCAGCGGCCGCCGCCGCCGCCGGCGCTGCGGCCATGGGACGGAGCCACGGAGGTGACGAGGTTGGAAGGAAAAAAGATATGAAGGCATTTTGGTCATTTTCGGATCTCAGAAAATAGAGAACCAGAAACGAAAGATAAAAAAACTAAAAATATATTTTAACGGTATGTCCATGTTGAAAAGAATGTTTTATCGAAGCTCACCGTATAAATTTCGTCTCCTCAAAACCACTCGATTAGAAGTCCATAATAGCAATTGGTTGGGAACTTTACTTTAATTGATTTGTTTCTTATCCTTTCTTTGTAAAAAAATAAAGGAATCAGGGATCCAGCATCACCAACTTTGCTTTAATTGGTTAGTTTGTAAGGAACAGGTTTGTGTTCCTGGCTGATGCGAACGCACGAGAATAGATATTTGAATTGTACGAGCAGTAAAGTGTGACTCGCCTGCGGAGCGGCACCGGCGGAGCTCTAAAACTGGCGGTGCGGGTGCGGTACGTACGACCACGGGCGCAGGACGGCATGCAACAATCGGCGGCAGCGAACGAGAAAAAGATGGTGCCAGCTAATCTGCAAGCGTCGTCGTTTTCACCGCACCCTAGGACATTTAGTTTTCAAATTTCGGAACAACTGTGTTCCATGCTAAGAACGGTCGCCGCCGTCCGAGTACGATACGGAGGAGCGCTACCGGAGGAGGATAAGAAGGAGAAGGAGAGTCCGCCACCATTCGCTCGCCGCCGGAGTCGTGGAAGATATTCAGACCTGACTTGTCATTTCCACTTGAAACTTTATCCCGCATTTGTGTCGGAAATTTTTAATTTCGAGTTGAAAATCCTTCCAATGGAGTTGAAACTTTTTGAATTCGAGTTCAAACTCCTTCAAATCGAGTGCCGGTGCTCCACCTGTTTGAGGAAGGTCAACGAGCTACATTAATGCTGGTGCATTGCGGCCCACTAGAAGAGCAGGCTAGCGGCCAAACGGGCCGAGCAGTCAACGGCCTGGGGCTTTTAAGACGAATGAATTCACCTTTTGGGGCCACTACATAGTGAAACATAGGCCCACGAAAGTTTAAACTACTCACTAGTATGTCTGCTTACGTTACCCGGGTCCTGTTGGAAAAAATTTCGAGATATCTACAAGGGGAAGCAAAAGCAATCAATCTAATGCACTGATCACGATGTTGCTAACCATTTCCTTTCAACGAAAAGGCAACTAATAAAATGCAATTTATGTTCGGTGCAATCGTACAATCAGCCATCCTTATTCATTGGATCTGCAGCCTAATGGTTGTTATCTTTTTTACTTAACTCCCTCCATCCAAGTGCATAAGTTGGAGAGTGTTAAGTAATAAAATTCAACAACTGTAGAATACAAAATTTAATGGATAAGAATAGTTGATTGCACGATTGCATCATAACTCATATTGCATTCTCGTCGATGCCTAACAGAAAAGCTACCATCCCACTTGTATTGTACTTCCGCTATCCTAAAAAAGTTACCATATGTTAGTTCATTTTTGAACTAAAACGTGACAATCTTTCAAGAATGGGGTAGTACTACCACTACAGAAAAACAGCAATAGGACGTCGGGGTTTATAAAGATATCGGAGCCGACACATTTAATTTACTTATGACCGTCGGTTTCTCTGAACCGACGCATTTAAGTTATAGCCGTTGGCTGACCAGGACCAACCAACACCTTCAAATTATAGCCGTCGGTCATCCAGTAGGAACCAACATCTTTACTAAAGTCGTCGGACAAGCTACGGGAACCGACATCTTTACTAAAGCCGTCATTCGGAAACCGACATTAATAAGTGGGTCCCACCACTGTCCCCATCTTGCGTGCGCCAACCCTATCCTCTCCATCTCTCGCAATCTCTCTTGGGCGCCCGCGCGAGAGGTCTCCCTGCCGCCGCCGCCAGTGCTCACCCCGCCGCCGCCGCCGCCCAGAGCTGTCCCCGCCGCCTCTCCCTACGCCATGCCGCCGACCGCGCCGCCCAAGTCGCTGCCGCTCCGCGGGCCGCGCCGCCGGTTGCGCCGGTCTGCGCCGCCTCTAGTCCCTGCCGCCGGTCTGCCGGCCACAGCGTCGCGCCACCTCTAGTCCCCGATGCCGGTCTGCCGACGTCGGCTATATACGTCGGCCCACCGAAGTTCACAACTTATGTACGTCGGTTTTAGTGCACAACCGACATTTACAGGGCCGACGCCCTATATGCGTTTTCCTGTAGTGTATGTTACGTGTCAACGATACGTGTCACCCACTGACCACTAGCTCTCAGTGGCTTTCATGTCCGCAATGGAGGACCATACACAGGCAAACTCCTAAATCTTGATACACCGTGCAAAAAGGGTAATTAATGGGTGGTACATGAGTGACACCATCATGTTTTCCGTAGTACCCCAATCGTTTCTTTTTATTTGTCACCGGTTAGCTCAAAAATGAATTAGTGAGCGACAAATAAAAAAAAACTGAGGTAGTACTTGTTTTTTCATTTCTCTTTATGAAGTGAAGGTCATTTATCTCATGTCAACGTGTTACCGCAAGTAAGGGCAATCCTCATTATAAGTGAGATAATAAACACTAGTATGCAAATTTCCGCATAATTTATAATCCCTCCTTCCCATATTAATTGTCGCTTAGGACAAGGATTTTAGTTCATTTTGAACTAGAATTCTTGTCCTAAACAACAAATAATATGGAAAGGAGGGAATACTATATTTACGAACGTTCGCTACACTTTATTTATGTTGATCCTCCACATCCACTCCGCAAATTGGAACAAAGAAGTGAAACTAAAACTCCTTTCCCCCCTTATATATATGGTCACCATCAACCTTTCTTTCTTGAGCCCGTTATCGGACGGCTGGTAGCCTCACACGTGTCTCCATCAGCGAGAGGTGGCCAAGGAGATCGTAAGCGCACTAGAGAGAAGAGATGGGCAATTGCCATGCCGATGCGTTTTCACGCTAGGGATTGCAGCCACACCAGCTAGAATTACCTCAAGCACTGACGATGATAACAACGGAAAGGTTAACGAGCACGGCAACTCCCTCCAAATTTGACAACGCGCGCGCGTCGCTCCGTCCTAATCTGAGTATCTGACCCGTCCAAATCAGAGCATCTTTAGGTGACTCATCAGTGCAAGCTACCTGCTCCTGCTGCCGGCGATCAAGGCCGTGAGCAGCGAGAGGCCAGTAGGGCACAAGGGCACGAACAAAAGGTGTCCGCCGTGTCACGGCTCCTCAGCAAGCTAAGCTAGCCATCGTGCTAATATCATCGTCTTTCTCTCCACGAAGCAAAGTTGGTGGTGAAAGTGAAAGGACGTCCCAGATTTGATTGCCTCTTCGAGAAAAGTGGCTAATCCAACTGACATTTAGCCATACACTATATATACACGTTATTTCATCTAAAATTAGCTATTACGCACAAAGTCAACAGCAAAGCAGACAAGATGGTACGTATCTCTCATTTAATTAGGTCACATGCATGTTTTTCATCTGAGTTGATGTTGATTCGATAGAGCTCATATGATTTACTCCCTCCATTCCAAATTAATTACTTTTTACTCTCTAGTTCAAAAATAAACTAGAGAGTGACAAATAATTTGAGATGAATGAAATATTATGCTACAGAGAATTAGTTTTTACTGGCGATCGACAGGCATAAGCAGTCGACGTTAGAAATAGAGCATGAGGTTATTGTGTGCAAAATCGGTGAGCTAATCGCTTTTGGAAACCCACTTAGTAATATCATGACAGACAGAACCGAACAAGTGGATGAAGTATATGCAATATATATGGCATATATTGTTAGAAAATAAGAGGCAATTTACTGAATAATTCTGGAAAAACACGAGAAAAACAGCAGCGATCGGCAGACAGACGGGACGAGAATTAACGCGTACCGGATTGGAGTCGAACGCACCGTTGTAGATCCGACGGCGAACAACCGCTGCAGGCGTTGGTGTCGACGTTGAGCCGCAGCGCCCGATCTGGTCGGTAGACGAGCCGTGGTGAAGAACGCGAGCAGTCGCGCAGAGCGCTTCCCAAAAAACCTTATTCGCCATCTCCCGGTGCAGGATCGCAAGGGCGAGCGGTTCCGGAGACCTGCTCTCCCGATCGTCGGTGCACGCCGGCGCTCGGGATGGAGTAGACTAGAAGGCGGCGCAAGGAACGCGAACGTGGGATCGATCTGATCGTAGGATATCCTGCCGCACCGCGGACGCTCGTATTTATAGAGTCTCAGGGAGGCGGTTCGTGTGCGATCCGGAGGGTCCGGATCCGAACTGACGCAGTCGTAGACGCGTCCGTCTCCAACGACTTGGACTCTGACTCGGTAGCCCCAAAAATTCGGAGGCCCAAAAGCCCAATTTATTTTTTTGCAAAAATATAAAATATGGGCTCGGCTCGAGGCTCGAATTCACACGAACACACGCGCGCGCGCACGTGTGTGGGGCGAGGCGGGGCGAGGCGTGGCGTGGCGAGGCGAGCGAGCGAGGAGGAGGAGGAGGAGGAGGAGCGCGCGTGGGCCACCCCTCTCTTCCTCTCTTCTCTCTCACTCAAGGAGTGGAAGAGCAACCTCCATTATATGTAGGGGTTGCTCCACTTCCACTTCTCATGTGGGACTAAACACTTAGCACCACTCCCTCTTGCCCTAATGGGCCTTTGAGATTTATTGGGAATTAATTTTGAATATTATATGGGTCAAGCCCATTTATCCAACAATCCCCCACCAAATCTCAAAGCCATTAGGAGAGAGGTCATTCTCGTTCCTTGTTTAATATACTAGTGTTTTCGGCAGAGACTGTGAAGTTGAACTTCTGCCTAGATCCTCAAGTTTCATCAGGTCACAACTTGAACAATGGACTACGCCTTGAATTGTAAGTTTTGTGTGAACTGACTTCACCCAAAGACCATTACCAGTACTTGACTATCAGTAGTCTACCCCGCGGGTGGAGCATATGCGTCGTACTCCCTGGTCTATTCATGAGCTTTCCAGAGATCACCCAAATCTCACAGACTACGACGTTAGACAATCGGAGCTCATATAGGTGTGTTTCCTTCAAGACTGCCCTGTAGGACGGCATCTTTGCTACACATAGCCAACAGAACCACATTAAGGCAATTCGCCAACCTGCCTTACAGTTTGAGAGTACAAGTGTGCATCTTCCCATAGAGAGGGTGTAAAGGAAGTACTCTCCTCGGTGAACCACTAGCTTGTTTTCCCATGTCCTAATTCACGGGATCTCCGATCACATAGGTTGGGTTACTACTATGGTGTCATATCAATGGGTCTCAAACCCATCTCTCTCGATGCACTTTCTATCACATTACGTGATAGACCCTTCGTAAAGAGATCTGCCAGGTTTTTGTCTGTTTGTATGTACGAAACAGTAATAACTCTGGAGTTTCTCATTTTCCTGACAGATTTTAAACGTCTCTTGACGTGTCTTGATGATTTTGCATTATCCTTAGAACTGGTCACTTTGGCAATCACTGTCTGATTGTCACAGTTCATAAGGATTGCCGGCAATGGTTTCTCAACTATAGGCAAATCCATCAAGATCTCTCGCAGCCATTCTGCCTCTGCAGTGGCTGTCTCTAAAGCAGTGAGTTCTGCTTCCATGGTTGACCTCGTCAAAATGGTCTATTTGCAAGACCTCCATGATATAGCGCCACCAGCTAGAGTGAACACATATCCACTTGTGGCATAGAGTTCATCAACATCAGAAATCCAGTTCGAATCACTATAACCCTCAGGCACGGCCGGATGCCATGTATAGTGAATTCCATAACTCATTATACCTCGCAGATAGCGCATAACCCTTTCAAGTGCATGCCAATGATCTGTATCCGGGTTTGACATGAACCTGCTCAGTTTGCTTACAGCAAAAGAGATATCAGGACGGGTTGCGCTAGGTAAGTACATGAGCGAACCGATTATCTGAGAATATCTGAGTTGATCTCTCGACTCTTTCTTGTTCTTTCTAAGTATCACGCTGGGATCATAAGGCGTTGGAGAAATATTGCTATCCATAAAGCCGATCCGACTCAAGATTTTCTCAACATAGTGAGATTGACTTAAAGTAATTCCACTCTCATCCTTATTTAGCTTAATGTTCAAAATAACATTAGCTTCTCCCAGATCTTTCATATCAAAACATTTTGATAGAAAAGACTTGACCTCAAAAATTATATTAATGCTCGTACAAAAAATGAGTATATCATCTACATACAAGCATAACATAACGCTATCGCCCCCACCATGGCGATAGTACACGCACCGATCAGCCTCATTAATGACAAAACCCGCAGACGTCAAAGTACTATCAAACTTCTCATGCCATTGCTTAGGTGCTTGTTTCAGGTCATACAAGGATTTCAACAATTTGCACACCTTTGTCTCTTCACCTTTTACTACGAACCCATCAGGCTGTTCCATACAAATCTCCTCTTCCAACTCTCCGTTCAGAAAAGCTGTCTTTACATCTATTTGATGGATGATTAGACCATAAGAGGCAGCCAAAGAAAGTAGTACACGAATTGTCGTCATTCTGGCGACAGGTGAATAGGTGTCAAAATAGTCTTCACCTTCCTTTTGAGTATAACCCTTTGCAACTAGTCTTGCCTTGTACTTTTCAATAGTACCGTCAGGTATGAGCTTCTTCTTGAACACCCACTTGCAGCCTACTGGTTTGCACCCGTATGGTCATTCAGTTAACTCCCAGGTTCCATTGGAAAGAATTGAGTCCATCTCACAATGAACTGCTTCTTTCCAGTCATCTGCATCAGGTGATGCATATGCCTCTGCTATGGATCTAGGAGTATCGTTCACAAGGTACACAATGAAATCATCACCAAAGGATTTCGCAGTCCGTTATCTTTTACTCGACTGAGTTATTTCATTGTGTTCTTCCTCTGGGACATTCCCAAACGGTGTATCAAGAAACTCACTAGTTGTGGTGGATTCAGGACAAATTTCAGAAGAGATCCTAGCAGTGCTATGCATATCTTTCATAGGAAAAATATTCTCAAAAAATGTTGCATCACGAGATTCCATAATAGTATCAACATGCATATCAGGTACCTCAGATTTAACTACTAAAAATCTATATGCGATGCTCCGATGAGCATAGTCTAGAAAGATACAATCCACTGTCTTTGGTGTCTTTGGTCTCAGTTTGCGTTTTTTGGTAATTGGAACATTGACTTTTGCCAAACATCCCCAAGTACGCAAGTATGAAAGTGATGGTTTTCTCCCAACCCACTCCTCATAAGGGATTTTCTCTTTATTCTTGTTTGGAACGCGGTTTAGGACATGACATGAAGTCAATAGAGCCTCCCCCCACCATGGCTTAGATAAATCAGACGTGTCTAACATGGCATTCACCAAGTCACACAATGCGCGGTTTTTCCTCTCGGCTACCCCGTTTGATTGGGGTGAATAGGGAGGCGTCCTCTCATGTATAATACCGTGTTCCGCACAAAAATCATCAAATATTTTGGGAAAATACTCACCACCACGATCTGACCTAAGACGTTTGATCTTTCTCTCTAATTGAGTTTCTACTTCAGATTTATAGATTTTAAAGTAGTCTAAAGCTTCATCTTTAGTTTGCAACAAGTAAACATAACATAATCTAGTAGAATCGTCTATTAATGTCATAAAATATTTCTTTCCACCTTTTGTTAACACACCACTCATCTCGCATAGATCAGAATGTATGAGTTCTAATGGTGCCAAGTTTCTCTCCTCGGCTGCCTTGTGAGGCTTTCGAGGTTGTTTTGACTGTACACAACTATGACACTTAGAACCTTTGACAATAGTGAATTCCGGAATTAATTTGAGACTAGATAGCCGATTCATTAAACCAAAATTAACGTGACATAAACAAGAATGCCAAACACTTGCATCATCATTAATACCGTCACAAATATGGTTTACTGACTTATTACTAAACTCCGAAAGAGAAAAGCGGAACAGGCCTCCACATTCATAGCCTTTACCAATAAATTGTCCATGCTTAGACACAACTATTTTATTGGACTCTAAAACTACTTTAAACCCATCTCTGCATAGAAGGGTACCGCTAACAAGATTCTTGTTCATAGTAGGGACATGCTGCACATTCTTCAGCTGGACAATATTTCCTGAAGTGAACTTCAGATCGACCGTGCCAACACCACGAACAGAAGCATGTGACTCATTCCCCATTAGGACAGCGGAATCCCGGACGAACTGGTAAGAAGTAAACATGGACATGTCAGAACATACATGAATATTAGCACCCGTATCAAACCACCAAGATGGTGTTTGAGAAACAGAAAGAACAGTAAAGGAATTACCGTACCCATCTGCATTGCTGGATGTCACGATGTTGACATTCTTTTTCCCTTTGCGATCTGCCCTCTCAGGATAGTTCTTGGAAATATGTCCCTGCTCCCCACAGGTGTAGCAGCAACCATCATTGGCTTTGTTTGACTTCTTCTTCTTGAAAGTAGTAGTTTTGTTTGGCTTGAATAGAGACTTGTTCCCTTTGTTCTTGACATAGGGTTTCTGCACCATATTAGCATTGGCACTAGATTGACCCTCGCCTCCTTTCTTAGTAGCGTCCTTAGCCCGAGCCTTCTCCTCAACATCAAGAGATGCTATCAGGTTTTCAACTGATATTTCCTGTCTCTTGTGTTTGAGAGCTGTGGCGAAGTTCCTCCATGATGGAGATAACTTTGCAATAATGCACCCAGCCACAAACTTGTCAGGTAAAGGACACTTAAGGAGATTGAGCTCTCTCGCAAGGCACTGTATTTCATGAGCTTGTTCAACTATAGGACGGTTGTTAACCATCTTGTAGTCATGAAAATTCTCCATGATATAAAGTTCACCACCTGCATCGGCTGCACCATACTTAGCGTTAAGTGCATCCCAGAGCTCCTTCCCATCTGTGACTGTCAGATAGACATCACAGACTTTATTATCAAGAACACTTAAGATGCATCCTCTCAGGGCAGAATTGGCTTCCTCGAACTTTGTCTGTTCTTCAACAGACAAAGGACCTTGAGGCCCGCCCTCGGTTACCCAGAAGATCTTAAGCGATTGGAGCCAGAGCGTGGCCTTAACTTGCCACCTCTTGAAGTGCAAGCCAAAGAATTTCTCCAGCCTCAGTGCATCGGCCAAAGTCATCATGTTCAACTCAGAAAATTGCCTAATAAGGTTTTTGGATTGTTAGAAAATAAGAGGCAATTTACTGAATAATTCCGGAAAAACACGAGAAAAACAGCAGCGATCGGCAGACAGACGGGACGAGAATTAACACGTACCGGTTTGGAGTCGAACGCACCGCTGTAGATACGACGGCGAACAACCGCTGCAGGCGTTGGTGTCGACGTTGAGCTGCAGCGCCCGATCTGGTCGGTAGACGAGCCGTGGTGAAGAACGCGAGCAGTCGCGCAGAGCGCTTCCCAAAAACCTTATTCGCCCTCTCCCGGTGCAGGATCGCAAGGGCGAGCGGTTCCGGAGACCTGCTCTCCCGATCGTCGGTGCACGCCGGCGCTCGGGATGGAGTAGACTAGAAGGCGGCGCAAGGAACGCGAACGTGGGATCGATCTGATCGTGGGATACCCTGCCGCACCGCGGACGCTCGTATTTAGAGTCCCAGGGAGGCGGTTCGTGTGTGATCCGGAGGGTCCGGATCCGAACTGACTCCGCAGTCGTAGACGCGTCCGTCTCCAACGACTTGGACTCTGACTCGGGTAGCCCCAAAAATTCGGAGGCCCAAAAGCCCAATTTAATTTTCTGCAAAAATATAAAATATGGGCTCGGCACGAATTCACACGAACACACGCGCGCGTGTGCGGGGCGAGCGAGGAGGAGGAGGAGGAGGAGCGCGCGTGGGCCACCACTCTCTTCCTCTCTTCTCTCTCACTCAAGGAGTGGAAGAGCAACCTCCCTTATATGTAGGAGTTGCTCCACTTCCACTTCCCATGTGGAACTAAACACTTAACACCACTCCCTCTTATCCTAATGGGCCTTTGAGATTTATTGGGAATTAATTCTGAATATTATATGGGCCAAACCCATTTATCCAACATATATCCATCATTCTTCCGTTTATATGAACATATTAAAGTGGCCTTGCAGCGGCCTACTGAAAAAAGAATAAATATAAAGCAAAAGGTCATGATATATAAGTACAAAACTTTAGTGTCACCGGAATATAAATCTCCTTTTCACGGAACAGTGTGTAGCTAGGTCGCTTTTTTTTCCACGATACTGAGAAAAATCAGGAAAAAAGTCAATGTTGCTATCAGAACGCATTATTTCGTCAAAATAAAAGACAGTAGACGCACGATTCCTGCTGGACAAACCAAAGACCAGGACACACAGGAGACGCGAAGCACACGCCATTATTAGTCAGCACTCCGCACTCGGCAGCGCAAGAGGTGCAAAAGTTTATCACGAGTCCATAATATATTATTTAGTCACTTAGTCAGATTTATTATTATTATTATTATTATTATTATTATTATTATTATTATTATTATTATTATTGGTAAATCGATGTATTTGGACCGACGAACGAGTAAGATAACCGGCACGAGAAACAGGTGGCGATCAGCGAGCCTGGGAAAAGAGCCTGAGCCTGAGCCTGTGGGCCGGCACTGCACAGGTGACCACAGTGACGACGACGACGACCCTTTGTGGCCACGAGCAGTCGTCGCTCAGCGTCTCAGAGAGAAATCATGGTAAAAGCGAAAACACAGCCGGTGTCAGATAAAGGAAGAAGATGAACAGTTGACTAACTCTCTCGGCCATGCATCCGAGACAACACACATGCTCAACTGTGGACAACGCACACTTGCTAAACCGTGGTAAAAAAATCCATTGCAAACTCATCATCAGTGAATTCTCTAGACTCCACAGAATGGCAATTCGTATCTCTCTCCACTGATAAATTCAGTGCATTCGAACGCGATAGAGATCTCTGCTCGGGCGTAAACAAATGAAGGGGGGGAGGAGGGTGGCATTGCAGAGAATGCAGAAAGTAGCTGCACTGCGCGTACACGGAAAGGTTTTTCAGCGGCGCACTCGATCGATCGGCACTGAATCGAAGAAGCTAGAGACCGCCGTACGTCTTCGCGCCGATGATGAGCCGGCCATTCCTGACGGCAGTTCATGGCACTGCCGTAGGAACAAGAAGCAGAGTCGTAGGTGGGAGACCAGTACTGCTGGGCCGGCGGGCAGCAAAACAACAAGCGGAAACGGCGGAGAGGAAGATAAAGGCGTTCTTTGTACCGAGACGACGTACGTGGAACAGCAGCTAGCTATACAGTGCTTGCTGGAGAGGCGATCGAGGAGCCTTCCAAAAGATAGACGCCAAGATAGAAAAGGTGTGGTGATGACTGATGGCTGCTGCTGGTGAGCTGCCACGGCCATGCATATGAGCCATGGCCAAAGTGGGCGGCAGCACGGATCGCAGCTAGCTAGCTACCTCGGTGGCCTCCACGTCAGTCTCAGAGCTCGATCGCGCGCCCTCCGTCGTCGATCTCCGTCGAGTCGACGACACATGACTTTTCGGCTGCCCATGCTGAGAGAGAGCCTCACTCTCACAGCACACGTACACCAACCAAGCCTTTTCAGGAGGAGGAAACAAACAATTGGGCAGAGCAGTAATGGAGAAGTTAGGTCCGAGAGATGAACAGTTGCTTTATGTATGTATGTATGTATATATGGCCCTTCAGTCTTTGATCCCTAGCCGCTAGCTACTACTGTTCTGGAGATGGGGCATCTTTGTGCATGAATAAGTACTTGTTCATCATAGATGATGCCAGCAAAAGAGAAACCACTTACAATCAACGACATGATTACACTGCATTGCTCGATCGGCAAGTATATAACTTAATTTGCATAGAGCTGCAGAAAAGGAGCATCATGTCCAAACATAATTAACATCCGGGTCATAATTAATTAAACAGATCGTTCTTCAGCACGTCAGCGCGCGGCAGCCGGCAGGCACGATTGTCGCAAGCAAGATCAATAAAACGTTTCTTAATTAATCAAGCAACAACATTTCGAAGATAATCTTCCAGCTGGAGATCGATATTATTGCATGCATGGGCAGCAACACATACATACGTTGACCTGACAGCACCACCAAAACACATTCAAAGAGACGATCATCAAAACCTTTTGGACATTTTACATCGTCGCTTCAGCTGTCTTTTAACAGAACAATGATGAACCATTGTCCAAAACTGAGGTCAGCTGAGAGGACTGCTGCAGATTCATGAAAAGGCTGGCTTTGCCCTAGCAAGAGGGGGCCGGGGGGTCTCGCTTCGTTACAAGGACAGGTCGGCGCAGGCACTCGCACATCACAGTCGTAGCAGCTGTGGCCTGTGGGTGTGTGTGTGATGGTGGGCGCTTGTGCTGTGAACATGTAAGATTTTTTTTTTCGCGCTCGTGATAATGGCTGACACGAAAAGGAGATGGAGTCATCTGTGCCAATGATAATGACTGGCAGAAAGGCTAATGCTTTTCGCGTCAGCTGGGCACACACACAATTTTTTTTTTGGAAGAAACCAGATGCTGATAGATTCCCATTATCAGTAGTAATTAATCAACCGATTAAAACTCTAGGATTTACAACCTGGTTTATGAACGAATTTTTTTTATTAATATACGATTTTTAAACATTTTTAATATAAACAACACACAAAATAAAAAAATTTCAAAACTAACCCACCTTCGTATGTGTCACATACAAAATTTAAATTTCGTATGTGGCACATACGAAATTCAAATTTCGTATGTGCCACATACGAAATTCGTTTTAAGCTGACACTGGTATGTTTTATTGAGTTTTGAACCTCAGTTTTGAAATATTTAGAGTAAGAATTTGAAAGTATTTCCAAAATACAAAATGTAGAGTAGATTGTGAAGTTATTTATGCAATGAGGAACATATAGTTTTAGTATTGGGAATCAAAAGTTATTGAATATTGAATTGTGTAATACGATCACAATCATTCAGTTTTTGTGATCGTAATACCAACTTTGAAAATCAATATCTCTCAATTCAATGGACGAAATATATTGGAAATCTATTCCTTAGACTCACCAGAACTAATACTATAATTTATGTTATAACAATTTGGAGCAATTGTACCTCTAAATATTTCAAAACTGAGGTTCAAAACTCAATAAAACATACCTGCGTCAACGAATTTCGTATGTGGCACATACGAAATTTGAATTTCGTATGTGGCACATACGAAATTTGAATTTCGTATGTGCCACATACGAAATTTAAATTTCATATGTGACACATACGAAGGTGGGTTAGTTTTGAAAATTTTTCATTTTGTGTGTTGTTTATATTAAAAACGTTTAAAAATCGTATATTAATAAAAAAAATTCGTTTATGAACCATATCAAGACCAAAATTTCATACTAAATTACCGTTTGGATCCTGGTACGGCTCACAAAATATAGTTTTCTAAGTTGGAAACCCATCAAAACTTGCAACTTAAAAGGCTCTAATGCATGTTAAAGTCTTCCCTTTGGGTTTCCTGTGAACTAGCTTCATACGGGCAGTCATGATTGAATCCACAAGTGTTTTGATGAAAGCATCTTTCCAAAAAAAAACATCAATCTAGTATACAAAGTGCATAAGATGTATACCTGCCCAGCTTAATTATTGATCTATAATTCATCTGACTGATCAGCAGAAATAAACCGCTACTTATAGATGATCTACGCGTAGGGGTCTAAAAAAACATCAAAAAGTTTGATAAGCACATCAACTTTTCTTTCTCGAGAAACACATAAGGAACAGAAAAGAAGGGAACAATAAGGCATAGTAGCCGATGCCTTGCACTACAGGAAACCATTTCATTTTTGTGGGTAAAGGCTCACGAAAATATCCGAAAAGCCTAAGAAAATAATTATTTTTGTCGGTATTTCGGCTATTTTCGTGAGCCGATGGCTCACGAAGATAGAGCTTCAAAAATAAAGATATTTTCATGGACCGCCCACAAAAATAATCTCATTTTTGTTGGCCAAATATGGCTCATGAAAATAAAAAATATTTTCGTGAGCCTATGAAAGCATCTAGGCCCCATGAGGTACGGTTTCGGTGATTAATGACAACCATTCGATATTACTAATGAATTTGTGAATGCAAGGTCTCAATAACACTCAATCAAATGAAATCAAAATTACATTGGAGACCCATATAAAATCAACGAATGAGATCAAATCAAATCATATGAAGACAAGAAGTGAAAGATCTAACTTGATATCACTCAATGCTTGAAGACAATCAAAACAACATTTCAAACAAGTGTCAAAGAGGTCACAAGTTCAAATTCCAAAAGAACAACTCAAAACAACTCGAAGTCAACAAGTTGAACACACCGGATCATCCGATGGTCTTTGAGTTGACTGCATCGGTCGAGTTGTGTCAACAGAAGAAGAAGACCTCAGAGCAAAGAACTCACCGGATCATCCGATGTGGGTGGCTCAGTGACATCGGTCCATCATCACAGATTGCAACACTGTTGGACCAAGTGAAGCACCGGATCATCCGATGTGCGGACTTACACACATCGGTCGATCACTCCAGTAAGCTTCAAGATCAAGCAAAATTCTGGAGGAAGAGCCACCGGATCATCCGATGAGAAGACAGATCAACATCGGTCTAACAACAGTCATATCTGACACAGTGACATCAGCTAATTTGGCTTTGACCGATGTTAACTGAAGGGGAGACATCGGATCATCCGGTGTTCGCGGAGAAGTGATGTCAGCCTACTTTTCCAACGGCTATCTCGTGGAGGCTGGCTATTTATACCCCTTCAACCTATCAAATCGAAAAAGACTTGAAGCCCAGACATACTCTACACATCCTAGAGCATTCAAGCAATAGAGCTACCACTTTCACATCATTTGCTCATCATTTGTACACCAAGAGATAGGCTAGAACTAGCTAGAGATAGTGCTTGGGTGCCTCCACTCTTGGTGATTGGAGTCTCTAGTGTAGTGAGAGCCATAAGGGAGTGTCCCTTGGTGTGTGCGACTTCCGGAGCTTGCCAAGAAGATTGTGGAAGCCCGGAGGATTCCAAAGTGTACAAGGCTTGAGCTCCACCTTGCCGAGGTTGGCGAACGGAGAAGAATAGTGAAGAACCCCCTTGTCTCGGTGACTTGGGAGTGGCAAAACCCTTCGGTGGGTGCCACAACGTGGATGTAGGTAGATCCTTGTGATCTTACCGAACCACGGGATAAACTCCGTGTCCCTTGAGCGTTTGCATCCCTCTCCCTTTTTACACTTATGCAATCTTCATTCCGCAACTTTAATTTACATTGATTGCATAGTTTAATCGCATAGGGAATTGGGCTTGAGGTCGTTAATCTTAATTGCTTTAAAAAATTGAAAGAAAGCTCAATTCACCCCCCCCTCTTGGGCGTTTCGATCCTTACAATTGGTATCAGAGCGAAATTGGAGAAATTCATGCTCATGAGATGAGCGTACTTGGAATGATGGAGGAGTCATCGTCAAAAACTATTGCTCTCAAGGCTTCAACCAAGAAGACAACTCCCAAGAAAAAGAAAGTGGTTGAGCCTAGCTCAAGCGAAGAAGAGCAAGCAACAAGCGAAGATGACGATGATGAGCTTGCGTTGATGATGAGAAAATTCTCACGTCTAAACTCCAAAATCGCAAAGAAGGGATACTCTTTTGATCCAAAGAAGAAAGCCTTCCTCCCAAGAAAAGATGAAAACAAGACATGCTACAATTGTGGTGATCAAGGCCACATATCATATGATTGTCCAAGACCCGACAAGAGGAAGGACAACCACAAAGGAAAGTATAGAAAGCTAGAAGAAAGTGATGAAGATGAAGAAGAGGTCAAACCCAAGCGCTCCTTTGGAAAGAAGAAATTTGACAAGGGCAAGAAGACCAAGCTCTTTCCAAAGAAGAGAAGAGGGCCTCAAAAAGTCTTCATGTGCGAGGCAAATGAGTGGATCACGGATGAAGAGTCAAGCGACAAAGAGAGTGAAGATGAAGAAAACTTGGCGGGCCTTGCCATCGTCGACAAAGACAACTCACCTCTTCGTCCACCTCCTATGTGCCTCATGGCTAAAGGTAACAATAAGGTATGTGACGATTCTAGCGGCGATGATGATGATGAGCTCTCCCCCGATGAACTAGCATCTATGATTAATGAATACCATGTCATCATAAAAAGGGAGAAGAGCAAGGTTAAGGCACTTGAACAAGCTTGTGCCACGCTTGAGAGTGCAAAGCTCGATTTGCATGACAAGTATGTAACCATACTTAAAGAGCATGACACGCTCAAATCACATGTCAAGCAAATCGAGAAGGAGAATGCTCAAATCAAGCATGATCATCATGAGCTCGATTTAGCAAACCAAGCACTCTTGGGAAAGCACAATGACTTGGTTCAAGAACATAAAGTGCTTAACCTTGCTTATGAAGCAATTGAACTAAAAATGAAAAACATGAAAAAGGAAACCCTTGATGGCAAAGTATCAACTATTTCACATGCCACTAATACTTTGGATAAGTCTTTGCCTTTGAAAGCAAGCCTTAGGGAGAAGGAATTGATGGACGAAATTGAAATTCTCCGCACTAGTGTGGTGAGACTTTCCAAGGGAGAGGACAAGCACAAGGAAATCCTCTACCAACAAGCCAAAGGCTTCAACAAGAGAGGACTTGGATCCTTCCCGGTGCTCAACAAAGGGAAGGTGCCCTCACCGGAGCTTAGGACGAGCTTCATCAAAGAAGTTGGATCCTATTGCCAACATTGTGAGGTCACCGGACACCACACGAGGGAGTGTCCTCTTCCCAACCGTCCTTCTCCCAAATTGCCTCCTAACTACAAATCTACTTTCCATGATTATCACTATCTCTTAAGCAAAGTAGGTGGCAAGGTGAAGGCAAGGTTCATCGGCAAAGACATTAAGGGCATGAAGGGGAAGCTCCCCAAGCAACTTTGGGTCCCAAAATCACTTGTATCACACATACAAGGACCTAAGTTAGCTTGGGTGCCTAAACTCAAAAACTAACTTCATGTGTGTAGGTGAACTACAAAGCCGGAGGAAAGCATTGGGTACTCGATAGCAGGTGCACTCAACATATGACCGGCAATGATGGTATGTTCACCACCATAGAGAACCCCGATAATCATGAACAAGTCACCTTTGGTGACAACTCAAAGGGGAAGGTAATTGGTTTAGGTAAAATTGCTATTTCGCATGATTTGTCCATTTCTAATGTACTATATGTTAAGTCACTTAGTTTCAATCTACTTTCCATTGCACAACTATGTGATCTTGGACTAACGTGCACCTTTGACAAGAATGGTGTTGTAGTAACTAGTGAATCAAGCAAAGAACTAATCTTCAAAGGATTTTGGCATGGACATCTTTACTTGGTGGACTTCTCCAACAAGGATGCTAGCCTGACCACTTGTCTTTTCACTAAGACAAGCTTGGGTTGGCTATGGCATCGACGCATTGCTCACATTGGGATGAGCAAGCTTAAGAAGTCGTTCAAGCTTGGGATGGTGACCGGCGTGAAGGATGTCACATTTGAGAAGAACAAGCTTTGTAGTGCTTGTCAAGCCGGGAAGCAAGTTGCTTCACACCACCCAATGAAGACAATGGTGTCAACCTCCAAGCCGCTTGAACTACTCCACATGGACCTCTTCGGACCGTCCACATATCAAAGTCTTGGTGGTAATTTCTATTGTCTTGTTATTGTTGATGACTATTCTAGATATGCTTGGACCTTGTTTCTAGGTGACAAGGGTGAAACTCCGGAAATCTTCAAGACCTTTGCTAAACGTGCTCAAAGGGAATTTCAACTTCCCATCATCAAGGTCCGGAGTGACAACGGCACCGAGTTCAAAAACTACAACATTGGGGAGTGGTGTGATCGTGAAGGCGTGAAGCATGAGTTTTCGGCCACATACACCCCTCAACAAAACGGTGTCGTTGAAAGGAAGAACAAGACTCTCATCACCCTTGCTAGAGCAATGCTTGATGACTATGGCACGTCGGAGAAGTTTTGGGCCGAAGCAATCAACACGGCGTGCCATGCCGCAAATAGGGTCTATCTTCACCGACTACTCCAAAAGACCCCATATGAGCTCCTCATTGGGAGAAAGCCCAACATCTCCTACTTCCGAGTCTTCGGGTGCAAATGCTATATCTACCGCAAGAAAAGGCTCGGTAAGTTTGAAAGAAGGTGTGATGTTGGTATCTTTCTTGGTTATGCGTCAAACTCAAAAGCATATCGAGTATTCAACCAAACCTCCGGGTTAGTTGAAGAAAGTTGTGATGTTGAGTTTGATGAGACTAATGGCTCCCAAGAGGAGAGTTTTGGTCATGATGATATAGATGATGAGCCTCTACGAGAAGCCATGAAAAACATGACCATTGGAGACATCAAGCCCGAAGTTGAGGAGAGCAGTGATCAAGGGGGAGCATCAAGTTCCAACATCAACACCTCCATGGCGCCTCAAGTTGATGAAGAAGAAGAAGAGAAAGATGATCCATTGCCAATGCAAGATTCACAAGCCACACAACACCAACAACAAGAAGAAGTCCAAGATCAAGTCCAACCACAAGACGCGCAAGATGCTTCACCACCGCCAAGTGTACCACAATCACTTATGAGGCATGGACGCATCTCCAAGGCGCATCCGATTGATCAAATCATCGGAAGTCTGTCACGGGGAGTAAGTACTCGTTATCGCCATGTCGCTTCATTTTGTGAGCACTACTCTTTTGTTTCGTGTGTAGAACCCACTCATATAGAGGAAGCACTCCAAGATCCAAATTGGGTGATGGCCATGCAAGAAGAACTCAACAACTTCACCCGCAATGAAGTTTGGGTGTTGGAGGAGCGACCCAAGGACAAGAACGTCATCGGTACGAAGTGGGTATACCGGAACAAGCAAGACGAGAATGGCGTCGTGGTCCGCAACAAGGCAAGACTTGTGGCCAAGGGTTTTTCACAAGTTGAAGGACTAGACTTTGGAGGAACATTCGCTCCGGTCACTCGGTTAGAAGCTATTCGCATACTCCTTGCCTTTGCTTCACATCACAATATAATGATTTATCAAATGGATGCTAAAAGTGCCTTTCTCAATGGCTATATTAACGAACTTGTTTATGTTGAGCAACCTCCCGGGTTTGAAGATCCGAGGAATCCTAACCATGTGTATAGGTTACACAAGGCGCTCTACAGGCTCAAGCAAGCACCTAGGGCGTGGTATGAACGTCTAAGGGATTTCTTGGTCATGCAAGGATTCAAGATCGGGAGGGTGGACACTACACTCTTCACCAAGGACATCGACGGGGATTTATTCATTTGTCAAATTTATGTCGATGATATCATTTTTGGCTCAACTAACAAATCTCTTAGCCATGAGTTTGGCACCATGATGTCTAGGGAATTCGAGATGTCAATGATTGTAGAGCTCAACTTCTTCCTTGGATTTCAAATCAAACAACTTCAAGAGGGCACCTTCATCTACCAAGAGAAGTACACCAAGGACCTCTTGAAGAAATTTGAAATGGGAGATTGTAGCACAAGAAGTACTCCAATGGCGACAAATTGTCATCTCGACGCGGACTTGGACGGTAAACCTATTGATGAATCTCACTACCGCTCCATGATTGGTTCATTGTTGTACCTTACCGCATCTAGGCCCGATATTATGTTTAGTGTGTGCTTGTGTGCTCGCTTTCAAGCGGCACCTAAAGAATCGCATAAGAAGGCGGTCTTTAGGATACTTCGGTATCTCAAGCATACCTCAAGTGTAGGTTTGTGGTACCCCAAGAACGCTAGTTTCCATCTCTTGGGATACTCGGATTCGGACTTTGCCGGATGCCGTGTGGATCGCAAGAGTACCTCCGGTGGGTGCCACTTACTTGGGCGTTCCCTAGTATCTTGGTCGAGCAAAAAGCAAAATTCCGTGGCTTTGTCCACCGCGGAGGCGGAGTATATAGCGGCCGGTGCATGTTGTGCCTAAATTCTATATATGAAGCAAACCCTCTTGGACTTTGGAATTAAAATTGGTTGTGTGCCTCTCCTTTGTGACAATGAAAGTGCGATTAAGATAGCTAGAAACCCCGTTCAACACTCCCGCACTAAGCACATTGATATTCGCCATCACTTCTTGCGGGATCATGAGGCTAAAGGAGACATCTCTTTGCAAGGTGTTAGATACGAAGAACAATTGGCGGATATCTTCACAAAACCACTTGATGAGAAAACCTTTTCTAGACTTAGAAGTGAATTAAATGTGCTAGATGCATCTAACGTCATGTAAGTTGCCATGTTCATGTAAGGATGCATATCATATAGGTCTTGTCTAACTCCCAAAGGATAGGGGCAAGCTAGAAGTAGTTTTCCCTGAGGAAGCCTTTGGAAGGTTCAAACTTGGCAAGATAGATTTATTTTATGCCTTGCATGATCCCTGCCATATAAACTTGCACTCATTTAATCTCTTGCACTATAATTTGTTTGGCATTGCATACGTTAGATTGTCACAAAGGGGAACCCACCTCATGAGAAGGAGACTTGTTTGAAATGCAATATCTCAACTCATATAAGGTGGAAAGAACAAAATGTTAGGTACGTAAATGCCTAGAGGATCATGCTTCAAAGAGATAGAAGTCTTCATACTCTACCTCACAAAGCATGGGCCTTACATTTTATTTGGATATTTTCCTCCATTTTTCTCGGTGTTCCATTTGCATTAAGGTCTAGCCAAGCTATTGGCATATTAGCTTCTTGAGGGGTAAGGGGTTGCCCAAAAAGTCCTAAGACATGTGTTTCTAGTTAATTGTTTGTTTGGTCAAAGGACATATATGGGATGTTTTTGTTCTTTTATCATCGGATTATCCGATGCCCTAGCCCATCCCTCATCGGATCAATAGGTGTTCAATTTTCAAGGCCCAGTTTAGTCAGAACCTCAAATGCTCCGACGCGTTCATTCTGGAAAACATCGGTCCATCCGATGTTCACTCTTCTGGAGCTATGGTCAATTCAACTGATGTTTACTCCCTTCAACGTCGGACCATCCGGTGTTTACATCACTCTTTTGAACACCCTTACTGGGATATTCGACCGATGATCAAAACCCTAGACGTCGGTCCATCCGGTGTCAACAGCAATTCTTGAATATCCTTTCTGTAGCATTCGACCGATGCTCACTTCTCTTAACATCGGTCCATCCGGTGTTAAAATATCGGCTAGGGTTTGGGGTCCACTATTTAACCCACACGCCGCCGCCCTTTCTCTCTCTCCCCGACGCCTCCCGTTCCATCGCTGCCACCTCCGCCGCCGCACCCAAGCGTCGCCCACTGCAGTGCCGCCGCCGGACGCCGCCGCCGCCGTCGGTCGCCGCCGTCGTCCCCCTGCTCGCAAGCGCCGCCGCCGCCTAGCGCCGCCGCCGCCTCACCTCACCACTCACCGCCCCCATCGCCGCTTCACCACCACCTCACGCGCCACCGCCGCCGGACGCCGCCGTCGCCCTCCGGCCTCCGCCGTCCACGCGCCGCCTTCACCTCCGACGTCCCCACCAACCTCGCCGTCGCCTCTCCTCGCCGCCGTTTCAACTTCGCACCCGGCCTGTTTGCTCTCCGTCGCCTAGGTTTGTTTCGTGCCGTGCGACGTCCATCGTTATTTTTCATTGTCCTTTCTTTCTTCGTCGCTAACCCTAGCTCTCCGTCGTCTAGATGGGTCGCGACCGCAAAGGAAAGGGAAAGGCGATCGTGGAGCCCGCCGCGAAGAAGCGCAAACTTTCGAAGGATGAGAAGAAGGCCTTGATGGCCGCTCGCGCCGCCGAGGAGCGTGAGCGTGGCCGAGGAGGGTCCCTGAGGATCCGCGAGGCTCGTTCCAGGCAGCCTCCCGTGATCGACGACTCCGACGCCGAAGAGGAGCCGGTTGAGCCTCTCGTCCGCCGGCGCTCTGCCCGGACGCGTGGGGGTCACACCGAGGCGGCTCCTCGTCCGAGACCGACAGCTGCCGACCGTCATGAGGACAGGGAGGCCGAGAGGGCCATCTATGAGATGGACACGGCCGTCCGGGTCGGTGAGGGAGTCCGTCTTACAGACTACCGGAAGATGAAGGCCAAGCAACTCCGAAAGCTCAGATGGAGTGTATTGCTTGAGGAGTGGTACCCGCAGCCCCGGGAAGCTTTGGTGGACAGTCGGTTCTGGACGGTCACGCAGGCGTCTCTCTACGAGACCTACAGACGCCGTGGCCACAAGCTGTTCCAACACAACTACATGGATTGGGTTCAGCTTGAAGTGGCCGCAGGGACAGAGATCAGGCCGTTCTTTGAGAGGTACAGGGGTCTGGTGCAGCTGCTATCCTATGAGCGGAGTGCCTACGTAGAGGATTGGGTCCGCGTGTTCTACGCCACCCTCTACGTCTCTGAGGGCAGACGATCCATTGACTTCATGTTCATGGGTCAGCACTACCATCTGACGAGGCAGACACTGGGACAGCTGCTTGGAGTAGACCTGCACGACATCTGCATACATGAGAGAGTCTACGGTCAGGCAGACCCGCCGAGGAGGCCGCTCACTGGAGGAGTGGCTCCCGCTCTGGAGGAGATCAGATCACTCTTTGGACCTACTTTCTCTCCAGACCAGCCGAGAGTTCCGGCCCTGTTGACTCCTGCAGCGCGCACGGTGCACCTTGCCCTGCGTCGCTCCCTTCTGCCGAGGTCCGGCTATCTTGAGGGTTTCACTAGCCTCCAGCAGACGATCCTGTTTTACATCATGAACGGGATGGACTTTGATATAGTGGATGTCATTATCTGCGAGATGGAGGATGTCATCACAGATGGAGTGGGCATGATGAGGCAGCTAGCATATGGGCACTGGATCAGCTACTTGCTCACGATGATGGTTCCAGAGGAGTCTGCCGTGCACGATCGTCTCTCTGACGAGAGTGTGACACGGTTCGGACATTACCGTGCCCCTGCCCCTGGAGACCGCCGCCTTGGCCGTCCAGTTGAGCGCCAGGTCAGGGCTCGCTTGACTGAGGAGGATTGGTCTGACCTCGAGAGGGAAGATGAGCGTCTGGCTGAGGCAGAAGCTCAAGGTGGAAACTTGCAGCACGTCTGGTCCGAGAGCGACACAGACGAGAGTGTCGAGGAGTACTTCCCTCCTCCTCCACCTTCACTGAGGCAGCACGACGCCGAGGCAGGAGGATCAGCTGCTCCGCCACCGACACCACCTCCTGTGTCCGAGGCGCAGGTGTCACAGCCGTCAGAGCTGTCGACACTTCTCCAGCAGATGATCGAGCAGCAGCGTCAGGACAGGCTCGCTGCTGAGCAGGCCAGGGCAGAGCAGGCTGCTCACCTGGCAAAGCTGCAGCGGCAGCAGCAGGAGCTCCAACTGGAGATCGCCCGTCAGAGGCGAGAGGATACGGACCGGTTCACCAACCTGGTAGATCAGATGCACCGTCGTACCCTCGACCAGCAGCAGCAGACCCAGCAGGCCATGATAGGGATCCTAGGGTTGATCACCAACCTTTACACTCGGACCGGGATCGCCCTTCCTCCACAGCAGCCTGGACTGGGACTGGCTCCAGGTGTTGCTCAGGTGCCTACTACTCCTATCCCTTCAATCAGTATGTCACCACTTCTGGCATCCAGCGCACCGATTCACTCATCACTGCTGGCGACGATATTGTTCCAGCAGACGCCGGCATTCGTGGTGAGCGCTCCACTTCCTCCAGCTCCACCGGCACCTCCAGTACCTGCTTCCTCTCCTCCAGCACCGACAGCGGACCCTCCAGCTCCCGCTGCTCCGGCAGCTCCTACGACCGGCGACTCTAGCTCTGACGACTGCGACGGTGCCCAGTTCGTCCTCGCGCCCAGCTCTCAGGGTCTGTAGGCTTTCTGATCCCTTTTTTGGTGTCTTGATGCCAAAGGGGGAAAAGATGTAGAAGAGTCAGGGGGAAGTGGTTGTAGTAGTCTCAGGGGGAGTGAAGGGGGAGTGTGTGCTTATCCTTTGTATTCGTGCTTGAGTACTCTTTTGTAATTTTAATTAAGCACTCTTTAATTTTAATTAAGCACTCTTTCGCTTGTCTCATTTGCTTATGTTTTTAATCAATTGAGCTTTTCGCACCACAAATTTCTTTTGCGTTTTACAAGCTTAATGTGTCCTATGCTGTATTCATTGCATATATACTTGAGTATTATCATCAAATTCATTATTATTGCGCTTTAAATTATTGTGTTGTCATCAATCACCAAAAAGGGGGAGATTGAAAGCATCTAGGCCCCATGAGGTACGGTTTCGGTGATTAATGACAACCATTCGATATTACTAATGAATTTGTGAATGCAAGGTCTCAATAACACTCAATCAAATGAAATCAAAATTACATTGGAGACCCATATAAAATCAATGAATGACATCAAATCAAATCATATGAAGACAAGAAGTGAAAGCTCTAACTTGATATCACTCAATGCTTGAAGACAATCAAAACAACATTTCAAACAAGTGTCAAAGAGGTCACAAGTTCAAATTCCAAAAGAACAACTCAAAACAACTCGAAGTCAACAAGTTGAACACACCGGATCATCCGATGGTCTTTGAGTTGACTGCATCGGTCGAGTTGTGTCAACAGAAGAAGAAGACCTCAGAGCAAAGAACTCACCGGATCATCCGATGTGGGTGGCTCAGTGACATCGGTCCATCATCACAGATTGCAACACTGTTGGACCAAGTGAAGCACCGGATCATCTGATGTGCGGACTTACACACATCGGTCGATCACTCCAGTAAGCTTCAAGATCAAGCAAAATTCTGGAGGAAGAGCCACCGGATCATCCGATGAGAAGACAGATCAACATCGGTCTAACAACGGTCATATCTGACACAGTGACATCAGCTAATTTGGCTTTGACCGATGTTAACTGAAGGGGAGACATCGGATCATCCGGTGTTCGCAGAGAAGTGATGTCAGCCTACTTTTCCAACGGCTATCTCGTGGAGGCTGGCTATTTATACCCCTTCAACCTGTCAAATCGAAAAAGACTTGAAGCCCAGACATACTCTACACATCCTAGAGCATTCAAGCAATAGAGCTACCACTTTCACATCATTTGCTCATCATTTGTACACCAAGAGATAGGCTAGAACTAGCTAGAGATAGTGCTTGGGTGCCTCCACTCTTGGTGATTGGAGTCTCTAGTGTAGTGAGAGCCATAAGGGAGTGTCCCTTGGTGTGTGCGACTTCCGGAGCTTGCCAAGAAGATTGTGGAAGCCCGGAGGATTCCAAAGTGTACAAGGCTTGAGCTCCACCTTGCCGAGGTTGGCGAACGGAGAAGAATAGTGAAGAACTCCCTTGTCTCGGTGATTTGGGAGTGGCAAAACCCTTCGGTGGGTGCCACAACGTGGATGTAGGTAGATCCTTGTGATCTTACCGAACCACGGGATAAACTCCGTGTCCCTTGAGCGTTTGCATCCCTCTCCCTTTTTACACTTATGCAATCTTCATTCCGCAACTTTAATTTACATTGATTGCATAGTTTAATCGCATAGGGAATTGGGCTTGAGGTCGTTAATCTTAATTGCTTTAAAAAATTGAAAGAAAGCCCAATTCACCCCCCTCTTGGGCGTTTCGATCCTTACAGCCTAAAATAACCCAATAAATATTTCTTTTATTTTCATGAGCTTCAAAACAACCCACGAAAATACTTTTAATTATTTTCATGGGCCAGGCTGGGGCTCATGAAAATAAAAAAATATTTTCGTGGACCAAGTTGAGACGTACAAAAATACTCTCTCTGGTCTAAATTACTTGACCTTGTAAGTCAAAACGAAAGGGGTCCTAGCCTACTGGTTAAGTAATCTGAGTAACACTCCTTATGTATTGGATTCAACTTCTCGTGGGTTAGAAAAACCTTCTTGTTTGTCCCACAATAAAAACACGGGACTAAGGACTGGCCTAGATTGTTGGTAGCTATCGCACGGATTATGGTGCCACCGTGTAAGATGGGGCAAAAGTTCAGGGGTTTTCTCAATCTGCATGAGAATGACTTATTACCAAAAATGCCCGGGGTTGTCCCCCACCCCCCCTCCATATGGTCGAGTTTTTTGTTTACCTTGTAAGTAAAATAGAAACATGTATTTTTATTTGACCTTGTAAGTGTATAGAAAAATATATTTTATCTTTACCCTTCTGATCTACAGTATCTCCACCTCCATTTTAAGCATGATCCTCTAAAAAATGAATAATGTGGAAGTGTCTAGTGGGAGGGTAAAATTGTCATTTCACGTATTCGAAGATGTCTGGAAGGTCGAATAATTCGGAGCGCAGCAAGTTCTACCATGTTATTCTCGCACAAAAAATTCAACATATAATTGTAACACATATGTGCAAATCATGGTAGGCAGCTCAGTCTGGCTACATGGAAGAGGCTTACAGCGCAAGGCGGGCTTAAAATTGTTTGATTGTTTTTTTCCTGCCAAAGCAATTTGATTGAAATTTCTGAAGGTAAACAAAAAACAAATTTAGAACTCTTTATGGAGGAGAGAGTTCCTATTTTACAGCGCAAGGAGAGAGTTCCCGCCAAAACAATTTAGAACTCTCTCCGTTCCATTCTAACTCTATTTCTGAAATTGGTCAAAGTCAAACAAATCTAAATCTGACCAACTTTATAAAAAACAAATATAAACTTTTGTAACACCGTATTAGTACCATTAAATTCACCATGAATTATAGTTTCATAGCATATTATTTTATGTCTTAGGCTATCCGCACCAGCGTACTGTAAAACATACTCTATACACTATTCTCCTTCTACTTTTACAGTGCGTACTCTATACTCCTACTACGTTACAGTTTAGTATACAATATGCCTTACAGCGTGCCACTGTGGACGGTCTTAGAAACTTATATATTTTTATATAAACTTGGTTATACTTAAATGAGTTTGACTTTGACCATTTACAGAAAATAGAGTTGGAATGGGACAAATGTAGTACTAACGAGGAGATATGTTTTCCTGATTAAGCTCGCCAGTGTTTTGTAGGTCCAGCACAGTATGTGTGGTAAGAGGCCAAGTAAAACCAGTGTTTTTGAAGGCGCAAACAAGCTAAAGCTATGGAAAGATCGAATGTGGATGTTCAAATTGTTTCATGCGTACCATAAATTATTTTTTTTAAATACACCTAATATTAACATGAAACTTACTTGTATATACGATATGCACCAGCATTTATGTGTACTTTGTAGGCACAAAAGCGAAGGATATACTGCTACATATTCTCCAATAATCCCCACTAAAGTGGACGTCCTAACATTCACACCTATGAATTTGCAATATAGCAAAAAGCTACTTTTTGATCGGTTATAGAATCAGAGGGCAAATCCAAGTGACGTGACATAGTGGCATCATTTTAGGGAGCTCCAAATCACATCCACCGCATCACCTGACCACCAAGAACCCCTATAAATGAGCGGCAAAAGCCACCAAACCAAGACAAAGTGGCGAACTAATAGCTTTCCCTTCTCCTCCTTCCTTGAACCGTATTATACTGGAGTTCATCACGCTGAAACTGGATCCACAGAGGAAGAAGAGCAAGAAGACCGGCTCCTGGCCGATACAAGGTAGGAGTGAGCAGCGTTAGGGCACTAGCTAGTGCCGTCGATCGTATCTCAGTCTCAAGTGTAGCTAGCTAGCCTCTCGCTCGCTCGACATGGTGACGGTGAGAGAGGATGAGACACGCAAGGGGCCATGGACAGAGCAGGAGGACCTGCAACTGGTATGCACTGTCCGTCTGTTCGGTGAACGTCGTTGGGATTTCATTGCCAAAGTTTCAGGTTTGAGGGGTGGGGGATCCAAAAATTAGGTATCGAAATTCTCGAGCTCGCGCGATGTCGCAGCGACGACATGCGTCGTCTCCACTAACAACCGGCCTTCGTCTCCCTCCTCCATGCTGCAGGGCTCAACCGGACGGGCAAGAGCTGCCGCTTGCGGTGGGTCAACTACCTCCACCCTGGCCTCAAGCGTGGGCGCATGACTCCGCATGAAGAGCGTCTCGTCCTCGAGCTTCATGCTCGGTGGGGAAACAGGTTTGTTGATTCAAATTAGTAATTAAACACGCTTTAATTTAAACGGCATGCAGAGAGATAGCTTAACATATTTACTGTCGTTGCTGTTAGAACTTATATACTCTATGTGTGATAATTTCGCCTCAACACAGGTGGTCGAGGATAGCTCGCCGTTTGCCGGGGCGTACGGACAACGAGATCAAGAACTACTGGAGGACACACATGAGGAAGAAAGCGCAGGAGAGGAAGAGGACCATGTCGTCGCCGTCATCATCCTCGTCCTCGCTGACTTACCAGTCCTGCTGCTACCCGGACACGCCATCGATCGTTGCGACGGCAGAGGGTCAGGAGCTTCTTCTTCACGGTGGCAACAATGGCTGCATCACAAGCATCCTGAAGGGCAACCCTCCGGCGGATCACATGGACGGGTCGTACCCCATGGATCAGATATGGATGGAGATCGAGGCACCGCCGGAGGATGCTCCATCAGTGACCGGCTTCTTCCATGGAGAGAAGCTGCAGGATCATGCATCCAGCAGCAGCAGCCTCCTCCCCGGACCGCCGTCTGCTGCTTGGGATTACTGCTACTACCCTGAGACCTGCTGGAAGACGGACGACGAGATCAAGATGGCACCGCAGCAGTTTGGTTACAGTGAAGAAGGACCCGGCCCCTGTTTCTAAAGCTATGAAATACAGTACATTCGGCCAATTACATCGATCGCCGGGTCAGATTACTCTGTTGTCACATATCTACCCAGAACAAGTGAAGTGCACTTGTAGAAACAAGCTTCATTATCAGCATGGCTCTACGCAATTAAGATCATCTCTATGTATGCATCTCTATGTAGTGTGCAAGCAAGACATGCATGTGTCACCTTGTCCTTGACTCTTACTTTGGGTATGAAAGGGCGAATGGTACTAGTACTCTGTATTCATAACATAATCAGTTATCTCCAGTGAAATTAAAACCTCCTGTTGTTCTATGAATAAATGTAATATGGTTAGATGATTGTACATGGTGAGACCAGATACTGCAGCCTGCAGGTAATGATGTGAAGGATTAAACTGATGCAGTAACTAGGAAGCTATTGGTTATTTTTTACCCGTCTGTCTAAAGCAGAACAAGTGGGTTGCTAGCTAGTTCCTGACCTGATGCAAAGAAAGAACAACTAACCGGAAGAAGCCAATTGGCGCAGTGCAGTCAAGTTAGTGCTCCTGTAGGGTTGCTCAGGGTATTTTACTATTTCCCCGTAGTGCCGGCTTGACGATTTGCGAGTCACGGATTGGAAGCTTAAAAAAGACAGTCCTTAGGAGCCACTACTACGAAAAGCATTTCCTCAAATCATAATCCTTCATGATTACGATAATCTTTTTCAGTTTTTGTACCATGATTTCCAATCACTTGTCACAACAGGTAAAAGTAGATTTCAAAGTACTCCACTGTGAATTACAAAACGACAAGTTTTTAGAGACGAGAGAGTACATAAAAGTACAGAAAAATAACAGAAATTCAATATTACAAGGATGAAAGGCAAAAGAATTCCACACTCCAAGAATTTGAGAGGTGACGAAAATTTGACGAGTCATGAAAAGAGTGACCGGGCTGCCTTTTTGATCTTTTTGTCTCTTTATAAAAGGGACAATCTCTGGAATTCAGTAAGAAAGCTAGTTTTGCACATTAGCAATAATTAGACACTTGCAAAACAAGCGTGCAGGGAAAAAGCAAGTTCACTGCACTATGGGAATTAAAAGGTGGTGATAAGTGGCATCCATTGAGAATTTTGTAGACGTCTACTTTTGGTGAAACTGATAGGCAACAAATTAACTGTGCCTCATCTTTTAATTGGATAAACTGGTAGTGCTTAACCACCATGACCCAACTATTACCGTCTTCATCGAAACGAAGATTCGAGGTAAGTAAGAAGCCTGGTAAAAGGTTCGGTCCAATGAGCTCTTCTACGATTTATTTCCGATCTTTATTAAAAGTTAGCCTAAAAATGAATACTTGTTGAATGAATTCATGAGCCCATGTGGTTGTAATAGCCACATCATCATTATATTCTTTGTGAAGCTATTGATTTGTTGTCAGCGATGATGAAGAGAATAATCACTAGCTAGTAGTCTTCCAGCTAGGAGTTCTGAGGTCGACATGCTGGCACTGAATTGAGCTGGTCAGCGGGGTCTGTAAACGACCCGCTATAGCGCGTATAGCGCTGGCGAAGGGAAATTGACATCCGCAGTGGCGCGTTATAGCGCATATCTAAAATAGGTATATCTACAGTGTTGCGCCACATATAGCGATGCCGCTACGAAGAGAGAGAGGGGAGTGGGCAGCTGGACGGTTCGCTTCGCGCGCTCGGAAGAACGACGACGGAGCTTGCCGAAGGACGACGGTTGTGGCCGCGGTGAGGAGGAAGGCGGTGTGGGCGTAGATCCGGATGGCGGTGTGGGCGGAGAGCGCGCGGGGCTGGGGGCGGAGGAAGGCGGAGCGCCAGTGGCCGACGCCGACGATGGTTGAGTCGGCGGCGCTACTGCTCCTAGCTGGTGGCCAACGGCAGACGAGGGAGGCGGGGAGGCGACGAGGGCAGGGGCGAGCATGGCTGGGCGGGAGGAGGACGACGACGGAGCAGACGCCGGGAGAAGGACGGCGACATTCGAGGAGGGCTCACTGGTCGTGGAGCGGCGTGGTAGCAGATTGCGATGCCGAGGAAGGGGCGGGGAGGTAGGGAGCCGGCGTGGGGGGTGGCGACGCTGAGGAGGGCGAGCAGATCAGGGGGCGGCGGTGCCGAGTAGAATCGGGAAATTTTTTGTGAGAGAATCGGGACATGGGTTGCCGGTAATGTTCTGGAGTCCGTGAGTTTGCCCGGAAGGTTCCAGGCGCCCCTTTTGCCTGGGAAAAAATAAATGAAAAATGAAAAAATGGAAAGTAAGGGAAATAAATAAATAGAAAAAAGGAAAAAAAGATAGAAGTCAAAAAAAGGAAAATAAAGAGGTGAAAAAGAACAAACTAACAGAAAGAAGAAAGAAATAAAGGAAATAAGGTAGTTATATGAATAATATAAAATAGATGGTAGTTGGTATAGAGGTGGAATATAGAGGTGAACGAGTGTGGGAAACGACTGTAAAAGAGAGAATCTTTTAACTGTAAAAGTGGGTATAGAGGTGAAATATAGAGGTGAACTACTATGACTAGTCTCAGCTAGGAGTTCAGGTCGACATGCTGGCACTGAATTGAGCTGAGAAAATTGCGTTTAACTAGTCATTAGTAACAAAACAATATTTTTTCGGATGCAGTTATCAATTCAACATGTGCCCATTACACACATTTTCCCATGAATAATGGAAGTATTTAGTAACTATGCTCCTGCATTTCCTCTGAAACAGACAATTGAATTGAAGCTACTATTGTAACCAGGATATTAGGCTTCAAAATTCTCAGAAAGTTTGGATGATTGGACGACTCTATCCACTGGATAATCCTCGGGAGAGGACAAGGACGGCCACGTGTGCGTTCCTGCCCGATCGGTCGCAACAACAAGTCAACAACAGACGGCACGGGCACGGGCGCGGGTGAAACCTCCAAGAACACACGGACAACGAACGCGCCAACACGCAGGGCGACTGCCACGCGGGGCCCGCACGTCCCGCCGCCTCGTCACCTCCGCTCCCTCGCCGGCCAGGCCACCTGACCTGACCTCGCTAGGATTCGGCCTTCGGGCGCTCACCACCTCGCCGAGCCGCTTCTACAAAAGCTTCTAGAACCTGCTCCCGCGCCCTCCCGTACCGTACTGCTTCCCTTCCCATGGACGCCCGCCGCGACGACGAGGAGGCCGCGATCGCCTCCGCGCCGCTCCTCGCGGCGGCGGGGAGCGGGAGGCGGAGGAGCCACGCCGCCGACGCGCACGTCCTCTCCGCGGCCTTCCTCTTCGTCTTCTCCGCCTACAGCGCCGCCCAGAACCTCGAGAGCAGCGTCAACGCCGTACGCCCCCCCTCCCAACCTCCTCTCCTTCCCTCGCCTCGTTTCCTTGCGGAACTCCGTACGTGCTCACCAGCTTCCGCCGCGGCTGTCGCGTCTCGCGCTGCAGGAGGGCGACCTCGGCACCGTCTCGCTGGGGATCCTGTACACCTCCTTCACGCTCTTCTCCGTGGTCGCGTCGCCGGTGGTGGCCCGGCTCGGCCCCAAGCGCGCGCTCGTCGTCGGCACCAGCGGATACCTGCTCTTCATCCTCGCCAACCTCGTCCCGACATGGTGCGTGCCATCTCTGACCCGTGCGTCCGGCAAACGCGGATCGAGTGCGTCCTGGTGGTCTGTGCTGCAGACCTGCAGTAGGTGGTGATGTATAAAACTCTGACCATTGAAAGGTCTATGTCCGATCATTATCAGTTTTCAATTTTCATGGTCTACTGCCATCATCCGGTCATTAGTTGGGTTGGAAGGGCTCACTTTCTCTTGGTTGTTAAGAACGTGTATCCTAATTTAGTACTGGACTAGCCATGACATTTCTGGACCTCTGACTCTCAGGGCTTGAGCTTCAGTAGGGATCTCTCTTGGCTATATGAGGAACAATCTTCCAATGAAACAATATATATAACTTCTAATTCTAGTTTCTGTGTTTCCAAATGTAGCACATTTCAGCCGCACAAAATATTTTACTACATTCAGCTTTGTGCCCTTCCTGCAATGTTAACTTGAACGGTAAATTCTCTCAGGTATACTATGGTGCCAGCTTCATTGTACCTTGGTTTTACTGCATCCATCATTTGGGTTGGGCAGGTAAAAGATCAGCTTATTATTAAACTGTTTAGTGCCCATTTCTTTCCATCTTATACTGTTACTTTTGATGGCAGGGTACGTACCTTACATCGGCTGCCCTCAGTCATGCTAGAGAACATAATTTGCCCGAGGGTCCAACACTAGGGAGCTTTAATGGGGAATTTTGGGGAATGTTTGCTAGCACGCAGGTACAGTTGTTTGAATCAGGACAAGCCCATTGTATTGCAGTATTTCTTCTTCATACCTTAACTGTAGAAGTAGAGTCTATTTTTTTTCTCTGGATTTATATTCTGTACATTAATGGACTTATGGACCAATGATTCCTAACCCATGATACGTTTGTACTATGTAGGTCATTGGAAATTTGATATCCCTTGCTTTACTAAGAGATGGAAAGGTTAGTATGGTCATCCCAAACTTCAAATTTCTCTATACTCGGTACTGAGTTCCTGATACCAATAATCAGTATCTAAAACTAAGTTGAGGCCATGATTTACTCTTTTATTTAATGTTATTTTGGGTTTTTTTATATGACATCTCATTTGATCCTCTAGTTCTCATATAACTTCAGGCTGGTGACAGTGTCACAGGCAAACATCTGCTGTTTGTTGTGTTTCTTGGCTTCATGATTGTGGGCATTGTTTTGATGTGTTTACTGTCAACAAGAGATGAAAAAGGAGATAATGCTCCAACACATTCCTCATTTGGAGCTATGTTGAAATACATTGTCGCCCCTCTTAAAGACCGAAGGATGCTTCTTACTATCCCTCTCATAGCATATTCAGGTCTACAACAGGCATTTGTATGGTAAGTAGCCCATGTTGTTTTCAATATCCATGGTTTTTCACTTCTTAGTATACTTTTTTCTAAGACATTTTTGTGATTTTTTCTGAAGGGCGGTATTCACAAAGAGTATAGTAACACCTGTTCTTGGAATTTCTGGGGTTGGTGGAGCCATGGCAATTTACGGTGCTTCTGATGTTGTTGTAAGTGAAATCACAGCTGCCTGATCATTGAAACTGTTAACAGATCTTATCTATTTCTTGTACCATTTCGAGTCACATTCTGTTTTCATTTTGGCAAGGCTTCAGTTGTTGTCACAGTTTTAGGCAAGAATCATCCGAGTGCAGTGCAGTAGTCAGTGGCAACCACAGCATATAGTTTTCTAACAAAATATTTGCAAAAATGGTATACTGTGTGTTTTACATGACATCTGAAACATGTGTGGCATTGCAGTGTTCATTGGTTGCTGGGCGTTTGACCTCTGGTCTTCATTCAGCTACATCCATAGTATCAGTTGGAGCCATTGTTCAGGCCATAGTCCTATTCTGGTTGCTACTGTTTTACAGGTTTGATCTCTGTAAATATTATTCTGCAGTTGTGCCTGTGACTGCTACTGTAATTTGCTCATGCTTATCTTGCCCACAGTCCAATGGCTGGAGTGTTTGGCACAGTGGTTCCACTACTAGTTGGTGCCTTGTGGGGTGTTGGTGATGGCGTCTTGAATACGCAGTTAAGTGCATTACTTGGACTGCTGTTTGAAGATGTGAAGGTAAACTTATTTGATACCACCTTTTTAGTGTTTCATGTGCACGGATTGCATGAGTGGTGTGCTTTGTTGTCCTTTGTTGACTTATGAATTCAACCTCTTAGTATTTCAATAGTAGATATGAAAATTTCCTTTTATGACATAACAATTTATCTTGAATAAATGCAGGAGGCTGCCTTTGCGCAGTTGAAGGTCTGGCAATCGGGCGCCATCGCAGTCATATTCTTCCTGAGCCCGAGCATCACACTCCAAGCCATGCTTATCTTGATGACCATAGCACTCTTCATCTCCTTTGCCTCATTCCTGTTCCTTACCCTTGTTCTTGAGAAGTCATCGACTGTCAGGCCCTGAAGAAAAACTATTTTCTGAATTTCTGGCGCCCAAAACGGCGACATTGTGACTTCCCCAGTTCTCTACTGAAAAGGGCGACATTGTGGCTTCGTCAGTACCAAGTGGATTGGCCGGATTATTGAAAGGGAATGCACCGTACATCAGGTGCGAGTTGTCAGTTGTGACCATGTTATGCTCGGCCATTGCTGAAGGGAAGCTGTAGCAGGGTAAAGTGTGGGAAGTTATGTCATGGCCTTCATCTGGTTTGCTGGTACTGCACCCGTCCGTCAGTTATTTACAGCAATGTTGTAGTGAAAAATACTGTTAAAAAGTGTTCTTTCATTCTGAGGTTTTGTTCGGAACACATGATTGATTCCACAGGATTTTCATACAAACTCACTTCCAGCTGGTGGATATTTTGTATCCTACAAAATTCGTACGAACTTTGTGAAGATCAAGTACCAAGTACTCAAAAAACATATTTGGCGTCCCTGGAATCTGGTGAACCCATGGCAATGTTCAGTTGAACCTTTTATTGTCAGAATTTGTATTCCGCTCTTGATTATTCTGTACAACTTCTCTACGCTCTATGGAATATGGATGTCAATGGTAGCTGGAGGGTCCACACCGTGATTCTACCCCTGTTTAGCGCAGCTGTTGAAAAAAAATAACTTATTTAAAAAACTGGTAAAAAATATTGTTCTAATGTTTTACTTTTAGTTCATTCTGGAAAGCGGTTTAATTAATAAGTTGTGATACAAAGCAGGCGGTGATGTATAATTTGTTTCCACGCCAAGAGATTTCCTCTGTTTTCCCCTGGATAAGATTGATAGATAATCCAAGCATCATTGCAATGGTAGTGAGTGATCACGTGAACTCTTCTATTTTTGTACTTCTCTTTCTCACAATAATTGTCGTTGGACAAGATTTTTGGTTCATTTTAAACTAAAAATTTTGTCCAAAACAATAATTATTGTGGGAAGAAGGGAGTGAGTGATAGTGATACGTGAACGAATGCAATTAAGCATGTGTAGTATGGAGTTGGATGTGTTACCTTACCTATTAGTTGCAGTAGTTCAGTAGATCACCGAACATGCTTTCAGTCTGAGATGGCAGATCAACTGCTTGCTTACTTACATGATATACTTGCATGCTATTAGGAATGCAGGTTTGACACACACACACCATAAAAATAGTAAATGACTACTATGCAATCAAAAGTTTGGTGCAATCGTGCAATCAAGCATTGATAACCATCGGATCTGCATCCTACAGTCGTTACCTGTTTTTATTTAACCCCCTTCACCTGGTGGAGAGGTGGTGGAGGGGGTTAAATAAAAAAATGCTCTAACCGTTGGATACAGATCCATTGGGAGTGCTTGATTGCACGATTGCACCAAACACCTGATTGTATGACTACAACAACAATCAAACCTTTGTCCCAAGCAACTTGGGGTCGGCTAGAAATAGAACTCAACAATTTGAAGAGAAGTAATAGAAAATAAGATGGGAGTAAAAAATATAAATAAAGTAAGATTTAGAATTTTATTTATTTTGAAGATGAAATAATAGGAAAGAAGACAAAGAGTAACAAAATACGAATAAAATATATACATATATGACTATAATGAAAAAAATATTAACAGGCAATAACTCGTTCGTTGTAATTGAAATATAGTGGTATTGTTTGCAGCGAGTTTATGTGAGAACAGAAAAGACTAGCTTAACCAGTACTCCACCAGTCTCCAAAAAGTTGTTCTTTTTTTAGTTTAAAAATGAATTAAAATGTGATAAATTTTTGAATACGGCAGGAGTATGTATGTACAAGTCAGAAGTAATACAGAAACACATATATGTTCGGCATCACGGATATCACAAATTCCCAATCAGGAAGGAAAAAAAAAACTGAACTTGAACCGGTGCCTTCGATACGCGCGGTGATTTCCTCATTCGCGCGCTGATTCTGTCGATCGACTAACTCCATGGACGACGACGACAGCGGCGGCTGGCTCTGGCTGGCTAGCTAGTACTCGTCGTCGTGCGGGCGGCGGCCGATGGCGAGCGCCCGCACGAAGCACGCGGACGCGCCGACGGCGAGCCCCGCGAATGCCGGCGGCACGAGCAGGTCGGCGGCGGACCGCCCCGCCATCCTCGCCGGCACGCACACGTGCTCGCCGCCGCCGTCGAGCGGCACGCGCACGGTCCCCGCCGGGCACGCCGCCCTCCCGCCGCCGCCCGCCAGCGACCACACGAAGGCGGCCTCGGGCGCGAACGACGCCACGGAGACCGCCAGCGCCAGCGCGCCCGCCCACGCCGCCGCGGCCCGCAGCGCCTGGCCCCAGTGGTGCCGCTGCTGCTCGCCACCGACCAGCGCCTCCACCAGCGGATGCATCGCCGCCCGCCGCAGACGTACGTACGTGCGCCCTCTGGTCACCGCGCGTGCGAGCTGTGTTTGCGGTTGCACGGCCGGCCGTTGTATATATGGACGTGGAGTTGTCAGAGGAAGGGAAGGCAAGTGGGGTGGGGAGGTTTCGTGGAGTACGTGCGTGTGGAGAAGAAGTAGAAGTAGGTGAGCGGAGGCGGGAAGAGAGCGGATGCGTGTTCGTGAACCGGCTGGCTGGCTTGGCAGCCCGCCTGCCCCGTTGAATTCTGTCTTTCGGTTTGCATGGCTGGGGCCGGAGGGTGACGTATTCGGAAATAGAATGACCTATTGCCCGCAGCGGGGACAGCCGGAGCCGGAGACGATCCCAGACGCCAGGACACGGCCCGCCGGGAGCATCATCTGGGAGGAGGCATATGTTTGTGCTACAGGACGCGATAAAGTGATTTTGGTGCCAGTTCAACATAGAACTAGAATGATTAGGGTGACCAACAAGGGTGAGAACATTGATATAACAAACACAGAGAACACCAGAGAAACGATGGGAAACACATTACTGCAGAAACATAATTCTTTCATTTTTTTATATCCATGTTCATCGCATGTTGATGGCACAGATCCTCGCATTTGGATAGATAAATGTCAAGCTTATTTCAATCTCTGTGAGATTCCTGTCGGGTTTCAAGCTACTGCTGCATCATTACATCTCATTAACAAAACATCACACTGGTTTCAATCATACAAATACTCGATTCAGTTGGGTGATTGGAACAGTTTTGCTATAGCAGTCATAAGAGAATTTGACCGGAACACTCATAAGACTAAGACCATGCAGTTGCTTAACTTGAGGCAGACTGGTTCAGTGGAGGAATATCGTAGAGCCTTTGAGGAATTGGTATATTATATTAGACTCTATGATTCTTCCATAAGTGACACCATGCTGGTATCACAATTTTTCTACTGGGTTTGAAAGATGATATGCGGCTGTTGGTGGAAATACAACAACCGGACACAGTTGCACAAGTTGCAACCCTTGCAGCTATTCAAGAGCATTTGGAGGATAAGCTGAAATGGAAGCCTAGTAGATTTCTGAGTTCAAGACCATATAATTCTGTGAGCCAGAAAGGGGACAACAAGAAGCCTGGTAATAATATGGAGTTGTGGAAAGCCAAGCAACTGAAGGATTTCAGAAAGGCCAACAACCTATGTTATAAATGTGGAGAGAAGTTCAGCCCCACTCATTCTTGTATTGCAGCTTTGGTTGGCTAGCTGAACAGTATGAGCATCAATAATAATGATCAAGGAATTATATTGTCTGATGAGATTTTGAACACTTTGACACTGGCACCTAATTCCACTGACATCATTCCTGATCATTTACCTCTATATGCCTTGTCTGATTCAATTCAGCACAGGGTTATTCAGTTACAAGCCCTTGTAAAAAATCAAGTGCTGCTAATTTTGGTGGATTATGTTATGGGACCTCAAACTCATTTATTAACAGGGATACTGCTCATAGATTACATTGCACTCTTTCACCTCGTTCTCCTATGCATATCAAGGTGGCTAATGGGAATGTTCTGGCTTGTGACTTTGAAGTTCAGAATTTCACTTGGTATGTACAGGGCCACACATGTTGCCATACTGTCAAAGTTTTGGATATGAAGGTATATGATATGATACTTAGTATGGATTGGCTCGAGCAGTACAACCCTATGCATTGTGACTGGCACAAGAAATGCTTATCCTTCACTGTCAAGGGAAAACAGGTCCAGTTAATAGGGGTGCAGCATATACAGAGTCCTGTGATTAATGAGATATCTACTGAGCAGGTGATCAAGTGGTGTAAGAGGAATGAATTATGGTCAATGGTGGTTGTGGAACCAATTTCCACAACCTTTTCTACTACAAAACACTCTGGACCACAAACTATACCTGAACCTATTCACCAGCTCATTGTGGAGTTTGACTGCATTTTTTCAGAACCACAATCACTACCACCACAAAGAGCTTATGATCACTCAATCTCTCTTCTTCCTGATGCCGTGCCAGTAAACTGTAGGCCATACATGTATTCTCTAGAGCAAAAATATGAGATTGAGAGGCAAGTGCAAGAAATGTTGGACAAAGGTATAATCATTCCTAGCCTCAGTCCCTATGCATCTCCTGTATTGTTAGTGAAGAAAAAAGATGGTAGTTGGAGGTTTTGTATGGATTATAGGAAATTGAATTCTCTGACTATTAAGAATAAATTTCCAATGTCTGTTATTGAGGAATTCTTGGATGAAATATCTGGTGCAATGTACTTCTCTACCATAGATTTGGCATCAGGTTTTCACCAGATAAGAATGGCACCACAGGATGAGTTCAAAAATTGCCTTCAAAACTCATCATGGACATTTCCAATTTAGAGTGATACCATTTGGTTTGACCAATGCACCAGCAACATTTCAATGTCTCATGAATGCCATATTTGCAAAATATATGAGGAAGTTCTTGCTGGTTTTCATGGATGACATACTGATATTCAGCAAATCTTTTGAAGACCATGTTCTGCACATTAGACTGGTTTTTCAGACACTGAAAGAACACCATATGTTCATTAAAGCCAAGAAGTCTGTGTTTGCTAAGGAGTGACTGTATTATCTTGGTCATATTATCTCTGCAAGAGGGATTGCAACTGATCCTGACAAGATTCAGGCAATGCAGAATTGACCAGTGTCTTCTAACTTCACTTAGTTAAGGGTATTTTCGGGCCTTACTGGATATTACAGAAAATTTGTACATCATTATGGAGTGATTTCCAGACCTTTGACCAATCTATTACATCACAAGCATTTTCAATGGTATGCCACAGCTCAGGAATCCTTTGACAGACTTAAGCAAGCAATGACTACAACACCAGTTTTGCATTCCCAGATTTCTCCAAAGACTTTGTCATTGAAACTGATGCATGTGAGTCTGGTGTAGTTGTTGTTTTATCTCAGGAGCATCACCCAGTGGCTTACTTTAGTAAAGGGCTCGGTGTTCAACATCAGAAGCTCTCAACTTATGAGAAAGAGTTCATTGCATTTATGATGGCAGTAGACAAATGGAGAAGTTATTTACAAAGAAAGCCCTTTATTATTAAAACAGATCATCAAATCCCATGTCACTTACAAGATCAGTCTTTGTCCACTGAGCTCCAAAAGAAGGCTATGAGGAAGTTGGTAGGTCTATCCTTTAAATTTCAGTATAAAAAAGGATCAGGGAATAAAGCTCCTGATGCATTATCTCGAGTGGGACACTTGTATGCTACATCTGCTGTTTCTCAGATTGTCCCAATTTGGATGCAAGAGGTCATTAATTCTTATCACAATGACCCTAAAGCCCAACAATGGTTATCTGAACTTGTTGTTGTCAGTCCTAGTGACAAGGGTTATTCACTGCATAATGGCATTATTAGGCACAATAAGAGAGTATGGTAGGAGATAATTCCTCACTACAAACCAAGTTGATATCAACCTTTCATACCTCTGCTTTGGGAGGTCACTCAGGGACACAAGCCACATTCATGAGACTGAAAAGGTTACTCTCTTGGCTAGGCATGCTAACTGATGTGGAATCCTTTGTTAAACAATGTGATATATGTCAGCAAGCTAAGCACGAACTGTGCAAATATCCAGGGCTTTTACAACCCTTGCCAATTCCTCAGTCTTCTTGGACAGACATTTCATTGGATGTCATAGAAGGTCTGCCATGTTCTTATGGATATTCAGTGATCTTTGTAGTGGTGGACAGATTCACCAAATATGCCCATTTTTTACCTCTAAAGCACCCATTTACTGCTCCCATGGTTGCTCAAAGTTTCCTGGATAACATAGTTAAACTGCATGGCATTCCACATTCTATAGTTTCTGATAGAGGCAATATTTTCACAAGTTCATTCTGGTCTGCTCTGTCCAAACTCCTCAAGACTGAATTACAAATGTCTTCAACCTACCACCCTCAAACGGATGGTCAGACCGAGCGAGTTAATCAATGCATCGAGATGTTTTCGAGATGTGCTGTTCATTCAACACCTAAACAGTGGGTTAAGTGGCTGCCTCTTGCTGAACTTTGGTACAACACATCATTCCATTCTTCTCTACAATGTTCACCATTTAAAGCTTTGTGTGGGGTAGAGGCACCTATGGGATCCATACCTGAGTTGGAGTCTTCTCACAATGAGGAGGTTACTGCATTGCTTTTCCAGCGTCAGGCTTTTACTGAACTGGTAAAGGAACACTTGCATCGTGCTCAACCGAAGATGAAAGCTTTTGCCGACAAAAAGCGGTCTGATCATCAATTCAGTGTTGGGGAGAAGGTGCTTCTTAAACTCCACCCATATGTTCAAAATTCTGTGGCATATCGTCCCTGTTTCAAGCTCTCCTTTAAGTATTATGGACCATTTGAGATTGTGGAGAAGGTGGGATCAGCAGCTTATCGACTCAAGCTTCCAAATGACAGCAAGATTCACCCAGTATTTCACGTATCCCAATTGAAGCCTTTTACACCAGATCACAAGCCAATATTCTCTTCTATACCAGTTATACCTGAATTGGATATCAAAGACCTGTCACCAATCAAGATTCTAGAGAGGAGATTGGTGAAGAAAGGCAACTCGGCAATCACTCAAGTTCGTGTGCAATGGGCGGCGTTGCCAGAGTCTGCGGCGACTTGGGAAGACTACAATGTGCTCCGTTCGAGGTTCCCATCGGCGCCAGCTTGAGGACAAGCTGGATCATCAGGAGGGGGTCCTGTCACCACGGCGGGGAATTAAAGGCCCATTTGTGTTTTTCCATTTGAATGTTGCAGCCCATGGCCCATCGGGTTGTAAAGACTATAAATACTGGCAAGTGGGGATGAGAGGCAGCATTCCGTTAACCAGCCAACGAATCAATTTCCAAATTCCCCAATTCCGTTTCCCTCTCTATAACCCTACCTCCATTCTTCTCATCCATGATTCTGCCGTGAATATTCCTCAACGAAGACAAAGCGCAGGTGAAACTCCCCTGTCCAGAGCCTCCCCCTTCTCCGACTTGCACTGAGTTCTCCTGACTTGCGCTGAGTTCTCCGTGTGTCGGGTTTATGAATTCGAGTTCATGCGGATTGAATTGTGCTTACACATACGTTTGTGCTACAGGACGCGATAAAGTGATTTTGGTGAGCTTAGTGCCAGTTCAACATAGAACTAGAATGATTAGGGTGACCAACCAGGGTGAGAACATTGATATAACAAACACAGAAAACACCAGAGAAACACATTACTGCAGAAACATAAACCTTTCATTTTTTATATCCATGTTCATCGCACGAAGCTTAAACAGCAGTTAGGGTCTGTGCTACACATTCAGGAACACAAAGATGAAGACTCGAACAGATCAGTAAATCAAAATCTGGCTTCCAACGTCATTTGCCGGTCATCAGTCAGAAGTCTGCTGCTGTTGGTGTGCGAGATCATAAGCCTATTATATCCTTCGCCGATAGTTACCCATCCATCCATCAGAAACAACACGTCATGCTGCATGATATCCACGACTATATATGTGCCACTAAAACCTATTGCCTAAACAACAAAACGATACAACCACCACCACCACCACCGGTGTAACACAAAACACTACCTACACAGATTCACCACCACTTTGGAACAAAACTACGGAGTCAGGTCAGATTCAGCTCGATGCCACGTTGCCTAGCAGATTCTATGATGCTCTCTGAGTTGCTTCCACTAGCTTTGCAGGAGTTGAAGTATGCATGCCATAAATTGAGGGAGAACGGGTACACGGACGTGGCCTGCTGGTGGAACCTCTTCACGGTCGCTGCAGCATGTAGTTTCTCCAGGAGATCTGCAGCCTCCAACCATACTGATTCTGGTGCCACAGGTACAGCTCGGAAAATGGCGTTGACTAGAACGGAGCCGGCCCAGAACCTGGTGCCCATGGAGGTGGGGTCAGCACCTGTGTAACGCTTAGCCACGAATCTACCAACTGCCAAAGCTAGGCAATAGTTTGCAGGAAGAACCTCCATCACTGATTCAACAAAATCAACCAAACGTTTCACTTCGACATTTTTTTCAGGGAGCAGAGATGGGCCAAAGCACACTTCAAGGACAGAGTTTATCATCGACGAATCTACAGAAGGTGGTCCTATAGTGTCGTCTATTAACTGCTTAAGACTGTTCTTCTTCACATTTTTGCAAAACCTTCTTGACAGCAGTTGTCTTGTGGGCAAGTTCCAATGATCTGCAAGATAACCAAACATAAGGCTGAGTCCATCGGCAGCAGATGATTTCTCCAGCATGTGAATCGCAGCATGTTCTCTTAAACAATGTTCGTAGCACTCCTCATTAGCTGATTTCAGCGCCTTATCCACAGCAACTAGCGCTTCCTTGAGGTTGTTCTTAACAATCAGATACAATGAGAGGTTTAATAATCGATAAACCTCATCTTCTGATGTAGATGGACCAGAACCGACTTCTTCAGCTGAAGCAAGGGATGGATCTTCAGACGTTTCAATGCTGACTTCTACTGTACCAACAGCAACAGTACTTTGAACACAATGGTATTCACCATATTTTTCATACCAGCAGGCCAGTAACTTCTCAGCTAACTCAATATTATCGGCCAAAGCATGTTCAATATATTGATTCCACAGATATTGAATTCCTTGCATTTCTTTAGGCCAGTTCGATATCAACTCATCAAACCCTTTCAGACCAGGACATGCATCGTACTTTCTATCCAGCCGAGCTGAGAAAAGGAGAATCTGAGGACACATAGGGTACTCCTCCATATACTTCACAAGCATATTGGCGGATGATTTGAAGCCTTCAAGAGCAGCTAGACAACTAATGTGGTTAACAGTAAGGAATTGTGACAAAGTCAGGTAAGATGGATCTCCATTCTTAACACTCTCGCTAATGTCTACGGCCATCTTATCAGCAGCATAGTTCAGAAGCTCTATAATATGACTTCTGTTATCTGCACTAGGCTCAACAGGAGGCCATGCTAAGGCATGAGGTAAAGCTTTCTGATGCTCTAGCTGACCGGTAATTTCCTCTGGAAGCTTCCTATAGATTGAGACATATAGGCAAGAAATCCAAAATATGCATCTGTCGGACATGGTTAGGCAAGAAATGATATCAGCGAGTAGCTTGTCACCAGTATTGTCATGATTTGCAGTTGGAAGAATACTGAAAATCCTAGAAATTGCCTTCTCTACATTTCCAGACATGCACAGGAAGTAAATCATCTGCAAGAAGATATCTAGTATGGAAGCACTTCTTTCTTTCAAATCGCTGTCAGTGTCTGCTGTCATTTGGGAAAGCATGCTCAAAGCGTCATTATAAGCATCCAATCGATCATCAAAGCGCAATCTACTATTAATATACATAAGCCATAGTTCATAGGAATAAACATTGTGTTGCACCTAAAAAGAAAACAAAGTATAAGGTTTGTTGATATTGATGATACCGTAATAGGGGGTATCTAATGATACTGAACTATAGATCACACATGCATATGCTGGAGATAACCAAAGAAAAAGTGTGAAGTATATGTAACTTTGTCATAGGACATCTACTAAATAGGGAAATTCCTTATATGCCATTGGCAAAAACCTTAGTCCCGGATAAACCACCGCAAAAAATTCATATTCCTTCTATGGCATTGATCTAAAATTTCAATCCCCTCCAAGCCACTTCAGTCAAATTTGTTTGTCAGGATCATGCAAAAAATCAGTTTACCCTTGAGTCCACACGTCAGTACCATCTTCCTCTCTCTGTTGTTCATAGTTATTAAGGCGGTAAGGCGACTTAAAGCGATGGACCCCCTTTTTACCTTTTAAGCAGTAAGATGTAAGGCGAGGCGACACCTTACTATTATGTAAAAATAGGAAAATATAAATAGTTGTTAGGCGTAAAAATTAAAATGCAGAAGTACATATGTATTCTAGCCCATTTTAGTTCCTCTCTGGCTTAGCCCAGTTTCACTTTTACAGCCCAACTCAGCCCACCCAGCAGCCAAACTATCAACCGTGGGATTACAATCAAGAGTCACATATAAAAAGAACCTTGGTCCAACCCTAGCTACCGAGGCTCAGATCGGCGCCCCCTCCCCCCAGAATCGGCACAGCACCAGCGCCGCCGCTCCACCCCCCCCCCCCCCCCCACCGGTTCCTCACAGCACAGATCGGCGCTCCTGCTCGCGCCGCACCCCCACCCTCCCTTCCCCAGATCGGCGCCGCCCCCCCACCCCCCTTCCCCGCTCGGCGTACCCTGCTCCCGCGGAGATCGGCAGCCGGCGGCGAAGATCGGTGGCACCCCCCCCCCCCCCCCTCCCCGCCCGGCATACCCTGCTCCCGCGCCACCGGCTTCCCCTGCCGCCGCCGCCTTACCGTCGGAAGCAAGGCGACGGGGACGCCTTGGCTGCCGGACCGCCTTACCGCTAAAGCAACGCCTTAATAACTATGCCGTTGTTCTCCCTTTCTGTTTGTTGCCATCTTCCGTATGACGAAATCAATGCATAAAAAGAGAAAAAAGAGCTCAATCCACATAAAAGAAAAGGGATAAGTTGGCTAGAAAAAAAAACAGAACAGGAAATCAATCTGCTCAAAAACAAATTGATGAACAGACGCCCTGCCTCTTGTTGGCATGATGCAAAACACAAAATTGATTCGTTCTTGGTGCCGATTAACTAATACGACGATAATCTCCCTCTCACGTTTTGTGGAGCATGGCGAACAGAACAGGGGGAGAGATGAAGATCACGGGGCAATATTTGCATTTTAGAAATTGACTGAAGATCAAACCAAGCAAATGTCACAGTAAAAAGCCATGAAAAAAATTGTACCCAGTGCTGAAGGCTCCCACACAGTAATGGCATGAGGGGCATTAAAATTTAGCATAAGTGGTATATGTGGGATTTGAATTTTAGCGGTGGCAGATTAGGGTTAGAGTTTAGGCCAATGGCATATAAGGAACTATCCCTACTAAATATGGCAGGAAAGCAAACAGTAAACAGGGTACCGCATGGGAAAACATGTCATCTTTCCCAAGTCCCTCATCCTTTTCATAGTAGAAATGGAGATAAAACACCCACAGTATTACGGTGCTTGGATCAGCTTCAATAGATCTAGCCAGAAGTAAAAGAGCCTGCAGAACGCATTAGAAAGCTAAATGATTAATAAAATATAACGTCAATTCAACAGTGCAGAAATGAAGCATATGTCATCTTATCAAGTTATTAAATAAAATACAGTTAAGAATACCTTAACTCTATCAGGTTTATGTGCTTTTCCACAATATGCACCAAGTGCTGACTCTAGGAAGAGTTCAACATCAAGAGATCCCTGTATAATTTTACTCTACAGGACAAGAAGTTAAATGACAGACATCAAAACAAAAGCAGATCAAAGAGCAATGAACTACTAAATATGTTCACCTCATCATTTACGCCATTATAATTTAAATACCATAAATGGCAAAATGAAAACTCAGTCCACTATGAAACATTTTTACAGGGAACCATGAGGAAAGGTGGGACTGTTGTTAAGTGGGTAACTGGGTATTGATATGATCCAATCAAAAATATTTGTATATGGCTTGGTTCAAAAAAAAAAAATATTTGTATATGGCATCATGCTATCAAGTCCATTGCTTCCATCCCTTTACGCACACCCATGCTCCTAATACAAAAAAGGGTGTACCCGATGTTGAAAGCTCCCACACATTGCGGACTCTAGGGAGGGAATTTCCGGGCAGCCTTCCCCTTGATCCTAATATAAAGTGGTGGAAATGGCCATGAACAATTCTTTAATAAAGTTATGAATTATGATAGATAATACATGATATTATTGTGCACTATATGATTCTTGTGGTAAATATGATAGGCCTAGTTGTTGACAACATAGGAGGTTTTTCATGCCAGTATAATCACAAAATATCAGTTACAAATATGATGTATTTTACGGGAAACAAAAAAGGGAAAATATTTAGAAATGCATTTTGTAGCATATCAGGTTGAATTACAATGAATGATGTCTAACTATCCCAGATTTTTCACGACCGTGTAGTATCACAAAGGGACGGGGCACTAGACATGTTCATTAGAACAGGCAGCCCAGCGCACTTAGCTCTCGCTTGCGCAGGGTCCAGAGAAAGGTCCAACCCACTTTGGGTCTTTTGTACGCAGCCTTTCCCTGCATTTCTGCAAGAGGCTGTTTTCAGGAGCTGAACCCGTGAGCTCATGGTCACAAGGCAACAGTTTTACTGCTGTGCCAGGGCTCCCCTACGTTCATTAGAACAAGGAAAACCAATAAAATTCAAGGAAAGGTCAGATTCTGATTACACATCACACTTCCATGTAGTGATGATAATTGTGATACAGTGTACCGTGGACTTTACCCACCTTCCCTCTATCCAGCATTCGAAAATTCAATAGCTGTCTGTTACTGTTAGAATCTGCGATCCAACCGTCACCAGCCTGTAAGAATGGTGCACCTGATTGAAACTCTCTTCGAACTGATAGAGGTAAAGGAAAGGATGCGCAAAAACCCTTTTGCCAATATTGCCATAAACTGCTCGCCAAAACTGACTGCGTCAAATTCAGATCAGCTTTAATAAGATTTGAACCAACACGATATGCCGGTACAGGAAGAATATGCTGAAAATAATCATAAGGAATCCAGCCTGCAATAATTAAAGCTTAGGAATCATCAAATGTGAAATCTTCACCAAACATGATGCCTATGAAAGCCAGAGAAAAAAAATTCAAGTAATCAACATGATTAGAGATTGACTGCAGTCACTGCACATATTGCAAACCTGAAGCAGAGGTTGTTGCATGTCTTGTGTGCTTCGACTTCCTCCACGAATGGTGCTCAACATGTTGCCACTGGCATTCTTCATCGTTACATTTTCCTCGGAGCTCAAACATGCAGAAGGGCCAGAAGGGATCAATCCCGCTGAGTGTCATGTCATTATCTGTTTGGGTAGCGGGGAGCATATTCACATTTTCTCTAATACAGTCCCGTACCATATCTTGTACATACTTTGTAGCTTCAGATGATGCATCATTGGTCAGACAATCATTTTCTTCATGTGAAAATTCCTTGCGAAAGCCAGGAAATGCCCACTTGATGTGTATAGCAGCATTTTGCGGAGCTGAAGATGGAAAGCATAGACCGTTCATACTCGATGGCATGAACGATTTTCCAAGGGAAGGAATATTGTCCTCAGCATCACAGTTTCCCATGGAAGGACCACTGCTCAAATTAGAGAGATCACCGGTTTTTTCGGTGTAATCAGCACCAAAACTTCCAAGCTCCAATGTACCTGCACAATACACTAAGTATACTTACACAGTCTACATGATCAGAAAGGCTATCATCATTTGAACGAAAGGCAGATATATAATATTTTAGTTACACTTGAATATTCAAGAATATAATCCCAATTGCCTATAGAGTTAGAATCCATCATTCCTATGCATGCAAAAAAAAAAAAAAAACAGATGCCTCCAAACAGTAACGATTTCATCCTACAGGGATCAGATTTTAATAGATGCACATGGAAGTTCAACACAATGATGATAAGATATAATATTTTTTGTGACAATACTAATTGTCAGTACAACCTATTCAAGCACATTTATAGTATCATAAACGATAAAGAGTGCTATCCACAATAATAAAAAAGATAAAAAAAATAGAATGCTCGCAGGATAAATCAGTACATCATTACAACGTTTCAAGCTTCAACACGTATACAGATCATTATTAAGTGGAGAATAAAAGTATTATGACAGAAATATAAGTGGTATGACCTTCAACAGTTGTCATAAGATTCTCCTCTGCTTCCTGTAATTGAAATCCAATATGCGCAGGCTGCTTGTCATGTTCAGCCCCAGCTACTTTTCCAACAGCAGGTTCTTCATTGCTTCCTCTGGTGCTATTCAGACATGGTTTCTTCCCAAACCTTTCCACCAATCTAGACCTCAAAAAAGCTTCCAGAAGCTCATAGTCTTGTGCGCTGTCACCAGAAGTTTGTCTGTTTTCCTGTGCGCGTACATGTATAGTTTCCTCCATGTGGTTCTCCACATCCAAAGCACACTCTGATCTTGCCTGCCTAGTGGGGAACAAATAATCCTCCATGTAATCTGAAGGCACACTGTTATCGTTGGAAGCACTCAGAAAGTTTGGATCAGCAGTGTTGGTAGCAAGGTCACCACGAGAGTGTGGCTGCGCCTCATGCTTATCAACTGGCTGCTGAGGAGGTTCATCAGGGTATAGATTATACTTACCACCCTGATTTTGAAGCATCTGGGAATCGGCATGAATACGAGAACTGACTAGTGATGGCATTGTAAGGCCCTCTCCAGCATTCTGAATGCTCAAAGACTGTACCAAAGAAGAATTCCCGGCAATTAAACCGTGAACTTGTGCAGAACTGGTCTCTCTTTTCTGACGAAGAATGGCACATCTTTCATTTGCCTCAAGTAAAGCTCTTTGTGCTCTGCGATATGCTCTAAGAGCTTCTCTTTCTTCAACTTCACATTTCCTTCTATGCTCCTGAGCCTCCTCCAATTCCCTCTCTTGGAGTTCCTCCATCTCAAGCAGAGAGAACAAACTTGAGTTCTGGCTTTCCACGCCTATCTGGCCACTATAGTTCAAAGGACCCACATTCTATAAAAAAAAAGTAAATTGGCATCATGATTCAGATTATCATATTCAACTGTCAAGATTGAATATAACGAGTACAATATCGCAAAAAAATAGTCAGTTTAATTTAGTAACAGCAAAAGAAACTAGAAAAAAAGATTGACATTCAAACAAAGACACAAAACTCTTGCAGTTCATGTTTTAAGTAGAAATAGAAACTTGTCTTGAATATGAATTTTAGTACAGCACAAGTTTTCTTGTGGTTCCACATGTAATTGCATATCAAAAAAACAAGCTTAAACAAGGGAAATTCTATCAAGTTCACAAGAGCTTCATCAACTAATTAAATATACGAAACAAGAAACATAAGTATTAGTTTAAAATAAGTGACAGAAGAGTGAACTAACCTCCTCACCAGGATCCATGTGTAGCCTCCGGTTTGACACTGTTGAAGTACCAACAGGTGGTACCCTTTGCCGGGCTTGGGAAGAAGTGGCAGGTACCAAAGCGCTAGTATCTACAGGAATAGACTGTCCACTAGTAAATGGTGCTGCTGCAAGCCTGCCATGCAAATCGACTGTATCATGATTGCCAGCACCTTGTGTACCTTTATGGTGAATTTTGGAAGATGGAAAATTCTTCGGGGCATCACCCTGATGTATCTGACCTGACGGTTCTGTTGTGACTGTGTGCTCTGTCTCATCAACGTTGCAGTTCATTCTTAGTACATTGTCAAAGTGATTTATCACTTCAGAAGATTTCACATTATTTATTCCAGAAGAAAAATTGATAGGTGCCACTGTTACCAAGTCACCGTGAACTTCAACTTGATTGTATGAATGCTGCTGATTGAGCTTTAACTTTTTGTTTGGTCTTGCATCATGATAATACAGACTATCAAGGTGTGAACATTCACCGCTATTATTAGCTTCAAACCCTTTCTTCTCTGAAGGGAACCTGGCCTGATCATTACAAAATCCTGCATTCTTCGTAGCAACAGGCTCCAGAGGTCTTTTTTGACCCTTTAGTTCATTTTCTCTAGCAGTTATTTCATGGCGCAAGATTTCTAGCCTATGATCAGTTGAATTTACTCCCCCACCAGCTCCATCCTTCTGTTTGGGTTTTAGATGTGTAACTTGGCGCAAAGGTAGCTCTTTCCTAAGAAAGGTAGAACCTGATCCATCACCAGCCCCTGTGTTTCTTAATGGGAGTGGAAAGGCAGGGAAATTTGGGGATCCTATTTTTGCACCATTGCTTTTTTGTCGAAAAGCTTCCTCCCCTGTGATCCTAGTTTGCATACTATTCCCTGTTTTCTGAGTACCCTGAGAGCTGGTCTTCGTATCTCTAACTCTATCTTGCTTTGTCTTTCCAGAGTCAGCCCCACTATCATCATCAGAGAAAGTAATCACGAGGTTATCACTTGACACAGGTTTCTGCCATGTAAGATTCCTATTTGTGCCAGGTTTGAATTGCGCTTGATTCACCCTCATGGTCTTCTTGTAACTAGGACCAGCCGTTTTGTGAGCCATAACATTTGAGACACTCAAGGTATTACTGCCTGGTAAGTCAAAGGATGAGAAATACGGTCACAGTATCAGTATAAGAGGCAGACCACCCTACCACGAAAGAAAACTAACACAAAACATTAAACACACAAGAGTAGTAGTTTACACTGATCAGAACTTACCTTTAACCGGGAAAGTTGATTGTGGCACTTGAGCACCAGCCTCCACACACTTCTGAGCATTTGATGCAGCAGCAGTACGAGTCTGCAGAAGCTGCTTTGCATCAATTTAATGAATTTGATAAGCGACAAAACACATGAACAAATGAGTCGATACATGCATGCATGACACAGAAGGATGATATTAAATATGTAAAGAAACACATACTACATTAGCACACTAAATAAATGCAACAACCAAAATTCCATAATCCATAGCACGTAAATGTCACCCACCTATCATAACCATACATCGAGACTGACCTGGCAACTAGCAGTTGCAGAAAATCACACATTGTAAACAATGATAGATTGTACACCCTCAAATTCAAGTGCAATGCAACTTAAACCAGCTGAATCGTAACCGTACAACGACATTGACCTGGCAATACTGCACACCATCAAACATATCTGCCCGTACATTCTCAAAATTAAGTTTACTACAATAATTTGAGCCAGCTCAATCGTAACCGTGGAATCAAACATCCAAAATCTGCATACATGTCCTAGAATCAAGAACATGTCTCCCATCCAGGAACCCTTATTGCTGCTGGAATTCAGCAGGGCCACTAACACCACAACACGCCTCATACTCCACACACAACTCGCAATCCGTCCTGCTACCAGCACGCACACATTCAGAACATCTACCAAACACCGAAAACCACACTGATGTACATTCCAAACCAAATCAAACAGTGATATCAAGAACACGTCCTGGAAACTCCATCGCTGCTGGATCCCGGCGGGACCTCGACGCGCCCATCCTCGACTCATAACCTGCAATCCACCCTGCTACCAGCAAGCACGCTGAGTTCAGTACGTCTAATAAGCAAGCACCGAACCAAGCCGATCCACATCACGTACTCTACCCGCCGCGCGAGGAAGATACAGAGCGTCAAGCGAGATACTCCGCGGCTGCTTCCCTTTCCTTCCCTTCCCTTCCCTTCATCGGAGGCCAACCCCGTGCAACTAGTCGTCGCCGTCGCGGGACGGCACGGTCAGCTAGATTCGGTAGGAGCAGGCGAGCGCTCACCTCGTCGTCGTCGGCGCCGGAGGAGACCTCGCCTTCCTCGCGCACCCTCCTCGTCCGCGGAGGCGAGGGCGCCGCCGCGCTAGGGTTCTGTGCCGCTGCCGCGGCGGCGGCGGAGGAGGAGGAGGAGGAGGCGAGCGGGGGTCGCGGGCCCCACATGAGCGAGGGAGCGGAGGCAAGGGTTTTTGGCTAGGCTGCGGCGGCCGCGTCGCGCTTTCGGCGTGCCGTCGCAACCCGCCTCTGGGGGGAAGCTGTTGCCAGTTTCGGAGATACGGGAGGACGCGGGGCGGAGAGGCCGACCGGTGGGCCCACCCGGAAGAGGCGTGGACGGGGAAGTTGGTGCACGCGATTCAAGACGTGGGGAACGCGGCCCCATGCTGTCCGTCTCTGCTTCGACTGGACTGGCCACGGAGGGAGTTTGTGATGCCTGCCCTACCAGCACCCTTCGGTTCAAATGGTTTGTTGTTACATACAGTGAATCGATCAAAACATACGTAGTCCACACCAGGTGCATTACACTTGTGTGAAGTGACGGTGGAAGTTACAGTATTTTAGTATATGAAGTGTATGGTGAGTGAAGTGTTAGGACGACTCTAGAAGTCGGCCTTTAGTTTGCCCGAGAAAGAACTTATCGCATTCACGTAAAAAATTTGTCGGTGTCATGAGAAAAACTCACCGGAGTCACGCGATCACGAGAACTTGATTGACGATGCCAGCTCATGTTTGCAGACCACGAGCGTAAGCTCGTTGAGGCCGATGTCGAGCTCCAGACGATGTTCTGGACCAAGGCTGAGCTTTGCGAGCTCCGATCCTCATGGGGAGAAGGAGAATGAATGGTCTGGGAATGAGGAAACAAATCTTTAAGGTGTGTTTGGTTCGAGGGATATAGTGGGACGGGACGGGACGATCCCACTTTTCTGTTGTTTGGTTTGGAGACATGTGGGATGGAATCATCCCTCAAAAGAGAATATTCCATCCAGATGTGGGATGAAACCATCACACCGAAAACATAGAGACGGATCCGTCCCACCTCCGTGGAGACAGGCGTGCGGCCTTCCAGAAATACTCATACTCACATGTCCCTCTCCCATCCTTTCATTCAAAAAAGAGACGGGACCATTCCGTCCCACACCATCCCACAAAACAAACAAGAAACAGAGATCGTCTCATCCCTCTAGACAAACAGAAAACGGGACCATTCCATCCCTAAAAATTGGGATGGATCCATCTCATCTCATTTTGACTCCCAACCAAACACATCCTTAGAGTACGCAACATTCATTTGAAGCATCAAGGCGACGGCTACCGCAGTCCATGGCTCGGGATCAAATCGAGGTGATGGGATCTCTTGAGAGAAGATGCTCAAAGAAGGAAGGGAGAAGATGAAACGAGTGAAAAAAGAAAGAAAGAAAGAAGAGATAAGGAAACATGAGAGAGATAATAAACAAACTCCGGATATATAGGACTTGGGAAGATGTGAGGTGGAGAGGTCAATCGATGGGGGCCACCATGAAGAGGTGCGAACGATGAAGTTGGTGCACGAGATTCCATACATGGAGAACGCGCTCCTCGTGGAGGCAAGGGTTTTTAGCAAGGGTGCGACACCCGTGTCGCTTTTGGCGTGTCGTCGCAACCTGAGAAAGTTGTTGCCAGCTTCGGAGATATGGGACGACGCAGGTGGAGAGGTCAAACAGTGGGCCCACCTTGAAGAGGTATGGACGGCGAAGTTGGTGCACGAGATTTGAGACATGGGGAACACGGCCCCGTGTTGTCTGCCTCTGCTTCGAGTGGCCACAAGAGTTTTGTGATGCCTGCCCTATCAGCACCCATCCGCCCAAATGGTTTGTTGCTACGGTAAATCGGTCAAAACATACGCAGTCCGCACCAGGTGCATTACACTTGTGTGGAGTGAAGTTGGATGGATGTTACAGTATTTTGCTAAATGAAATGTATGGTGAGTGAAGTGTTAGGACGACCCCAGAAGTCAGCCGATGGTTTGTCGGCCCAAGCAAGAAACTTATCGGAATCACGAAAAAAATTTGTTAGAGTCACGAGAAAAACTCACCGGAGTCACGCGATCACGAGAAGTTGTCCGACGATGCCAGCTCATGTTCGCGGACCGCGAGCGCAAGCTCGATGTCGAGCTCCATACGTTGTTCCGGACCGCTGAGCTTCGCGAGCTCCAAACCGCATGGGGAGAAGGAGAATAGATGGCCAGAGAATGGGGAATCAAACCTTTAGAGTATGGAGCATCCATTTGAAGTGTCAAGGCGACAGCTACCACTGCTCAGGATCGGATCAAGGTGATGGGGATCTTGAAGGGGGAGATGTCTGGAGAAGGAAGAGAGAAGATGACATGAGTGAAAAAGGAAGAAAGGAGAGGTAAAGAAAAAGAGGGATAAGAAAAAAACAAACTTCAGTTATATAGGACTTGGGAGGACGTGGGGTGGAGAGGCCGTTCGGTGGGGGCCGCCATGAAGAGGGCGTTGACTGTGAAGTTGGTGCACGAGATTCCATACATGGAGAACACGCTCCTCGTGTTGCCCGTCTCTGTTTCTGGTGGTCAGCGTTGCCCGTCTCTGTTTCTGGTGGTCGTGGAGGGATGTTTGTGATCCTTGCCCCGGTCATCATTCCCTTCACCCACATGGTTTGTTGTTACTATGGTAAATCAGTCAAAACTTAAAAGGTACGCGTGCGCTACACTTATGTGGCATGGAAACAAATGTTACTATAACCTCGTAAATGAAACACATGGATAGTGAAGAACTACGACGACTTCAGAGGCCTTCAATTTGTTTGGGTGCAGTGATAAAAACTCATCGGAACCATGAGGCCGCAATAACTTTTTCGAGGATGCCACGAGTGTGAGCTCGTCAAGGCCGATGTCTAGCTCTAGGCCATGCTCTAGGTCATCGAGGCTGAGCTCTGTGAGCTCCATTCAACATGTGGAGAATGAGGTGCCAAGGCCGCGGCTACGGCAGTTCAGGATGGGATTAGAATGGCAGACATCTCGAGAGAAAGGCGTGTACAGAAGGAATAGAGAAGATGGGAAAGAAACAAAAGGAAGGAAGGAGATATATGGAAATGGAAGGTAAGAAAATAGAAGACAGATAAGGAAAAAATACTGGTGCCCCTGAACACAGAACGAAACGGGTGAGAGAAAAGGAAAAAATAAAGTAAAGGAAAAACACAAAAAGGAAAAAAGAGAGGTAAAAAGGAGAAAAAGGGATTGAGAAAAACAAGAAATGAAAAAAAGAAACATTTTAATGTATACAAAGAAAATAATTATATAACATAATATAAAATATGAGATGGTTTATATACTGTACAAATTTAGAGTATGATGAGCACGTGGAACTGTAATGTACATAATATTTTTACAGATATAAAATATTATGGTAGAATACGGTTTTAAAGTACAACTAGTGCGGATGATCTTAAGGCGCTGTTTGGCACAACTGGAAATTGTTACAAAAGTAGCTTGTTTGAAAAGATCGTAAAAAGCAGCTTCTGCTTATGAAAGTTGCCTAGAGGGGCTGAATAGGCTAACCGATCTGAAATGACTTATAAAACGAAATCAGTACTTAGGGGGCGGACTAGTCCGGTCCAGGGGCGGACTAGTCCGGTCCACCTGCAGGGAAAACCTAAAAAGAGTTTCTAACAAGCTTTAGTTGGATTTTCGTGATGCGAAAAGTGTTAGGATGATGCAGTGAACCTTAACAAGTTATATAGCAAGTATGAAGCTAAGGATCACACTGAAATGAAAACAACGAACAAAAACAGTAAAACTAACCCTAGAAGCAATGTGCGATAAATGAAAGCGAAGTACACAAATGACACAAGGATTTTATCCCGAGGTTCGATCCCACACAGGAATCTATGTCCCTGTTGAGGAGTTCACGAAGGACTGAGTTCAACAACTCTTCCCTCACCGAGTTTGCCACTAGGGCCAAACCGGTTCTCCACTATCATAAGGGTGAATACAAGATTCGTTGGGGCTTCTCACAATCTGAGGCTCTCACCACAAATATGATTACAAATCACAAAGAACAACTCAAGCTACAGATCACAAAGATTCAACAAGTACAAAAGATCAAATCGAGAGCCAAAGAGCGGTGTTCTTCCTCTTCTTCACCTCACCAAACCCTAATCCACACAAGAATTAGTTTTTGAGGGAAAGTAGGCAAGAAGGAGGCTTTTGGAGGCTCAAAGTTTGTTGTGGCAACGCTAGGGTTTCGAGAGAGTTCAAATGAACCCGGGGGTCCTTTGTTTATAGAGGATTCAAGCCCATACTGCTGACCTGAGCAGATGGGCGGACTAGTCTGTCCTATGACCCGGACTAGTCCGGCCTTTGGGACCACTGATGTCCCTGACAACTGCCACACTGCACGGCAATCGTCACGCTACCCGCCAAAATCAAATTCAAACGGTCACTTCATAACGGACTAGTCCGGTCCAAACCGGACTAGTCCGATCTCACACAGAGCATTTTGTTCCGTGTGAAAACGGACTAGTCTGGAGACCACGGACTAGTCCGGCCACCAGGGCGGACTAGTCCGGTCTCCCAGACATAGTTGTTGGAGCACTTAACTCTCACAGACCCGGACTAGTCCACATCCAAAGCGGACTAGTTCGATCTCAGTCAGGACCTCTTGGTCCAGCCAAAAACAGACAAGTCCGGGGTTTTGGGACTTAGTCCCGAAAACCTACTCCATGACTACACCGGACTAGTCCATCCCACTACGGACTAGTCCGAAGTCAGTCAGAACCTCCTGGTCCGCCTGAAAACGGACTAGGCTGGTCAGGAGCGGACTAGTACGATCACCAACACGGACTAGTCCAGTCACTACCGCCAGACTACTCTAGCACTCTTCTCTCAATGGGTTTTGATCTCTAAACCGCTTTGAGTTTCCAACTTGATATCAATGCACTTTACGTACACACCCTCACACATATATGACTAGTCTAAACTCGACACGCTAGAAACCTTAGGTTCTACTTTTCGAGTCGACACCGTCGTTTCCATCCTTTTCCTTTTTGAGGGTTTGTGATTCCACTTGAGTCCACACATGTGCTTAAGATCACTGAGCTCATTAGTTACTTAATTGTCGTCATCAATTATCCAAAACCCACGGAGATCCTAGATGCACTTTCAATCTCCCCCTTTTTGGTGATTGGTGACAACACATCAAGTCTTTAACATATAAGAGTATAAGATTTGGTTTTCATAACGTGCGGGTGTATGAGTGACTCCCCCTCAATGAATGCGTCATGAAAAGAAGATTGAGGAAGTCATTCATACACACACGTTATGGTGGGGTGCCTACGTGTTGTGCTCAACATTTGTGACAAGACATCATAATTATGAAAGTGATCAAAAGATAGACAATCAAAGCATCACATTAATATTAAACAATCAAACATAGTCTTGCACAAATTTAAACATCCAAATGACATAGATATTACGATATAGAGTGCAACATGTCCAAGGATCCAAATAACTAAACAAATACTACTACCCCCTCTAACTCTCCCTCTTTGGCATCAAGACACCAAAAAGGAAAAGAAGAGGGAGACTAAGAGGCCCAGAGTCTAGTCATCCTCCTCCTCGCTATTAGTCGCCTCATCGCTCTCTGAGGCTGCCGGATCCTCATAGTCCTCATCGTTGTCATCGGAGACCCGTGCCGAGGGAGCCGCCCAGGAAGAGCTCCCGTCCTCATGGAACTGGGCGAGCTCGTCGGCGATGAAGTCGGGGAACAGAGTGATCTCGCCATCGCTCTCCTCCGGAGGAGATATAGGGACCTTAAGCTTGTCGCACATGCTTTCGGCAGGAGGTGAAGATGGCCTTGAAGCACTTAAAGAAAGCGCTCATCGACTGGGTCAGAGGCAGAGATGGAGGTGCCACGGGCGAGGTGCTGGCATCCCCGGATGGGAAGGAGGCTTGACATTCTTCCGACGAGCAGGCTCTGGGATGGACGGAGGCATCTGAGGACGGAGGGGCTGATGAGTTGTATCCTTGAAAAACACAAGCCCTGACACCTTCTCGATGAAGCACATAATGTAGGGTGCATATCCACATGCACGGTTCGGAGTGTGTGAGATGTTGAAGATGTCATCGAAGATGTAGTCCACAAGATTGAACATCTCATCTCCATCAATCAACAACAGAAGGTGCCTCAGATTTCCCTGTATGATCCCAACATCACCCTCTTTAGGATCCACGATCCGTCTCAAGATTCTCTTAAGGATGCTGTAGAAAGGGTTGATGTTCCTCGCAAGCCCGGTCTCATAGGGGACATGACTAGGATACATGTAGGCCAACTCATCCCTGTCCATCGCCTTTAGATTTGATATGATGATCTCGTGGTCCAGGTGGTGCTCAAGTCTTAGAGCCTTAGCAAACTCTTCGAATGTGGCGGAATACCGCTCACCATTCGTCATCCATGTGATGGCCCGGTTGCCATGAGGGTGAAAATAGACAGTTGTGTAAAATTGCACAATCACCTCCACGTTCCAGTCATACTTGAAACCTAGAATGTCTTTGATGCCATGGCACTCAGCGTCTTCAATCACTTCAGCAAAGGCCGCATTTTCCTTCTTGGCCATGTATTCCCAATCAACCCATTGAGATTGGATGACAGGAGTCTTCATGGCTTGGTAGACCGAGCGATAATAATCGTAATGAAAATCACACCAAAATCATGGATCGACGGTGTGCTTCTCATAGTCATAGACTCGGTCAGTCCTTAGCCTTCGGGCTTTCTCAGCTCCTTTGCCCTTAAAAATATTTGCTGCCAGGTTGGGCTACGTGTTCGGGTTGCGAGCTAGAGAGTGCATCTTTAGGGGGACAATGGGTTTGGCCTCCCCCTTCTCCTTTATGACCACGCCCTTGGCCTTCTTAGTCGGAGACTTCAAAGAGGACTTCTTCTTCTTGGGCTCTGCAGGGGTCAGGGCCTTGCCCTTCTTTGGATCTCTCTCGATCCGGCGTTCAACAATCTCTTCGTGGGCTTGCTCCTTGGCCCTTTCTTTCTCTCCAATTGTTACTAGCTTCTTCCGCCTAGAGACTTGTGTTGCGGTAGCCTAGGAGTTGTGTGCTCTCGCTCCTCTCACTTCTTCTTTTGGAGCTCCTTGCAGCTTGCCTCAATGGCACGTTGCATAGCTGCCTCCTCATCATAAAGCTCCTGGGAGGTTGAGCGAGGGGAGCTATGCTCGGATTCCGACATGGTCGCTGCGAACACATTAAGGTCAGAAGTGATGGGATCAAGGAAGTGGAATATTGCGAAAGAGATCACGAGAAAAGGTCAAAGTTAGGATTTGTCCTGTGTAAACCGGACTTGTCCGGGTTATGCAGGAAGAACCCTAACCCTAACGATTTTTCAAAAAATGTTTGAACCAAGTCGCAATACTCCTAGGATATGATCACAAGAATACTAGAAACAACTTTTGTAAATGGGCATCTATCAATAACTCTACAAATCAAGAATGGGAAAGAGTTTCAAAAAGTTGAGAATACCTCTTCAAATCTCAAAAAATCGAGGGGATCGGTGATGGATCGCGATGAGAATGCGCGGAGAAAGTCTCCCACACCTCCAAAGGGTCCAATGCACGGATTGGAAACGGTTTTTGATGGAGGAAATTGAAAATCGCCTAAGGGGGCGATTTTCGTGTGCGAGGGAGAGTGAGAGAGAGGCAAGTGAGAGGGAGAAGAGGGGTCGGGCCGCCTCCTGGGGGTTTAAGTCCCAGGCACCGGACTAGTCCGATATGGGGGCTGGACTAGTCCGGTTCGCGTACCAGACCCAGACAAGTCTGCGGCCGGACTTGTCCGGCCTCCGAGCAGACTATTCCGGTGCAAAAAGGCTAAAACATATATATATATATATATATATATATATATATATATATATATATATTGAGTTTTTAGCCACTATAAAGGATCCTTTTGGACAAATTTACACAAGGAAACTTTATGAACATGGTCAGTAAGAAATCAACAATCAAACTATGACCATAATTCACAAAGTTAATAGTTCTTCAAATAATTTAGAGAAAATCGAGATAGAGATGAATTTTCAAACATGCGCTCTTTTGAATAAGGTGCAAAGTAAACATTCAGATATGCATGTTTCAAGTCATATTTCGAGAATCTAAGATATTGAGCTCACTCCTAAGCTCACAAAAGAGCTTCTCATCTAAGGGCTTGGTGAATATATAGGCTAGTTGGTTCTCGGTTCTTACATGGGAAATCACTATACCCCCCTCCAAGGAATGATCTCTCAAGAAGTGATGCCTAATATCGATGTGCTTTGTCCTCGAATGCTCAACTGGATTATGGGCTATTTTGATGGCGCTCTCATTGTCACATAGGAGTGGAATATGGGGCAAGTTTATACCATAATCCCTTAGAGTTTGCCGCATCCAACGAAGTTGGGCACAACAACTTCCGGCTGCGACATACTCCGCTTCGGCTGTGGAAAGGGCAATGAAGTTTTGTTTTTTGGAGGACCAAGACACTAAGGATCTACCCAAGAATTGACATGTCCCAGATGTGCTCTATCAACTTTACACCCGCATAATCCGCATCAGAATAGCCAATAAGGTTAAACTTGGATCCTTTGGGGTACCAAAGTCCTAGGCTAGGTGTGTGAACTAAATAGCTAAGAATTCTCTTAATGGCGGTCAAATGACACACCTTAGGTGCAGCTTGAAAACATGCACACATGCACACACTAAGCATAATATCCAGTCTAGATGCACAAAGATATAACAAAGAACCAATCATAGAACGATATACCTTTTGGTCCACACTTGGACCATCTTTGTTGAGGTCTAGATGTCCATTAGTTGCCATTGGAGTCTTGATGGGTTTGGCCTTGTTCATGTCAAACTTCTTTAATATGTCTTGAGTGTACTTTGTTTGACTTATGAACGTGCCTTCTTTGAGTTGCTTGTGTTGGTACCGTGGGTACCGTATACCCCTTGAGATTGCAAAGATCTCAAGGGAATGCCATCTACTTGATTTGAAGACCTTCGGAGGCCCACATGTCAGACATAACCGGACCCGCTTCCCCAACATGGTTAGTCTCAGGGTCGCCACGTGTACTATCAAACCAGAGCTACCGCCCACAAGGGGGAAGCTCCGGGCTATGTACCATAACGGCACCCCCGGACCTAACCTCAGACCGAGGGAAGCTCCAGAACTGACACGTGTCAGGTGGAACCGGACCTATCTGTTACCCACAGTGTGCTCCGGAGCTGCCACGTGTCCAACCGTCGGATCTTCAGCCTCTAACCTCCGGAAGACTCTACAATGGCTCCGGATCTTTAAAGGGGAATCAAGGACTTCAAGACCCGATTAAGTGTCATTAATACTATGTTAATGACACACGATCGGACGACCTTAATTACCAGTAACGGTGCTGTCAAAGCCCGTAACTCGGCCATTAAGAGTAATTAAGCGCATCAAATGTGTATCAATATTAGTAACCGCCGGGGCCACATGTCGGGCCAGGCTAACTTGTAACGGCGTGTCCTTATACTATAAAAGGACAGGCCGACGATACATAGGGGAGAACCTGACCTGATCGGGGAACCTGACCTGATCGGACCTAAGCGCTCATACACCCAATACATCAACAACACACCCCGTGGAGTAGGGTATTACGCTCAGGCGGCCCGAACCACGTAAACCTTCGTGTCTCCCGCGCTGTTTTACATATTACCTTCTTGAGTCTCCGCGCGCCCACACCGAACCTCAAACTCCGCATACACTTTAGTAGTGTCGGGAGATCTGCCGGATCAAAACCACCGATAGTTGACGCGCCAGGTAGGGGGCGTCTGAGATTTCAAGAATGGTGAACTCAGCCGCTGGATCATCCAATGGTCATCCCGCTGTTCAAGCTGTTGGGAGCAATCCCTCCAATATGCAGCCACCAGTAGGAACCACAGTTCCAGCAGGAGTCACACTTCCACCACCGCCGCCTCCACTAGCAAATCAAGCTAGGCAGCATGATGGTGCACCAGCGTCAATCACCGCGTCGGCGAATCATGACAACCCGAAACACGCGCTTCATGCAGCGCGAGCTCTCCTTCAGTGCCCACCACCTCCAGATGCATCCTGGGATGCCATGGAGCAGTGGAGGGCCGATGTGGAACACTTGGTTGCAGCAGCAGTCGATCGCATCAACAACCACGGTCCTCCTCCTTCAGGACGGGCCCCGTTGCAGCGACGGACCTTGTCTGGCAGACTTGGTCCGCACGTTTCCAATAGCAGGAGACGTGCTGTGTCACAGCAGGTGACGTCGTTGCCCCCCGGGGCACGACGCACTCACACGGTATCAAGGCTTTCAACTCATGACCTTCGGGCGGAGCTTGATTGCCGATACCGTCAACAAGACGGATGAGTCCATATTGAGCGTGCTCGTGAAAGACGAGAAGCTCAGGACATTCCTGCTCCTGAAGGAGTAGGAGGAGGCTGCTCAGCCCTGGCCATGCATCTGCGTATGGTCAGGTGGCCACAGAAGTTCCGGCCTCACCTGCCGTAGAAGTTTGACGGGACCATTAATCCTGTCGAATTTCTTCATATTTACTCCACTGCTATCCTGGCAGCTGGAGGAAATGAGGTCGTAATGGCCAATTATTTTCCAGTGGCTTTAACTGGGACCGCTCGGTCCTGGTTTATGAGCCTTCCACCCAACTCCATCAACAGTTGGGAGGAGTTGTGCCGGCAGTTCACCGCCAACTTCGGGAGTTCATACACCCGACCAGGCACCAAACTTGACCTTTTTGCAGTCGTGCAAAAAGGAGGAGAATCCATGCGATCATTCATCCAGAGATTCTCTCAGGTACGAAACACTATCCCTTCTATCTCTAGCGCTTCTATCATTGTGGCATTTAGACAGGGCGTACGGGATAAGAAGATGTTGGAGAAATTGGCGATCAAGGAGATCACCAGTGTCATGGAACTCTTCAGCTTGGCTGACAAATGTGCTAGAGCTGCGGAGGGCCGTGAAATGCACTCCAAACCACCTCCGAAGGATCACAAAAAATCCTCCAAAGGAGAAGACACTACCTCCGGGAGTGGCAAGAAGAAGAAAAAGACCAACAGCAAGAAAAAGTCATCGGCCGGCGCATCTAATGTTGCAGCTGCTGCAGCTTTGGGTGGCCGGGGGCCACGCCCCGAGAAGTGACCTCGACCGTCTTCTGAAGACGGTGGCAAACCCAAGGTGTGGTGTCCAATTCATAAGACGGGCAGCCACAGTTTGGAAGACTGCCGAGAGGTCCAAAACCTTACCGAGCGCTACAGCAAGCGCTGGGAAGAAGTTCCTTTCCGACAGAGGGAAGGAAAACAAAAAGTTGACAAAGCTCCGGCTGAAGAGGAGTTAGGTTTTCAGGATCTCAAAAAGGTTCTGAAGGCCGTCTACACCTCCGTCGACGACGATTCTGACGTCTCTGACAACGAGCGTCGGAAGACCATGAACACCATTTTTGGTGGATCATGGGACATCTGAATGTAGGCCTAGAGGGGGGGTGAATAGGCCTTTTTGAATATTTGTCGGATCCTGCAGCACTCAACAACCGGTTTAATACCAGAGATATCGGACTAGTCCGGTAAAGTGCGGACTAGTCCGGTGTTCACGGACTAAGCTTATTAAACTTAATTGATTGGTTTGATTCTTTTATGTGTACAACGGAAGTATAGAATCAAACAACGGTTTAACAACTATATACTGAATTATATCACAATTAAGTCTTATGTTTAACAATTTAACGTAAGATGAACAATGTGTGTGAAACCCTAGATTAAGTTGATTAACTTGAATGATGAACAATGAAACAAGACACAAGTGTTTATCCCGTGGTTCGGCTACCACAAAAGGCCACCTACATCCACGTTGAGGAGTCCACAAAAGGATCGGGTCTTCTCCAACCCTACCCTCGTTGGATCGCCACGAAGGCCAATCCTCTTCCATTAATCACAAAGGGGTGAATAACCAAATTCAAGGGGCGATCTCACACTTTGAGAGCTCCCTTAGATTACAAAACACAATACCACCGAAAACACACTTAGAAGTTACAATTGAAATGCAGGAGTGTGTTAGAGAATCAAACCAAGAGCTCAATGTGGTGTAGCAAGTGTCTCTCCAATGATCTAGATTGAATCCTCAAAGGATTGGACGATTTTGCACTTAATTTTGTGGAGAGAGGTCGTTTTTGAGTCTCTTGGGAGGTGTGACGGCGCTAGGGTTAGAGAGAGTATAAAAGTGGGCCGTGCACCTCTATTTATATGGGGTTTCTAAAAATGACCGTTAGGGTTCAGAAAGTTCGGACTAGTCCGTGGTGGTCACCGGACTAGTCCGGTGTGCTGTGCGTTGCAAACCCTAAGTTTCCCAAAATATCGGACTAGTCCGGGTGAAAGCGGACTTGTCCGATTTCGCTACTGGAAATCTTCGGACTAGTCCGATGTCCATTGGACTTGGCCGGACATGTGAAACCCTAAGTGTGTTGGATGACAAGTCCGCACTTGGAGGACTTGTCCGACTTGGATCAGTGGGGTTTTTCGGACTAGTCCGTGTGAACATCGGACTTGTCAGAAGTGGATCAGAAAGGATATCGAACTAGTCCGGTTGATAACGGACTTGTACGATTTTGTGTGACTTGTGTAGTTTTTTGAGGACTAGTCCGCACTGGGGAGGACTAGTCCGATTCTAGTCAGAAAGATATCGGACTAGTCCGACAGATATCAGATTTGTCCGATCTGGTGCAGAAAGGTTTATCGGACTAGTCCGGTGCTAAACGGACTAGTCCGGTCCTTTGTAACTCTGTGCAATGTGTGTGTTTAATTATCATTGAGCTCTTGGGGTGTGTTTCCTTAACGCACTCCATACACAATAATCTGCTATTCTTTTTCCTTGAGATCATTTCCGCTTTGCTCCTCCTCATCCCTTCTTTTTGGTATTTTGCTCATTTTTCCATTATAAGCCTGCATTCATCTCAATAAAGAGGTTAGGATCCCAATTGCTTGTCATAAATCATCCAAAACCCACAAGGGAGTCCTAGATGCACTTTCAATCTCCCCCTTTTTGGTGATTGATGACAACTAATTGAGATTTCACAAAATATGACAAAAATTGAGATTTTCATAAAGTATGCACATATGAATCAAAATACATCAAGCAGTGAGAGAATTATCCATATGTGCATTCTTTATGGTGGGATGCATAACTAAGTACATTAAGACATCGAGAATGACATAATCTGCATTAATCAACCAAAATAAAGCACATATGTCATTCCAGGAGCAAAAATTACAGATTTTAACCAATACTCCTCAAATTAAGTAAGCATTGCATTCACAGAACCAAAGTTAATCTTAGAAACACAGTTAAAACATTACAATCACAAAGATAGATAAAAAGAGCTCTCTCCTCGCATCCTACAGCTAAAGCTAAGACTCCCCCTCAATCTTTCCCCCTTTGGCATCAAGACACCAAAAAGATGAGAGGGGGGTCATAGGGTCTTCACTCTTCACTGCCGGTCCTCTCGTTGTCGTCCTCGTCTTCTTCGTCATCAGCTTGACGAGGAGGAGAAGGAGGAGGAACGGAGGCACTCGAGCCCCCAATGCCAAAGTAGGTAAGCTCGGAGGGGTTTAAGGGCGCGAGCTCAGTGTAGTCTGGATCAGAGTCCTCAGAGATCACTGGAGATCCGATGGGATCAATCTCCAGCTTTTGGCAAATTTGCTTCACATTGGCCTTTATGTACTTCATGTCCTCCCTTCTCTTCTGATTGAGCTTGTGGGCCTTCACTTCGGCCTTCTTGCAGGAGGTGAATATAGCAGCCAGATACTTGAGGATCCCACTAGCTGATCCTCTTTGAGGGGCTTCCCTAGAAGCAGGGACAGCCCTGACACCTTCACTTGATCTTGCCGGTGCCTCGGGACTGGAGGCTGGCGAAGGAGCAACCTCCACACTCGGCTTTTGATGCATTTGAGGCCTCAAGGGGAGATGCTCCACATCTTTCACAAACTCAATGCCGGTGACTTTTTCAATCACAAACATAAGGTAAGGAGCATATCCGCAAGATCTGTTGGGAGTGCAGGATATGTTTACCATATCATTCCAAATGTATTCCGCCACATCAAATGGGCGGTCCTTGCTTATGACTCTCATCAGAGTCCGGAGGTATCCTTGCACACTCCCTGCGTCCCCATCCTTAGGGGCAATGGTCTTTATTAACACTCTGTTCAACACCACAAAGAATGGCTTCATGTTTTTGGTGGAAGGAGGGTTGAACTTTGAGTTTGGCTCATATAGAAACTTCATCTTGTCCTTGTCAATGACACCAATGTTGTGTATAACTAAGCAATCAGACCTTGTGGTCACAAGGTGAAGCAAGCTGGTGAAATCTTCTTGAGTGATGCTGTACTTGGATCCATGGGTCATCCAAGTGACACTCTCTTCATCCTCACTAGAGAAGTGACAGGTCGCAAAGAACTGCACAATCACTTCATCATTCCAGTTGTGTCTAAAAGCAAACAGATCTCTCAGTCCATGCTTCTCAATGGCTCTCACTACATCAGTGAACGGTGAGCAGCCCTTCTTCTCAAAGTGTGCCCAGTTAATCCACTGACTGCGCACCACGGGGGTCTTCATTGATAGATACACCGATTTGTAGAAATCTGCATGGAAGTTGCACCAGAACCTTCCATCTGCAGCTTGCTTCGGCCTGCCATACCAGTCAATGCTTTTGAATTTTGCGGCCGAGTCACTGCCCTTGCCATTGAACTTCTCCTCAGTAGGGCCCCGAACCCCTTCCCTGGGAGCATGCAGCTTCAAGGGCCCGACTGGCGTTGCTACCCCTTTTCCCTTGCCCTTTGCTTGGCGGGCACTTGCCGAGCTAGGGCCACCACCAGCCTTAGAGGCTGGCACCTTGGAGGTCGGCTTCTTCGCTAGCACTTTCCTCCGAACCTGAGGAGGGGAAGGAGTAGGCTCGGAGGGTCTTTCTTGGCGCTTCTTGCCAAGACCCGTCGAAGTCCGAGGTGCCACCTCGTGGTCCATCTCGGCCTCAAATTCGGAGATTTCATCGTTTGAGCTAGACATTTGCAAGAATGATGATAAGTGATACAAGGCATAGGTATGAAAAGATAGCAAGGAAGTGCTTGGAGGAATTGAAGAATTAGGTTTTAAGTTCAGAAACATCGGACTTGTCCGGTGCACAGGCACGGACTAGTGCGGGGGACCGGACTTGTCCGTGCATGGACCGGACTAGTCCGGTGTCCATCCTCAAAAACCTAACATAGTGGACAAAGGCTGATTCCTAATGCATAACAAGTTTAGCATACACGTAGTACATCAAAGGGGGATGTATCTAGTGGAAGATGCTAGGCTATTCGATCAACAATGGAGAAAAACAAGATTTCTAGGGTTTGGGAGAAAATTACCGAAGAATTCGATTGAAGCTTGAGGAATAGGGAGTTGGAGCCCGGACAAGTCCGCTAGCTTCAATCCGCACGAGGTCAAGCTTGATTTGCGCCCAAATGCGCACCTTTTTGATGGTGGGATCAAAGAACTGCCTTGGGAGCTCGAGCGCAAGAGAGAGAGAGTGCGTGAGGAAGAGTGGGGATGAGAGGAATTAGGTTTTTGTGGCGGCTAGGGTTATGGACACGAAAAATCGGACAAGTCCGGAGATGACCAGACTAGCCCGAACTCATCCAGAGAGCTATATCGGACTAGTCCGTGGTCTATCGGACTAGTCCGGCCTAACCGGCACTCGACGGACTAGTGTGCAGGGGCGGACTAGTCCGGGTAACCACGGACTAGTCTGTGGTCACCAGGAGAAATTTGCATAGCCCATTCATATATATTTGAAGGTTCATAAATAGAGAATGGAGGGGCAAAACAAATCAATTAATCTTGATGAATTAGATCAGTAAGCATACAACAAACACACAATGATCATAATTCACCAAGATCTAGTAATTGACATAGTTTTTTGAGAAAAATTGAGAGAGATGATTTTCAAAATTCAATCAACATTTTGAAGAATTCATACAGGTATGCAACCTTTCAAGCCACACTCCGAGAATCAAGGATATTTAGTTCATTTCGGAGTTCGCAAAAACGCTTTTCATCAAGTGGCTTGGTGAATATGTCGGCCAATTGCTTTTGGGTGTTGACATGTGAGATGGTTATATCTCCTTTCATGGAATGGTCTCTCAAGAAATGATGTCTTATGTCTATGTGTTTAGTTCTAGAGTGCTCAACTGGATTGTGGGCAATTTTAATGGCACTCTCATTGTCACAAAGGAGAGGAATACGGTTCATATTGTAACCATAATCCTTTAGAGTTTGTCGCATCCAAAGGAGTTGTGCACAACAACTCCCGGCTGCAACATACTCCGCTTCGGCTGTGGATTGGACAATGTAATTTTGTTTCTTGGACGACAAAGAAACTAAGGATCTCCCTAGGAATTGGCATGTGCTGGAGGTGCTTTTTCTATCTACTTTGCACCTGGCATAACCTGCATCGGAATAACCAATGAGATTGAATTTTGAGCCTTTTGGGTACCAAAGACCAAGGTTGGGTGTATGAACCAAATATCTCAAGATCCTTTTTACGGCTATCAAGTGACATTCCTTAGGGTTGGCTTGAAATCTTGCACACAAACACACACTTAACATAATATCTGGCCTAGATGCACATAAATAGAGTAGATATCCAATCATGGAGCGATATACCTTTTGGTCGACATTAGGTCCATTTTCATTGAGATCCAAGTGGCCATTTGTTGCCATGGGGTCTTTATGGGCTTTGCCTTGTTCATGCCAAACTTCTTAAGTATGTCCTGCGTGTACTTGGTTTGGCTTATGAACGTTCCTTCCTTTTGTTTCCGCACTTGGAATCCCAAAAAGTATTTTAATTCTCCCATCATTGACATTTCAAACCTGTCTGTCATGATTTTGCTAAATTCCTCACAAAAAGATTGATTAGTTGACCCAAAAATTATATCGTCAACATAAATTTGACAAATAAAAAGATCATTATCAAAATTCTTTGTAAATAATGTATAATCTACTTTGCCAATTTGAAAACCATTCTCAATTAAGAAATCTCTAAGACACTCATACCAAGCTCTAGGAGCTTGTTTGAGGCCGTATAGAGCCTTACGCAATTTATATATGTGGTCGGGGAACTCTTCGTCTTCAAATCCGGGTGGTTGCTCCACGTACACCTCTTCCTTGATCTGTCCGTTGAGGAAGGCGCTTTTCACGTCCATTTGATACAGCTTGAAATCATGGTGAGTAGCATATGCAAGTAATATTCTAATAGATTCAAGCCTAGCTACTGGAGCAAAAGTCTCATCAAAATCCAAACCTTCGACTTGTGAGTACCCTTTGGCCACAAGTCGTGCCTTGTTCCTTGTCACCACCCCGTGTTCGTCTTGTTTGTTGCAGAAGACCCACTTGGTGCCGACGATGTTTGCATTGGGTCTTGCCACAAGTTCCCACACTTCATTCCGCTTGAAGTTGTTCAATTCTTCTTGCATCGCCACCACCCAGTCCGGATCCTTCAATGCATCCTCAATCCTGCGTGGTTCCCAAAAGGATACAAACGAATAATGCTCACAAAAGTTAGCTATGCGAGATCTAGTGGTTACTCCCTTTTGGATGTCACCGATGATGTTGTCGATTGGGTGATCCCTTTGGACGCATTGGTGTACTCTTGGATGTGGCACTTGAGGAGTTGTGTCTTCATGATTGTCTGCTTCTCCCCCTAAGTGGTTGCCTTCATTGACTTGTTGATCATCTTCGTATTCTTGTGGTTGATCTTGTGTTGAGGCTCCCCCTTGATTGATGGTCTCCTCTTGTGGTTCATTTTCCTTATGTTCGTGTGAAGGTGGTTCTTGTGGTCGAACTTCGCCTAGAGCCATTCTTTTTAATGCTTGACATGGAGCTTCTTCTTTACCTAATTCACATGAATCAACTTGCTCCTTTTGGGAGCCATTAGTCTCATCGAACACTACGTCACGTGCAACTTCAACATGTCCGGAGGCCTTGTTGAAGACACGATAGGCGTAAGTGTTCGAATCATAACCAAGCAAGAAACCTTCATCGGACTTCGAAACGAACTTTGAAGTCCTAGGCTTCTTGTTCAGGATGTAACATGGAGAACCGAAAACTCGAAAATATGAAATGTTTGGTTTGTTACTGGTAAGTAGCTCATAGGGAGTCTTCTTGAGTAGTCGATGGAGATAAAGTCGATTTGCGGCGTGGCAAGCGGTGTTAATCGCTTCCGCCCAAAATCGATCTGATGTCTTGTACTCATCGAGTATTGTCCTTGCCATCTCAATGATTGTTCGGTTCTTTCTTTCGGCAACTCTGTTTTGTTGTGGCGAGTATGGCGCTGAAAATTCGTGCTTGATGCCCTCTTCATCAAGGTACTCCTCCACTTGTGTGTTCTTAAACTTCGTGCCATTGTCGCTTCGAATACTCTTGATTGTCAATGAAAATTCGTTTTGGGATCGCTTGAAGAATTTCTTGAGTGTTCCTTGTGTTTCTGACTTATCATGCACTACAGGAATATCCATCACTTACGTCGGCCAGGGCAACTTACGTCAGCCGGCCGACGTAAGTAAGTAACTTACGTCGGTCCCTGGTAGCCGACGTAAGTTAAATAAATTACGTCGGCAGACCGACGTAAGTACATACACCGACAGTAATAAATATTACCCACGTCGGCCTCGGCCCAAAGCCGACGTAAGTTAACTGGCCGACGTAAGTTAAGCCTAACTTACGTCGGCTCTGACGCCGGCCGACGTAAGTTAGTCGGGCCGACGTAAGTCGTTGTTTAACCTAACCGCGCGCCGCTCGCGCGCGCTCTCATTTCACGCGCGCTAGTTCTCCTCCCAACCGACGCCGCCGCCCCGCCGCCGCCGCCCGGCCGCCCGACGCCGCCCGGCCGCCCCGCCGTCGCCGTCGCCGCCCGGCCGCCAGGTATTCCCTCCCTCCTCTCCCCTCCCTCCTCTCCTCCCCGACCCCCCACCCCACGCCGGGCCGCCGCCGCCCTGCCGCCGCCGCCGCCCTGCCGCCGCCGCCGCCCTGCCGCCGCCGTCCACCTCCCCATCCCGACGCCGCCCTCCCCGTCGACCTCCCCTCCACGGCCGAGCGCCCCCCTTCCCCTCCCCTCCCATGCCGAGCCCCTTCTCTCCCCCTCCTCCTCCCCAATTTAATTGATTAATTGTTTAAATTCTTAATTGTTTGATTGATTAATTGTTTGATTGCTTAATTGTTTAATTGCTTAATTGTTTGCTGAAATTGTTTAATTGCTTAATTTAAATTTGCTGAAATTCCTTAATTGTTTATTAAATTATGCTGAAATTATTTAATTGCTTAATTGTTTCATTGATTATTTGCTTAAATATGCACGGTCGTCTTGCCGGCCGACGCGACCGCCGGCTCCCCTCCACGGCGAGCGCCGCCCCGCCCCGGCCCCTTCCCCTCCTCCCCTCCCCTCCTCCCCTCCTCCCCTCCCTAACCGCCGGCTGCCCGGCCCCGAGCGCCACCGCCGCCGATTCCCGGCTGACGCCACCGCCGCCTTCCCGGCCGACGCCACTGCTGGCTCCCCTCCACGGCGAGCGCCGCCCCGCCCCGGCCCCTTCCCCTCCTCCCCTCCCCTCCTCCCCTCCTCCCCTCCCTAACCGCCGGCGGCCCGGCCCCGAGCGCCACCGCCGCCGCTTCCCGGCCGACGCCACCGCCGCCTTCCCGGCCGACGCCACCGCCGGCTCCCCTCCACGGCGAGCGCCGCCCCGCCCCGGCCCCTTCCCCTCCCCTACTCCCCGACCGGCCCCTCCTCCCCTAGCTCCCCGACCCGGCCTCCCCTCCTCCCCGACCCCCTCCCCCTAGCTCCCCCGGCCCTCACCGCCGGCGGCCCGTCCCCGAGGAGCGCCGCCACGGCTTCCCGGCCGACGGCACCGCCGCCTCCCCCTCCCCCTCCCCCTCCCCTCCACGGCGAGCGCCGCCCCGGCCCCTTCCCCTCCCCTCCCCGACCCCCTCCCCTGGCCCTCACCCTTCCTGACCGCCGGCCCGGCGCCGATCGTCTCCCTCAGCAACGTAGACGACTAGATGACATGACATAGATATCTTGCAGCCCTTCCCGGCCGACGCCACCACCGCACCGCTGCCTCCCCCTCCCCCTCCCCTCCACGGCGAGCGCCGCCCCCTTCCCCTCCCCTCCCCAACCCTCCCTGACCGCCGGCCCGGACCCGGAGCGCCGCCCCGCCATTCCCGGCCGGCCCCGGAGCTTAATTTGCTTATTTTTGCTTAATTTACTTAAATATGCATGAGTGGTTTATTTTATTATGATTAATTTGCTTCATTATGCTTAATTTCCTTATTTTTCCTTAATTTGCTTAAATATGCATTAGTGGTTTATTTTATTATGATTAATTTGCTTAGTTATGCATAATTATGCTTAATTTCCTTATTTTTGCTTAATTTGCTTAAATATGCTTAAGTGGTTTATTTTATTATGATTAATTTGCTTAATTATGCATAATTATGCTTAATTTCCTTATTTTTGCTTAATTTGCTTAATTACGCTTAGGTGGTGTATTTAATTATGTTTAATTATGTTTAAATTGCTTAAATTATGGTTACAATTTTAATTTTGATTGCTTGAGTGTTCTAGTACTATATATACATAAATGGGCTTCGGACAGGCTTGACAAGGCCCGACAAGGCCCATTTAGTGGTAAGGTAAAGTATGCGAACGACGACGGTGAGGATGGCAAGCACCTGGAGGACCGTCGCTGGAGTAGGGGTATCGAGGAGAGAAGGGGATCGTCGCGGCTGCCGTATCTGGACTCTGGAGCGATGGAATCGTGGAGAAGAGAAAGGAAAATGAGTAGGGTTAGGTCGGGGAGGACTTTTATGTGGCCGATCTGAAGTGTGGACTGTCGGATATTATCTGACGGCTCACTCGCCTCAGTCCTCCGCCTCCCCCGATGGCTTAGTCCTCTGCCTCCTTCTCTAAGACCAACTTTCCTCTCAGTCTTTCTCTAGTTCTTTCCTCTCTCTTAAATGACCTCAAAATGAAAATGAGCAACGTAACCTATAGCAATGTGTTACCCGTTTCGGATCGGCACGTCTCACATGCCATTGGCATGTGAGACGTGCAGGTTCGGAATTGTCCCTTTTTGGACAGCCTCGGAGTGACCGAGGGGGCGTGGCTTGTGACGAGACGCGGGTCCGGATTTGGACGAGATTTCGGTGGCGTAACCCTGTTGTTCTCTGCTGCACCATTTTTGGGCGTGCAGTGGAGAACAGCGGGGTTATGCTGCCGAAATTTCGTTCGAATCTGGATCACGCGTCTCGTCATGAGCACGCTCCGCTCGGTCACTCTTGGGTGGGTTTAGGATCTATCTGCCTAGGTTGTAGGGCCGTGACACATAACATAACAATACATTAACGACAATTTCTTTCGCGTTAAACTGCAGAGTCAAACATGGGCGAAGACCGTAGTTGGATGTACACTGGTTGGAAGAGCAGAACTGGTGGTCACTCAGATGAGTGGTACGCCAAGACAGAAGCTTTTGTGGAACGAGCTTTTTCGTTGTCAAATAGTGATAAGGCGCGGTGCCCGTGTACGAAATGCCGAAACGGAACGTTTTTGGACAAAGTGGAACTTACGTTGCACTTGTGTCGAAACGGTTACGTGTCACATTATGAGTTGTGGAACTTCCACGGCGAGACAGCTTCTCAAGCTGTACAAGAAGTGGAAGCTGACAATGATGATGCTCAAGAGGTTGATATGATGGATGAGATGCTGGAAGCTATACGACCAGAGCTTACAGAAGATACTCAAACAGCAGAGGTTAAAGAGTTCTTCAAACGTCTCAAAGATTCAGAAGAGGCTCTGCATGAACACACTAAAATGTCAATCCTCAATTTTGTGACTAGACTTATGGCAATTAAGTCTAAGTTCTTATTTTCTAACAATTGTTACAACATGCTCATCGATTTGTTCAAAGATGCTCTTCCACAACCCAACAAAGTGCCTAAGGATATGTACAACTCGAAGAAAATTCTTTCTGGTCTCGGGATGAAGCACGAAAAGATTGATGTGTGTCCGGACAACTGCATGCTTTTCTGGAGAGAGCATGCCAATGAGAACAAATGTTTGAAATGTGGTCAACCGAGGTTTGTCGAAGTTGTTAATAACGATGGTAATACAGTGACGACGGAAGTCGCACGTAAGCAGCTTCGTTACTTACCTGTGACACCGAGGTTGAAGCGGCTGTTCCTTTCAAAAAAAAACGGCCAGACACATGAGATGGCACAAAGAAGGTGAGCGTGAGAACAATGGAGTCATGACGCACCCGTCCGATGGTGAGGCATGGAAGGCTCTGGACCGGTTCGACCCAGTATTTGCTCGTGAAGCGAGAAATGTTCGCATCGGGTTGGCGACAGATGGGTTCACGCCGTTCAGCACAAACGCCGCACCATACTCCTGTTGGCCCGTCTTTGTCATTCCGTACAATCTTCCGCCGACCTTTTGCATGAAGAATGAGTTTATGTTTCTTAGCCTCATTGTACCTGGGCCAGATCATCCTGGGTCACATCTCAACGTGATGTTGAAACCGTTGATCGAAGAGTTGAAAATGTTGTGGACAGGAGTCGAAGCGTACGACTGTTACAAGAAACAGAAATTCAACCTCCGAGTTGCTTATTTGTGGTCCGTTCATGATTTTCCGGCATACGGCATGTTTTCTGGATGGAGCACTCATGGTCGGTTGACGTGTCCGATATGTGCCTCGGACACCGATTGCTTTCGACTTACCCATGGAGGCAAGATATCTTACTTCGATTGTCATAGACGTTGGCTACCTCCGAATCACTTGTTTAGACAACAGAGGAATGTCTTTAGAAAGAACACCGTTGTCACTAAAGGACCACCGAAACGTCTTGACGGGTCAGAAATATCTGATATGTTGGACAAATTGGTGCCAGATGAAGGTCGTCCTGGATATTTCGAAGGTTACGGAGACAAACACAATTGGACTCACATATGTGGACTTTGGGAGTTACCGTATGTGAAGTCGTTGATTCTAAGGCACAACATTGATGTTATGCATCAAGAGCGTAACATGGCCGAATGTATCATAAGCACATGCATGGACATGACGGGCAAAACAAAAGACAATTTAAAGGCTCGAAAGGATCTTGCCGAGCTTTGTAACCGTCAAACTCTTGAGCTCTCCGAAAATGGTGGTAAACCACGCGCTCCTTTCTGTCTTCGACCTAAAGAGAAAAAAGAAGTTCTCGAATGGTTGCAAAGGTTGAAATTCCCAGATGGTTACGCAGCTAGTCTGAGACGAGCCGTGAATGTGAAAACGGGAAAGCTCATTGGGTTGAAGAGTCATGATTATCACATAATCATGGAAAGACTTCTGCCTGTTATGTTTCGAGGCTATTTTGACGATGCAGTGTGGAAGGTGTTAGCCGAGCTTAGCCACTTCTATAGGCAACTCTGTGCTAAAGAAATCACGCCAGAGATGATGACTAAATTGGAAAAGGAGGTTCCGATACTTTTGTGTAAGATGGAAAAAATTTTTCCTCCGGGATTTTTCAATCCAATGCAACATCTCTTAATTCATCTTCCATTTGAAGCGAAAGTGGGCGGTCCCGTGCAATATAGGTGGATGTATCATATTGAAAGATCACTTAGATATCTGAAACCAATGGTTGGTAACAGGGCAAGGGTTGAAGGTTGCATCGCCGAAGCTTTTACTCTTAAGGAAGTAGGATACTTCTCAAGTGTTTACTTTGCAGAGGAAAACAATGTTAATACTTCGGTAATGCGATACAATATAGATGAGCAACCTCCTTGTAGCGATCTCTCCATTTTTGCAACAAGAGGCACTACTGTTGGTAGTTACACTTCGTATGATGTTAGCGAAAAAGAAAGGCGTGCTGCATTCTTCTACATGTACGCTAATATGGAAGAAATGAATGAATATTTCAAGTAAGTGTTTCTCCTACACTTATGCTTTTCACCATCTTTTCCGACACATGTATTCTAATAGGTTCTCTTTGTCGTGTAGTATGTTCGACAAGCAAAATTGGAGACATAGACATCAACCCACGAGCAAGCAAATAGAACATATTCGACGGGAAGGAATAAACGGGGGATCTAATTTTCTCTCCTGGTTTCGAGATCATGTAACGTTTTCTCGATAACTAATCAATGTTAACAATGTTTTCTTATAACTTAAGAATGCTTACGTTTTCTAATAATTTCATATCTTGGACAGTGCCAAAAAGATGCCAACGTCCATGAAGATTTGCGACAACTATCCCGTGGAGTGGTTAATGTTAGAAGCTATGGTCGATATGACGTCAACGGCTATCGATTCCGTACAACTCAATTTGAATCTCTTCGTCCTCTCGCGGCAACATGTAATACCGGAGTTGTGATGAGGGCAATCGATTCGCAAGATCATGAAACGCAGTACTACGGGATTATTAAAAAAATCCTTGAATTCACTTTTGTCGCAAACAAGCCAATTCGAGCGGTATTCTTTGACTGCGAATGGTTTGATTCCATTCGTGGAATTCGAGTAAACGAATTTGGCATGGTCGAAGTAAAACACAAGGAACGGTTGAAAGGATTCGATTCATTAGTTCTTGCACACCAAGTAGAGCAAGTGTACTATCTACCTTATCCATGCAATAAATTCAAAGCTTGGTGGGTGGTACATAAGGTGAATCCTCGTGAGCGGTTATACGCTCCAGGAGATGATGATTATCACGACGAAGCTGAGGTTGATTGTGTCTACCAAGAGGAAGAGTTGCCAGACTCCTTCTCAGTCGAGCCCGGTGTAGGACTCGATAACTTAGTTGGAGACGCTCAAGATATCGAGGCTGGCACGGAAGCGGAAACAGAATCAGAATCAGAATCTGAAGATATCGATGACATAGTCGAACCTGCTGATTTGCGCAAACGAAAACGATATGCGCAACAAGAAGATCGATGGGCTGGTTTAAGGAGTAGGGTGCATGATCGTGATGTTGATGAATTTTGAAGTAACGTTTTATTCACTTATCTAACATTAATTTTGTATATTATCTTTGTATATTAATCATTTATTCCTTGCAATAGGATGTCGTCAAAGGGGAAGGGGAAGGGGAAGCCAGTGAGAGGGTTTGAGCCGCCAGCAGACCCTTGCTCAGGGAGCTCGTTCCGTTCTAGTCGACGTGAGCTCTTTCTGGCACACGCTCCACCCTCAGCTGTCGTGTGCTTTCAGCGGAGAGAGGTAAACTTTAGTTACTATAAAGTTATTTTTGAAATTGCAATTGTTATTAATTATTAATAAAGTCATTCCTTTTGTGCAGTCTGGCTCAGAGACTTCTGAGTCTGAGTCAGAGTCTGAGGCTAGGGGGCCGCTACAGGAGCCCGACTCAGAGGCTAGGGGGCCCTCTAGCGCTAGCCTCCCTTCGGAGCCGGCTAGCGCTAGCCTCCCTGGGCAGCCCTCTACCACTAGCCTTCCTGGAGGCTCCGGGGGGTCTGCAGAGCCTTCAGGGTCACAGGACGCGGCAGCGTCGCAGCAGAGGCGACGGACGAGGAGGACCCACTTTGCGGCTCCTCCTCCGGTTACTACTCAGCGGACCACGATCCGTCCCGTTGGAGACAGGTATAAAAACTGTAAATAGTATACTAAATATTAGATGCAAGCAACGATGGCGGTAAGTAATTTAAAGTACCGTAGTTAAATTTCACAGCACTTAATAACATATATCTGCTAATATCTTGCAATGGCATGCTCTTGCTCGACAAAGCGGTCAGGACATCCAGATTCCTACGCTTCCGCCACAGCAGACACCGGAGCAGGTAATATTGTCTATACCTAGGAGTTTGATTCCCTTTTCATTATGTTAAAAAGTTATTTGCATCACATTTAATCCTAATTATGATTCTTTTGCAGGGTTCCGGAACGCGTCGAGATCCCGGAGGCAGTGGAGGGGGTAGCGTGTAGACACTGGAGCAGGTGAGAAACTCTCTTTAAGTGTATCTAATCAAGCTTTAGTAGTTTTTGGCCATTGTAGAAATGATTAGTATATAGTGAATAAGTTGTCAGTGCTTCCATTTAACAAAAGGGCTAGTGATTATCGCTGATGTTTCCTTCTTATGTCGAAACTGATGTTCACTGAGTTAACAAAGGGCTAGTGCTTCCATTTAACTAGTGATATAGTACATTACTTCATTTGAAACTACATCATGCTTCCTTCTTTTGTCACTGATGTTCTTGGCCTCTTATGTTATCAATGAGTTGACATTGATGCTTACTAGTGATTATGTTTCTTTTGCAGGGATCCGGAACGTGCCGAGAAGATCCTGGAGGTAATGGAGGGGCTAGCGTGTAGCCCGGTGGTTGTTGATGTTGATTGTTGCAAATTGTGTTGTTGTTGATGTTTTGAACTATATATTGAAACTGTTATGTTGTGTATGAAATTATTTGTTTGTTCTGTGTTCTCGCCATCGAGCGAGGTAGTCAGTTTCTGTTTTTAAAAAAAAATCGAAAACTTAACTTACGTCGGCTAGGGTCAGGCCGACGTAAGTTAGCCCAGGTTTACTTACGTCGGTCAGGCCATACCGACGTAAGTTAAACCACTAAACTTACGTCGGTTTGACCAGGCCGACGTAAGTTACAGCACTTAACTTACGTCGGCCTGCCCAAGCCGACGTAAGTCCTCAGGCCCAGCCCAAGGCCCATCTCGACACTTAACTTACGTCGGCTTCCGCAGACCGACGTAAGTAAGTTAACTTACGTCGGTGGCCGACGTAAGTCAACTTAATTACGTCCAAATGCCTACGTCGGCTGAATGCCGACGTAATTAAGGTAAAACCGACGTAATTAAGTTACTTACGTCGGTTTAAGCCTTACTTACGTCGGCCTTGGCCGACGTAAGTGACCGTTATTCCTGTAGTGATGCAAAAAGAAAACCCAAGTGAAGCGAGAAAAATCATCAATGATAACTAAACCGTATTTGTTACCGCCGATGCTTATGTAAGCAATTGGACCAAACAAGTCCATGTGAAGTAGTTCGAGCGGTCTTGTCGTAGTCATGACGTTCTTTGCGGGATGATGTGCTCCAACTTGCTTCCCGGCTTGGCACGCTCTACAAGGCCTATCTTTCTCAAAAACAACATTCTTCAAACCTCGGATGTGATCGCCCTTGAGGAGTTTTTGAAGGTTCCTCATACCAACATGCGCTAGCCGTTTATGGCACAGCCAACCCATGTTGGTTTTTGCAATCAAGCATGTGTCGAGTTCGGCTTTATCCTTGTTGAAGTCAACCAGGTAAAGCTTTCCCTTCAACATACCCTTGAATGCAATAGAACCATCACTCCTCCTAGAGACGGTCACACCCTCGTTAGTGAACAAGCAATTATAACCTTTGCCACATAGTTGAGATATGGACAGCAGGTTATAATCTAAAGATTCAACATGTAAAACATGAGAAAGCGTGTGTTCAGAGGATATTGCAATTTTACCGGTACCGAGCACCCTTCCTTGACTATTATCTCCGAAGTAGATGCCTTCGTTTGGGTCCTCGTTCTCTTCATATTCCACGAACATCCCCATTTCTCCGGTCATGTGATTGGTGCACCCACTGTCCAGCACCCATTTGGATCCACCGGAGGAATAGGCCTGCAAAAACAAATTATGCTTTGGTTTTAGGTACCCAAGCTTGCTTGGGTCCTTGGAGGTTAGTCACAATACATTTGGGCACCCACACATGGGATTTTGTGTTCCCATGGCCTGGCCCAACATAATAAGCATAGACCTTGCCAAGGTTGTTTCTCATTAACACATAGGAGGCATCAAAAGTTTTAAATAAAAGCTGTTGTTGTTCATGAGTCGGACTAGTCTGGGGTTTCGAACTTGTCCGGATGACCGGACTTGTCCGGACACGGACCAGACTAGTCCGGTATTCATGTGAGTTCAGGTTTTTATCCTTCGACTTACCAGTTTGAGAGGATCTTCCCTTCACAAAGGAGATCCTTCCCTTGTTATTCTTATGACTTTCAGCATGTAGCTTTTCATCATAAGAGTAACCAATGCTATACTTGACATTTGGAGGTCTTTGGACCAAGTATGCACTACGTGCATAGTTGATCTTCTCCTTGTCAAATATGCTACATTGAGTAGGATTTTTATCCTTGGTGGAGATTGATTTCCCTTTTAATCTGGTGTCAGTTTTACCACATGTGCACATATGAGCAAATTAAGTTTTAGTGGGTTGAGAAGGTGAGTTTGAAGAAGAGGAAGGTTCACTCAGCTTGAGTGACTCAACTTGCACTTCAAGGATCTTGTTAACCTTGATCAGGTCAGCAAGTTGGTCCTTAATTGCAACATTTGAGTCGGTTAACTCCAAGCAAGCTTTCTTGCTTGAAGCTAACTCAAGCTCCAGTGAACTGTTTTTCTCCTTTTCAAGCTCTAGAAGTTTTTCAAGTTCGACATACTCCTCCTTTTGGGAGATAATCATGTCCTCTTGACGATCAATTAACCATTCCTTCTCAACAAGTTGGTCAAGTAAGAATTTCATTTTTGTTGCAGTTTTTATATCTAGTCCATTTAGCATATCCTCATCATCAATATCTATTTCGTCATCACTAGAGTAGGAATGTATGGAAGGGGTTTTGATGTTTACCTTGCATTTACCTTCCTTTGCCATAAGGCAAGTGCCATTTCCCTTTCTTGCACCGAGTGTAGGAAAGAGTGTAGATTTCTTGGACGTGTTCTCGATGGCTATGCTAGCCATCTCTTCTTCATCGGATGATGAGGACTCATCGTTTGAGTCCCACTCCTTCCCAATATGCGCTTGTTCGGCTTGTTTCTTCTTCTTGAAGAACTTCTTAGGTTGAGGCTTGGATTCTTTAGTCTTCTTCTTGTTCTCCTCATATGGGCAATCCACTATAAAGTGGTTATATTCACCACAATTATAGCACGCCCGTCTCAATTTTGGCTTTGTTCTTTCCTTGTACTTGCCTTCACTTGATTTTGTCCCTTACTTTTTCTTCATTATTCTCTTGAACTTTTTCATGAACAATATCAAATCCTCTTCATCTAGCTCACTGCTCTCTTCATCACTGTCCTCCTCTAGTTGTGCTTCTCTTGCTTCTTTGGATAGAGGCTTGAGGGTGGACTTTAAAGCGACTCCTTTCTTCTTCGCTGAGGTGAGGTTGGCAATTTCCTTGACGTGCTTTGCTTGTTTCTCCATCATTTCAAAGTTGAAATTTTACCAAGCAATTCATCCGGAGTCATCCTTTTGTATCCGGGGCTTTCTCTAATAATGGAGCATAGCGTGACATTGCGAGGCATAAAAGCTCTAAGGATGAGCTTTACCACCTCGTGGTCATTCCACTTCTTGCTCCCATATGATCGCACTTTATTGACGAGTGTCTTCAATCGATTGTACATATCCTGAGGTGACTCGTCTTCCTCGATTGCGAATCTTCCTAGTTCGCCTTCGATCATCTCAATCTTTGCTTCACGCACATGTCGGTCACCTTCATGTGCGGTTTGTAGAGTATCCCATATTTCCTTAGCAATTTCGAGTCCATCCACCTTGGTGAACTCGTCCCGACTGAGTGAGGATGTGATTACAGCTGCGGCTTGAGCATTTCTATGAATGGTCTGCTCTTGTCTTGGGGTGAGATCTTCGTCGTCATCCGAAATATCTATCCCTGTGCATACAATATGCCATAAACTTGGGTTAAGGGAAATCAAATGCATTTTCATATTCTGCCTCCGCATGGAGTAATCACTTCCATCGAAGTGTGGGGCTTTTCCAAGTGGGATAGATAAGTAATGGTTGTTATTGGAATTTAGACGATCATAGTTGAAAGGATATCGGGAGTAGTCGATGTGACTAATCCCCTTCTTCTTCTCTTCAACCTTTGATTTCCCTTTGGAAAGTGCCTTCTTTCTGAGGAGTGCCTTCAGCTCCAGCGTCTCCTCATCATCGTCCTCGAAGTCTTGAATGGCTTCGAGGTACTTCTCCAGTTTTTGGGTCTTGTCGTTGTTAACCTCCTCTTGGTTGTTGATTTTGTGGACGTCCTTCATGTCCGACATGATCTCTTCGAGTGCTTAAACTCTTTCTTGAAGAACCGGCTCTGATACCAATTGAATGTAGGCCTAGAGGGGGGGGGGGGCGAATAGGCCTTTTTGAATATTTGTCGGATCCTGCAACACTCAACAACCGGTTTAATACCAGAGATATCGGACTAGTCCAGTAAAGTGCGGACTAGTCCGGTGTTCACGGACTAAGCTTATTAAACTTAATTGATTGGTTTGATTCTTTTATGTGTACAGTGGAAGTATAGAATCGAACAACAGTTTAACAGCTATATACTGAATTATATCACAATTAAGTCTTATGTTTAACAATTTAACGTAAGATGAACAATGTGTGTGAAACCCTAGATTAAGTTGATTAACTTGAATGATGAACAATGAAACAAGACACAAGTGTTTATCCTGTGGTTCGGCTACCACAAAAGGCCACCTACATCCACGTTGAGGAGTCCACAAAAGGACCGGGTATTCTCCAACCCTACCCTCGTTGGATCGCCACGAAGGCCAATCCTCTTCCACTAATCACAAAGGGGTGAATAACCAAATTCAAGGGGCAATCTCACACTTTGAGAGCTCCCTTAGATTACAAAACACAATACCACCAAAAACACACTCAAAAGTTACAATTGAAATGCAGGAGTGTGTTAGAGAATCAAACCAAGAGCTCAATGTGGTGTAGCAAGTGTCTCTCCAATGATCTAGATTGAATCCTCAAAGGATTGGACGATTTTGCACTTAATTTCGTGGAGAGATGTCGTTTTTGAGTCTCTTGGGAGGTGTGACGGCGCTAGGGTTAGAGAGAGTATAAAAGTGGGCCGTGCACCTCTATTTATATGGGGTTTCTAAAAATGACCGTTAGGGTTCAGAAAGTTCGGACTAGTCCCTGGTGGTCACCGGACTAGTCTGGTGTGCTGTGCGTTGCAAACCCTAAGTGTCCCGAAATATCGGACTAGTCCGGCTGAAAGCGGACTTGTCCGATTTCGCTACTAGAAATCTTCGGACTAGTCCGATGTCCATCGGATTTGTCCGGACATGTGAAACCCTAAGTGTGTCGGATGACAAGTCCGCACTTGGAGGACTTGTCCGACTTGGATCAGTGGGGTTTTTCAGACTAGTCCGTGTGAACATCGTGATGAGGATATCACAACAGCGGAGACGCACATTGAACTGCAAGGACCAATCACAAGAGCACGAGCACGGTTATTAAATCAGCAGGTGAATTCGTTCCTAACTTCTTTTGCATGTGAGTTTGAGAATAGATTGCTATGTGATGATTTAATTGTTATTAGGAATAATGGAGAAGATCAACAAGTGAAGGAAGGAGGCCTTGAGAGCATGGAGAACCAGCTGGGACGTCCACAAGTTGATGGAAACAGTTTACAACTCGGACTCGAGTTCAACTCGGAGTCCAGGAGCAGTCCACCTTAAAACAGACGCCCAGGAGGCATACGGACTCCGTTTTCGACGTTCTACATATGCACGGAAAGAGGAGAAGATAAACTTTCCAATGGTTCTGGTACCACCTCAAAATCCCTCCGGAGTCATTGGGAATCGTCAAAACAAGTCGAGTCCAGATTTCTATCTGGTGCTGCGCCACCGAATCGGGCCTTTGGGCCTTGTATCCCGTAAGAGTCCATTAGGGACGCGTCTAATCGTGTTTTGGTCGAACCCTAGCCTATAAATACTGCAGCCGCCAGTCATATTCGGTGGGTTTTGCTTAGATTAATAATATCGCCGTTCTACGGTTTGTGAGACCCCAACTTCGCGATTTCAGATCGTGTCTTCTACGTTCTTGCTCGTGTTCTCGGTTGCACTTGCAGGGATTAGCCTTCTTGGCGAGGTCAAGCGTGTGCAGCACGGTTGATATCCAACGGAGCCGTGGTGTAGTGATTGCAGAGGTACTCGTACCGCTCGAGTGCCATGGATCATCAACGTCGAGTTCTCCACCCCAATCGATATACCTTTCGGAAGATCAGGCCTAAACCTACTCATCAATTGGTATCAGAGCCAGGTTGCCCGTGAGGTATCTTTGTTTTCCTTCCTTCTATTAGATCGAGTTTTGTTTCGTACCTAGAGTCCACAGAAAAGCCACAACAAAAATTAGATCGTTTTTACCGCTTCCCAGACTATAGTGCCTGCAGTTTCGTTTTTCAGTTTGCATTGTTGAGTTTGCATTCGTGTGGTTGAGTCTTGTTGCTGGTTTAGCTTTGTGTTTTTGGGTCCTAGTTATCGTGTTTCGTCCTTGTTTTCTTGCTATTCGACACCTATTCCACAATCTCTAAATAACAAACCGATCTGCCACGTTCATCGGTTTGCCCTAGCTAGCCGCCTTGCGTGAACTCCCGCATCGCCAGCCCTAGATTAGGTGACAAACCTTTGTGCTATTCATCCTTGAATCATCACACACCACCCCATTAGTTGCTTTGCAAATTTCCGATCGTTTTCGTATCCGATTGCGAGTTCTATTCTCAAACCGAGTTGGAATCAATATCCAAAAAATCGTAACTCGGACAGCCTACCTTAAAACGGCCATAACTTTCGCATACGGACTCGAAACCGGGCGAATTTTTTTTTTCAAATTCATCTACGCGAAATTTCGCATCTGATTTTTCGCGGCATAGCCGCGTTCGGCGAAATTAGATTGCCCAAATTCCCCTCGGAAGATAGGCTATCCGGCCTCCGAAGTTTCAGCACGAATTTTAAAGAATCTTCTTGATTTTCTGTAGGCCGCATATTACATCCAATTGAACTGAAAATTTCTGTGCCTCGTATCTTTGTGCTCCTGAGTAAAGAAAAAATATCAAAAAAATATTACAAAAAAGAAAAAATAGTGAAGAGCATGCATATTAAAGCAATTGGCCTATACCACTTGGTGCTGTTTTGTTGGTTATATCATTCTGTCTTTCTTTTGCCTTGATATTTCCTTGTGTTGTGCTAGGCTCTAGGGCACTCGGTTGACCAGCAACAGTTTCCTACATTGAATACTTATTCAACTTTGTTTAGCTGTTAACGATTTTCTGCTTATTAGCCACCATATTGTGCCATCCAAGCTCCACCTTTCTCTTGAGCATAACAGGTACCTTTGCAATCACCCCAACTTCATTGGTTCATCTCACCGTCCACACCACCTGCTGTGTCGGTAAGAACACTTGTAAGAGCGTGGTAAGACGCTTGAGCGAGAGAGATTGTTTTCTTCCACCTTCCACATTGTCACTGTAGTTGATAGGGATAACATATTTTTAGTTGTCTTTTGTTTCCTACTAACAATGGCAGGAGAAGACAATAATGACGAATGTGTTCAACATGCTGAGTTACGTGATATGATGAAGACCATGACGGATATGTTCGCCAAATACAACGCAGCAAAGGAGGAGTCATTGGCGAACTTGACTCGCCAACTGGATGACCTTGCTCTTCGGATGAATACTTTTGAGGCTCGGTTGCCTCTCGCTGGAAGACAAGAATACAATGCTTATGATGAACTGGAAGATCACAATAATCAGCCAAGACTGTCACTTTATCGTCGAGGTATGGGAGGTAATAATCATAACAATTATAATCGCCCTCCTGATGATCCTTTTGCTAAAGTGAAATTTACTATACCCTCTTTTTCTGGTGCTTATGATGCTGAGGCTTATCTTGATTGGGAGATGACAGTAGAGCAAACATTTAATTCCCATCTTGTTCCTGAACAACATAGAGTTTGTCAATCCACTAGTGAGTTTAATGACTTTGCTATCATATGGTGGAATGAACTTGTTAAAACTAGAATTGATCCTCCAACATGGGATAGATTAAAGGAAGCTATGCGTGTTCGATTTGTTCCTCCATCTTTTTAGCGGGACCTTCGCAAAAAATTGCAGCGTTTAGCCAAGGTAACATGTCCGTAGAGGAGTATTATCAAGAGTTACAAAAGGGTATGCTGCGTTGTAGGGTAGTAGAGGACATGGATGATAAAATAGCTCGTTTTTATGGGGGGCTGAGGCGTGAAATTCAGGACATTGTTGATTACAAGGAATATGATACTGTTAACAGATTGTTTCAGCTTGCTATGTTGGCAGAAAAAGAATTGCAGGGTCGACAACAACAGCAACAACGCACGAGGAGCAACTTCACGCCGCGTGCAGCGACTACACCATCCAAAACAGCACCATCTTCGACCCCCCGTGCAGCGACTACACCACCCAATGGCGGCCAACGAACTATACCTGCTGCTCCACCTTCTCGCGTGCCGGAAGGCAGCAAGGCGACATCATTCAAGCCTTCGTCGTCCACTCCTTCTACGGGTCGTACTTCCGACATTAAGTGCCACCGCTGCCAGGGACTTGGTCATATGATGAGAGATTGCCCGAGCAAACGAGCATACATAGCACGCGACGATGGCGGGTATGATAGTACTTCGGATGTTGAAGATGAAAATTCTCTTGCTACTGACTTTACAGATCCAAATGACGAACACACCGAAGAAGAGGTACTTGGTACAGCGGCGACGGAGAACTATAGGAGCATCATTGTGCAGCGTGCCTTGAGCTCCAAAGTGGAGACCGATGACAAGCTACAACGACACAACCTCTTCCACATGTTTCTCGTCGTCAAGGACTGCCGTGTACACACTATAATTGATGGAGGTAGCTGCAATAACTTGGTGAACACGGACGTCGTCAAGAAACTTGGTTTGACAACAAGAGCACACCCTCATCTGTACCACATTCAATGGTTCAATAACAGCGGTAAGGTTCGGGTAACACAAACAGCGAGAATACATTTTTCAATTGGTTCATACCATGATTTTGATGTTGTTCCTATGGATGCTTGTTCTCTTTTATTGGGTCGTCCTTGGGAATTTGATACAGATGCTATTCATCATGGTAGAACCAATAAATATACTCTCATGCATAAGGGAAAGAAAATCACTTTGCTCCCCATGACTCCTGCTGAAATTGTGCATTTTGAGAAGAGTAAAATTCGTGAGGGCAAAACAACAAAATTAGAATCTGAAAAATAGCAAGTTATTAAGTTAAAATCACCATCGTTGCTCGCAACTAAATCTGAACTTGCTGATTGATTCGATGCTAAGGGGATGTGCTATGCTTTAGTTTGCAAAGAAGCCATGTTTTCACTTCATGAATTGTCTATTGCATTGCCCCCTACTGTTGCTAACCTTTTGCAGGAGTTTGAGGATGTGTTTCCTTCCGAGATACCCCCTGGTTTACCACCGATGAGAGGCATTGAACACAAGATCGATTTGATTACAGGAGCAAGTTTGCCAAATCGTGCAGCATACAGGGCGAATCCACAATAAACTAAGGAAATTCAGCGATAAGTTCAAGATCTTTTGGACCGCGGGTACATTCGTGAAAGCCTTAGCCCTTGTTCCATTCCTGTTCTTTTGGTTCCTAAGAAAGATGGTAGTTGACGCATGTGTGTTGATTGTCGAGCGATTAATAACATCACCATTCGATATCATTATCCTATTCCTCGATTAGATGACATGCTTTATGAATTGAGTGGTGTTATCATCTTCACAAAAATTGACTTGCGTAGTGGTTACCACCAAATTAGAATGGCACTAGGAGATGAATGGAAAACTGCATTTAAAACCAAGTTTGGACTTTATGAGTGGTTAGTCATGCCTTTTGGTTTAACTAATGCACCCAACACCTTTATGCAATTAATGAACGGTGGTTTTACGTGCTTTCATTGGACAATTTGTGGTGGTTTACTTCGATGATATCCTCATTTACAGCAAGTCATATGATGAATATCTTGATCATTTACGTGCTGTTTTTACTGTTTTGAGAGATGCACGTTTGTTTGGTAACCTCGAAAAGTGCGTCTTTTGCACCAATCGAGTCTCGTTTCTTGGCTATGTCGTTTCCTCGCAGGGAATTGAGATGGATGAGGCCAAAATTGAAGCAATCACCAGCTGGCTAGCCCCAACAACCGTCACACAGGTTCGTAGTTTTCTTGGTCTTGCAGGTTTTTATCGGTGCTTTGTGCGGGATTTCAGCACCATTGCAACACATCTACATGAGCTAACGAAGAAGGAAGTTCCATTTCGATGGGGCGAACAGCAGCAGCAAGCTTTTGATGCTCTCAAATCGAAGCTTACACAAGCACCGTTGCTACAACTTCCTGATTTTGACAAGACCTTTGAGCTAGAATGCGATGCAAGCGGCATTGGTATTGGAGGCGTTCTCATACAAGGAGGTAAACCCGTTGCTTTCTTTAGTGAAAAACTTCATAGTCCTTCTATGAATTATTCTACTTATGATAAGGAATTGTATGCCTTAGTGCGTGTATTACAAACTTGACAACATTATCTTTGGTCTAAGGAGTTTGTCATACATTCCGATCATGAATCATTGAAGTATCTTAAGTGTCAAACCAATCTGAATAAACGACATGCTAAATGGATTGAGTTCATAGAGTCGTTTCCATACATCATTAAGCATAAGAAAGGGAAGGAAAATATCATTGCCGATGCATTATCTAGGCGTTATACCATGCTGTCCCAACTTGATCATAAAATCTTTGGTTTGGAAACAATTAAAGCATTATATCCTACTGGTTTGGACTTCAAAGATGCTTTTGAAAATTGTAGAGAAGGAAGAATTTGGAATAAATATGTGCTGCGAGAGGGTCTCCTCTATCGTGCTAACAAGTTATGCATTCCAGCTAGCTCTGTTCGTCTATTGCTTTTGTAGGAAGCACATGGAGGAGGTTTGATGGGACATTTTGGAGTGAAGAAAACTGAAGATGTGCTGTCCACACACTTCTTTTGGCCAAAGATGAGGCGTGATGTCGAGCGCTACGTGTCACGATGCACTACTTACAACAAAGCTATGTCTCGCCTTAACCCACATGGTCTTTATATGCCTCTTCCTGTTCCTAGTGTACCTTGGGAGGATATTTCTATGGACTTTGTTTTGGGATTGCCTAGGACTAAGAGGGGGAGGGATAGTATTTTTGTAGTTGTCGATCGTTTTTCTAAAATGGCACACTTTATACCTTGTCATAAGAATGATAATGCCTCACACATTGCTGATTTATTTATGACGGAAATTGTTCGTTTACATGGTGTGCCAAATACCATTGTTTCTGATGGTGATGCAAAATTTTTAACTCATTTTTGGAGAACTTTGTGATATAAATTGGGAACCAAGTTGCTGTTTTCAAATACATGTCACCCACAAACGGATGGACAGACCGAGGTAGTTAATCGTACTTTATCCACTATGTTGCGGGCTGTCTTGAAAACAAATTTGAAGTTGTGGGAGGAGTGTTTACCACATATAGAATTTGCTTACAACAGATCCGTTCACTCCACGACAAAGGTAAGTCCATTCCAGGTAGCGTATGGTTTCAATCCCCGTGCTCCTATTGATTTACTACCTTTGCCTCCTTCTGAAACTATAAATTTGGATGCTACACAACGATCTGAATTCATACTTAAGATGCATGAAACTACAAAGAAAAATATTGAAATGATGAATGATAAGTATAGGATTGCAGGTAGTAAAGGTAGAAAAGAAGTAAAACTTGAACCGGGTGATTTGGTGTGGTTACATTTGAGAAAAGAGCGATTTCCCGACTTGAGAAAATCTAAACTTATGCCACGAGCTGCTGGTCCTTTTAAGATCATTGAAAAGATTAATGATAATGCATATAAGCTTGAATTGCCTCCCGATTTTGGGGTTAGTCATACATTTAACATTTCAGATTTACGACCGTACTTGGGAGAAGAAGATGAACTTGAGTCGAGGACGACTCCAATTCAAGAGGGGGAGGATGATGAGGACATCACAACAGCGGAGACGCACATTGAACTGCTAGGACCAATCACAAGAGCACGAGCACGGTTATTAAATCAGCAGGTGAATTCGTTCCTAACTTCTTTTGCATGTGAGTTTGAGAATAGATTGCTATGTGATGATTTAATTATTATTAGGAATAATGGAGAAGATCAACAAGTGAAGGAAGGAGGCCTTGGGAGCGTGGAGAACCAGCTGGGACGTCCACAAGTTGATGGAAACAGTTTACAACTCGGACTCGAGTTCAACTCGGAGTCCAGGAGCAGTCCACCTTAAAACAGACGCCCAGGAGGCATACGGACTCCGTTTTTGACGTTCTAGATATGAACGGAAAGAGGAGAAGATAAACTTTCCAATGTTTCTGGTCCCACCTCAAAATCCCTCTGGAGTCATTGGGAATCGTCGAAACAAGTCGAGTCCAGATTTCTGTCCGGTGCTGGGCCACCGAATCGGGCCTTTGGGCCTTGTATCCCGTAGGAGTCCATTAGGGACGCGTCTAATCGTGTTTTGGTCGAACCCTAGCATATAAATACTGCAGCCGCCGGTCATATTCGGTGGGTTTTTGCTTAGATCAATAATATCGCCGTTCTACGGTTTGTGAGACCCCAACTTCGCGATTTCAGATCGTGTCTTCTACGTTCTTGCTCGTGTTCTCGGTTGCACTTGCAGGGATTAGCCTTCTTGGCAAGGTCAAGCGTGTGCAGCACAGTTGATATCCAACGGAGCCGTGGTGTAGTGATTGCAGGGGTACTCGTACTGCTCGAGTGCCGCGGATCATCAACGTCGAGTTCTCCACCCCAATCGACATACCTTTCGGAAGATCAGGCCTAAACCTACTCATCACATCAGACTTGTCCGAAGTGGATCAGAAAGGATATCGGACTAGTCCGGTTGATAACAGACTTGTCCGATTTTGTGTGACTTGTGTAGTGTTTTGAGGACTAGTCCGCACTGGGGAGGACTAGTCCGATTCTAGTGAGAAAGATATCGGTCTAGTCCGACAGATATCAGACTTGTCCGATCTGGTGCAGAAAGGTTTATCGGACTAGTCCGGTGCTGAACGGACTAGTACGGTCCTGTGTAACTCTGTGCAATGTGTGTGTTTAATTATCATTGATCTCTTGGGGTGTGTTTCCTTAACACACTCCATACACAATAATCTGCTATTCTTTTTCCTTGAGCTCATTTCCGCTTTGCTCCTCCTCGTCCCTTCTTTTTGGTATTTTGCTCATTTTTCCATTATAGGCCTGCATTCATCTCAATAAAGAGGTTAGGATCCCAATTGCTTGTCATAAATCATCCAAAACCCACAAGGGAGTCCTAGATGCACTTTCAACATCACCTCCCGCCGCATCCTCAAGACAATGCGTCGGGACATGGCTGTTGTAGCTCCTACAACCAGGGCAGAGCCTCATCGGAAGTGGATGGACACAACCATCACTTTTGATGCTTCGGACTGCCCTCAAAGCATGGTTGGAGCAGGCCAGTTACCTTTGATGGTATCTCCTACCATTAGTAACATCCAGCTCCACCATGTTATGGTAGACGGAGGTTCGGGGCTGAACCTTATAAGCTTCGAAGCTTTTACCAAGCTTCAGCTCCGACCTTCGGATCTTCACCACTCCCGACCTTTCTCCGGAGTAGGTCCGGGAGCCATTACCCCACTCGGTGCTATTACTCTTCCCGTTACCTTCGGGACTTGGGAGAATTATCGCACTAAGAAGTTGGTCTTTGACGTTGCTCAGATCAACTTACCTTTCAACGCCATCTTGGGTAGGCCTGCCTTGTACAAATTCATGGAAGCTGCTCATTATGGCTACCTGGTGTTAAAGATGCCAACACCAGAAGGCGTTCTCTGGATCCGCGGAGATTGCACTGCCGGAGTAACCGCTCTGGAAGAGCTTCATGCGCTTACTACGGCGCAAGAGGAGGATTCCAGGCAGGAGCAAGCTCCAAAACCCCCGAGCATTCGTCAACGAGGCTCGACTTCTGCACCTCGTGTGTAGCCAAGCGGCGACACCGACATTCCCGTCAAAGTCGTCCAAATCGGTTCCGATGCCGCTCAGACCACCCGTATATCGGGGGGACTGAATGACAAATAGGAACTCACGCTCATCGCTTTCCTCCGGGCTAATGTCGACGTGTTTGCCTGGCAACCATCACAAATGTCTGGGATCCCCAGGGAAGTGATTGAGCACAATCTAAAGATCTACCCTGACGCCCGACCCGTGCATCAGAAGCCTTGGAAACAATCCGTGGAGCGACAGAACTTCATTCGACAAGAAGTGAAGAAGGTTCTCGAAGCTGGATTTATTCGAGAAGTCTTCCATCCAAAATGGCTGGCAAACCCAGTCGTTGTGCCCAAGGCCGGCGGGAAGCTTGAGATGTGTATCGACTACACAACACTAAATAAGGCATGTCCAAAAGATCCATTCCCACTACCTAGAATAGATCAAATAGTGGATTCCACCTCCGGGTGTGAATTACTGTGTTTCCTAGACGCATATTCCGGGTATCATCAAATCAGAATGTCTAGGGAAGATGAATAGCATACCTCTTTCATCACAGTAGATGGATTGTACTGTTATACGGCTATGCCATTTGGTCTCAAGAATCCAGCTTCAACCTTTGTACGAGCTATGTACAAAACTTTTGAAGAACCCATTAGAGACATAGTGGAAGTGTACGTTGATGACATCGTGGTCAAGGTCAAGAACAAGGAGTCACTCCTTGACACCTTATAGGCTGTCTTCGACAAGTTACGGGTCACGCGCACAAAGCTAAACCCATACAAGTGTGTCTTCAGGGTTAGCTCTGAAAAACTTATTGGTTTCCTGGTAAGTCACCGGGGCATAGAAGCTAATCCGGCGAAGATCAAAGCCATTGAAGACATGCGGCCACCAGCCCGCATCAAGGATGTCCAAAAGCTGACTGGATGTCTAGCAGCCCTTAGCCGGTTCATTTCAAGACTGGTAGAATGGGCACTTCCCTTCTTCAAGTTATTGAGGAAGTCTGGACCATTCCAATGGTCTAAAGAAGTAGAAAAGGCATTCCAGGAGCTAAAACAGTTCCTCACCACCCTACCAACTCTGGTAGCTCTGAACCCTGGTGAGCCTTTTCTGCTTTACATTTCAGCAACTGACGAAGTCGTCAGTATGGTCCTGGTTGCGGAGAGACCAGAACTATCCCATGCTCAGGAATCCAGACCCCTCCGAGAGGGTCCGGAGGTTCCTGAAAGCGAGTCTGGGTCCCAGCTTCCAGACTTTAGTCCACAAGAAGTTACTTCAGAAGACTCAGACCCCTCTGGGAGGGTCCAGGTCGCTTCTGAAGAAGCTCCGGGTCCCTCCAGCCAGGACCCGAAGGTCCCCGAAGAAGGTCCAGATCCCTCTGGGAGGATCCAGGTCAATGAAGAGGAAGCTCCGGGCCCCTCCAGGAGGGTCCGGACCATACAACGCCCAGTGTACTTCATCAGTGAAGTACTTCATGACGCCAAGACTTGATACCTAGAGGTGCATAAGCTGCTCTATGCAGTTCTCATGGCCTCCAGGAAGTTTTGCTATTACTTTCAAGCTCACAAGATTTCAGTGGTGACTTCTTACCCACTTCGAGCAATCTTGCATAATCCCAATTCAACTGGGAATATTGCAAAGTGGGCAGTGGAATTGGCCGAATTCGATCTCGAATTCATTTCAAGGCAAGCAATCAAGAGTCAAGCATTGGCGGATTTCGTGGCGGAATGGACTCCCTCTCCATCAAACCCTGGGGGCCCCAGTGAGCAGAAGCCATAACACAAGGCTGCGGTCTTCACCGAGCCTCACTGGACCCTCTACTTCGACGGCTCCATGCAAAAGCAGGGGGCCGGAGCTGGAATCCTTCTCCTCGCACCAACCGGGAAGAAGGTAAAATACATGGTACACCTTGACTTCAAGGAGACCAACAACATGGCAGAGTACGAAGCACTCATCTATGGACTAAAGGTGGCACTGTCATACGGTGTCAAGCAGCTGCTGGTCAAGGGAGATTCACATCTCATCATTAAACAAGTGAAGGGTGAATGCTCCTGCAACAATCTCCAGCTAGCTGCTTACCTCCTCGAAGTCCAGAGGCTTCAGAAGGACTTTGAAGTCCTAGACCTCCACCACGTTCAGCGTGCCCACAACGCTGAAGCCGACGAACTCTCGACGAAAGCGTCAATCGGAGCTCCAGCTCCTGACAGAACTTTTGTCCGGAGGTTGTCAAAACCCACAGCTCAGCCCGCCGAACTGAGCGAAGGGGGCGAGATCAGCATCCCGAAGCTGACGGTCCTGATGGCCCTGTTACCATGGCAGTCATCAAGGGTCGTAGGTGCTGCTGGAAGCTCCGAGCAACCCAGCACGCAAGACTCAAATCCTCATGTTAGCTCCGATGCATGGATCTCGAAGATCCGGAGCTACTTGAAAGACAACATCCTTCCTGACGATGATGTATCCGCTGATCGGATAGTCAGATGGGCTAAAAGATACATGTTGGTAGAAGGGGATCTCTACTGGCGCGGTGCCAATGGCATCCTAATGCGGTGCATCACAAGGGTAGAAGGTTGCAAGCTCCTCACAGAAATCCATGGAGGCGAGTGTGGGAACCACGCGTCTTCCCGCACGCTGGTCGGTAAAGCCTTCCGGCATGGCTTCTACTGGCCTACAGCACTCCAGGATGCAACTGAGCTGGTGAAGAAATGCAAATCATGCCAATTTCATGCGAAACAAATTCACACACCGGCTCAACCTCTACAAATGATACCTCCTACATGGCCCTTCGCTGTGTGGGGGATGGACATCTTGGGACCTTTCCCAAGAGCCGTCAGAGGTTACAAGTTCATGTACGTCGCCATTGACAAGTTCACCAAGTGGCCGGAAGCAACTCCAGTTGTGACAATAAATAAGCAATCTGCTATCAACTTTTTGCAGTCCATCGTATGCAGATTTGGAGTCCCAAACAAAATCATTACTGATAACGGGACCCAATTCACAAGCTCTGCGTTTCAAGGATATTGCGAAGACCTCAGCATTCAAGTTTGCCACGCCTCCGTAGCTCACCCGGCAAGCAATGGCCAGGCCAAGAGAGCAAATGCTGAAATCCTGAAAGGACTCAAAACGCGCACCTATGAGCGCTTGAAAAAACATGGAGCCAACTGGATTGAAGAGCTTCCGCCTACTCTATGGGCCAACAGGACAACTCCAAACCGGTCAACTGGAGAGACACCCTTCTTCCTGGTGTACGGAGCTGAAGCAATTCTTCCTCCGGAAATCACCTTGGGGTCACTCCGCGTCCGGACCTTCAATGAAGCCACGCAGGACCAGCTTCGGCGTGAAGACCTAGACCTCCTCGAGGAGGGAAGGTGCCAAGCAGCTGTTCGGAATGCCCGATATTGTCAAGCCCTTCGGCGCTATCATCAGCGGCATGTACACAACCGACAGCTCGAGGAAGGCGATCTGGTGCTACGGAGAATACAATCCAGAGAAGGGTTAAACAAACTCTCCCCCAGCTGGGAGGGACCTTTCCGTGTGATTAAAGTATCCCGTCCCGGAAGCGTTTGCTTGGCCACCGAGGATGGGACACCTCTCCCAAATCCTTGGAATATCTAGCACCTCCATAAGTTTTACACTTAATATCACGGAGGTGAGTCTGTAGTAACTTGAGATGTATGTTATAGAGTCATTGTACAGAGTCGGGTAGTTCCTCCGGGAGAACAGCCGGACCTTCCTCGGAAGGTCCGCAAAGTTCATGCAGCACTTTTCACAGTCTCAGGACTAAAAGTGTGGCTAGCTACCCTGGGTCAAACAAGAAATGAAACACGCTTAGCCTGGTTCCGTACCCTAAGAGTGTACTTGTTTCCCCTGTACCCCGGACCTATAATGAAAGACATCTTCATGTGAAATAGACTCCATGTGCATTTATTTTGTACAGGCTCAACATTTTTTATTTTTCTCTTTCTTGTCTATAACAATGTTGTGCAATTCTTAAGAAATTTTAGTTCGACCAGTTCATGTACAATTTGAGTTGTATTGTCAATTCTTTTGGATTCAAATTTTGTTCATGGCCCACTCGCCTGAATGTCGCCAAGCCAATCTAGGGCCGGAGTGTGCTATCGACTTAGCCTGGTCAAGCACCCTAAGTACGCCACTCTACCTACACCCCGACAGGCTGAAGTAAGGCAGGTCCAATTACAATTGGATCCGGAAGAAAGAAGGCAACGCATTCGGTTGTATTTAGAATAGTGTTTGACCTAAAATTTTCTTGGGAATCGTAAGCCGCGACGAAGTTGTAGGCAAGGAGCGAATTTTACTGTTTTTCTTGGCTTCAGTGTGCAGGAAAAATAAAGAATCCACATTGATGGAGAAAAGCCGGAGCTAACAAAGCTACGATTCCTCCTAGATGGCTTGTAATAGATGTTAAACATTGAAAACGAGCATCACCAGAGCAACCAAGCTCCAGTAAAGCTAGGGGGGCCAGCCGTCGACGCAGAATAAAATATGGTGAGAAGACTCCACAAACGGAGTCTGCTGCCAACAAACTACGCGTTGGCAAAGGTCACTGCTGGAGCCACTAAGCTCTGACACCCTGGAGGGCTAACTATCGATGCTCTACGCGTTGATAGGAACTATTGCCGGAGCTACTGAGTTCCGACCACCTCAGGGGGCCTTCACTATCGAAGACTTCGGACCTACATTCTATAAGTTCGAAGCAAACGATCTTCAACAAAACACAATATACTCTTGGTACATGTTCACAACCAAATTGTGTACATCTACCAGGGGGCCAAGTGAAGACAAAAGTGTTGAAGACAAAAAATGAAATTCATTAACAAAATTTGGATTTCATTCATCTGGAGACAAGGGATTACAAAATTGGGGAAGAAAAAGAGAGAATACAAGTGGGAGCTACAGAGATGGTCCTAGACCCTATGGAAGAACTGGGCGACCTTCTGAGCAACCTCCGACACGTTGGCTCGGGTGGCTTCACCTTCTCCTTCGATGGGACCTTCAAGCACCGGATCTAGAGGAAATTGAGGATCCCAGCTGGTGTAGCACGTCAGCACATACTCTGTGACGTTCTTTGCCTGGGACTGCCCCTCAACCTCCAACTGGTCCGCGATGACGTCACCCACTTTGGAGAGTTTACTGCCCGCCGAGCTCAACGCCTTCAATGTCAGGTCCGGCTCCGGCTTCGGATCATCCGGACGCACGGGACTAAAGCCCATCGGTGTCACCGCGTTGTTGGCTTTGCTGAGGAACTCCAAAACATGTAGGGAGTCCGCAGCCCTCAAGCCCTTCAGTTCCTTCAAGGACCTTTTGGCCACCTCCAGTTCAGAATTCTCGCGAGCAAGGCGCTCAACCTCTTTGGCATTTTGCTGAATCTTTTTAGCAACCTGCTTCTCGAGTTTTCCGAGCTCCTCCTCCCGGAGGTAGATCTTGTTCCGGCGGTCAACCAGGTCCTTCTCCCTGCCCCTCACTTTCTTCTCCCTGGCAGCGATGGCACATTCTTGCGGGTAGAGTTCCTGCCCTCGCACCCAGACCTTCTCCTCCTCCTCAGCGCAATGCTCCTCCAATTTCTTGGCGCGTTCCTCGAGGCCCTTGTCAGCCAGAGCCACCTTTTCGGCGAGCTCCTCCTCCCTCTTCAGGACGTCATCCCGCAGCTCTAGGAGTTTTTGCTCTTCATCCTCGAGCCTTTTCTCCCTCTCCTCAAGTGCCTCCCGGCGCTTGATGAGAGTTGTGTTAATGGCTTCAAGCCTTTCTTGGCGATCATCAGCCGCACTATTAGCTGCCTTGGTCTGCTCATAAATGGCCTGGGATTGAGCGTCGAGGGCACGAGTCAAGCTCTCCCTATCATCCAACAATTTGCCCCAGTATTCCAGGCGGACCTTCTCCTGCTTGATCCACTCCTTGTCGTCTGCCAGCCTCGACTGCGCCAGCTTGGTCTCGAAGTAGAGCCGATTACGCCACCTCCTAAGGGTTTGGTGCTCCTCTTCAAGAGCCTTACTATCGTGATAGAATGCCAGCTGAACTTGGCGCAGACTGGAGCAAGCGTTGTCAATGGACAACAACAGGGGAATAGGGTCCGGACCTGCTGGGGTCTCCTCCGCAGGTTCCAGCGGGTTCTCGCTTACAAAAATTGGATCCCACTCAACAAGAGTGGTCCCCTGAGCCTCCATGGCACTAGGGTCGTCCTCCGAGATAGCCTCAGTCGCCACTGAGGAGGGTCCCACAGAAGAAGTTCCGACCTCCGGAAGTGGATCTGAAGGCCCTGCCGCCAGGTCTTCATTTGCACTGGAAGGTCTTCAACTGCAACCGGTGCTACAGCCGGAGCTTCATCTGCAACCGGCACTGAGGCTGGAGCTTCGGAGGTAGCCGACTCAACCGTCGGGACTTCCTCAACCTCCGGTTCAACCGCTGGGGCTTCGACAATTTCTAGCTCTGGGGCCGGAATCACTGCTTCCTCCGGCTCAACAGCCGGAGCTTCAAACATCTCAGCATCAAGACCCGGGGCTTCAACCTCTGGGGCAGGTGCCGCTGGCGCATCTTCTCTCCCGTGGTCTGGCGCTACCACGGGAGTCTCGGGAGATGAGTCGAGGTCCATGACAACGACAGCTGGCGCCGGAGCTGCCGCAGCTTCAGCCACCACTTGGGGCGGCATCGAAACAGGAGATGTGACTGAGGGTGGAGCCTCAGACGCCTCAACTGGCCCTGGTGTTGGAGTCGCATGCCCAGAGCTAGCACCCCGGGAAGAGGCTGCTGCAGGTACAATCGCCGCAGTTGTAGAAGACCTCCCCCTCCGGGGAGAAGGAGCTAATGCAGAGGATGCAGGCCTGACAGACCTTCCATCAGCATGCTTTAGCTTCCTCTTTCGGCTCAAGGGTTTGTCCGCCGGCTCCTAACCCTTGCCGACGACTTCGGTCCTTGGCTTCGGGGTAGGGTCGGAGCCACCTTCAGAAGCCCCAGGGATCGCCACCCTGGAAGTCGATCTTCTCTCGACGATACCAAGGTCGTCAAGCACCGGCGTCGTCCGCCGGAGCTCCCTGCTGAACTCTACTTCCACGTTCAGAGGGAGGAAAGCTGGTGGCGTGGTCAAGTCATCACCCGCGACGTCGATGCCGTGCTGGAACTTCTTGAGATGAAACTCCAAGGTTGCCCCCACCATGTTGGACTTCAGCCCGGTCTCGACCCGATCGTCGTCCATCACACTGTTGAGGGCCCAAGCGAGTTTTTCTCTCCTCTTTAGCGGTGCCCACCTGTTGACCAGGAAATTGCGAAATACCACCTGGGGAGTTAATCCTCCCTTCACACACTGGCGGATCCTGGTGAGAGCAGGGTTGAAGTCATCCGACAACACTGGAGCTTCACTCCAAACTGCAGTGTCGATGTTGGGGAGGCCTTCGGGCAGCTCCAGCTTCTCGTGCTCCTCCACCCGGATGACTATCCAGTCCTTCTTCAAATCATCCCACTTTCCAGAGGGAAACGACCGGAGGTACTTGAATGGGCACTTCTTGCGCTTCACGAAGTAGTAGAAGCCAAGGTACTCATTACTCCTACCGGTGGTATGGACGGTGAAGAAGGTCCGAAAAATCTCAATGCAGGGGGGGATGCCCACCCACATTTCACAGAAGTGGACGAAGACAGACACTAGAAGAATGGAGTGGGGGCCAAGGTGGTATAGCTGCAGACCATAGAAGTCTAGCAGCACCAAGAAAAAGGAGGAAAAAGGTGGGATCAACCCCACCATGGCATACGAAGAGAAGTACACCATCTCGCCGGCGTGCTCCTTCTCAAACGGGGGCTCCCCCCGGCGCGAACCAGGCGGTTGAAGAAGTCCGGGGACCACCCCATGAGGGACCGGACCTTCTTCATGTCACCTCCGGTCTTCAAACGGCTATCACGGAGACCCAACTCCATCGCGGCACATCGAGGCAAGAGAGGAAGAGCAAGCACAAGTTTGGGAGTTCGAGCGCAAGTTTAGATGAGAGGCGTAAAGAACCCCAAACGGTGCGCGCTTTCCTTCTTAAGTAAGCCCCCGCAACGCTTGGATGGAAACCGCAAGGGAGCTGAAGATACTATTCAAATATTTCACCCTACCGATGACAAGAGGGCCCGGGACCACCCCGACGATCAAGTCGAGGTTCTTACCCAGGCGAACGGTTGTCATCATGAGAGGCGGGAAGCCCGAAGGCGGCGGCCTGACAAGGCACGCGGAACAGATACGATTTTCGTATCGGGAACCGGCGACCTTCAATTGCGTGAGATTCGCACGCCAAAGATCTCATTTGCCGCACACGGGATATGCCACGCGGCAAGGATTTAACTCCAAACTATCGCCAACAGCACATCTGAAGACCTTTAAAGACTCAGTTCAAAAGTCGAAGGATGGACCCACCTCCGGCGGAATGACTTCACCCAAGGGGTCTTCCCCAGAGGTGGGCCTAGGGGGCCACTGTCGGTACCCAGGGTACCGTATACCCCTTGAGATTGCAAAGATCTCAAGGTAATGCCGTCTACTTGATTTGAAGACCTTTGGAGGCCCACATGTCAGACATAACCGGACCCGCTTCCCCGACATGGTTAGTCCCAGGGTCGCCACGTGTACTATCAAACCGGAGCTACCGCCCACAAGGGGGAAGCTCCGGGCTATGTACCATCACGGCACCCTCGGACCTAACCCCAGACCGAGGGAAGCTCTAGAACTGACACGTGTCAGGTGGCACCGGACCTATTTGTTGCCCACAGTATGCTCCAGAGCTGCCACGTGTCCAACCGTCAGATCTTCAGCCTCTAACCTTCGGAAGACTCTACAACGGCTCCAGATCTTCAAAGGGGAATCAAGGACTTCAAGACCTGATTAAATGTCATTAATACTATGTTAATGACACACGATCGGACGACCTTAATTACCAGTAACGGTGCTGTCAAAGCCCGTAACTCGGTCATTAAGAGTAATTAAGCGCATCAAATATGTATCAATATTAGTAACCACCGGGGCCACATGTAGGGCCAGGCTAACTTGTAACGGCCTATCCTTATACTATAAAAGGACAGGCCGACGATACATAGGGGAGAACCTGACCTGATCGGGGAACCTGACCTGATCGGACCTAAGCGCTCATACACCCAATACATCAACAACACACCCCGTGGAGTAGGGTATTATGCTCAGGCGGCCTGAACCACGTAAACCTTCGTGTCTCCTGCGCCGTTTTACATATCACCTTCTTGAATATCCGCGCGCCCACACCGAACCTCAAACTCCGCAAACACTTTAGTAGTGTCGGGAGATCTGCCGGATCAAAACCACCGACAGCTTGACTTGGAAACCTAAAAAGAACTTCAACTCCCCCATCATGGACATCTCAAATCTCCCTGTCATTATCTTAGAAAACTCATCACAAAACACTTTGTTAGTAGAACCAAATATGATGTCATTGACATATATTTGGAACACAAAGAGATCATCATTAAAGTGCTCTGTAAAGAGAGTATAATCAGCTTTTCCTATCTTAAAACCATTTTGGATCAAAAAGTCTCTAAGGCCCTCATACCAAGCTCTAGGAGCTTGTTTGAGGCCATAGAGAGCCTTACGCAATTTGAAGACATGGTTGGGGAAGTCTTGGTCTTTAAAACTCGACGGTTGCTCCACATAGACTTCCTCCTTGATTGGGCCATTTAGGAACGCACTCTTGACGTCCATTTCGTAGAGCTTAAAATCATGGTGAGTAGCAAAGGCAAGTAATATACGAATTGACTCTAGCCTAGCAACGGGAGCAAAAGTTTTATCGAAATTCAAAGCTTCGACTTGTGAGTACCCCTTGGCCACAAGTCGTGCCTTGTTCCTTGTCACCATGCCATGCTCATCTTGCTTGTTGCGGAACACCCACTTGGTGCCCACAACATTTGCTTGTGGACGCTTGACAAGCTCCCACACTTTGTTCCTCTCAAAGTTGTTGAGCTCCTCTTGCATGTACACCACCCAATCTGGGTCTCTCAATGCGTCTTCAACCTTATGAGGCTCCAAAGAAGAGACAAAGGAGTAATGTTCACAAAAGTTTGCAACACGAGAATGAGTGGTTACCCCTTTTGTAATGCCTCCTAGGATGTTGTCAATGGGATGATCCTGTTGAACGCTTTGATGCACACGAGGATGTGGAGGTTGAACTCTTGAGTCATCATCATCCTCTTCTTCTTCTTGGTCTCCCCTTTGATCTACGTCTTCTTGATCATGTTGAGGTGCAACTTGTCCATCTTCAACTTGGTCACGTGGGGGATGACTTGCATCATTTTGTGGTTGATCACTTGAGTTTTGAAGTTGTTCTTGTGGACGATCATGTCCAAGTGCCATCCTCCTAAGGGCTTCTTGTGTAGAGTCTTCTTGATCTAACACACTTTGATCAGTTTGCTCCACTTGGGACCCATTAGTTTCATCAAACATCACATCACGTGCTATTTCAACAATTCCAAAGGATTTGTTGAAGACACGGTAGGTGTGGGTGTTCGAATCATAACCAAGCAAGAAACCTTCATCAGACTTTGAAGCGAACTTCGAAGTCCTAGGCTTCTTGTTGAGAATGTAGCATTTGCTCCCAAAGACACGAAAGTAAGAGACATTGGGTTTCTTACCAACTAGAAGCTCGTAGGGGGTCTTCTTGAGGAGATGGTGGAGGTACAATCGGTTGACGGCGTGGCAAACAGTGTTAACCGCTTCCACCCAAAATCGGTCTGATGTCTTGTACTCATCAAGCATCGTCCTTGACATCTCAATGAGTGTCCTATTCTTCTGTTCCGCCACCCCATTTTGTTGAGGGGGGTAGGGGCTGAGAATTCATGCTTAATGCCCTCCTCATTCAAGAACTCTTCCACTTGTGTGTTCTTGAACTCGGTGCCGTTGTTGCTTCTTATAGCCTTGATTCTTGAGGTGAACTCATTTTGAGCTCTCCTCAAGAACCTCTTGAGGACACCGTGAGTCTCACCCTTATCATGCAAGGAAAATACCCAAGTGAAACGAGAAAAAATCATCAACAATAACAAGACCATATTTGTTATCGCCAATGCTAATGTAGGTTATTGGCCTGAAAAGGTCCATGTGTAGCAGTTCCAAAGGCCTTGTCATCGTCATGATATTCTTGGACGGGTGTTGAGATCCTACTTGCTTCCCCGCTTGGCAAGTGCTACATGACCTATCTTTTTCAAACACAACATCCTTCAAGCCATAGATGTGCTCGCCCTTAAGAAGCTTTTGTAAGTTCCTCATCCCAACATGGGCTAGCCTTCTATGCCAAAGCCATCCCATGTTGGTTTTCACCATTAAGCATGTGTCACGTTGAGATTTATCCATGGCGAAATCCACAAGATAAAACTTTCCCTTGAGCACACCCTTAAAAGCGATTGAGTTATCCCTTCTTCTAAGTACGCTCACACCCTCATTAGTAAAAACACAATTATAACCCTTGTCAAAATAGTTGTGATATGGACAATAGGTTATAGTCTAAGGAATCAACATGCAACACATGAGAAAGTGAATGTTGAGGGGAGATAATGATTTTACTGGAGCCAAGGATTTCCCCTCGGCTATTGTCCCCGAAGAAAATCCCTTCACTTGGATCATCATTTTGCTCATACTCCATGAACATTTTCCTCTCTCCAGTCATGTGGTTGGTGCATCCACTATCAAGCACCCATTTCGACCCACCGTAGGAGTATGCTTACAAAACAAGATTATGCCTTCTTTTTAGGTACTCAAGCGGAGTTGGGTCCTTTGATGTTAGTAGTGAGGCACTTGGGCACCCACACGCAAGGCTTAGGGCTCTTGCGGAGTGGTCCAATATATCTAGCAAAGACTTTGCCATACTTGTTCCTCATAAGAACATAAGATGCATCAAAATCATGAAAGAGAGGATGCGGTTCAGTTTTAGGAATTTTATTGCTAGTTGAAATGTTCTTCCCAATTTTAGTTTGGGATGTGCTTCTTTTGACAAATATAATCAAGTCTTTGCCATACTTGGAGGTTTTAGAATTTTGCTTTCCACCTCTAGTATAACCAAGACCATCTTTGACATAGGGAGGTATTGTGTTGGTGTATGCACTTCGTGCATACGCCACCTTCTCTTTGTCAAAGATGTCACCCTTAGGTGCTTGTTTGCCTTGAGTCAACTTAAGCTCATCCTTTAATTTAAGGATCAAGTTTGAACATTTGCAATTGGATATTGCTTCGGATGCAACCTTTGAGGAGGATGAGCTTTTGGAGGAAGGGGCTACATTAGTCTTGAAGGACTCAACTTGAGTTTCAAGGATCTTGTTAACTTTTTTCAAGTTGCCAAGTTTGTCCTTGAGCCCAATGGTAGTCTCCTCAAGACTTGAGCAAGTTTTCTTGCTTAGAGCAAGTTCATGCTCTAATGCCTTGCTCTTCTCTCTCTCAAGCTCAAGGAGCTCAATAAGCTCTTAACATCTCTCTTTTTCATGGATGAGCATGTCCTCTTGCCTATATATGAGCTCCTCCTTCTCAAAGATTTCATCCGAGAGCAATTTCTTTCTACGCAAAGTGCTCTTACTTATATCCTTAAGCATGTGTTCGTTTCACTAGCACTATCAAATTCATCACGGGAAGATATGGAGGAGGATGAGTGAGAAGTAACCTTTCGCCTTCCTTCTTTTGCCATGGGGCATGTTGGCTTGTGGTCGTCGAGGTTGGGGAAAAGCTTGCTTCCCTTGGAGCTCCTCCCTATGGCTATGGTTGCCACCTTCTCCTCGTCTTCAGAGGAGGACTCATCGTTAGAGTTCCATTCCTTGCCCAAGTGAGCATGATCGGAGGGCCTCTTCTTATTGAAAATTTTCTTTACTTGAGGCTTGCCCTCCTTCTTATTCTTGCCCTCTTCATATGGCAATCTACAATGAAGTGCCCGTACTCGCCATAATTGTAGTAAGCTCTCTTTGTTTTGGGCCTTGCTTTTTCCTTGACCTTGCTCTCGTTGTTGTATCCTCCTTTCCTTCTCCTCATCATCCTCTTGAATTTGTTGATGAAGAGGGCATCTTCCTCATTGGTGTCGAGACTCTCCCCATCACTTTCTTTTTGCTCTTTTGAGGAGGATGTTGATTTGAGTGCCACATCCTTCATCTTCGAGGCGGTGAACCTTTGGAGGTCGTTGTAGAAGAGCGCCTCCTTCTCCATGATCTCGTGGTTGATGATCCTTCCTAGGACCTCCTCCGGGGTCATTTGAGCAAACCCCAGGCTTTCTCGTATCATGGATCAAAGAGAGACGTTTCTAGGCATGAATGCCTGAATCATCCTCTTCACCACCTCGTGGTCGGTCCACTTGGTGCAGCCATAAGATCTACTCTTGTTGATGAGGAGCTTTAAGTGGTTGTACATCTCCCAGCGAGATTCACCATCCATAATGGCAAACCTCCTGAGCTCTCCTACAATGAGCTCAATCTTTGCCTCCTTCACGACTCGGTTGCCTTCATGAGCCGTCTTGAGGGTGTCCCAAATATCCTTGGCCACCTCAAGTCCATCTACCCGGTTGAACTCATCTCTTGAGAGACACGAGATGATCACTCCGGCCGCTTGGGCATTGCGGTGAAGGAGCACGGCTTGTTCTGGAGTGATGTCATCCTCATTCTTTGGGATATGCACCCTGATCAACACAATTTGCTACAGTGAAGGGTTGAGTGACACGAGGTGGATCTTCATATTGTGCTTCCACATCCCGTAGTTGGTTCCATCGAATTGGGGAGGCTTCCCCAATGGGATGGAGAGGTAGTGGTTGTTGGAGACAAGACGTCCATAGTTGTAGCCTTGTTGGTTGTAGTGGGTCATGCCACCTGTTGTAGAGGTTGAGGAGTCAACCTTTGGAATCCTCAACTTCTCTCGAAGTTCCGCCTTGAGCTGACGAGTCTCTTCATCATCAGTTGGTTTGTCTTAGTAGACAACCATCTCCTCATGGGTTGCTTGGACCTAATTGGTCGAGACTTCGTCATTCCCCATTCCGGCCATCTCCTCTCCGAGTTGTTAGACTCTTTGTGGAGAGTCCTACTCTGATACCAATTGAAAGTTGCCTAGAGGGGGGTTGTCGGTGGTTTTGATCCAGCAGATCTCCCGACACTACTAAAGTGTTTGCGGAGTTTGAGGTTCGGTGTGGGCGCGCGGAGATTCAAGAAGGTGATATGTAAAACGGCGCAGGAGACACGAAGGTTTACGTGGTTCGGGCCGCCTGAGCGTAATACCCTACTCCACGGGTGTGTTGTTGATGTATTGGGTGTATGAGCGCTTAGGTCCGATCAGGTCAGGTTCCCCGATCAGGTCACGTTCTCCCCTATGTATCGTCAGCCTGTCCTTTTATAGTATAAGGACAGGCCGTTACAAGTTAGCCTGGCCCAACATGTGGCCCCGGCGGTTACTAATATTGATACACATTTGATGCGCTTAATTACTCTTAATGACCGAGTTACGGGCTTTGACAGCTCCGTTACTGGTAATTAGGGTCGTCTGATCGTGTGTCATTAACATAGTATTAATGACACTTAATTGGGTCTTGAAGTCCTTGATTCCCCTTTGAAGATCCGGAGCCGTTGTAGAGTCTTCCGGAGGTTAGAGGCTGAAGATCCGACGGTTGTACACGTGGCAGCTCCGAAGCATACTGTGGGGAACAGATAGGCCCGGTGCCACCTGACACGTGTCAGTTCTGGACCTTCCCTCGGTCTGGGGTTAGGTCCGGGGGTGCTGTTATGGTACATAGCCCGGAGCTTCCCCCTTGTGGGCGGTAGCTCCGGTTTGATAGTACACATGGCGACCGTGGGACTAACCATCTTGGAGAAGCAGGTCCGGTTATGTCTGACATGTGGGCCTCCGAAGGTCTTCAAATCAAGTAGATGGCATTCCCTTGATATCTTTGCAATCTCAAGGGGTATACGGTACCCAGGGTACCGACAGTGGCCCCCTGGGCCCACCTCTTGGGAAGACCCCTTGGGTGAAGTCATTCCGCCGGAGGTGGGTCCATCCTTCGACTTTTGAACTGAGTCTTCAAAGGTCTTCGGATGTGCTGTTGGCGATAATTTGGAGTTAAATCCTTGCCACGTGGCATATCCCGTGTGCGGCAAATGAGATCTTTGGCGTGCGGATCTCACACAATTGAAGGTCGCCGGTTCCCGATATGAAAATCGTATCTGTTCCGCGTGCCTTGTCAAGCCGCCGCCTTCGGGCTTCCCGCCTCTCATGATGACAACCGTTCGCCTGGGTAAGAACCTCGACTTGATCGTCGGGGTGGTCCCGGGCCCTCTTGTCATCGGTAGGGTGAAATTTTTGAATAGTATCTTCGGCTCCCTTGCGGTTTCCATCCAAGCGTTGCGGGGGCTTACTTAAGAAGGAAAGCGCGCACCGTTTGGGGTTCTTTACGCCTCTCATCTAAACTTGCGCTCGAACTCCCAAACTTGTGCTTGCTCTTCCTCTCTTGCCTCGCTGTGCCGCGATGGAGTTGGGTCTCCGTGATAGCCGTTTGAAGACCGGAGGTGACATGTAGAAGGTCCGGGCCCTCATGGGGTGGTCCCCGGACTTCTTCAACCGCCTGGTTTGCACCGGGGGAGAGCCCCCGTTTGAGAAGGAGCACGCCGGCGAGATGGTGTACTTCTCTTCGTATGCCATGGTGGGGTTGATCCCACCTTTTTCCTCCTTTTTCTTGGTGCTGCTAGACTTCTATGGTCTGCAGCTGTACCACCTTGGCCCCCACTCCATTCTTCTAGTGTCTGTCTTCGTCCACTTCTGTGAAATGTGGGTGGGCATCCCCCCTGCATTGACCTTTTCCGGACCTTCTTCACCGCCCATACCACCGGTAGGAGTAATGAGTACCTTCGCTTCTACTACTTCATGAAGCGCAAGAAGTTCCCATTCGAGTACCTCCGGTCATTTCCCTCTCGAAAGTGGGATGATTGGAAGAAGGACTGGATAGTCATCCGGGTGTAGGAGCACGAGAAGCTGGAGCTGCCCGAAGGCCTCCCCAACATCGACACTGCAGTTTGGAGTGAAGCTCCGGTGTTGTCGGATGCCTTCAACCCTGCTCTGACCAGGATCCACCAGTGTGTGAAGGGAGGATTAACTCCCCAGGCGGTATTTTGCAATTTCCTGGTCAACATGTGGGCACCGCTGAAGAGGAGCGAAAAACTCTCTTGGGCCCTCAACAGTGTGATGGATGACGACCGGGTCGAGATCGGGCTGAAGTCCAACATGGCGGGGGCGACCTTGGAGTTTCATCTCAAGAAGTTCCAGCACGACATCGATGTCGCGGGTGATGACTTGACCCCGCCACCAGCTTTCCTCCCTCTGAACGTGGAAGTAGAGTTCAGCAGGGAGCTCTGGCGGACGATGTCGGTGCTTGACGACCTTGATATCGTCAAGAGAAGATCGACTTCCAGGGTGGCGATCCCTGGGGCTTCTCAAGGTGGCTCCGACCCTGCCCCGAAGACAAGGACCGAAGTCGTCGGCAAGGGCAAGGAGCTGGCGGATGAACCCTTGAGCCGGAAGAGGAAGCTGAAGCATGCCGACGGAAGGTCCGTCAAGCCTGCATCCTCTGCATCAGCTCCTTCTCCCTGGAGGGGGAGGTCTTCTACAACTGCGGCGAATGTACCTGCAGCAGCCTCTTACTGGGGTGCTAGCTCCGGGCATGCGACTCCAGCACTAGGGCCAGTTGTGGCCTCTGGGTCCGGAGGTCCTTCCCGATCAAGGGGGGCCTCGACTAAGGAAATGCCCGTGACTGCAACGAGTTCCGGAGGGCCTTCCAGAGCTATGAGGCCGCCGACATATATGGCTAGCCCAGAACGCCCAGGAAAGAGATTCTGTGCAAGCTGGTGCGGAAGCCTTCCGAGGTAATTTTTAATCTTTACCTCAGAGAGTTGTTTTATTGTAGCAACTGTTTTTTAAGTTTCTTCATCCATCATCTGCAGCGTCCCCAAGAAGAGGAGTGAGGCTCCACCCTCAGTCACATCAGTTGAAGTTATGAGGGCAGAAGCTTCTACTCATGTTCTGGTGCCGCCCCAAGTGGTGGCTGAAGCTGCGGCAGCTCCGGCGCCAGCTGTCGTGGTCATGGACCTCGACTCATCTCCCGAGACTCCCGTGGTAGCGCCGGACCACGGGAGAGAAGATGCGCCAGCGGCACCTGCCCCGGAGGTTGAAGCCCCGGGTCTTGATGCTGAGATGTTTGAAGCTCCGACCGTTGAGCCGGAGGAAGCAGTGATTCTGGCCCCAGAGCTAGAAATTGTCGAAGCCCCGGCGGTTGAACCGGAGGTTGAGGAAGTCCCAGCGGTTGAGCCGGCTACCTCTGAAGCTCCGGCCTCAGTGCCAGTTGCGGTTGAAGCTCCGGCTGCAGCACCGGTTGCAGTGGAAGACCTTCCAGTGCCTGAGCCCGTTGAGGTTAAAACTCCGACCTCAGGGCCAGTTGTTGCGGAGGCATCGGCACTCGAACCCATGATGGTCGAGCCTCCAACACACGAGCCACCAGCGGAGGAGGAGCCCAGGCCGGAGCCTGAAGTTGCCCCTGCTCCGGAAGTGATGACGGCGGGGGTGCCTGCTGCTGGGCCAGGGTACCTAGATGAAGTCACTGGCCCCCGGCCCGAGGGGGCAAATGAAGACCTGGCGGCAAGGCCTTCGGAACCACTTCCGGAGGTCGGAACTTCTTCTGCGGAACCCTCCTCGGTGGCGACTGAGGCTATCTCGGAGGACGGCCCTAGTGCCGTGGAGGCTTAGGGGACCACTCTTGTGGAGTGGGACCCAATTTTTGTAAGCGAGAACCCGCTGGAACCAGCGGAGGAGACCCCAGCAGGTCCAGACCCTATTCCCCTGTCGTTGTCTATTGACAACGCTTGCTCCAGTCTGCGTCAAGTTCAGCTGGCATTCTAACACGACAGTAAGGCTCTTGAAGAGGAGCGCCAAACCCTTAGGAGGTGGCGTAATCGGCTCTACTTCGAGACCAAGCTGGCGCAGTCGAGGCTGGAAGACGACAAGGAGTGGATCAAGCAGGAGAAGGTCCGCCTGGAATACTGGGATAAATTGTTGGATGATAGGGAGAGCTTGACTCGTGCCCTCGACGCTCAATCCCGGACCATTTATGAGCAGACCAAGGCAGCTAATAGTGTGTCTGATGATCGCCAAGAAAGGCTTGAAGCCATTAACACTACTCTCATCAAGCGCCGGGAGGCACTTGAGGAGAGGGAGAAAAGGCTCGAGGATGAAGAGAAAAAACTCCTAGAGCTGCGGGATGACATCCTGAAGAGGGAGGAGGAGCTTGCCGAAAAGGTGGATCTAGATGACAAGAGCCTCGAGGAACGCGCCAAGAAATTGGAGGAGCGTTGCGCTGAGGAGGAGGAGGAGAAGGCCTGGGTGCGAGGGCAGGAACTCTACCAGCAAGAGTGTGCCTTCGCTGCCACGGAGAAGAAAGTGAGGGGCAGGGAGGAGGACCTGGTTGACCACCAGAACAAGATCTACCTCCGGGAGGAGGAGCTCGGTAAACTCGAGAAGCAGGTTGCTGAAAAGATTCAGCAAAATGCCAAAGACGTTGAGCGCCTTGCTCACGAGAATTCTGAACTGGCGGCGGCCAAAAGGTCCTTGGAGGAACTGAAGGGCTTGAGGGCTACAGACTCCCTACAGGTTTGGGAGTTCCTGACCAAAGCCAACAATGCACTGACACCGATGGGCTTCAGTCCCGTGCGTCCGGATGATCCGGAGCCGGAGGCGGACCTGGCGTTGCAGGCGTTGAGCTCGGCGGGCAGTAAGCTCTCCAAAGTGGGTGAAGTCATCACGGACCAGTTGGAGTTGAGGGGCAGTCCCTGGCGAAGAACGTCATAGAGTATGTGCTGACGTGCTACACCAGCCGAGATCCTCAATTTCCTCTGGATCCGGTGCTTGAAGGTCCCGTCGAAGGAGAAGGTGAAGCCACCCGAGCTAACGTGTCGGAGGTTGCTCAGAAGGTCGCCCAGTTCTTCCATAGGGTCTAGGAATAGTTCCTATTAATGCATAGAGCATCGATAGTTAGCCCTCCGGGGTGTCGGAGCTTAGTGGCTCTGGCAGTGACCTTTGCCAACACGTAGTTTGTTGGCAGCAGACTCCGTTTGTGGAGTCTTCTCACCATCTTTTATTCTGCATCGACGGCTGGCCCCCCTAGCTTTACCGGAGCTTGGTTGCTCCGGTGATGCTCGTTTTCAATGTTTAACATCGATTACAAGCCATCTAGGAGGAGTCGTAGCTTTGTTAGCTCCGGCTTTTCTCCATCAACGTGGATTCTTTATTTTTCCTGCACACTGAAGCCAAGAAAAATAGTAAAATTCGCTCCTTGCCTTCAACTTCGTCGCGGCTTACGATTCCCATGAAAATTTTAGGTCAAACACTATTATAAATACAACCGAATGCATTGCCTTCTTTCTTTCGGATCCAATTGTAATTGGACCCGCCTTACTTCGGCCTGCCGGGGTGTAGGTAGAGTGGCGTACTTAGGGTGCTTGACCAGGCTAAGTCGATAGCACACTTCGGCCCTAGATTGGCTTGGCGGCATTCAGGCGAGTGCGCCATGAACAAAATTTGAATCCAAAAGAATTGACAATACAACTCGAATTGTACATGAACTGGTCGAACTAAAGTTTCTTAAGAATTGCACAACATTGTTATGAAAAGAAAGAGAAAAATAAAAAATGTTGAGCCTGTACAAAATAAATGCACGTGGAGTCTGTTTCACATGAAGATGTCTTTCATTATAGGTTCGGGGTACAGGGGAAACAAGTACACTCTTAGGGTACGGAACCAGGCTAAGCGTGTTTCATTTCTTGTTTGACCCAGGGTAGCTAGCCACACTTTTAGTCCTGAGACTATGACAAGTGCTGCATGAACTTTGCGGACCTTCCGAGGAAGGTCCGGCTGTTCTCCCGGAGGAACTACCCGACTCTGTACAATGACTCTATAACATACACCTCATGTTACTACAGACTCACCTCCGTGATATTAAGTGTAAAACTTACGGAGGTGCTTAATATTCCAAGGATTTGGGAGAGGTGTCCCATCCTCGGTGGCCAAGCGAACGCTTCCGGGACGGGATACTTTAATCACACGGAAGGGTCCCTCCCAGCTGGGGAGAGTTTGTTTAACCCTTCTCTGGATTGTATTCTCCATAGCACCAGATCGCCTTCCTCGAGCTGTCGGTTGTGTACATGCCGCTGATGATAGCGCCGAAGGGCTTGACGATATCGGGCATTTTGAACAGCTGCTTGGCACCTTCCCTCCTCGAGGAGGTCTAGGTCTTCACGCCGGAGCTGGTCCTGCGTGGCTTCGTCGAAGGTCCGGGCCCGGAGTGACCCCAAGGTGATTTCCGGAGGAAGGATTGCTTCAGCTCCGTACACCAGGAAGAAGGGTGTCTCTCCAGTTGACCGGTTTGGAGTTGTCCTGTTGGCCCATAGAGTAGGCGGAAGATCTTCAATCCAGTTGGCTCCATGTTTTTTCAAGCGCTCATAGGTGCGCGTTTTGAGTCCTTTCAGGATTTCATCATTTGCTCTCTCGGCCTGGCCATTGCTTGCCGGGTGAGCTACGGAGGCGTAGCAAACTTCAATGCCGAGGTCTTCGCAATATCCTTGAAATGCATAGCTTGTGAATTGGGTCCCGTTATCAGTAATGATTTTGTTTGGGACTCCAAATCTGTATACGATGGACTCCAAAAAGTTGATAGCAGATTGCTTGTTTATTGTCACAACTGCAGTTGCTTCCGGCCACTTGGTGAATTTGTCAATGGCGACGTACAGGAACTTGTAACCTCCGACGGCTCTTGGGAAAGGTCTCAAGATGTCCATCCCCCACAAAGCGAAGGGCCATGTAGGAGGTATCATTTGTAGAGGCTCAGCCGGTGTGTGAATTTGTTTCGCATGAAATTGGCATGCTTTGCATTTCTTCACCACCTTAGTTGCATCCTGGAGTGCTGTAGGCCAGTAGAAGCCATGCCGGAAGGCTTTACCGACCAGCGTGCGGGAAGACGTGTGGTTCCCACACTCACCTTCATGGATTTCTGCGGGGAGCTCGCAGCCTTCTTCCCTTGTGATGCACCGCATTAGTACGCCGTTGGAACCGCGTCGGTAGAGATCCCCTTCTACCAACGTGTATCTTTTAGCCAATCTGACTATCCAGTCAGCGGATACATCATCGTCGGGAAGGATGTTGTCTTTCAAGTAGCTCCGGATCTCTGAGATCCATGCATCGGAGCTAACATGAGCATTTGAGTCTTGCGTGCTGGGTTGCTCGGAGCTTCCGGCAGCACCTACGACCCTTGATGGCTGCCATGTTAACAAGGCCATCGGGACCGTCAGCTTTGGGATGCTAATCTCGCCCCCTTCGCTCAGTTCGGCAGGCTGAGCTGTGGGTTTTGACAACCTCCGGACAAAAGTTCCGTCAGGAGCCGGAGCTCCGGTTGACGCTTTCGTCGAGAGTTCATCGGCTTCAACGTTGTGGGCACGCTGAACGTGGTGGAGGTCTAGGACTTCAAAGTCCTTCTGAAGCCTCTAGACTTTGAGGAGGTAAGCAGCTAGCTGGAGATTGTTGCAGGAGCATTCACCCTTCACTTGTTTAATGATGAGCTGTGAATCTTCCTTCACCAGCAGCTGCTTGACACCGTATGACAGTGCCACCTTTAGTCCATAGATGAGTGCTTCGTACTCTGCCATGTTGTTGGTCTCCTTGAAGTCAAGGTGTACCATGTATTTTACCTTCTTCCCGGTTGGTGCGAGGAGAAGGATTCCAGCTCCGGCCCCCTGCTTTTGCATGGAGCCGTCGAAGTAGAGGGTCCAGTGAGGCTCGGTGAAGACCGGAGCCTTGTGTTCTGGCTTCTGCTCACTGGGGCCCCCAGGGTTTGATGGAGAGGGAGTCCATTCCGCCACGAAATCCGCCAATGCTTGACTCTTGATTGCTTGCCTTGAAATGAATTCGAGATCGAATTTGGCCAATTCCACTGCCCACTTTGCAATATTCCCAGTTGAATTGGGATTATGCAAGATTGCTCGAAGTGGGTAAGAAGTCACCACTGAAATCTTGTGAGCTTGAAAGTAATGGCGAAACTTCCTGGAGGCGATGAGAACTGCATAGAGCAGCTTATGCACCTCTAGGTATCGAGTCTTGGCGTCATGAAGTACTTCACTGATGAAGTACACTGGGCGATGTATGGTCCGGACCCTCCTGGAGGGGCCCGGAGCTTCCTCTTCATTGACCCGGATACTCCCGGAGGGATCCGGACCTTCTTCGGGGACCTCCGGATCTTGACTGGAGGGACCCGGAGCTTCTTTAGAAGCGACCTGGACCCTCCCGGAGGGGTCTGAGTCTTCTGAAGTAACTTCTTGTGGACTCAAGTCTGGGAGTTGGGACCCAGACTCGCTTTCAGGAACCTCCGGACCCTCCCGGAGGGGTCTCGATTCCTGAGCATGGGATATTTCTGGTCTCTCCGCAACCAGGACCATACTGACGACTTCGTCAGTTGCTGAAATGTAAAGCAGCAAAGGCTCACCAGGGTTCGGAGCTACCAGAGTTGGTAGGGTGGTGAGGAACTGTTTTAGCTCTTGGAACACCTTTTCTGCTTCTTCAGACCATTGGAATGGTCCGGACTTCCTCAATAACTTGAAGAAGGGAAGTGCCCGTTCTGCCAGTCTTGAAATGAACCGACTAAGGGCTGCTAGACATCCAGTCACCTTTTGGACATCCTTGATGCGGGCTAGTGGCCGCATGTCTTCAATGGCTTTGATCTTCGCCGGATTAGCTTCTATGCCCCGGTGACTTACCAGGAAACCAAGAAGTTTTCCGGAGCTAACCCCGAAGACACACTTGTCTGGGTTTAGTTTTGTGCGCGTGACCCGCAACTTGTCGAAGACAACCTGTAAGGTGTCAAGGAGTGACTCCTTGTTCTTGACCTTGACCACGATGTCATCGACGTACACTTCCATTATGTCTCTAATGAGTTCTTCAAAAGTTTTGTACATAGCTCGTACAAAGGTTGAAGCTGCATTCTTGAGACCAAATGGCATAGCCGTATAACAGTACAACCCATCTACTGTGATGAAAGAGGTATGCTCTTCATCTTCCCTAGACATTCTGATTTGATGATACCCAGAATATGCGTCTAGGAAACACAGTAATTCACACCCGGAGGTGGAATCCACTATCTGATCTATTCTAGGTAGTGGGAATGGATCTTTTGGACATGCCTTATTTAGTGTTGTGTAGTCGATACACATCCGAAGCTTCCCGCCGACCTTGGGCACAACGACTGGGTTTGCCAGCCATTTTGGATGGAAGACTTCTCGGATGAATCCAGCTTCGAGCAACTTCTTCACTTCTTGTCGAATGAAGTTTTTTCGCTCCACGGATTGTTTCCGAGGCTTCTGATGCACGGGCCGGGCGTCAGGGTAGATCTTCAGATTGTGCTCAATCACTTCCCTGGGGATCCCAGACATTTGTGACGGTTGCCAGGCAAACACGTCGACATTAGCCCGGAGGAAAGCGATGAGCGCGAGTTCCTATTTGTCATCCAGTCCCCCCGATATATGGGTGGTCTGAGCGGCATCGGAACCGATTTGGACGACTTTGACGGGAATGTCGGTGTCGCCACTTGGCTGCACACGAGGTGCAGAAGTCGAGCCTCGTTGACGAATGCTCGGGGGTTTTGGAGCTTGCTCCTGCCTGGAATCCTCCTCTTGCACCGTAGTAAGCGCATGAAGCTCTTCCAGAGCAGTTACTCCGACAGTGTGATCTCCGTGGATCCCAAGAACGCCTTCTGGTGTTGGCATCTTTAACACCAGGTAGCCATAATGAGCAGCTGCCAGGAATTTGTACAAGGCAGGCCTACCCAAGATGGCGTTGAAAGGTAAGTTGATCTGAGCAACGTCAAAGACCAACTTCTCAGTGCTATACTTCTCCCGGGTCCCAAAGGTAACGGGAAGAGTAATAGCACCGAGTGGGGTAATGGCTCCCGAACCTACTCCGGAGAAAGGTCGGAACGGGTGAAGATTCGAAGGTCAGAGCTGAAGCTTGGTAAGAGCTTCGAAGCTTATGAGGTTCAGCCCCGAACCTCCGTCTACCATAACATAGTGGAGATGGATGTTACTGATGGTAGGAGATACCATCAAAGGTAACTGGCCTGCTCCAACCATGCTTCGAGGGCAGTCTGAAGCATCAAAAGTGATGGTTGTGTCCATCCACTTCCAATGAGGCTCTGCCCTGTCTGTAGGAGCTACAGCAGCCATGTCCCGATGCATTGTCTTGAGGATGTGGCGGGAGGTGATGTCCCATGATCCACCAAAAATGGTGTTCATGGTCTTCCGACGCTCGTTGTCAGAGACGTCAGAATCGTCATCGACGGAGGTGTAGACGGCCTTCAGGACCTTTTTGGGATCCTGAAAACCTAACTCCTCTTCAGCCGGAGCTTCGTCAACTTTTTGTTTTCCTTCCCTCTGTTGGAAAAGAACTTCTTCCCGGCGCTTGCTGTAGCGCTCGGCAAGGTTTTGGACCTCTCGGCAGTCTTCCAAACTGTGGTTGTCCGTCTTATGAATTGGACACCACACCTTGGGTTTTCCACCATCTTCAGAAGACGATCGAGGTCGCTTCTCGGGGCGTGGCCCCTGGCCACCCGAAGCTGCAGCAGCTGCAGCATTAGATGCGCCGGCTGATGGCTTTTTCTTGCCGTTGGTCTTTTTCTTCTTCTTGCCACTCCCGGAGGTAATGGCTTCTCCTTTGGAGGATTTTTTGGGATCCTCCGAAGGTGGTTTGGAGTGCATTTCACGGCCCTCCGCAGCTCTGGCACATTTGTCAGCCAAGCTGAAGAGTTCCGTGACACTCGTGATCTCCTTGATCGTCAGTTTCTCCAACATCTTCTTATCCCGTACGCCCTGTCTAAATGCCATAATGACAGAAGCGCTAGAGATAGAAGGGATAGTGTTTCGTACCTGAGAGAATCTCTGGATGAATGATCACAGGGATTCTCCTCCTTTTTGCACGACTGCAAAAAGGTCCAGTTCGGTGCCTGGTCGGGTGTATGAACTCCTGAAGTTGGCGGTGAACTGTCGGCACAACTCCTCCCAACTGTTGATGGAGTTGGGTGGAAGGCTCATAAACCAGGATCGGGCGGTCCCAGTTAAAGCCACTGGAAAATAATTGGCCATTACGACCTCATTTCCTCCAGCTGCTAGGATAGCAGTGGAGTAAATCTGAAGAAATTCGATAGGATTAACGGTCCCGTCAAACTTCTCCGGCAGGTGAGGCCAGAACTTCTGTGGCCACCTGACCATACGCAGATGCATGGCCAGGGCTGAGCAGCCTCCTCCTACTCCTTCACGAGCAGGAATGTCCTGAGCTTCTCGTCTTTCACGAGCACGCTCAATATGGACTCGGCCGTTTTGTTGACGGTATCGGCGATCAAGCTCCGCCCGAAGGTCATGAGTTGAAAGCCTTGATACCGTGTGAGTGCGTCGTGCCCCGGAGGGCAACGACGTCACCTGCTGTGACGCAACACGTCTCCTGCTATTGGAAACGTGCGGACCAAGTCTGCCAGACAAGGTCCGTCGCTGCGATGGGGCCTGTCCTGAAGGAGGAGGACCCTGGTTGCTGATGCGGTCGGCTGCTGTTGCAACCAAGTGTTCCACATCGGCCCTCCACTGCTCCATGGCATCCCGGGATGCATCCGGAGGTGGTGGGCACTGAAGGAGAGCTCGCGCTGCATGAATCGCGTGTTCCGGGTTGTCAAGATTCGCCGACGCAGTGATTGACGCCGGTGCACCATCGCGCTGCCCAGCTTGATTTGCTGGTGGAGGCGGCGGTGGTGGAAGTGTGACTCCTGCAGGAACTGTGGTTCCTGCTGGTGGTTGCATATTGGAGGGATTGCCCCCAACAGCTTGAACAGCGGGATGACCATTGGATGATCCAGCGGCTGAGTTCACCATTCTTGAAATCTCAGGCGCCCCCTACCTGGCGCGCCAACTGTCGGTGGTTTTGATCCGGCAGATCTCCCGACACTACTAAAGTGTTTGCGGAGTTTGAGGTTCAGTGTGGGCGCGTGGAGATTCAAGAAGGTGATATGTAAAACGGCGCAGGAGACACGAAGGTTTACGTGGTTCGGGCCGCCTGAGCGTAATACCCTACTCCACGGGGTGTTTGTTGATGTATTGGGTGTATGAGCGCTTAGGTTCGATCAGGTCAGGTTCCCCGATCAGGTCAGGTTCTCCCCTATGTATTGTCGGCCTGTCCTTTTATAGTATAAAGACAGGCCGTTACAAGTTAGCCTGGCCCGACATGTGGCCCCAGCGGTTACTAATATTGATACACATTTGATGCGCTTAATTACTCTTAATGACCGAGTTACGGGCTTTGACAGCACTGTTACTGGTAATTAAGGTCGTCCGATCGTGTGTCATTAACATAGTATTAATGACACTTAATCGGGTCTTGAAGTCCTTGATTCCCCTTTGAAGATCCGGAGCCGTTGTAGAGTCTTCCAGAGGTTAGAGGCTGAAGATTCGATGGTTGGACACGTGGCAGCTCCGGAGCATACTGTGGAGAACATATAGGCCCGGTGCCACCTGACACGTGTGAGTTCCGGAGCTTCCCTCGGTCTGGGGTTAGGTCCGGGGGTGCCATTATGGTACATAGCCCGGAGCTTCCCCCTCGTGGGCGGTAGCTCCGGTTTGATAGTACGCGTGGTGACCCTGGGACTAACCATGTTGGGAAAGCGGGTCCGGTTATGTCTGACATGTGGGTCTCTGAAGGTCTTCAAATCAAGTAGATGGCATTCCCTTGAGATCTTTGCAATCTCAAGGGGTATACGGTACCCAGGGTACCGACAGGGGTGAATAGACTAACCGACCTGAAATGACTTAATAAAACGAAATCAGTATTTAGGGGGCGGACTAGTCCGGTCCAGAAATCGACACGCTAGAAACCCTAGTTTCTACTTTTCAAGTCGACACTACCGTTTCCATCCTTTTCCTTTTTGAGAGTTTGTGATTTGACTTGAGTCCACACCTGTGCTTAAGATCACTGAGTTCATTAGTTACTTAATTGTCGTCATCAATCATCCAAAACCCACGGAGATCCTAGATGCACTTTGAGCTTATATACTGCTTTTAGTTGATTCTGAGAAGCAGCTGAACTAATAAGTTGTTACAAAAGCTTCTTGTTTGACACACGCTCAACTTATTTTTATGAAGAAGCTGCAGCGGAAGTTGTGCCAAACAGGACCTAAATAATAAACCGTATATAGTCGAGCGATCCTCATCTAGTCTCTAATCAGCATTTAATCAAACAGTTATTTAGTTTCTTTTAAATGCCATTGATAAATCAATATGTCCACCTAATATTTACATGCCTTTTAAGCTATCCACACTTGTTCTCTCTAATTCATACTTTATCCTCTATATTTTCAGCATGTACGTAGTTTTTCATCTTTAAAAGAAGACGTTCATTCTACACACCTGCTCTATACTTCTATTACTCTACACTGTCTAGTAAACTTTACAGTACATCACTGCGAATAGTCTAAGCAATGTTTAGTTCGGTTTAGAAAAACACTACAGCAAGTGCAGTGCAGGAATGTGACTAGTGCGACCGATTCATCGCCATCACAAAAGTGTCGTGGGTCGACAAGCTACGCACGACGATTGCCTTGCATACGAATGCAAGTGGGTCATGTTATGCATCACAAACCTCTACTTCATTTGTGTTATAGTATCTTGATAGAATTGAGGTGGATTTTAATTCATTTAACAAAGTTTTAGACCGAATCATTGCCTAACAAATAAGACCATCCACAGTGATACACTGTAAAGTATATTAGATACACTATTTCGCAGTGTAATCTAAAGTGCGTATTGTAAAATAGAAGAAGAATAGTATATAAAGTATGTTTTAGAAGAACGCTGGTGCAGATACGACTTGCATCCCTAACCTTATATGTAGGTGTGTGGAGTACAGGGATCATATTTTCTGATGCTGCCAACTGAAATAACTGATGATTCATACACATCATCGCATCAGCTCATCTTGCGACAGAAGCTCAAACCACCTCCATACAAGCGTATAATCAGTCTACAGCTTACAGCATAGACAAGTTATGTTCTAGAGGTTTTTCTCCCTACACATTTGGAGACAAAAAATGGATCCTGGGGCAAAGATTATAGTGCAAGTAAAGAACAGGTACTGAAAAAATGTTTGTCTATGTCTTCAGCTTCAAGTCTGCATCTGATGGCAGCGCACTCCACGATGGTTGAAGATCATGAAATCCAGATTTGCTGGGAGGGAAACAATCCTGCAAGCATAGTTACAATGGATAAGAGACCCACAATTGGAGAGTTTCTTGAAGACCAATTACCCTACAATTATGCGGTCAGATCAGATAACTTGAAAGAGTGTTGTGCAGATCCAACTGCTGCTGCTAATATGCCTAATGTACGGAAGCATTGAATGATTTTCATTTCCTGGTAGAGTATCCACTGAGTTCAAAGTTCAGGTGCTAGAACATACAGGGCATACAGGACTGTGGTAGAACTTCAACAATTTCTGACCAAAATAAGGAGTATCACAATGCCCTCAAAGCAGGATAAGTGCCAGCCAGATGAACCTTTGGAGCATTAATTTATGGCCATACCGAATATTGAGGGCATAAAAGGGGTCATTTAGATATCAGGCAGTAAACAGATTCAGGATTAGGGAATAGTTCCCGAGTAATCTCTTCTACTCTCAACCCAGGAGTTATCATTGCATCAAAATTGACAAGAATTCTAACAAGTAGACAGAAACATGAATCAAAATCTATCATCATGTTCTTAAATCAAATACAGGAAAATATTTTTTAAGGCCCGACATATTTCACACAGATAAATTCCAGCATCTGATTCACAAAACAGTAGGTGCCATCGCTGCAACAAACTCATATGCAGTTGGTCAATAACAGGTAATGCTATGATATGATCTCAATTCTGAGAAACTGTGAATTTGTGTTGACTAAATTTTGGCAGTTTCAAATATTCCCTTCCCCAGAAACAGAATCTCCCACAACGTGTGGGAGCTTTCAGCACTGGGTACGCTCCTTTCAAAATTTGGCAGTTTCAAATATTCTGCAACAGAAGGACATTTGTAAATGGTGTGTGTTTATTAAGCAACAGAAAGCCTTTTTGTAAACAGTGTGTGTTTATTCCACAAAAGGCCTTTTCTACTATCAAATCACTAATGAAGAATACGTATTTGCAAGTGGTGTGTGTTAATCTGTGTTTATTAGCAAGTGTTGTGTGTTTATAAACTCATATTTTTTTAAAAATATTTTTATAAAGTGCAATGCACACCAGAACAGTTTGACTCCAATGATGTTTTACAAGAGTGTAAGACAACAGATCAAGCAAAGGCAGTGAGCCACACTTTCCTCTAGCCCCATTTCGTAGTTTTCTGATCTACAGTTTTCCAACTGCGCCTTAAAAGAATAGTTTTAATTTTGTAAAACTGCAGTATCTTTGGAGCTAATATGCAACTATAAGCTACAGTACCATGCCAGAAGTCAGATAAAACGCAATAAAGAGATCGAGACCATCATACCTATTCTCCTCGGATTGTGGGAGCACTGAAAGGAACTTTGTAGGAACAGCAAGCCCTGCCCACATGCACAAGGCCAACCCCAGGAGCAACTGCATCATCACCTGTTTATCCACAAGCAAATATTCCTAAGTGGGCAGACACCAGGAGAACAAGAGCTGACGATTCAACATAAAAAACTGGGAGGACAAAGGAACACAGATCCTATAATAGCATGCCCGATGTAACCCGTGGTAACAACAACTTTTGTGGCAGGTGAAGTCACCTAGTACATTACAAGCAATCAACACTAAACAGTAAACACATGATAATTCAAAGGCATGAGCTACACTATCAGACCCCAACCTCACCGTCAAACTACCAGCCCCCAGACTAGCTACAAACAAAGTACCGCATCATCCAACGGTTTATACACATCAAAATCACTACTACAGCCGAAGAAGGGAAAGGGAGGAGGAAAACTACTGAGCATACGTACGTCCATGGGCGGCCCCGAGAACTCCTCCTCCGTGATCTTGAGCACCGCGCGATCTGCGAAAATGCACAGAGATATCAGTCCATGGAATCTAGCGGCCAACAGGGCACCTAGAATCCCGATAACACGAAGCTCGCGGCTAGCCAGGAACTTGGACATGCCCAACAAGCCTACAAAGTCAACCACCTTGCCTGCTACCGAGCACCCTACCCACGAACCAACCAATCCTGCAGAGATCGGAACCCAGATCTAAAGCCCTACCCCTCCCCTCGCCCCAACAAAACGCGAACACGCAAAAGTGCGGCAGCAGATCCGATCCGAGCGTCGCGAGCGACTCTCGGTTCAACAACGAGATCGCGGACGGGGAGATCCAGAGGTGACCGGCGGGGGGTTGGCAGGACGTACACTGGATGGTGGCGTAGGCGGCGTGGGCGAGTATGGCGCCGCCGAGGAGGCCGACCACGTAGCCGATCCCCATGGCGAGGCGAGGCGAGGCGAGCTGTGCGTCTCTCTGCTCGTGCTCGCGCCGCCGCGGATCTTCGGTCGTAGGGAGCTCGACGCGACCGGCTTGGCTCGCGTCTGCCTGGTTGGGTTCCCTCGTTTGTGTTGCACGTCGGTGGGGTGCGGTGGTAGATGACGCATTGACGCTGGCTGGCGGGCCGGCCTTGTCAGACGACCCGTCCGATCCCGGGTTGATTGACGGCCCAGGCCCAACATCAAGCACCACGAAAATAGGGGCGCATCGTTTACCGCTCGTGATTATCATCATAAAATGCACTCGAAAACTAATCCTAACCATCATGGGTGAAAGTTCTTAGCTCATCATTGATTATACATTCAAACTCCTCAAAACAAGGATACATACATTACTGCAACTTCACCAAACCAAGATCTGGATTATTCCGTAATCCTGTCGCAATTACAAACCCAGTTTACGCACAGCAACGATAATGTTCACTGTTGACTCAAAAACTCTCAAACGACCACTTACATTAAAATTCCATTAAAGGTCATCTGTTACTAAACGGATGCAACTGCAGACAGTACAACATGCCACCACCATGATTTATGCCGCCATGATGCAATCAATAGCTTGTTTGCAGATCCCAGTCATGGTAGCCTCTGGTCCATAGACCTGCAATTCGTTGTCAAGCGCAACAATCAGATCATCTGCTATGGTGATCGATTGGAGCTGGTCCCCGATCATTCTTCCATTGCAGGAGACGGTTGATAGGTCTGGAATTTATCTGAAAGAGGCGTGAGTGAGTGATCATAATACCTCGATAGGGACACCAAGTTCTGCACCTAGGGTGCGCATTTTGGCTAGGCCAGTTTGGTAGTTCGGACCACCCCTCCGAACATAGATGCTCATCCTTGCAGCCTTTAATTTGGATTCCTGGAAGCCGATTAATTTTTTGGAGGCAAAAATATGAATAGGATTGGTGGAGAATTTAAATGGAGATAGGTGGGAGTGGTTGGAGAATTGAACAGCTAGCAGGCCAACTTGTGCGGTCCAATTTATATTTACCTTCTCTCTTAAAGCTCGAATGATGCCGCTAAATGTAGCGGCAACATCAGTGAAGTTGGCTATACCTCCTCCAATGAGAAGAGCTCTCTTACGGCCATCAGGATCGGCGGTGGCACACTGCACATATCCAACATGTTATGCATAACAGATTAAACAACAAATAAAACGGAAGAGTGAGCTTTATGATTCTTCTACTGTTCTCACGTCAAGAACAACTCTAGCATAATGCAGAACCTCCTCCTCATTGGGTGCTCCACTGTACTCTGCATAATTCCCTAGCTCTGAAGCATATCCCAAATCCCCAACCTGGTAAACAGGAGGATTATTGCTTTATACACCGCAGAGATAGATCACTTTATCGTTACAAATTACTTCCTCTATAACCTTGTTCCACTTTAAAATTAAAAGTAAACAGAAGATGGTACCAAAAAGTAACTCGAAGGATGGTCAGCAACAAACTCAGAATTACCGTATCAGCATAAATCACACTAGCACCACCACCAGCAACCATTGTCCAAATGCGTCCTTTTGGGTTCAATACTGTGAATTTCAGAGAAGCACTCGTCTGAAAGAAGAAAAAATGGTTCACCATATACATCTCTTGGAACAGACAGTACTCTATCAACAAGAATACAATCCATTCCCCTCAAATGAAAGATAATCCATACACAAATGTATACAGTAGATGATAACGATATACAGACAGCAGGGTCAGGTGACATAAAGTATCAGGTGTCCAGTTTTGCATGAACATACCTTCTCATCGAGTTCATGGATAAAGCTTTCTGAAGGACTGAGCACTCTTCCGAAAGGTAGAGGGAACTCAATGTTACCCCACCTGTACATTGAAAATAATAGTGCATGATTAAATGCATCGAAGAGAATCCTCTACTTTTCAAGTACAAATAGAAGACTAGCATGATCAAAATGAAGGAGGTAATTAATAATTCGTAAGGTGAATCAAAAGCCTGCATCATACTTTTTAAAGTTCTTGAAAGCGGCTGTGTCGTCAAGTTCTCCTCTCATATCCAAAGGATATGGCTCACCATTCACCAAGGTGAACGGGTTCATCTCTAGAAATGAGAAATCCAAGTCTGCCAAAAAAGAATCAATGAGCTTCATGTGGTGACAACTAAGAGTCAACAAATCCAAAATGACTGCATTGAGATGCATGATAAAGGTACCTTGGAAAACAGAAAATGCTCCTCTAATGAAATTGCCTATTTTTGTGCGGACCTGAAATTCAGATACAACTCATGAATGAGAATGAACCAAGCGTTGTAGTATTGTATGATTGATCAAGAACTTGAAAGTTGTCAGCAGTAACAAGTTCAAACTCGTGACAAACAAAACACAGGAATGCAAGAACTAGTGAGAAGGCTTACCTCCAATGGCAGGGTGGCAATCAACGGAGCACATGCGTCAGGTGTCATTTGCTTCTCTGTGGGAAGAAAGATTGTCTTAACCTTGTCCCAGTTCTCCTCAATCTCAATACCTCCACACTCCGAAAAACTGATGGTGCAGCCGAGCCTTTCTGATACAATCGAAAGGTAGTACTCTTGATCATGGGGAACAAATGGTTCCACAATGAAGGTTGTGATTGGAGCTTTGCAGCCTCCCATCTCGACCTACATACATGCACACCCATTGACAGACCATAAGTACCTCTAATCATTAACACATGCATGAAAAGCAAGAAAAAAAATGCTAGTTCTAACAATACCTCAACTCCCAACCGCTCCTTGACGAATTGGCGAACCTGGGCAAGATCTAGGTTGAGGGCCACAAGTCCACTCTTCCCACGTTTACCAAACAGCATGTCGGGTTTCACAACCAACTTCATAGACGATAGCCATGGCTCCTGGTCTGCAAGCTCAGTGAAATCTGTTGATTGATTGACCTACAAGTAAGCAAGCTATAAGTTCAGTCTAATTAAGTACAAGTTAAAGCATTCCCCCAAGGAGTAGAAATGAGATTAAAATGCAATAAACCATCAGGAAGCACAACTTAGAACATACTGCAAATGATCATGAATCCGCTGTTTCACCACGAACTCACTCTATCAGATTGAAAAATCCTCCAACCTAAAGAAAGATCCTAATTACCGCACAAATCTTAATATTTCAATGAAAAGGTCGAGATTTTGAAACTTTGGATCGTCGTATCACTACATGCCATACGACTTTGGATCGTCGTATCACTACAATTCATAATCTATATCAAATATTACGACTTGCCATTTCTAAACACCCGAAAAAAAGTATCAGGCAGCTCATCTTTTTTTTTTTTTTGAAGACACGGGGTAGCTCCCGGATTATTTAAGAGAGGAGGATGGTATACGGATATCCCAGAGATCCAACCCGCACGGTCTGGGGTCACACCTGGACCTCCCAACCACCCGGCCTCTGGCCGGTTCTCGGCAGCTCATCTATTTCGTAACTAAAAATGAACAAATCGGAGACTGTGAAGGAAACTACGGATCCAGATCGCAGCCATCACTTGTCCTCAATAACTGCGCTTTGGTAGAATTGAATCGCTCATCAGAAAAACACCGTTGGAGCAAGCCGATCCGACGGGTGGAGATGGAACGAGCGAGTGGAGTGGTAGCTATGGAGAGGACTGGCTGTGCCTGTGCTGACCTGGGCGGAGAGGATCTGGAGGTCGATGCCGGCGAGGCGCTTGAGGTGCTCCCGGAGGAGGCGCTTGGAGTCGTACTCCCGGATCTTCTTCCGCGCCATGGCCGACCGAAGCGAAGCTTCTGGAGGAGGAGCGAGTAGGTGAGCTTGCGGCGGGGCGGGCGGGCGGGCGGCGACTTGTGCGTTCCGATGCGTGGCGCGAGCGCGTCGTCGGAGTTGCTGGTTATTTTCTCTGGAGCCTGGACGGGTGGGGCAGGGTGGGGCCCGCGGCTGGTTTGGGTGTGGGTAGATGGGATCTGGTTGGGGCTGTTGGTAGCGATGGTATAAGGCTGACTTCACGGTGCCATGCAAATTTCAGTACCCAAATGAAGATATAGGTAGCTACAGTGGTCAGGAGAGCAGTTCTTACATCGATAGTCTTCATCGGAGCACTCAAAATGAAGATTAGCGGTTAGTTCACGGGAAGGTTCAAACCCGTTGCCGCCAACTCCATCGCGTCCGACAAAATTGACTTCGAGATTTCCAGTTCCTCAAATCCCTTCATCCTCTACCTTTCATCCTCATCCAAATCGTCTACGTTCAGGATGGCTACGAACAGCTCGTCCACCAGTAGAAGCTCCTCAGCCGCCACCTCCCCAAACGTGCCCGTCGATGCCGACGAGGGCCCCGATTCCGGAGGCGTGCTCTCGAGCTTCTGCAGCGATTGGCGCGTTGCACAGGTGAGAGGCCGCTCCTTGGCCTGCCGCTTCGACAGCGTGAACGAGGCCGCAGTCGACTTGCGCGGGATGCCGGAGATGGGGAGGCGAGCGCGCCGCGTCGCGTCTGCCTATTGCTGTTATGCTCCCTACCTCTTCGGCCTTCGCCCTCTCCTCCTGCTCCCCATACCGCCGATAACAGCTCGGGCCTCGCCGCGTCCTTCGGGGCCCCACCGCCTGCTCTTCGCCTCCTCCCTCTGCACCAGCTCTACCACATGGCCCGCCGACATCCTCTGGGGCCCCACTGCCCGCTCTTCGTCCGCATCACCGTCGCCTCCATCCTTCAGATCTTCCTCCGCATCGCCATCTCCTACTCCCTCTTCACCTTCATCGGCTCAGATTGTCACGGGTCCGCCGCCACCTTCCTCACCGCCTTCGCCCTGCTCCTCGACCGCCTCCTTGCGAGCAATAGCAACGGCGTGGCGCGAAGCAGCCGATGCTGCGCGGCGGGCGGCGGCGACCGCCTCCCCAGCGTGCCTCCGCCTCCTTCAACTGGTCGCCGCCGTGCTTCTTCACCCCGTGCCTGGATCGCCGGTCGGCCGTCCTTTCTTTTCCTCGGTAGTTGATGCACAGTGTCTGGGTACTCGGTGAAAAGAACGCATATATGCTTGAACTTCCACCCATCCCCTAGAATGCATAGGCCATTTGAGTGCTCCGTTGGAGGGATTTATTTGTTGCTACAGTGGACATTAAGTAGGAATTTCAAGTATGGGTGTATGTTTGCATGACCCGTTGGAGTGAGCCTAAGGCTGACTCCAACTGTGTCATACAAATTTCAGTACCCAAATGAAGATATAGGTAGCTACAATGTTCAGGAGAGCAGTTCTTACATCGATGGTCTCCAACGGAGCACTCAAAATGAAGATTAGTGGTTAGTTCACGGGAAGGTCCAGACCCGTTGTCGCCAACTCCAGCGCGTCCGACAAAATTGACTTCGAGATTTCCAGTTCCCTGAATCCCTTCATCCTCTACCTTTCATCCTCATCCAAATCGCCTGCGTTCAGGATGGCTACGAACAACTCGTCCACCAGCAGAAGCTCCTCAGCCGCCACCTGCCACCTCCCCAACCGCGCCCGTCGATGCCGACGAGGGCCCCGATTCCGGAGGCGTGCTCTCGAGCTTCTGCGGTGATTGGCGCGTTGCACAGGTGAGAGGCCGCTCCTTGGCCTGCCGCTTCGACAGCGTGAACGAGGTCGCGGTCGACTTGCGCGGGGTGCCGGAGATGGGGAGGCGAGCGCGCCGCGTCGCGTCTGCCTATTGCTGTTATGCTCCCTACCTCTTCGGCCTTCGCCCTCTCCTCCTGCTCCCCATACCTCCGATAACAGCTCGGGCCTCGCTGTGTCCTTCGGGGCCCTACCGCCCGCTCTTCGCCTCCTCCTTGGAGCCGCATGCCGCCTCCTCCCTCTGCACTAGCTCTACCACATGGCCCGCTGACGTCCTCTGGGACCCCATCGCCCGCTCTTCGTCCGCATCACCGTCGCTGAAAGCATCTAGGCCCCATGATGTACGGTTTTGGTGATTAATGACAACCATTCGATATTACTAATGAATTTGTGAATGCAAGGTCTCAATAACACTCAATCAAATGAAATCAATATTACATTGGAGACCCATATAAAATCAACCAATGAGATCAAATCGAATCATACGAAGACAAGAAGTAAAAGCTCTAACTTGATACTTGAAGACTATCAAAACAACACTTCAATCAAGTGTCAAAGAGGTCACAAGTTCAATTTCCAAAAGAACAACTCAAAACAATTCGAAGTCAACAGATTGAACACACCGGATCATCCGATGTTTGTTGAGTTGACTACATCGGTCGAGTTGTGTCAACAGAAGAAAAAGACCTTAGACAAAAGCACTCACCGGATCATCCGATGTGAGTGGCTCAGTGACATCGGTCCATCATCACAGTTTGCAATACCATTGGACCAAGTGAAGCACCGGATCATCCGATGTGCAGAATTACATACATCGGTCGATCACTCCAGTAAGCTTCAAGATCAAGCAAAATTCTGGAGAAAGAGCCATCGGATCATCCGACGAGAAGACAGGTCAACATCGGTCTAACAACGATCATATCTGACACAGTGACATCAGCTAATTTGGCTTTGACCGATGATAACTGAAGGGGAGACATCAGATCATCCGGTGTTCGCAGAGAAGTGACATTAGCATACTTTTCCAACGGCTATTTCGTGGAGGCTGGCTATTTATACCCCTTCAACCTGTCAAATCGACAAGACTTGAAGCCCAGACATACTCTACACATCCTAGAGCATTCAAGACATAGAGTTACCACTTTCACATCATTGTTCATCATTTGTACACCAAGAGATAGGCTAGAACTAGCTAGAGATAGTGCTTGTGTGCCTCCATTCTAGGTGATTGGAGTCTCTAGTGTAGTGAGAGCCATAAGGGAGTATCCCTTGGTGTGTGTGACTTACGGAGCTTGCCAAGAGGATTGTGGAAGCCCGAAGGATTCAAAGTGTACAAGGCTTGAGCTCCACCTTGCCAAGGTTGGCGAACGAAGAAGAATAGTGAAGACCCCCTTGTCTCGGTGACTTGGGAGTGGCAAAACCCTTCGGTGGATGCCACAACGTGGATGTAGGAAGATCCTTGTGATCTTGCCGAACCACGGGATAAACTCCGTGTCCCTTGAGCGTTTGCATCCCTCTCCCTTTTAAATTTATGCAATCTTCATTCCGCAACTTTAATTTACATTGATTGCATAGATTAATCGCATAGGGAATTGGGCTTTAAGTTGTTAGCTTTTAATTACCTTAAAATTTGAAAGAAAGCCCAATTCACCCCCCCTCTTGGGCGTTTCGATCCTTACAATTGGTATCAAATCCTTGTTGCTCATTGGATCATTCTAGCTTCACCGCTAGAGAGCTTAAATGGCCAAGAATGGAGGTTCGGTTCCTACCTTTGAGAGCAAGAACTTTGCCTATTGGAAAGCACACATGCGTGCCTACCTAGAGGCTATTGCTCCCGATGTTTGGGAAGCGACCCATGCGGGATTTGGAGATCTCAATTATGTTGGTGATCAACTAAAATGGGATGCTAAGGCTAGAAATTCTATCTATGAATGCATAAGTCAAGACGTATTTGCTAGAATTGCTAGTAAAGAGAAAGCTTGTGAAATTTGGGCATGTCTAATTGAAATACATGAGGGCTCATCTCGTGTTAAAGAACTCAAATATCACTTGCTTAAATCCAAGTATGATGAATTCAAAATGCTTCCTCATGAGAATGTTAACCAAATGTTTTCTCGTTTAAATGTGCTCATTGAGGAGATTAACGCACTTGACATTGCTTCTCTTGGTAAGGGACTTATCAACTGCAAGATCCTCATGCTTCTACCCAAGCCCAAGTACAACATGACAACATTGAAGTCTCGGAGCTCATTGGAGAAATTCATGCTCATGAGATGAGCGTACTTGGAATGATGGAGGAGTCATCGTCAAAAACCATTGCTCTCAAGGCCTCAACCAAGAAGACAACTCCCAAGAAGAAGAGAGTGGTTGAGCCTAGCTCAAGTGAAGAAGAGCAAGCAACAAGCGAAGAGGACGATGACGAGCTTGCGTTGATGATGAGGAAATTTTCACGTTTAAACTCCAAGATCGCAAAGAAGGGATACTCTTTTGATCCCAAGAAGAAAGCCTTCCTCCCAAGAAAAGATGAAAACAAGACATGCTATAATTGTGGTGATCAAGGCCACATATCATATGATTGTCCAAGACCGGACAAGAGGAAAGACAACCACAAGGGAAAGCATCGAAAGCTAGAAGAAAATGATGAAGATGAAGAAGAGGTCAAGCCCAAGCGCTCCTTTGGAAAGAAGAAATTTGACAAAGGCAAGAAGACCAAGCTCTTTCCAAAGAAGAGAAGAGGGCCTCAAAAAGTCTTCATGTGCGAGGCCAATGAGTGGATCACGGATGAAGAATCAAGCGACGAAGAGAGTGAAGATGAAGAAAACTTGGCGGGCCTTGCCATCGTCGACAAGGACAACTCACCTCTTCGTCCACCTCCTATGTGCCTCATGGCAAAAGGTAACACTAAGGTATGTGACGACTCTAGCGATGATGATGATGAGCTCTCCCCCGATGAATTAGCATCTATGATTAATGAATACCATGTCATCATAAAAAGGGAAAAGAGCAAGGTTAAGGCACTTGAACAAGCTTGTGCTAAGCTTGAGAGTGCGAAGCTCGATTTGCATGACAAGTATGTAACCATACTTAAAGAGCATGACACGCTCAAAACACATGTCAAGCAAATCGAGGAGGAAAATGCTCAAATCAAGCTTGATCATCATGAGCTTGACTTAGCAAACCAAGCACTCTTGGGAAAGCACAATGACTTGGTTCAAAAACATGAAGTGCTTAACCGTGCTTATGAAGCAATTGAACTAAAAGTGAAAAACATGAAAAAGGAAACCCTTGATGGCAAAGTATCAACTACTTCACATGCCACTAATATTTTGGATAAGTCTTTGCCTTTGAAAGCAAGCCTTAGGGAGAAGGAGTTGATGGACGAGATTGAAAGTCTCCGCACTAGTGTGGCAAGACTTTCTAAGGGGGAGGACAAGCACAAGGAAATCCTCTACCAACAAGCTAAAGGCTTCAACAAGAGAGGACTTGGATCCTTCCCGGTGCTCAACAAAGGGAAGGTGCCCTCAACGGAGCTTAGGACGAGCTTCATCAAAGAAGTTGGTTCCTATTGCCAACATTGTGAGGTCACCGGACATCACACGAGGGAGTGTCCTCTTCCCAACCGTCCTTCTCCCAAATTGCCTCCTAACTACAAATCTACTTTCAATGATTACCACTATCTCTTGAGCAAAGTAGGTGGCAAGGTGAAGGCAAGGTTCATCGGCAAAGACATTAAGGGCATGAAGGGGAAGCTCCCCAAGCAACTTTGGGTCCCAAAATCACTTGTATCACACATACAAGGACCTAAGTTGGCTTGGGTGCCTAAACTCAAAAACTAACTTCATGTGTGTAGGTGAACTACAAAGCCGGAGGAAAGCATTGGGTACTCGATAGCGGGTGCACTCAACATATGACCGGCAATGATGGTATGTTCACCACCATAGAGAACCCCGATAATCATGAACAAGTCACCTTTGGTGACAACTCAAAGGGGAAGGTAATTGGTTTAGGTAAAATTGCTATTTCGCATGATTTGTCCATTTCTAATGTACTATATGTTAAGTCACTAGTTTCAATCTACTTTCCATTGCACAACTATGTGATCTTGGACTAACGTGCACCTTTGACAAGAATGGTGTTGTAGTAACTAGTGAATCAAGCAAAGAACTAATTTTCAAAGGTTTTCGGCATGGACATCTTTACTTGGTGGACTTCTCCAACGAGGATGCTAGCTTGACCACTTGTCTTTTCAATAAGACAAGCTTGGGTTGGCTATGGCATCGACGCATTGCTCACATTGGGATGAGCAAGCTTAAGAAGTCGTTCAAGCTTGGGATGGTGACCGGCGTGAAGGATGTCACGTTTGAGAAGAACAAGCTTTGTAGTGCTTGTCAAGCCGGGAAGCAAGTTGCTTCACACCACCCAATGAAGACAATGGTGTCAACCTCCAAGCCGCTTGAACTACTCCACATGGAACTCTTCGAACCGTCCACATATCAAAGTCTTGGTGGTAATTTCTATTGTCTTGTTATTGTTGATGACTATTCTAGATATGTCTGGACCTTGTTTCTAGGTGACAAGGGTGAAACTCCGGAAGTCTTCAAGACCTTTGCTAAACGTGCTCAAAGGGAATTTCAACATCCCATCATCAAGGTCAGGAGTGACAACGGCACCGAGTTCAAAAACTACAACATTGGGGAGTGGTGTGATCGTGAAGGCGTGAAGCATGAGTTTTCGTCCACATACACCCCTCAACAAAACGGTGTCGTTGAAAGGAAGAACAAGACTCTCATCACCCTTGCTAGAGCAATGCTTGATGACTATGGCACGTCGGAGAAGTTTTGGGCCGAAGCGATCAACACGGCGTGCCATGCCGCAAATAGGGTCTATCTTCATCGACTACTTCAAAAGACCCCATATGAGCTCCTCATTGGGAGAAAGCCCAACATCTCCTACTTCCGAGTCTTCGGGTGCAAGTTCTACATCTACCACAAGAAAAGGCTCGGTAAGTTTGAAAGAAGGTGTGATGTTGGTATCTTTCTTGGTTATGCGTCAAACTCAAAAGCATATCGAGTATTCAACCAAACCTCCGGGTTAGTTGAAGAAAGTTGTGATGTTGAGTTTGATGAGACTATGGCTCCCAAGAGGAGGGTTTTGGTCATGATGATATAGATGATGAGCCTCTACGAGAAGCCATGAAAAACATGACCATTGGAGACATCAAGCCCAAAGTTGAGGAAAGCCATGATCAAGGGGGAGCATCAAGTTCCAACATCAACACCTCCATGGCGCCTCAAGTTGATGAAGAAGAAGAGAAAGATGATCCATTGCCAATGCAAGACTCACAAGCCACACAACACCAACAACAAGAAGAAGAAGTCCAAGATCAAGTCCAACCACAAGACGAGCAAGATGCTTCACCACCGCCAAATGCTTCACAACCTCTAATGAGACATGGACGCATCTCCAAGGCGCATCCGATTGATCAAATCATCGGAAGTCCGTCACGGGGAGTAAGTACTCATTCTCGCCATGTCGCTTCATTTTGTGAGCACTACTCTTTTGTCTCATGTGTAGAACCCACTCATATAGAGGAAGCACTCCAAGACCCAAATTGGGTGATGGCCATGCAAGAAGAACTCAACAACTTCACCCGCAATGAAGTTTGGGTATTGGAGGAGCGACCCAAGGACAAGAACGTCATCGGAACGAAGTGGGTGTACCACAACAAGCAAGACGAGAATGGCGTTGTGGTCCGCAACAAGGCAAGACTTGTGTCCAAGGGTTTTTCACAAGTTGAAGGACTAGACTTTGGAGAAACATTCGCTCCGGTCGCTCGGTTAGAAGCTATTCGTATACTCCTTGCTTTTGCTTCACATCACAATATAATGCTTTATCAAATGGATGTTAAAAGTGCCTTTCTTAATGGATATATTAACGAGCTTGTTTATGTTGAGCAACCTCCCGGGTTTGAAGATCCGAGGAATCCTAACCATGTGTATAGGTTACACAAGGCGCTCTACGGGCTCAAGCAAGCACCTAGGGTGTGGTATGAACGTCTAAGGGATTTCTTGGTCATGCAAGGATTCAAGATCGGGAGGGTGGACACCACACTCTTCACCAAGGACATCGACGGGGATTTATTTATTTGTCAAATTTATGTCGATGATATCATTTTTGGCTCAACTAACAAATCTCTTAGCCATGAGTTTGGCACCATGATGTCTAGGGAATTCGAGATGTCAATGATTGGAGAGCTCAACTTCTTCCTTGGATTTCAAATCAAGCAACTTCAAGAGGGAACCTTCATCTACCAAGAGAAGTACACCAAAGACCTCTTGAAGAAATTTGAGATGGGAGATTGTAGCACAAGAAGTACTCCAATGGCGACAAATTGTCATCTCGACGCGGACTTGGACGGTAAACCTATTGATCAATCTCACTACCGTTCCATGATTGGTTCATTGTTATACCTTACCGCATCTAGGCCCGATATTATGTTTAGTGTGTGCTTGTGTGCACGTTTTCAAGCGGCACCTAAAGAATCGCATAAGAAGGCGGTCTTTAGGATAATTCGGTATCTCAAGCATACCCCAAGTGTAGGTTTGTGGTACCCCAAGAACGCTAGTTTCCATCTCTTGGGATACTCGGATTCAGACTTTGCCGGATGCCGTGTGGATCGCAAGAGTACCTCCGGTGGGTGCCACTTACTTGGGCGTTCCCTAGTATCTTGGTCAAGCAGAAAGCAAAATTCCGTGGCTTTGTCCACCGCGGAGGCGAAGTATATAGCGGCCGGTGCATGTTGTGCCCAAATTCTATATATGAAGCAAACCCTTTTGGACTTTGGAATTAAATTTGGTTGTGTGCCTCTCCTTTGTGACAATGAAAGTGCGGTTAAGATAGCTAGAAACCCCGTTCAACACTCCCGCACTAAGCACATTGATATTCGTCATCACTTCTTGCGGGATCATGAGGCTAAAGGAGACATCACTTTGCAAGGTGTTAGATCCGAAGAACAATTGGCGGATATCTTCACAAAACCACTTGATGAGAAAACCTTTTCTAGACTTAGAACTGAATTAAATGTGCTAGATGCATCTAACGTCATGTAAGTTGCCATGTTCATGTAAGGATGCATATCATATAGGTCTTTCCTAACTCCCAAAGGATAGAGGTGAGCTAGAAATAGTTTTCCCTGAGGAAGCCTTTGGAAGGTTTAAACTTGGCAAGATAGATTTATTTTATGCCTTGCATGATCTCTGCCATATAGACTTGCACTCATTCTATTTCTTGCACTATAACTTGTTTGACATTGCATACGGTAGATTGTCACAAAGGGGAACCCACCTCATGAGAAGGAGACTTGTTTGAAATACAATATCTCAACTCATATAAGGTGGAAAGAACAAAATGTTAGGTACGTTAATGCCTAGAGGAACATGCTTCAAAGAGATAGAAGTCTTCATACTCTACCTCACAAAGCATGGGCCTTACATTTTATTTGGACATTTTCCTCCATTTTTCTCGGTGTTCCATTTGCATTAAGTCCTAGCCAAGCTATTGGCATATTAGCTTTTTGAGGGGTAAGGGGTTGCCCAAAAAGTCCTAAGACATGTGTTTCTCTTTGATTGTTTGTTTGGTCAAAGGACATATATGGGATGTTTCTGTTCTGTTGTCATCTGATTATCTGATGCCTAAGCCAATCCCTCATCAGACCAATAGGTGTTCAATCTTCAAGAACCAGTTCAGTCAAAACCTCAAATGATCCGACGCGTTCATTCTGGAAAACATCGGTCCATCCGATGTTCACTCTTCCGAAGTTGTGGTCAATTCAACCGATGTTTACTCCCTCTAACGTCGGATCATCAGGTGTCTACATCACTCGTTTGAACACCCTTACTGTGCTATTCGACCGATGATCAAAACCCTAGATGTCGGTCCATCCGGTGTCAACAGCAATTCTTGAATATCCTTACTGTTGCATTCGACCGATGTTCACTTCACCTCGCATCGGTCCATCCGGTGTTAAATTTTCGGCTAGGGTTTGGGTCCCACTATTTAAACCCGCGCGCCGCCGCCGTGTTTCTCTCTCCCCGACCTCTCACTCACCCGCGCATCGCCGCCTCTTCCTCCGTCCGTCGACCACCGCGCCGCCGCCTCTCCCTCGCACCCAGCCGCCGCCGCCCTAGGCTCCGCCGCCGCCGTCTCCGGCCGCCGCCGCCCACAGCGCCGCCCCCGCTCGCCGTGCTCCACCCGCGCCGCCTCACCTCCAAGCGCCGCGCCGCCGTGCTCCACCCGCGCCCAAGCGCCGCCGCCACCTCTCTCCACCGCCACAGCAGCCCCACGCACAAACCGCTCCTCCCTCCATCGAAGCACCTCCACCCGAGCAACGCCGTCTTCTCCGGCCACCTCGCTAGGGTTTCCCGGCCCGTCGATCTTCACTCCCCGTCGTCGACTCCGTGCAATCTCGTGATCGCGATAGCTCGCGACCGGAAGAACAAGAGCAAGGCCGTCGTGGAGCCCGCCGCGAAGAAGCAAAAGCTATCCAAGGAGGAGAAGAAGGCCTTGATGGCCGCTCGCACCGCCGAGGAGCGTGAGCATGGCCGAGGAGGGTCCCTGAGGATCCGCGAGGCTCGTTCCAGGCAGCCTCCCGTGATCGACGACTCCGAGGCCGAAGAGGAGCCGATTGAGCCTCTCGTTCGCCGGCGCTCAGCCCGGACGCGTGGGGGTCACACCGAGGCTGCTCCTCGTCCGAGACCGACGGTTGCCGACCATCGTGAGGACAAGGAGGCTGAGAGGGCCATCTACGAGATGGACACGGCAGTCTGTGTCGGTGAGGGAGTCCGTCTCACGGACTACCGGAAGATGAAGGCCAAGCAACTCCAGAAGCTCAGATGGAGTGTGTTGCTTGAGGAGTGGTACCCGCAGCCCCGGGAAGCTATGGTGGACAGTCGGTTCTGGACGGTCACACAGGCGTCTCTCTACGAGACCTACAGACGCCGTGGCCACAAGTTGTTCCAACACAACTACATGGATTGGGTTCAGCTTGAAGTAGCCGCAGGGACAGAGATCAGGCCGTTCTTTGAGAGGTACAGGGGCCTGGTGCAGTTGCTGTCATATGAGCGGAGTGCTTACGTGGAGGATTGGGTCCGCGTGTTCTACGCCACCCTCTACGTCTCTGAGGGCAGACGATCCATTGACTTCATGTTCATGGGTCAGCACTACCACCTGTCGAGGCAGACGTTGGGACAGTTGCTTGGAGTAGACCTGCACGACACTTGCATACATGAGAGGGTCTACGGTCAGGCAGACCCGCCGAGGAGGCCGCTCACTGGAGGAGTGGCTTCTGCTCTGGAGGAGATCAGATCACTCTTTGGACCCAATTTCTCTCCAGACCAGCCGAGAGTTCCGGCCATGTTGACTCCTGCAGCGCGCACGGTGCACCTTGCCCTGCGTCGCTCTCTCCTGCCGAGGTCCGGCTATCTAGAGGGTTTCACTAGCCTTCAGCAGACGATCCTGTTCTACATCATGAACGGGATGGACTTTGACATTGTGGATGTCATCATCTGCGAGATGGAAGATGTGATCACCGATGGAGTGGGCATGATGAGGCAGCTAGTCTATGGGCACTGGATCTGCTACCTGCTCACCATGATGGTTCCCGAGGGGTCCGCCGCACACGACCGTCTCTCTGACGAGAGTGTGTCACGGTTCGGACACTACTGAGCTCCAGCTCCTGGTGACCGCCGCCTTTGGCCGTCCAGTTGAGCGTTAGGTCAGGGCCCGACTGATTGAGGAGGACTGGTCTGACCTTGAGAGAGAGGATGAGCGACTAGCTGAGGCGGAAGCTCAAGGAGGAGATCTGCAGCACGTCTGGTCCGAGAGCGACACAGACAAGAGTGTCGAGGAGTACTTCCCTCCTCCTCCACCCTCACCGAGGCAGCACGACGCCGAGGCAGGAGGATCAGCTGCTCCACCACCTACTCCACCTCCTGTGTCCGAGGCGCAGGTGTCACAGCCGTCAGAGCTGTCGACACTACTCCAGCAGATGATAGAGCAGCAGCACCAGCTGAGCAGGCCAGGGCAGAGCAGGCTGCTCACCTGGCACAGCTGCAGAGGCAGCAGCAGGAGCTTCAGCTGGAGATCGCCCGACAGAGGCGAGAGGATACGGACCGGTTCACAAACCTTGTTGATCAGATGCACCAGCGTACTCTCGACCAGCAGCAGCAGACCCAGCAGGCCATGATGGGGATCCTAGGGTTGATCACCAACCTTTACACTCAGACCGGGATCGCCCTTCCTCCACAGCAGCTTGGACTGGGCCTGGCTCCAGGTGTTGCTCAGGTGCCCACTACTCCTATTCCTTCGATCAGTATGTCACCACTTCTGGCACCCAGCGCACCGATTCACTCACCTCTGCCGGCGACGACTCTGTTCCAGCAGACGCCGACATCCGTGGTGAGCGCTCCACTTCCTCCAGCTCCACCGGCGCCTCCAGTACCTGCTTCCTCTCCTCCAGCACCGGCAGCGGACCCCCCAGCTCCCTCCGCTCTGGCAGCTCCTACGACCGGCGACTCCAGCTCCGACGACTACGACGGTGACCAGTTCATCATCGCGCCCAGCTCTCAGGGTCTGTAGGCTCTCTGACCCCTTTTTGGTGTCTTGATGCCAAAGGGGGAGAAGAGGTAGAGGAGTCAGGGGGAGTGGTAGTAGTAGTCTCAGGGGGAGTTTGAGTTTGCTCTTTGTATTCTCGTGTGTTTATCCTTTGTATTCGTGCTTGAGTACTCTTATGTAATTTTTAATTAAGCACTATTCCGCTTGTTACATTTGCTTATGTTATTAATCGATTGAGCTTTTCGCGCCATTAACTTCATTTGATTTCTACAAGCTTAATGTGTCCTATCTTGTATTCATTGCATATCTACTTGAGAATTGTTCCATCAAATTCATTACTATTGCGCTTTAAATTATTGTGTTGTCATCAATCACCAAAAAGGGGGAGATTGAAAGCATCTAAGCCCCATGAGGTACGGTTTCGGTGATTAGTGACAACCATTCGATATTACTAATGAATTTGTGAATGCAAGGTCCCAATAACACTCAATCAAATGAAATCAATATTACATTGGAGACCCATATAAAATCAACCAATGAGATCAAATCGAATCATACGAAGACAAGAAGTGAAAGCTCTAACTTGATACTTGAAGACTATCAAAACAACACTTCAATCAAGTGTCAAAGAGGTCACAAGTTCAATTTCCAAAAGAACAACTCAAAACAATTCGAAGTCAACAGATTGAACACACCGGATCATCTGATGTTTGTTGAGTTGACTACATTGGTCGAGTTGTGTCAACAGAAGAAGAAGACCTCAGACAAATGCACTCACCGGATCATCCGATGTGAGTGGCTCAGTGACATCAGTCCATCATCACAGTTTGCAATACCATTGGACCAAGTGAAGCACCGGATCATCCGATGTGCAGAATTACATACATCGGTCGATCACTCCAGTAAGCTTCAAGATCAAGCAAAATTCTGGAGAAAGAGCCACCGGATCATCCGACGAGAAGACAGGTCAACATCGGTGTAACAACGGTCATATCTGACACAGTGACATCAGCTAATTTGGCTTTGACCGATGATAACTGAAGGGGAGACATCGGATCATCCGGTGTTCGCAGAGAAGTGACATCAGCCTACTTTTCCAACGGCTATTTCGTGGAGGCTGGCTATTTATACCCCTTCAACCTGTCAAATCGACAAGACTTGAAGCCCAGACATACTCTACACATCCTAGAGCATTCAAGACATAGAGCTACCACACTCACATCATTGTTCATCATTTGTACACCAAGAGATAGGCTAGAACTAGCTAGAGATAGTGCTTGTGTGCCTCCATTCTAGGTGATTGGAGTCTCTAGTGTAGTGAGAGCCATAAGGGAGTATCCCTTGGTGTGTGTGACTTCCGGATCTTGCCAAGAGGATTGTGGAAGCCCGGAGGATTCAAAGTGTACAAGGCTTGAGCTCCACCTTGCCAAGGTTGGCGAACGGAGAAGAATAGTGAAGACCCCCTTGTCTCGGTGACTTGGGAGTGGCAAAACCCTTCGGTGGGTGCCACAACGTGGATGTAGGAAGATCCTTGTGATCTTGCCGAACCACGGGATAAACCCCGTGTCCCTTGAGCGTTTGCATCCCTCTCCCTTTTACATTTATGCAATCTTCATTCCGCAACTTTAATTTACATTGATTGCATAGATTAATCGCATAGGGAATTGGGCTTTAAGATGTTAGCTTTTAATTACCTTAAAATTTGAAAGAAAGCCCAATTCACCCCCCCTCTTGGGCGTTTCGATCCTTACAATTGGTATCAGAACCTTGTTGCTCATTGGATCATTCTATCTTCACCGCTAGAGAGCTTAAATGGCCAAGAATGGGGGTTCGGTTCCTACCTTCGAGGGCAAGAACTTTGCCTATTGGAAAGCACGCATGCGTGCCTACCTAGAGGCTATTGCTCCCGATGTTTGGGAAGCGACCCATGCGGGATTTGGAGATCTCAATTATGTTGGTGATCAACTAAAATGGGATGCTAAGGCTAGAAATGCTATCTATGAATGCATAAGTCAAGACGTATTTGCTAGAATTGCTAGTAAAGAGAAAGCTTGTGAAATTTGGGCATGTCTAATTGAAATACATGAGGGCTCATCTCGTGTTAAAGAACTCAAATATCACTTGCTTAAATCCAAGTATGATGAATTCAAAATGCTTCCTCATGAGAATGTTAACCAAATGTTTTCTCGTTTAAATGTGCTCATTGAGGAGATTAACGCACTTGACATTGCTTCTCTTGGTAAGGGACTTATCAACCGCAAGATCCTCATGCTTCTACCCAAGCCCAAGTACAACATTATCAATTCAATGCTCCAAAAGGAATCACTTGACAACATTGAAGTCTCGGAGCTCATTGGAGAAATTCATGCTCATGAGATGAGCGTACTTGGAATGATGGAGGAGTCATCGTCAAAAACCATTGCTCTCAAGGCCTCAACCAAGAAGACAACTTCCAAGAAGAAGAGAGTGGTTGAGCCTAGCTCAAGTGAAGAAGAGCAAGCAACAAGCGAAGAGGATGATGACGAGCTTGCGTTGATGATGAGGAAATTTTCACGTTTAAACTCCAAGATCGCAAAGAAGGGATACTCTTTTGATCCCAAGAAGAAAGCCTTCCTCCCAAGAAAAGATGAAAACAAGACATGCTATAATTGTGGTGATCAAGGCCACATATCATATGATTGTCCAAGACCGGACAAGAGGAAAGACAACCACAAGGGAAAGCATCGAAAGCTAGAAGAAAGTGATGAAGATGAAGAAGAGGTCAAGCCCAAGCGCTCCTTTGGAAAGAAGAAATTTGACAAAGGCAAGAAGACCAAGCTCTTTCCAAAGAAGAGAAGAGGGCCTCAAAAAGTCTTCATGTGCGAGGCCAATGAGTGGATCACGGATGAAGAATCAAGCGACGAAGAGAGTGAAGATGAAGAAAACTTGGCGGGCCTTGCCATCGTCGACAAGGACAACTCACCTCTTCGTCCACCTCCTATGTGCCTCATGGCAAAAGGTAACACTAAGGTACGTGACGACTCTAGCGATGATGATGATGAGCTCTGCCCCGATGAATTAGCATCTATGATTAATAAATACCATGTCATCATAAAAAGGGAAAAGAGCAAGGTTAAGGCACCATGAATACCATGTCATCATACCGGAGATGGGGAGGCGAGCGCGCCGCGTCGCGTCTGCCTATTGCTGTTATGCTCCCTACCTCTTCGGCCTTCGCCCTCTCCTCCTGCTCCCCATACCGCCGATAACAGCTCGGGCCTCGCCGCGTCCTTCGGGGCCCCACCGCCCGCTCTTCGCCTCCTCCTTGGAGCCGCATGCCGCCTCCTCCCTCTGCACTGGCTCGACCACATGGCCCGCCGACTTCCTCTGGGGCCCCACCGCCCGATCTTCGTCCGCATCACCGTCGCCTCCATCCTCCAGATCTTCCTCCACATCGCCATCTCCCACTCCCTCTTCACCTTCATCTTCTCAGATTGTCATGGGCCCGCCGCCACCTTCCTCACCGCCTTTGCCCTGCTCCTCGACCGCCTCCTTGCGAGCAACAGCAACGCCGTGGCACGAAGCAGCCGATGCTGCGCGGCGGGCGGCGGCACCGCCTCCCCCAGCGTGCCTCCGCCTCCTTCAACTGGTCGCCACCGTGCTTCTTCCGCCCATGCCTAGATTGCCGGTCGGTCGTCCTTTCTTTTCCTCGGTAGTTGATGCACAGTGTCTGGGTACTCGGTGAAAAGAACGCATATATGTGTGACCTTCCACCCATCCCCTAGAATGCATAGGCCATTTGAGTGCTCTGTTGGAGGGATTTATTTGTTGCTACAGTGGACATTAAGTAGGCATTTGAAGTATGGGTGTCTGTTTGCATGAACCGTTGGAGTGAGCCTAAGGCTGACTCCAACGGTGCCATGCAAATTTCAGTACCCAAATGAAGATATAGGTAGCTACAGTGGTCAGGAGAGCAGTTCTTACATCGATGGTCTCCAACGGAGCACTCAAAATGAAGATTAGCGGTTAGTTCACGGGAAGGTCCAGACCCGTTGCCGCCAACTCCAGCGCTATCGTCAAAATTGACTTCGAGATTTCCAGTTCCCCGAATCCCTTCATCCTCTACCTTTCGTCCTCATCCAAATTGCATGCGTTCAGGATGGCTACGAACAGCTCGTCCACCAGCAGAAGCTCCTCAGCCGCCACCTGCCACCTCCCCAACCGCGCCCGTCGATGCCGACGAGGGCCCCGATTCCGGAGGCGTGCTCTCGAGCTTCTGCGGCGATTGGCGCGTTGCACAGGTGAGAGGCCGCTCCTTGGCCTCCCGCTTCGAGAGCATGAACGAGGTCGCGGTCGACTTGCGCGGGGTGCCGGAGATGGGGAGGCGAGCGCGCCGCGTCGCGTCTGCCTATTGCAGTTATGCTCCCTACCTCTTCGGCCTTCGCCCTCTCCTCCTGCTCCCCATACCGCCGATAACAGCTCGGGCCTCGCAGCGTCCTTCGGGGCCCCACCGCCCGCTCTTCGCCTCCTCCTTGGAGCCACATGCCGCCTCCTCCCTTTGCACCGGCTCTACCACATGGCCCGCCGACGTCCTCTGGGGCCCCACCGCCCGCTCTTCGTCCGCATCACCGTCGCCTCCATCCTCCAGATCTTCCCCCGCATCGCCATCTCCCACTCCCTCTTCACCTTCATCGGCTCAGATAGTCACGGGCCCGCCGCCACCTTCCACACCGCCTTTGCCCTGCTCCTCGACCGCCTCCTTGCGAGCCACAGCAATGCCGTGGCGCGAAGCAGCCGATGCTGCGCGGCGGGCAGCGGCGACCGCCTCCCCCAGCGTGCATCCGCCTCCTTCAACTGGTCGCCGTCGTGCTTCTTTCGCCTGTGCCTGTTTCGCCGGTCGGCCATCCTTTCTTTTCCTCGGTAGCTGATGCACAGTGTCTGGGTACTCGGTGAAAAGAACGCATATATGCATGACCTTCCTCCCATCCCCTAGAATGCATAGGCCATTTGAGTGCTCCGTTGGAGGGATTTATTTGTTGCTACAGTGGACATTAAGTAGGCATTTCAAGTATGGGTGTCTGTTTGCATGACCCGTTGGAGTGAGCCTAAGGGGTTAAGTTCGGATCCGTAGAGTGAAAATCCGTCCGAAATGCTGGTGGATTTTTGTACTCGAGTTCGCATAAGTGTGTAAATAATAGCTTTTGAACCTGCACTTGACAGATTTCAAGTACTCGTCAGTTATTGCGAGCGGAGACGGAGGCGAGAGACAGTGATGGATCTAAGATTTTACTATACGGTATGCAAGAAAAATTTCAAAGTGATTCCATAGAACTATTTATCCGTAGTAAATATATGTAAATTTTGTAACATAATTTAATATAAAATAAATAATATGACAATTACTATGAATAAATTTCAATATAAATTTAGTCATGAGATAAGTTTGGATGCACCGCGTTTTAGTCATGAGATCATCTGACTTAAAGCCTGACCATTTTTTTATTTTATTTTCTGGAAGGAAAGGAACTTAATGGTTCTTTTTAGATCCTCAATTTTGCAGTTTTTTACAATTTTAAATAGGAAAAAACTTTATTATTCATCACAAAAAATGAGTATTACATATATTGATGATAATAGAAATCAGAATGCTTCATACACTTGTTTAAATATGTGTAACTTTCTTAACATAATTTGGTATAAATATAAATAACATGACAATTACTATAGTGAATAAATTACAATATAAATTAAGTCATGCGATAAGTTTGGGTGCACCGCTTTTTAGTCATGAGATTGTCTGACTTAAGGCCTGACCATTTTTTTATTTTCTGAAAGGAAAGGAACTTGATAGATTTTTTGTAGATCCTCAAATTTGCAGTTTTTTTACAATTTTAAATTGAAAAAAACTTTATTATTCATCACAAAAAAGAGTCTTACATATATTGATGATAATAGAAATAAGATCGTCTGACTAAAAATAGCTTGTGAACCTGCACTCGACGGGTTTCAAGTACTCGTCATGTATTGCGGGCAGAGATGGAGGCGAATCTCATAGGCGAGAGACAGTGGCGGACCCAAGATTTTACTACAGGGTATGCAAAAACAAATTTCAAGTGTTTCCATAGAACTATTTATCCACAGTAAATATATGTAAATTTCGTAAAATAATTCAGTATAAAAATAAATAACATGACAATTACTATAGTGAACAAATTACAATATAATTTTAGTCATGCACGGTTTAAGTCACGTGACTTAAGTCAGAAGATCCCGATCCGTTTGGGTGTGGGTAGATGGGATTTGGTTGGGACACGACTTCTATACTCTCATACAGTACGTCTATGCGTGTTGCCGCTCACGTATCTTAATTTTATTAGTTCTTTCATTTAACAACACAAAATTCACTTGATCTATAATTAATAAAATGATAACACATCAGCAAGAGTACGCATGGGAGAAGGAACGAGAGTAGGAAAGCTGCATCCATCTGGTTGGGGCCGTTAGTAGGGATGGTAACAGGTAAAAAGTAGCACCAGAACCTGTATCTATTTCGGGTATCTGTCGTAATTGCAGGAAGAGACAAATCTCGAGCGAGTCTCATTGGCAAGAGAAAGGGAGCGTCGAGCGAGTCGCACCAGCGGGCATAGGAGGGAGTATGCTTCCACAAGCAAGTCACAAGCCGAAGGACCGGTGGAGGTGGAGGCGATTCGGGAGGGATGCCGACGCACGGACAGGGACGGAGGTGTGCCTCGAGAGAGTCGGAAGCCTGAGCAGAGGCTCGCCGCGATGGAGTCGGACGTGCGCGCGGAGACGGAGGTGCGCTGCCAAGAAGTCGTACTAGCGCGCGGAGGCGGAGGCGCATCACCAGCGAGACGTGGAGGTGGACAACCGCTAGGGTTCGAAAGTGGAGACGGTCAGAGGTTGAAACTGGAGTCGCAACTCACGACTCGGGCGCGGCCAGCAGAAGACTAAGGTTATGAAGGCATAGTTTGTTTGGTCAGTAGAACATGGACCAGACCATATTCCGCGGTAGGTTGTGGTGGCTGGTGGGACCAGATGAAATTGTAATTGTATTGCACTCGTCAATGAAAAATAATACTTGCACCGCACCCGTAATACGTCAGTTAGCACGGATCAGATTCGTGAGTAAAATTTTGCCGATTGCCATCCGTAATCATTGGGCTGGTGCACTGACATAAAAACACCCACCGCTCTACTGCACCAGCACGAGATCGCAACAAATTTCAGCAACGGCAGCAAGCTTTCACTGGACGGAGGTTACGGATCTGTTTGGTTTGAAGTCATAACTTTCCATATTTTGTCACACTTAAAGTTAATCAAATTTGACCAACTAGTTTGACCAACTAGAAGCTGTTTGGATCGCGAGCCCACTTTGCCACAACGTTCAACGTCGCACTTCGAGCGTGCTTCGCCCACGTTTGCTTCACGCCGAAGCATAGGCTGGCCTGACTAGCCACAACCATCCCGTCACGCCCCAAGTGCGGCACCGAATCCGGCCGCAGCACTTGTGGCGACGCCATACTCGTGGTGCGGCGAAATGCAGCTACGAAGCTACGAAGCAAACGGGCCTTTAGTCATTATTTGGTTCGAAGTCACAAGTGTGGCAAAGATTATTTTTCATCTAACTAGATCCCACGTGTCATTGACCCAAAAAGGTATGGTAAGATACTCTTAGACTTACTAAGTTGTGCTGAAATTTTGAGCATTAAACTTAGTCAAGTATGGTAAATTTTTGTAGCAAATGGTGACAAACTTAATATATGAACCAAACATAATTACTGCACACCGCGGCAATGTGTGGGCTCATCAATAGCGATGGCGCCCCCGCCTCACTCGCTGGGCAGTCGCTGTCTGAAGCGTATCGCCGCATTTCTTCTACTGGCAGGAGTGGCCCGTATCGTGCAGCTGACACATGGTCGTTGGAACCATATCCATGCATTGCGATGTCGGATCGATTTTTGCTTAAATGACGCGATGCGGAATGGATAGATTATGGGAAGTTGGGTTGGGTAGCTGCTCGTCGAGCTTTATTTGTTCTTCACATTCCTGCGTAAACAAGCAACGAGTCTCTCCGGCATTCTTACCACCCACTCGACCTGGTTGCTGGATTGCACAACTCATACTGGATCTTAATCCCCCTTTTTTTTCTCAAATATTTACACAGTGGTGGTAGCCTGACTTCACCGCAGTGCTTCAATCGACTTATTCAATGCTGTAAATCTGCACAAAAGACTCCAAATTCCCTTCTCAATTTCTTAATTTATTCCTTGGATAACCCTGGCAATTTATAGAGGTTTTACAGATATGACCATCCCCAAACTGATTAGAACTCACGTCTAATTTATAGACTCAAACTCTATTTATCTCTAAGACTATATCCTAAATGTCACAAACTTGCACGGCGTGTTTACTTGATCGCAGGTAATAAGGGTGGCGCTGATATAAACGACGAACCGGACTTCTGCGCGTCGGCGCCGTAGCGCAATACGCCGAACAGGCAAAGCCCGGAGATGCGGTGTGTACCCTGAAACTTGCTTCCTTTATTCCATCAGACTGCTACAATATATAGCCGCATGTACAGTACCTGGCTCGATTCCAATACTGAATCGGCCATAACTACTCCCGACAACAATTGCCTTAACACACCCGACTCTAACTCTGGATTAAAAAGCCTTATTCTAATCTGACACGTATTGGATTACAATACCGACTCTGACTCTGACTGAAGACAAACTTGGACTCAACCACACTCTTCACTCCTGAACATTCCATCCTCCTACGAATATCTCTTGCTCTTCTATAGTATGTTAATCCCCACATGATATCTCTCCCCCCTCGGAAAATAGCTCGTCCTCGAGCTTAAATGATGGAAATTGTTTCCTAAATTCAGAAACATCTTCTCAAGATGCTTCAGGTGCAGGTTGGCCCTCCCATTGAACAAGTATTTGCCAAACTCCTCTGGTTAGACGTGATCGCAAGACTGCAGCTGGTGATGGAGTAGTGCGACCATCTGTTAATCTTGGTAATGCTGGAGGTGTTGTGGGAGGGGTTCCTAAAAATATTTTGAGCAGCCCCACATGGAAAACTGGGTGCAAACGTGCACTCTGTGGCAAGTCAAGTTTATATGCCATTTTTCCAATTCTTTCAAGGATTTTATAAGGCCCATAGAATTTGGCAGCAAACTTCCCTCTAGGTCCTCTTTGTAATCCGACAGCTGCTCTATGGTGAAGTCTTAACCAGACCCATTGCCCTACTTGAAACTCCACTTCACGGTGTTTACCATCGTGATAGTGCTTATCATGCTGTTGTGCTTGATGAAGGCGTTCTCTTATTTCTTGTAAAAAGATTTTTCTTGCTGATAATGTCTGCTGCACCGCCTAGACTCTAGCTGAGGATTCATCATAAGTTGTTAGAGATGGTGGATCACGTCTATATACCACATGGAAGGGGGTCGTTTGTAAGGCTGTGTGGTATGACGTGTTATAGTAATACTCAGCCAAGGGTAGCCAATGAACCCATTGTTTAGGATGATCTCCTGTCATGCATCTTAAGTACATTGTGATAACTTTGTTAACTGCTTCGGACTGTCCGTCTGTTTGTGGGTGGAACGCTGTACTAAGCAGTAGCTTAACACCTTGTAACCGAAATAATTCTTGCCAAAATTTGCTAGTAAACACCGTGTCGCGATCAGATATGATTGTAGCTGGTAGTCCATGTAACCTTACGATATCTGCAAAGAATGTTTGAGCGACTGTCTCGGCTGTATATGGATGAGCAAGTGGTATAAAATGTGCATATTTTAAGAAACGATCTACCACAGTTAGAATAACTGATTTTCCATAAAATTTTGGTAGTGCTTCAATGAAATTCATAGCCACATCTTCCCAAACGTGCTGAGGTATTGGTAAAGGTTGTAGGAGTCCTGCAGGATGTTGGGTACTGACCTTATTTCTCTGGCAAACCGCACAAGTTTGGACGTAATTACCAACAGTCTGTCGAATGTCATCCCAAGTAAAATCTTTGCGTATGTCATGCAAGGTTTTCTCAATTCCTTCATGTCGGCTGTTATGTACAGATGATAGATCTTGGATCAGCGGGGAATCCTTGTGCAGGTATATTTGTTTTTTGTAGAGAATAAGTCCATCACGATTTGTCCAGTCTGGCTCCATCTCTTCTGCTGATATCTTGGTCTGTAGGCTAGTGAGTTCCGGTCCCGGTCGTTCTATAATTTCTTTTCGGAGAATGTCCAGTAATTCAAAGCGTGGACCAGAGATGGTCATTAGTTCAATACTGGTATTTTCAGAATCACGCCTAGACAGGGCATCTGCCACTGTATTGAATTTTCCTGGTCTAAACTCAACCGAGAAATCAAATCCGAATAGCTTACTAACCCAATGGTGTTGTGGTATGGTTGAAAGGCGTTGATCAAGTAGGTATTTCAAACTGAAATGATCGGTTCGTACTAAAAATTGTCTGCCCCATAAGTAAGGCCTCCAATGCCGAACCGCATATACAAGACCAATTAGCTTGCGTTCATAAGCAGCTAATTTAGCATGGCGTGGTTGCATTTGTCTGCTAAAAAATGCTAGCGGACCACCTCCTTGGTGTAGTACTGCTCCAAATCCGGACCCAGAGGCATCACATTCCACAATAAACTGCATTGTAAAGTCGGGTAGTTGTAAAACTGGAGCAGATGTAAGAGACTGTTTGAGTGTACAAAATGTTGCTGTGGCTTCCTCAGACCAATTGAATCCTTGTTTGGAGAGGAGCTTATTCAGGGGAGCTGCAATGGAACCAAAATCTTTAATGAATTTCCGGTAATATCCCGCAAGACCGAGGAATCCACGCAATGCGCGAATAGTCTTAGGCTTTGGCCAGTTCTGAACTGCTTGTATTTTAGATCGGTCCATCGCAACCCCTGTTTTAGAGACCACATGACCAAGATATGCAACTGATTCTTCTCCAAAGGTGCATTTAGATCGTTTTAGAAATAAGTGGTGTTGTCGAAGTAATAGGAAAACCATCCGTACATGCCTCAGATGCTCACTCCAAGTCTTGCTGTAGATTAAGATATCATCAAAGAAAACAAGGACAAACTTGTGTAAATATTGCTGAAGTATAGAATTCATCAAAGCTTGGAATGTGGCAGGGGTGTTCGTTAATCCAAACGGCATAACCACGAATTCAAACAGTCCTTCATGAGTTTGGAAGGCTGTTTTGTCAATATCTCCCTCATACATTCGTATTTGGTAGTAGCCCGAACGAAGATCCAATTTGGTGAAGAAACAACTTCCTTTAAGTTCATCCAGCAATTCATCAACTACGGGTATTGGAAATCTATCCTTTACCGTCTTGTCATTAAGTGCTCGATAATCTATACATAGTCGCCATGAACCATCTTGTTTCTTAACCAAGATTACTGGTGATGAGTAGGCAGAAGAACTGCGACAAATAAATCCTTGAGCTAGCAATTCTGCGCATTGTCGTTCTAGCTCATTTTTTTGTGTTGGAGGATACCTATATGGCCGAACCACCACCGGCGCTGTTCCAGGAAGGAGGTGAATTTTGTGGTCGCAGGCACGGGGTGGCGGCAAACCTTGTGGTGTTGCAAAAATATCCTCAAATTCTTCAAGTAATGTATCCATGAAGAGGCGAGCTGAAAATATTCGTGGGGCTTTTTGGTGGACCTTTGTGTTTGGCAGTCCTTCCAAGATTTCTTGTCTGCCGTGTAATGAGAATGACATTTTCATAGTATCAAAATCCCAAAGAATTGGTCCCAAGGTTCGAAGCCACTGTACTCCAAGTACAATATCATGGTCGCCCAGTAAAACTGCAAAGAGATCTATCATAAATTCTGAATTGTTGATCTGTAAGTGCACATCTTTGCACAGCCCCAAACTCTCAATTTTATCTCCATTGGCAACTGCAATACTGAGCCCTTTCTGATATAATGGTTGAAGGCCAATCAAGCGAGTTGCATCTTCTGAAATAAAATTATGTGTTGATCCAGTGTCTATAAGGGATGAGAGTTTTTTTATTACCAATCTGAACTGGGATCCTCATCGCGTTGCGATGTCTGATTCCAGTAATTGCGTAGAGGTATATGCTTGGAGCTTGCTCGTAGTCTTCCAGTTCTATGATATCTCCAGATCCATCACTGTTAAGAGCAATGTGAAAGAGTTTTCACTGCTACAATAAGCCTCATCACAGGCGGCTCCAAATCTATTATCACAAACGGCCTTTAAAACCGCCTGAAACGAAGAGTCTGTGATAATCCGCAATTTCACAGACGGAGAAGTGATACCGCCTGTGAAGACATATTATCATAGGCGGTTCTTTACTTAGGCTAGCCGCCTGTGAAGATACATTATCACAGACGGGTCGTGCAGCATATATAACCGCCTGTGATAAATGTCTTATCACAGACGGGTAGTGAAGCATAACTAATCATCTATGATAATGTGTCTTCACAAGCGGGTATTGAAGCATAACTAACCGTCTATGATAATGTGTCTTCACAGACGGGTACTGAGGCATAACTAACCGCCTATGATAACGTGTCTTCACAAACGGGTATTGAGGCATAACTAACCGCCTATGATAATATGTCTTCACAGACGGGTATTGAAGCATAACTAACCGTCTATGATAATTTGTCTTCACAGGCAGGTATTGAAGCAAAACTAACCGTCTATGATAATGCTATTATCACAGACGGACGTTTACCTACATCAGCCGCCTCTGAAGACTCTTTAATGCAACCAGTTTCTACCATAACAGTACCGCCTGTGAAAATTATGTTATCACAGATGTTTCTTTACTTGTATATAGCCGTCTGTGATAATTGTTTTTCACAGTCATGCCTAGCCGTTGGTCAATAACCGCCTGTGATAAGGTATAACCTATGCAGTACTACTGTTGTTATTTCTAATTTCCAGGTCAATTAAATATAATCACAGAACAAAAAACAACAATATCATCACAGAACAAAAGTCAACAATATTATCATCACAGAAGTCAATTTCACTAAAACAATATACATAGTTTACAAGTTACAGATACAATTCATCTCAAAGTTTACAAGTTTTCACTAAAAATTGTTTCTATTGGCATAGTCGCAAAGTTCTGGCACATCAGCTGCTGCACAATTCTCATCAAAGAACTTCCCTTTTTGTGCAAAATTTCGCGACGCATGAACTGACAGAGTTCAGTAGCAATCCTGTCGGCTCCTCCATCAGGAATACTTCTACAAACCAGCCATTCTTCGTTCAGATTCTTCGTGTGCTGCAATATAACACATAACAAGGTTTAGAATGTGTTGGTTTGAACAATCTCAAAGTATAGATCAAAGTGAGAGTCTACAGGAATTTAGTTGGTATTTTTGGAGCAGTTGTACTATGAGCAATTGAATTTTGAAGTTGGAATCAAAATATGAAAATAATGTTTCTGGTAATAATGAACAGCAGAGAATATAAGCATTAAACTATGCTAGTTACAATGAAAATGAAACACAAAAGTAAGAAAATAAGGTATCGACATTAAGGATAACTTACATCCTTACGATTCACTCTATATACGCCGGCGGTCTGAAGATGCTCGCATACATAATACCCGCATAAGACACTCCCAGCGGGCTGCTTCGGACAAGCATAATACGTTTTAATGTCCAATGCATTCGTATTAGGAGGTCTCTGACCGCCAAGCTGTTCCGCGTAAAACCGCTAAGCATTGTAATACAAGAAATGTCATATAAAACTTGTCAACAAATTCTAAATGTGCGTAAATTAAAATTATTGAATAAACGTACGATTTCAAAATGGAAAGGAAATCTTTGTAACGATCTGGTGGGTAATCGGGCGAGTCCATGACTGTTGCCATTCCCTGCGTTGGCTTGATGAAGATCATTATGTAGTGATTACTGCAAACATACAAACACGCGTGTTAACAATTACCAATAATTGCTATTTCAATGTCATGTGTCGAACTTACTCGAAGTGGAACGGAGCCTTTACGAGGTCATTGCCGTCTCTGACAAAGTTAAACATCGCCTGTCCTATGTAAGCTGCAACTTCTGTCTTTCTATCCTTCTTAAGTTTTGCAATTGCTTTTTCAAAATCCCTTTTTTTCATGTGTTTGTACTGTCCTGATTCTCGATTCGCCTGGACGTCGAATAGCGACTTTGCAATCCTAGTAGGGTCAAGGATACATGTATTGCGCTCCAACTTTACATTATCCATGTATTGCATCCTATTGAAGAAGTACAAAATTGTTATAATCTCATGAAATGTGTATGCGTGTAGTAAGAAAAGCAAATACAAAATATTAGAGCACTTACAAGCACCAGACGAGCATCAGGTTGATTTCGAGCATGCCCCGATGGAAAAGGGAATGCAGCTCTTCAAATAAACTGACTCGTCTATCTACTCCAGTGCTCCAGAATGCTTCTTTTGGAATACGAAATGTGACGCAATCAAGACCATATTTTGTGCTGGCAGTGATGTACCACTCATGCATTCTTATGAGCTGGACGGGTTGTTTGCTAAGTTGTACGGATGTCATGAACGGCTTTCCATTTTCAGGAGGAACATCCTCAAGCTTGTATATTGGAACTCCTGGTTTAACTAAAGCCGTCCGCCGATTATACATGACACCGTCTTCTTCCCACTCCTCGATATCTTCTAATGCTGGCTCATGAGAAGAACGAGATGCACTCGATTTTCTAATATTTTCCTTCATAGCTTCCAAATACTTTGACACTTCTGATGAAGGTTTATTAATTTCGTATGAGCTAACTTTGATAGGCACTGATGATCGAGGAGTAGTCGTCGGAAGTTGGACACTGGCTTGTTGAACCTGTTGTTCAACTGATTGCTCTTTACTCCCAGCAGTTGGCTCTAGTACTTGTAAGTGCATCTAGATCCCTTGTGGGTTTTGGTGGATTGATGATGAACCATTAAAGTGCTAATGAACTTGGTTGAGCATGAGCGCAGATCCGGAGTACGGAACGAAGCTTTGAAGAAAGACGGCAAAAGGAGAAAAGTTGTGGCGAAGAAGAATAGAAATAGGATTTTCTATTTTCTCCTTGAGTCGTAGGAAAAACCGTACTATTAAGAGGGACACGACGCATAGACACTTAGTGAGTCATTCGGGTGCTCAACCCCTTAGTAGAAGATTTTAGTAGGGCCCTTGTGGCTTGGGCGGACTTGTCTGACTTGTGATGTCAGACATGTCCGAATTCCCTCTGTTGGAATTCGGACATGTCCGAATATGTAAGTCAGACTTGTCCGAATTGGCACTGGAAAGGTTCCAGTGAGAGTTCCAGTGAAGTTTCGGACTTGTCCGAACCTGGGGGTCGGACATGTCCGAAATGGATTTGTTCCCAGGGACTAAGAAAAATTTTCTAAGTCCCAGAGAGCCAGACTTGTCCGAGGTCTATCTACAGAATTTCAGACATGTCCGAGATTGTATGTCAGACATGTCTGAAGTGGTTTTGGTCAGACAAGTCTAAAGTGAAAGGCCTGACCTTTGAGGTCAGACATGTCCGACATTGTGTCAGACATGTCCGACGTGGGATGTGTCAAACGGCTCTAATGACTTTTTGGAGTATAAATAGGTGGTGGTTTCGACCCACCAACTATGCCTAACAACCCAAAACAGTTCTGAACGCCCATTTGAACTCAAGAACCTCTCTCCACTTGTTCTTCACCTCTAGAGCCCAAATTCGAATTTTTGGGAGAGTGAAGAGTGCTTTGTGAGGATTGGGAGAAACGGTTTGTTGAGGGGTTGAGCAACGTGTGATTCGCTAAGTTTCTTCGTAATTGTGTGTTTGTTGCTCTTGGGGTTCTCCCCTAGACGGTTAGGCGTCGCCCCGCGATTTCTTTGTGATCTCTTGTAATCGGGAAGTTTGTAACAATCTTTATGATAGTGGAAGATCGGGAGTTGGCCCTTGTGGCAACTCGTGAGGGGAAGGCTAGAAAAGGCCTGGTCCCTTGTGGACTCCTCAACGGGGACGTAGGATCCTTTGTGGTTCCGAACCTCGGGATAAAATCGTTTGTCTCTTGTTGTTCTTCCATTCTCTCAAGTTTTGATTCTAGTGTTTTTCCGCGTGCTATCTCTCCCTCAGCTTTCTTTCTACTCCATACTTCGTGTAGAACTACTAGGGATCGATATCTCTCACTAGATCGCTTAAAAATTGGATTTTTGGTCTGATCGCGCAGGTAATCTCGGACTTATCCGACCCAGGTCAGACTTGTCCGACTTAGGTCAGACAAGTCCGACTAGAAGTCAGACAAGTCCGACTTCTCTGTTTTCATAACTCTGAATTAAGTTTAAATTATCGATTATCGCCTATTCACCCCCCCCTCTAGGTCGCCTTTCAATTGGTATCAGAGCAGGTTTCTCCGGAAGAGACTAACATCTCGGAGAATCGATGGCGGAAGAAAGGAACAAGGTTGATACCTCATATGTCGAGGGTGAAGGCTCAATTGACAAGAACTATGATGTTCTTCTTGATGATCCGAAGGACGACAAAGAAACTCGCCAACTCAAGGCGAAGCTTCGGGAGAAGCTAGGGAAACAACTCAAGATCAACCAAGAGAAGGAGAAGAGTAACGATGACTATACTCAAACTCACTTTGATTATGATCGTCTTCATGCTAACAATCACTATTTGTCTATTCCACTTGGCAAACCTCCTCAATTCGATGGAAATGACTATTCAATGTGGAAACACAATATGAAGATGCATTTAATCTCTTTGAATCCTAGTTTGTGGCAGATTGTGCAAACCGGAGTTCATATGCCAAGGAATGAGGAAGACGTCACTCCACAACAAGCTGTCCTACTTCATCGCAATGCTCAAGCCATGGGAGTCATAACCTAATCTTTGACTCGGGATGAATTTAACCGAGTCGAAGGTTTGGAAGTGGCCAAAGACATTTGGGATACACTCAAGATGGCGCACGAGGGCAACCGAGTCATCCGGGAGGCAAAGATTGAGATGATCGAAGGAGAGCTTGGGAGATTTACCATCATGGATGGTGAGTCGTCCCAAGACATGTACAACCGCCTCAAGGTGCTTGTGAACAAGATTCGTGCCTATGGAAGCACTCGATGGACGGACCATGAAGTGGTGAAGAGGATGCTTCGAGCATTCATGCCTCGAAACATCACTCTTTGCTCCTTGATCCGTGAAAGCCCCGACTACACCAAGATGACTCCGGAAGAAGTGCTTGGGAGGATAATCAACAATGAGATGATGGAGAAGGAAGCTATGTTCTACAATGATCTCCAAAAGCTTACCTCATCAAAGAAGAAATACATAGCCCTCAAAGCAACTTCCACATCCTACAATGAAGATGCAAGTGATGATGAGAGCATGGACTCCGATGAAGAAGAAGCTTTCTTCATCAACAAGTTTAGAAGGATGATGAGAAGGAAGAAGGGAGGCTATCACCAAGAAGGCAAGAGCAAGGAGAAGCTAAAGAAAAATACTTGCTACAAGTGTGGTGAACATGGGCACTTCATTGCGGATTGCCCATACAATGAAAGCAAGAAGAAGTAGGGCAAGACCCAAGATAAGAAGCTCTTCAAGAAGAAGAAACCATCGGGACATGCCCACCTTGGAAGAGAATGGGACTCAAATGAAGACTCATCTTCCGACGATGAAGAGAAGGTGGCAACCATTGCCATCGGAAAGAGCTCAAGTGCAAGCAAGCTCTTCCCCAACCTTGATGATTTCAAGTCCACATGTTTCATGGCAAAGGAGGGAAGGAAAAAGGTCAAATATAAACCCACTCCCTCTATAACTTCTTGTGATGAACTTGATAGTGATAGTGAACTTGAATCCATGCTTAAAGGCTTAAGTAAGAGTGCCATGAGAAAGATGAACTTTCTTATGGATGAAATCTCCAAGAAGGAGGATCTCCTTGAGCGTCAAGAGGGCATGCTCATCCAAAAATTGGAGAGATGTCAAGAGCTTGAGGAGCTCCTCGAGCGCGAGAGAGAAAGAAGCAATGCATTGGAGCATGACCTTGCCATGAGCAAGGAAGCATGCTCAAATCTTAAAGACAAGACCGTTGAGCTCAAGGATGAACTTGTTAACCTGACAAAGGTTAACAAGATTCTAGAGACAAAAGTTGAGTCACTTAAGATCAATGCACCTTCTTCCTCAAAGAGTTCATATTCTCAAAAGATTTCATCCGAGGAAGTTCATACTTGCACATGCTCAAGCTTGATCCTAAAACTTAAGGATGAACTTAACTTGGCACAAAACAAACAAGCACCAAAAGGTGGCATCTTTGACAAGGAGAAGGTGGCCTATGCACGTAGTGCATACACCAATGTGAGACCTCCCCATGTCAAGGATGGTCTTGGTTATTCTCGGGAGTGGAGGCAAAATGCCAAAGCCCCTAAGAATAACAAAGACTTGATTGTTTTTGTCAAGGAAGGTTCATCCACCCAAGGTAAAGAAAAAAACATTGTCTCAACATCTTACGTGCCTAAAAATGAACCTCATCCTTTATTTCATGACTTTGATGCTTCTTATGTGTTATTGAGGAACAAATTTGGCAAGACTTATGCTAGATATGTTGGGCCACTCCGCAAGAGCCCAAAGCCTTGCGTGTGGGTGCCCAAATGTCTTGTGACTAACATCAAAGGACCCAACCCCGTTTGGGTACCTAAAGGAAAGGCATAACTTTTTTTTGTAGGCATACTCCTCTGGTGGATCAAATTGGGTGCTTGATAGTGGATGCACTAACCATATGACTGGAGAGAGGAAGATGTTTGTAGAGTACAAGGAAAATGAAGATCCTAGTGAAGGAATCTTCTTTGGAGATAATAGCCAAGGGAAAATCCTTGGCACCGATAAAATTGCTATCTCCTCAAAACACACTCTTTCCAATGTACTTCATGTTGATTCACTTGATTACAACCTCTTGTCTATTTCTCAATTATGTGATAATGGTTATGATTGTCTTTTCACTAACAACGGTGTGACCGTCTTAAGAAGATGCAACAACTCAATCGCCTTTAAGGGCATACTCAAGGGAAAGCTTTACCTTGTGGATTTCTCCACGGATAAAGCCCAACTTGATACGTGCTTAATGGCGAAAACTAACATGGGATGGCTATGGCACCGAAGGCTAGCCCATGTTGGGATGAGAAACTTGCAAAAACTTCTTAAGGGGGATCATATCCGTGGACTAAAAGATGTTGTCTTTGAGAAAGATAGACCATGTAGCGCATGTCAAGCCGGAAAGCAAGTAGGAGCTCAACATCCATCCAAGAACATCATGACAACCTCAAGACCCTTGGAGCTACTACACATGGACCTATTCAGACCGATCGCCTACATTAGCATTGGCGGTAACAAGTATGGTCTAGTTATCGTTGATGATTTTTCTCGCTTCACGTGGGTATTTTTCTTGCATGACAAAGGTGAAACCCAAGGAGTTCTCAAGAAGTTCTTGAGGAGAGTTCAAAACGAGTTCTCCTTAAGAATCAAGAAGATTAGGAGCGACAACGGGACGGAGTTCAAGAACACTCAAGTTGAAGACTTCTTGGATGAAGAAGGAATCAAGCATGAGTTCTCCGCTCCCTACTCCCCTCAACAAAATGGAGTAGCGGAGAGGAAGAATAGGACTCTAATTGAGATGTCAAGGACGATGCTTGATGAGTACAAGACGTCCGACCGGTTTTGGGCGGAAGCGGTTAACACCGCTTGCCATGCCATAAACCGGTTATATCTTCATTGACTCTTAAAGAAGACCTCATACGAACTCCTAACCGGTAACAAACCCAACATCTCATACTTTAGTGTTTTCGGGAGCAAGTGCTATATTCTCAACAAGAAGCCTAGGAATTCGAAGTTCGCTTCGAAATCCGATGAAGGTTTCTTGCTTGGCTATGACTCAAACACCTACGCCTATCGTGTCTTCAACAAGTCCTCCAGGATTGTTGAAGTAGCACATGACCTAGTGTTTGATGAGACTAATGGCTCTCAAGTGGAGCAAGTTGATAAGTGTGTGCTAGATCAAGAGAAGACTCCACAAGAAGCACTTAGAGAATGGCACTTGGAGATGTGCGACCACATGATCCAAATGATCTTCAAGCAAGCGAAGAAGATGCAAATCCCCCACATGAACAAGATCAAGACCCTCAAGATGAATCTCAACAAGATCAAAATCAAGGAGGAGGCTTGGATCAAGGGGGAGATCAAGAAAATGATCAAAATGAAGACAATGATCGAGAAGCTCAACCACCACACCCAAGAGTTCATCAAAGCGTTCAACGGGACCATCCCGTTGACAACATACTTGGAGACATCTCCAAAGGGGTAACTACTCGCTCACGTATGGCTAACTTTTGTGAACACTATTCCTTTGTTTCCTCTCTAGAGCCACGGAAAGTAGAAGAAGCTCTACAAGACCCGGATTGGGTAATGGCGATGCAAGAAGAGCTCAACAACTTCAAGAGGAACAAGGTGTGGGAACTCATGAGGAGCCCAAATGCAAATGTTGTTGGAACCAAGTGGGTGTTCCGCAACAAACAAGATGAACACGGGGTGGTAACAAGAAACAAGGCAAGACTTGTAGCAAAAGGATACACTCAAGTCAAAGGTTTGGATTTCGATGAAACCTTTTCTCTCGTAGCTAGGCTTGAATCTATTCGCATATTATTGGATTTTGCTACTCACCATGATTTCAAGTTATATCAAATGGATGTGAAAAGTGCATTCCTCAACGGTCCAATCAAGGAGGAAGTGTATGTGGAGCAACCGCCCGGATTTGAAGATGAAGAGCATCCTGATCACGTCTACAAGTTGTGTAAGGCTCTCTATGGCCTCAAACAAGCACCTAGAGCTTGGTATGAGTGCCTTAGGGATTTTCTCACTCAAAATGGTTTTAAGATTGGGAAAGCCGATTATACTCTCTTCACTAATCATTTTGATAATGACTTGTTCGTATGCCAAATTTATGTTGATGATATCATATTTGGTTCTACTAACAAGACTTTTTGTGATGAGTTTTCCAAAATCATGACGGAGAGGTTTGAGATGTCTATGATGGGGGAGTTGAAGTTTTTCCTAGGTTTCCAAGTAAAGCAACTCAAGGAAGGGACCTTCATATGCCAAACCAAGTACACTCATGACATTCTCAAGAATTTTGGCATGGAGAAGGCGAAGCCCATCAAGACACCTATGGGAACAAACGGGCATCTAGGACTAAACGAAGAAGGAGTGAGCGTGGACCAAAAGGTATACCGTTCTATGATTGGCTCTTTGCTTTATCTTTGTGCTTCTAGACCCGACATTATGCTTAGTGTGTGCATGTGTGCTCGATTCCAAGCCACTCCAAAAGAGTGTCACTTGACAGCGGTTAAGAGGATCCTTAGGTATTTAGTTCACACTCCTAATCTAGGTCTTTGGTACCCTAAAGGATCCAAGTTTGATCTCGTCGGTTATTCCGATGCAGATTATGCGGGCTGTAGGGTAGATAGTAAGAGCACATCCGGGACATGCCAATTTCTTGGCAGGTCCTTGGTTGCGTGGTCTTCCAAGAAACAAAACTCCATTGCCCTTTCCACAGCCGAAGCGGAGTACGTTGCAGCCGGAAGTTGCTGTGCGCAGCTTCTTTGGATGCGACAAACTCTTAGGGATTATGGTTACAATCTGAGCCATATTCCTCTCCTATGTGACAATGAGAGCGCCATCAAGATTGCTCACAACCCCGTCGAGCATTCTAGAACCAAACACATAGACATCCGTCACCATTTCCTGCGAGACCACTCTATCAAGGGAGATATCGTTATCTCTCATGTTAGAAGTGAGAAGCAATTGGCGGATATCTTCACCAAACCCCTTGATGAGAGACGCTTTTGTGACCTAAGGAGTGAGCTAAATATCTTGGATTCTCGAAACATTGCTTGAGTCGTGCACATCTGATTGCTACTAGTTTTCAACTTCAAAATGTTGTGTGTTCTTCGAAAATCTCATCTATTTTTCCTGAAAACTATGTTCTAAACTTCTCTTTGGTGAAAATGATCATAGTTTGAGTGTTGGTTTCTTACTGATCATTTTTGTCAAAGATATTTGCAAAAACTTGTCCAAAATGTCCATATATTCCCTTCTTTAGATCCCCAAGTGTTTGCACATTGCATACACTCAGGGGGAGTCGGACAAGTCTGACAAAAGTCAGACATGTCCGAAGTGGGTTTTAAGTCTGCAGAGAGAACTCGGACTTGTACGAAGTCAAATTCGGACATGTCCGACGTGGGAAGTTCGAGCCCCTTCAAAGAGTCCGACGGTTTCCATCCCCTCTCTCACTCCTCACTTCAAACCCTAATCTCCATCTCTCTCAAACCTCCCAAGGCAATCCACATTGCTTTTGAGGCTCTTGTGAGGAGTTCTTGAGGGAAAATCTCCCTCGAAGTTGGAGGATTCACATCCCCTTCGGAGTTCTTCAATCCTTTTCTCCATTCGAAGGTATTTTTCCGCATCTTTCCTCTCAATTCTAAATCTAGCGGCAAGATTGCAAATTTATGCCCTTGAAATTGTTCCTAGGCATGTTTACAACCTTGTTGCAAAATTTGGTCAGTAGAAAAATTGATTTGCTTAGTTTCCTTAGCAATTAGGGTCAGTTCTGTACAGGTCGGACAAGTCTGACTCTGAAATTCGGACATGTCTGAAATTCCTGTGTCAGACAAGTCTGACTTTCCAGTCAGACATGTCCGATCCTGTATAACTCTGAGGCCTAATTTCTATCGAAACTATCAAGTTAATTGCTCTATCTCTCTTGCCTTGACTCTTACCTATCCTTGTATCCTTTTCTAGCTATGGGTCACAACAAAAGAGGCAAGGAGCCCACGGGTCCCGATTCTTCGGCTCAACCATCAAAGCGACCAAAGAAGGTGGTTGCCAAGCGACCCGCAAGCGGTCAACTCACCATTCACAGTGGTCAGGGGGGCAGCTCGAGCTCCCAAGGGCAACAAGAGATCGGACCGTTGGTCGTGCACTCTCCAGTGGGTGACACTCGACGCACGGCCGACAGAGTGAACTACCGGAGGAACATTCACGACACCATGCACATGAGAGATGTGCGGTGCTATGACCAGCCAAGGGAGAGCAGGGATCCCCGTTTCTGGTGCTTCTTCCACATGGATTACTACCGGTCAGTCCTCACGACCAAGAAGAACCCAGTCACGGAGATGTAGTGGGTGGATTGGAAGGCTGCATTGAAGAAGAAGGACTGCTACCTTCTCTTCATGGGGGTGCTCGAAGCCTGCGAGCACCACGGAGTCGGCGAGATCATGGGCCTCCAATACCCATGGAACAAGGAAGTCATCCTCCAATTCTATGCCACAGTTTTCTATTGGGTCGACAAGCTCGGCTTCACCTGGATGACCAATGGGGTGAAGTACGAAGTCAGCTATGAGGAGTTTGCCCGCATTCTTGGGATGGAGGACAGTCTGCAGCACTCACTGAAGATCCATGAGATGGATATAGTGAACCTCCTGGAGATGGAGATATTCTATGAGGATGGGTATCCAGCCGACCCTCCTCATATCCACGGCCCTAAGCCATTCCATGCCGTGGTGAACCGTCTGATACGGAAGACTCTCTCACCCAAGGATGGGGATGCCAACAGGATCAACCACAACAACAGAAATTTGATCTAGCTTTTGGCAGGGCAGCAGAAGTTCAATGCCTTCGACTATATCTACGAGGAGATTTACCTCGCCTCGGAGACACCGGCTAGTTCCTGCTGCTATGCCCCGTACCTGATGAAGCTCATTGAGACGGTGTACGGGAAGAAGTTTGTGAAGGATGTGCCTCATAGGCGCCTTGTGCCTCAGAAGCCTTCCAAGCTTCACCGCCCGATTCGCGCGGCTGCACCGACACCAGCAGAGGGAGGACCCAGCTCCTCAAGGAGGAAGTCTGCTCAGCCTCCCAGCTCATCCTCCGTGCCCCAGCAGTAGCCATCTTACTCCTCAGGAATGCTCAAGGTCCTGAAGTCGATCTTCACCGTCTGCCGGTCGACTCACCGCTTGGCAAAGAGGAACCGAAGGGACCTCGCGGCCATCAGGGAGCACCTCCAGCTTCCTCCAGTCGACGACGCCAGCTTGGACGAGGAGCCACCAGAGTTTCCAGAGCTCACCGAGGCGGAGATGGCGTTCTTCACTGGCACCAACGCCTCTTCCTCAGTACCTCCTGCAGCTCACGGCGACTCCGGCGAGGAGAGCGACTACTAGGAGGAGAGCGATGACGAAAATGACGGCGATGACGATGAGGATGACACCGAGTAGACTAGGTCTTAGTGTCCACTTTTCTCCTTTTTGGTGCCTTGATGCCAAAGGGGGAGAAGTATTAGACTCTAGTGCTTATTCTTGGACATGAACATGTATCTAGTCATATTTATTTTCTATCGTGGTGTGTCTTGTACTTATTTGCTACTCGTTTATGACCGTTAATGCTTAATGATGTTTATTGATGCCTTATGATAATCATTATGATGCTTCATTGATCTCGTGTGCATTTATTCATTTGTATCACGTTATTGCACACACACGAGCATATAGGCACCGCACGACGATTGAGTGTATATGAGTTGTTTTCATTGTTATTCCAAAAGCTCATATACACTTGAGACTCAAAACTTCTATCAAATCTTATTTTTGTCGAAGACTTTAATTGGTTGTCATCAATCACCAAAAAGGGGGAGATTGTAAGTGCATCTAGGTCCCTTGTGGGTTTTGGTGGATTGATGATGAACCATTAAAGTGCTAATGAACTTGGTTGAGCATGAGCGCAGATCCGGAGTACGGAATGGAGCTTTGAAGAAAGACGGCAAAAGGAGAAAAGTTGTGGCGAAGAAGAATAGAAATAGGATTTTCTATTTTCTCCTTGAGTCGTAGGAAAAACCGTACTATATAGAGGGACACGACGCGTAGACACTTAGTGAGTCATTCGAGTGCTCAACCCCTTAGTAGAAGATTTTAGTAGGGCCCTTGTGGCTTGGGCGGACTTGTCTGACTTGTGATGTCAGACATGTCCGAATTCCCTCTGTTGGAATTCGGAAATGTCCGAATATGTAAGTCAGACTTGTCCGAGGCACTGGAAAGGTTCCAGTGAGAGTTCCAGTGAAGTTTCGGACTTGTTCGAACCTGGGGGTCAGACATGTCCGAAATGGATCTGTTCCCAGGGACTAAGAAAAATTTTCTAAGTCCCAGAGAGTCAGACTTGTCTGAGGTCTATCTGCAGAATTTCAGACATGTCCGAGATTGTATGTCAGACATGTCTGAAGTGGTTTTGGTCAGACAAGTCTAAAGTGAAAGGCCTGACCTTTGAGGTCAGACATGTCCGACATTGTGTCAGACATGTCCGACGTGGGATGTGTCAAACGGCTCTAATGACTTTTTGGAGTATAAATAAGTGGTGGTTTCGACCCACCAACTATGCCTAACAACCCAAAACAGTTCTAAACGCCCATTTGAACTCAAGAACCTCTCTCCACTTGTTTTTCACCTCTAGAGCCCAAATTCGAATTTTTGGGAGAGTGAAGAGTGCTTTGTGAGGATTGGGAGAAACGGTTTGTTGAGGGGTTGAGTAACGTGTGATTCGCTAAGTTTCTTCATGATTGCGTGTTTGTTGCTCTTGGGGTTCTCCCCTAGACGGTTAGGCGTCGCCCCGCGATTTCTTTGTGATATCTTGTAATCGGGGAGTTTGTAACAATCTTTGTGATAGTGGAAGATCGGGAGTTGGCCCTTGTGGCAACTCGTGAGGGGAAGGCTAGAGAAGGCCTGGTCCCTTGTGGACTTCTCAACGGGGACGTAGGATCCTTTGTGATTCCGAACCTCGGGATAAAATTGTTTGTCTCTTGTTGTTCTTCCATTCTCTCAAGTTTTGATTCTAGTGTTTTTCCGCGTGCTATCTCTCCCTCAGCTTTCTTTCTACTCCATACTTCGTGTAGAACTGCTAGGGATCGATATCTCTCACTAGATCGCTTAAAAATTGGATTTTTGGTCTGATCGCGCAGGTAATCTCGGACTTATCCGACCCAGGTCAGACTTGTCCGACTTAGGTCAGACAAGTCCGACTTCTCTGTTTTCATAACTCTGAATTAAGTTTAAATTATCGATTATCGCCTATTCACCCCCCTCTAGGCCGCCTTTCAGTACTACTTCAAGCTGTTGCTCAACTGGTTGCTCTTTACTAGCAACAGCTTGCTCTGGTACTGCTTGAAGCTGTTGTCCAACTTGTTGCTCTTGGATATCATCCTTGCTGAGACATAGGGGGAGTGGATCTTCCCGAACTGGGAGTGGATCTTCATGCACTTTCGCCTTAGAAGATGGGGTTGCAGTATTTGGAGATGCGACGGGGCTAGAAATTGGCTCATCGTCCAACACGATATCGCGTCGGTGCCAAAGGATTAATTCGTTGATAGCCTGCCCCAGAGTCGCGATCCCCTTAGGTGTGGCGTGGTCTATTTCATAATCTTCATAATCATTATCAAAGATCTGAAGAACTTGCACCACAGCATAATACAACGGAAGTGGACTCCCGTTGAAGTCACGATCAGGCTTTGCCATAGCAGTGGCAACCTGTTTGGTTTTGTTCCCTGCTCTGTCTATCGGGACAAGAAGACGACAAGATTTGTCGTTAGCAATATCATCGACGGGGAACTTATGGGCTGACCCTGAGCCTGGCACGGAACCGACGCTGCTAGGGTAGGCAGTTGGAGATACTAATTGCTCCTTTTGCACCGAAACCATCATTGTACTCGGTGCCACTAATTGTCCTGATTGTCTAAGTTGTTCCATTATTTCTTGCATATTTTCTTTGACCTTTTGAGCAATCGTTTCATCAAGTGTTTTATTAAACTTCTCACGTCTTCTATATGTGTCTTTATCTTTAGGGAAACCATCTAGCCAAGACATTTGAGAAGAGACCGCTCGAACCCGTCCGCTGTGTTCAGGGTTTCCTAAGATAGCGGTAAGTTGGTCATTCTCCCTCTTCGGCTTGAAGAGACCCTTCTGTTGCTTTTCAATTACTTCTTTCATTTTATCCTCTACTTCATTTAGAGAGTCGGGCTTTTCAAGTTTGCCCTCGCTGGTCAAACCTGACCGAGCAAAGACCCAGCGTTGAGTTCGCTCATCGCACCCTTCTAATGGGTGAGGAATGCCCTTACTGGTAATTTCGTCTAATATCTTATTCCATTTCTGGACTTTGGGGCCATATCCGGCAGACCCCAAGTGACGATGGTATTTGTTCTTTTTTGCAAGCTCTGACCTAGTTGTACTTAGAGCTTCAGCATCAGGTGTGCTCTTTTGACGAACAAACTCTTGCCACTGAGCTTGTGTGATTTTTCCCATCTTCCTCAGGCTGGGGACCTTATCGGCCTTAACATAAGCATTCATTTCACTCTTCCAGCATCGAAACTTCTTGCCGCAAGAGACCAATGTTGCTTTCTTTACAGCTTCTTTTCTGCCTTTCGGGAACTTGAATTGTTTCTTTATCTTTTCCCACAACTCATTCTTGGTCTGCTCGGGTAATTTCCTCCAATTATCGGTTGTGATCGGCACAACCTCCCTAACAAGAAAACCGCATGCATTACGGTACTTGGTAACTGAATCCAGTGGTTCTTGGGGAAGCCCACCTGGACTGACCCTTGTTATGTACATGATGCGGTCCAATGGACCCTTATTGGGACCTCGTTGCCCTCATTTCCGCTTGAGTGAAGCTGAGGATTCATCCATTGGAGAACCTTCTGCGGTTTTAGGAGCCGATGTCACCTCATTGTCTTCGCGATTAATCTAGGTAGAAAAAAATTATAAGACTTCGTATACTTGACAACCAACATTAACTTGAACTGCTGAAGTTAAGATTCGTGATCCATACCTCGTCGGCAGGATCATATTCCGGGTCTAGATCCACTGAAGTCTTTTTAATTTTTATATTCGGAAAAGGATCCGAAGGACTGTGATAGGAGCCTGAACTGCTGGAGTCAGTAAACTCCATATTGTCTTCTTTGTTGTTACTATCAGGACCAGTCTTCTTAGGGCTTTCCATGCTAGATCTAATAAGACAAAAAATTTAATAAATGGCATATTAAATTCTCAGACTTCATCGCCACACCTAGTATCATAGAGATCTAATAAGTTATATAGGTCTAACTAAATTCTTGTATCATAGAGATCGGCAGCATATGCTCAGACTCCATCGCCACACCTAGTGGTACCTAGATATGGGCGTGAGGATGCTCCTGGCATCACAAATGAGTTGGCCAGCAACTTGTTTGGCTTCAGAGCTAAATATAGCATAACTTTGGTAGCTCAGATTAGGTACAATTGCTCAAATGAAGCTGATGGAGCCACAAGTGCAGACATCTTTGGTAGCACAGATTAGCTACAATTGCTCAAATGAAGCTAACTTAGAGAAATAAAAGCAAACTTAGCCAAACTTAGTCTAGCATAGCTAACTCTAAGCAAAAGTAGCCAAATATAGCTAAATATAGCATAACTTAGTCAAAATTAGTCAAGTATAACTATATCTAATGTAACTTAGCCAAAATTAGCCAAATTTGCTCAACTTAACCAAATATAGCTAAATCTTGCCCCTAATAGAGAATTATGTGGCATATACAAGGCCGATGACAGAAATAGGGAATATACTACTATTACTAGAGTCTAGAATCATGTTTACCACTAATGTGTCAGAACAGAATAAGATCATGCACAATGCGATGACAGAACGCGCAGACTGACAGTTTTGCTACATGATCCTACAGGCTTTTCTCCAATGAATATAATGAAGTGGAACTTCTTAAGCATATATTTGGTAAACCTATTCATTCGAACTTGACAGTTTTATCTCTGCAAACTACCAGAAGATGAAATGCTACTGATTTCACAGTTTTAGACACACAAAACTAACTACCAATTTATCGTGATATAACCATCCACATAAATCTTGCCCCATCGAACCCTAACCAAAGATGCAACCGAACTTGACAGTTTTTCGAATTCCACCGAACCCTAACCAAGGATGCCTACCATTTTCCAATTCCCGAACCCTAACCAAGGATATGCAAGGCGGCAGCGAGGGCGGGGAGGGAGGTGGCACGGCGAAGGAGGATGGAAGCGAAGGGTTTAGGGTTTACCTTGACGGCAATGGCTTCGCTCAGCGTACCTGGAAGTGACGAGGGCGAAGCTCGGCGGCGACGGCAATGGCTTCGCTCGGCGTACCTGGAAGTGATGAGGGCGAAGCTCGGCGGCGACGGCGAAGCTTGGCGGCGTACCTGGAAGTGACGAGGGCGAACACTTGGCGGCAAACGAAATTTCGGCAGCCTAACGGCGTCTAAGTGTTTCGCCCAGGTTAGGTTTTTCCAATACTGCCGAGGGGTATATATAGACTCACATTTTCTCACGCGGATTTTAAGTACCGACCGCCTAAGAAGATTGTTACCTCGGACGGGTTTTACTTACCAACCGCCTGAGAAGATACAATTATCTCATACGGTTGGTTAGTAACACCCATCTGAGATAAACATGGGTCTGTGAAGATATTTACTTCTTTTTAATTAATATGTGTTCATTATAATTTGATGGACGCCTACATAAAGACCCCTCACCAACCGCCTATGAAGACGTGTCGACGACCGTGCGCGACCTTTCTTTTCCCCGAGGCACGACCTTTAATGCGCGGTAAACCAACTGCTCCATCTTCCACTCCGCGCGGCCTTAAAGACATGCTATCGCTCACAAGCGCATCGCTCACTTTGAATCCTCTTGTTTTCTTCGTCTTCCTCCGCTCCGATGACCCAACACCACTATGGTCGACCTTCTGCCGCCAAGCCCTCCGAGGGAGCCACCTTGCAAGAAACTATGTTGCAGCTCCCCCGAGAAGATCAACACCGAGCAGCGCCTCCTCATGGCGCGAGAGGCGTACAACAATACGTCTCGTGCCATGAGTGCCTTGGGGCTGGGTACCCTTCCAGAGTATACTGGAATGGGTACCATGGTCCACTACCTCTACGCCCTCACGGGGGTGGCTGATCGTCTCGACATTATGTTCGCGATGATGGTCCAGGTTCTTGGCCCCGAGGGCCGTAGAACGCTGGTGGAGGCGACGGCTAGCAACCTCGGGGTTGCACCGCCGGTGCAGCCGGCCCTGTCTCCTGTTGCACTGGTGCTGGAGTCGCCGCCGGAGGACGAGGAGGAGGAGGAGGAAGAGGAGTAGGAGTAGGATTTAATTAGTTTTTCTTTTTGTTGTTTTTAGTTGCTTCTGTTTTGTAAATATTGTTAATGAATGAAATCTATCTTTTTTCATCTATGTGATTGAATATTACATGTGTATCTTGTGTGTTCTTGTGTAAATATTGTGCATCTTGTGTGTTCTTTTGTGAGATGTGTGATTGAATATTGTTAATGAATAAGTATCTTGTGTGTTCTTCAACTGTGTGAATGAATGAATGAGTATCTTGTGTGTTCTTCAACTGTGTGAATGAATGAATGTGTAGTGTGTTCATCGTTAATTAAAATTTCACGTAAGTATCAACCGCCTGTGAAAATATTTACTTCTTTTTAATTAATATAACCCATAGAGTACAACACGTTATGGGAGAACAGGTCATACTCGCGTTCAATCCTATAGTTCTCAGTACAGAAGACGGTCCACTCGGACCACCCTCGCCTGCCGCAGCGGGCAGGCCCCTGGTTCCCCCCTGTTGGGCAGCAGCAAACGCCATCGTCAATGTCGGGCAGCGCCACTGGCGGCGGTCCGGGAGGAGGCCTACGCAGTAACCTCCCGCTCACGAAAACGTCGAGCCTCTGCATGGCTTGATTCCGACACGGGCAACACTCCTTGTTGGTCCTCTTCATCGCGATGGACCCAGCCGCGTTGTCGCCGACATGGGCCTCGTCTTCGACCTGCCGGATATACTCGAGGGCGTCGCGGTCCCCACAGTCGGCGTCGTAGTGGAGTATGGCGAGGACGTAGGCCGCCACCTTGTGGCCGTTCGCGACCGCCCAGGCAAGGAACTGGGTGCCCCGCTGCGCCTGCGCGCGGCCGTAGTTGAAGACGAGGTCGAACCCGGTGACGTAGCACGCATGAGGGTTGCCCACGTTGGCTAGGCGCTCCACGAGGGCGTGGTAGCTCCCGTTCCCGTGCCGTTGGAACCACTCCCAGCTGCTCTCCTGCTCCAGCGCCACGCGCCTGCCCACGGTGGGATCACGGCACACCGCGTGCATGGCCTTGCAGGTGGCGCGCAGACTGGAGAGGTCGTCCATGGGCTGGGTGGAGGTTGCGGCGACCCACCCCGCGATCAGGACCGCAATATCGTGCGGCAAGGGGAACTCCATGGGCTTATCTCAGGCGGTTGGTAAGTAATACCCGCCTGAGATAAATATATTCTCAGGCGGTTGGTAAGTAATACCCGTCTGAGATAAACATTTTTGAAACTACAAGATGTTAATTAACGGCCTGAGAAGATGTTAATTAACTGACGCGCCGCACGAGGTCTGCGAAGAAGTTAAGAAGTCGTGGTGCAGGGACGCATGCGCGACGTTCCACATGGATACCAGAGAGACGGAAGGATCTCTGAAGATTGTCTTCCACAGTGGTTTAATTGTGCGCCGCACGAGGTCTGCAAAGAGTTCAATGCGCAATGAACAGAATATTTTGTTCAGGTGGTAGATGTTAATTTTATACAAATGTAGAAGAAAGAATCATCGAATTTGAACACAATTTGCAGAATCTAAACATGTTTGAGTATTTATATTGTAATCTAAATAAAAAAGAAGCAAGGGATAAGGAAACTGAAGAACAGTATCGGGAATTATCTCAGGCGGTTGGTAAGTAATAACCGCCTGAGATAAACATTTTTGAAACTACAAGATGTTAATTAACGGCCTGAGAAGATGTTAATTAACTGACGCGCCGCACGAGGTCTGTGGAGAAGTTGAAAAGCCGTGGTGCAGGGACGCGACGTTCCACATGGATACCAGAGAGACGGAAGGATCTCTAAAGATCGTCTTCCACAGTGGTTTAATTGTGTGCCGCACGAGGTCTGCAAAGAGTTCAATGCGCGGGAAACGAACCGCTCCCTCGTCTACTCCGCACAGACCATATATAAGGCGTGTCGTTGGTTATGTACAAGCACAGAACTTTTGCACTCCTTTCTTCTTCTTCCATCGTCATCTCCGCCTCCTAGCCCGCCGAGGCGCCGACGAACCACCACAGCCATGGCCAACCTTCCGCCTCCTAGCCCGCCGAGGCAGCCACCCTGCAAGCGTATACGCTGTAGCTCCCCCGAGAGGGTGAATGACGACCAGCGCGTTCCACTGCCGGTGCAGCCGGAGCCACCGGTACAGCCGGAGCAATCGGCTCAGCCGGAGCAGCCGACCCACTCTCCTGCTGCATCGTCGCCGGAGGAGGAGGAGGAGGAGGAGGACGAGGAGGACGAGGAGGACGAGGAGGAGGAGGAGGACGACGACGACGACGATGATGACGACGAGTCGTCCTCCGACGACGGTGACGATGACGGCGACCACCACCATGGTGACGACTACGACGACGACGAGTCGGAGGAGGACCGCTTGGTGTGGTTTGAGAAGTTGGCGGAGAGGAGGGATTAGGCGGGGCCGTAGTGTAGTTTTAGGAGTTCTTGTACATATTTCTTTTGTAGTTTTAGGAGTTCTTGTGTTTTGTAATATATTTGTGTTCATTCGTGTCAATGAATACTGGTGTGTTTGAATTTCTGGATTTCAATGAAGTGAATGGTGGATAATTTGAAGTTTGACGTGTTGGAATGCTTTTAAAAAAATTAAAAAAATTCATACATGTATAAATTATACAAATATGTTCATACCAACAATTTTGAGTGAAAGAACTTTTTTTTATGAGATACACAAATGTGAATAATATGTGAGTAGAAATTAATTTGATATTTACCAAAACATTACAATGTCAGCTATACAAGTTTTAAAAATATTTTGTTCAGGTGGCATTATCTCAGACGGTTGGTAAGTAATACCCGTCTGAGATAATCATCTTCTCAGACGGTTATTAAGTACCAACAGTCTGTGAAGATATTTACTTCTTAATTAATATTCTTGATTAAATATCTTTTCAGGCGGTTGGTAAGTAAAACCCACCTAAGATAAAGTTAAAAACCGCCTGTGAAAAACCGACGTCTATATAAGGAACCCTCACCGCAGTGAAAACGCAACCCTGGAGAATTTATATCGACGCCACAAGGCTGTTGAATTTCCCCTGCGCCGCGCCGCCGCTCCGCTGCCCAGCCCATACTTCCGCGCCGGCGCTCAACCTCGCACCGCCACTTCTCCACCCAGCCGGCCCACCGTGCTGACGCCTCTGCAAGGTAAATGTAGTTTCCTTACATTTTCTTTGTATATTTTCATTAGCTGATAAGCTATTAGTTTTGTGCGTTCTGGTATATGGATTCTGTCCTTTTGCATGTGTAAGGACTGTATGGATTGTGTTCTGGTATATTGATGTATGGACTATATGGATTGTTTCCTTTTTGTACCTATTATGTGACATGAATATGATGTTTAATTAGCAGATGCTATTGTAATATATATAAGATGCATCTGGGCCTGTTTCCCGATATAACGGACCGGATCCCACCCAGACCTAGCCCATGCTGCTGGGCCTGTTTCTCCCTTTGACTCCGTCCACCTCAAGACGTCGCCCGTCTCCTACATTAGTCGCCCTAATCATACTTGTTATGTCTCTGTAAATTCATTTTATAGAAGACCTTTAGAGAATATTTGTGGCCAAATTTTGTAAATCTGACAAAAATTATATTATTGAAGCATCGACCGTCGAGCGTGGATGTATAACATGCCAAGACCCGATCCTATGTACATTCATAATGTTGCAAATTTTATTGAAGCATCCAAGAGACATGCGAAGTTGCAAAAGATAGATGACATATTATGTCCATGTATCGACTGCGAAAATAAGATTGCTTGGACGGATACTATAGTAATCCAATCTCATTTGGTCAAACATCCTGATGGTTTGAAAGTGGACAATTACGGGCTGACACTGGTAGACTTGAATAAAGTGGGTTACAAAGATGATCTGTTGTTCTCGCCGATAATGTTGCACAAGTTTTTTATGTTCAAGATCCAGAAACTGAGAAGTTGCACGAAGTTGTTTCTGGAAAGCAAAATATTGTTGGGGTTGAGAATGTGGGAGATAATGAAGAGGAATATAATCAGCATGAAGAGATGTACCTTTTCACCGAACCAGAAAACATCAAGCGTGTAGAGAGAAGCACTAAAAAGAATTTGAAACCCTATATGCGAGAAGATGTCAATGCTGGAAAAAATGTATATAGCAATGCGAGATGATATATATTGTATATATTTGTATCTTCTGAAATCAACTTAGAACAATGTTGGTATATGGATTGTGTCCTTTTGCATTTGTGTACATATGCGTTTGGACTCAATAATTTGGAAGTTTGGTATTTCAGGTAATGATGTCTCGGGCGTGTAGCCGATTGAAGGAGGAGCACTTGGCGTGGCGCAAGAACCATCCCCATGTATGTACATATGGCACACCGGTCGCATGGTTGTATATACATATGTATTTGTAATAGACTGATGAAGTTAACTGTAGTTTGTTTTTCCGTCTTGTTTGTTTTTGGTATTTTCAATTTCTCCGCGTAGGGTTTCTCTGCGAAGCCTGAATCGGGAGATTTATTGAAGTGGCAGTGCATCGTCCCCGGTAAAGAAGGGGTAAGTCATGAAGAACAAGCACAATATGAGTTTAACCATTGTCCTCCTATTAATAAATTTCTTTTACAGACTAAATGGGAAGATGGTTACTACCCCCTGACAATCTCCTTCTCTGAAGACTATCCCTTGGTGCCTCCAAGATGCGCCTTTCCAATTGGGTTCTTCCACCTAAATGTCCATCGTTCAGGAGCACTCTGCATCGGGATTCTTGATCAAGAGACTGTAAGATAGACCTATTTTGTTTATGTAATTATTACTTATAATTATTGTCGAACTTATTTGAACTGGTTTCTTATATTGCTTAAATTATATTTCGTAGGGGTGGTGCAGTGCTTTTACAATCAAAACTATACTACTTGAAGTTCAGCATTTGCTGCATCAGCCAAATGTGCCTGATGTTGAAAATGATTGCTATAATCTACTTATCAAGGTTAGATGACACTTTGACTTAGTGACCAATGTAGGTTATTCATTCCTCCTTCGATATTTGTTAATTTAAATAATGTCAATATTTTCAGGATCCAGCGGAATATAAGAGACGTGTTCGGGAGCAAGCAGGACGGTACAATTTAGATTGATCGATGGGAGCTTCATCGTCGATCTACAATGAATGTAGCATGATTTTTGTTCAGTGTGAAGAAATTATCTTTGAACAATTGTAAAGCCTCTAATGGTGTATTATCACAATTAAGCCAGCCGAACTGGTGATCGAGCATTTCCTATAATGCATTACTGTACTAGTATCCGCTCATCTGTGTTTTTTTCCTGATACAATTTTCCCTGCAACGACTACATACGGTTGTGATAATTGCAACGATTACATCCCTGTAATTTCAATAAAAACAATAATTGAACAACTACATATGGTTCTTAAACAATGACCGCCACTAAAAATACATGATCTTCTCAGGCCGTTGTTAACCAAGAACCGTCTATGAAGTTCATTGCATTACAGGCGGTTATCAATTAAGAACCGTCAACAAAGATCATGTATTTACCCAGACGGTTGTTATTTAAAATCCGTCTATGAAGTTCATTGCATTATAGACGGTTCTTAATTAAGAACCGCCAATGAAGATCATGTATTTACCCAGACGGTTGTTTTTTAAAATCCGGGTGTGAAGTTCAATGGATTACAGACGGTTCTTAATTAAGAACCGTCTATGAAGATCATGTATTTATCCAGATGGTTGTTTCTTAAAATCCGTCTGTGAAGTTCATTGCATTACAGACGGTTCTTAATTAAGAATCGTCTGTGAAGATCATGTATTTACCTAGACGGTTGTTCTTTAAAATCCGTCTGTGTTGTTCTGTCATCACAGGCGGTTATTATATCATCGTCATCACAGTCGCATATTTTTAAAGACCGCCTGTGTTTGAAAATTTGGGGCACCTGTAAAAATGCTTTTTGTAGTAGTGTTTGGGCATTCCTTCTTATGTTCCATAGAGAATTTTTCGACACAATTAAAACAAAGTCCCTTGGCCCGTCGCTCAGGCATCTCTTCACGGGTTAAGACTTCAAAAACACGGCGTGCCGTTCCTGATGAAGGCACTGAACCTGAATTTGTTGTTATGCCCTGTTTCTCTTTGTCAGGAATTGAGGAACGAAAAATACGTGCTTTTGTATCTGGAATGATGTGCTACGTCGCTCGTATGCCCTAGCCAAACTCATGGCTTCTTCCAATGTGACTGGCCTCTGTAATTCAACGTCTGTTCGTAGGGGCTGTCTGAGTCCAGCTGTGAATACATTCATTGCATTTGTATCTGTTATCGAATCACAACGGCATAATAACAGTAAGAATTGCTCTTGATACTCGGCGACCTGCCCGGTTTGGCTTAGTTTCACTAGTTCACCCAGGGCGTTTGCTCGTAATGGTGGACCAAAACGTTGATTTACTAGTGCAGAAAATTCCATCCACCCAGGTTCGCCATAATCGCGTGAGAAACGATAATACCAGAGGTCCGCTGCTCCTTCCATGTGTAGTGTTGCGTACCAAACCTTGTCATCTTCTGGTATTTCTTGCCCTCTAAAAAATTGTTGGCATTTGTTCAACCAAGGTAAAGGATCTGATGAACCATCATATGTTGGAAATTTAATTCTATGAAGTGGTTGAGGAAATCGACGATTATGTCTTGCTTCTTCTAAATAATATCCACGATTTCTTCTACGGAATCTGTCGTGGTACCCATCATGACCACTGCCATCTGGGTTTGGATCGTCATCTGGGTCGTTGGGACCTTTATTGTTTCGCTTGCTACTTGTCTGCAGAGATGGCTCTGTCGTATGCAAAGACATCTCCTCTTCGTGGTTCACCCCTGATTACTTGTGTGACGTGTTTTTGTTTGCCTCGTTTGTTTTTGAGCTACTGCCGTTTTCCAGCCGCGTTATGGCTAGATTGTGGGCAGCGAGTTGTTGTTTTACGTCTGAGATGTCTGCTTTGATTGATGGAATTGCCTCTGTCTGAGAGAAGAGCAATTTCATCTGCGCAGTGAGCTCATTGATCGCCGAATTTGTCAGGTTGATTGATGAGTTCATTTTGGCGATCTGATCTTGCAAGGCATCGAAACACTTGTCAAATTTGTCGACCATTGGATCGTTGTTGGCGTCGCCTGATACCAATTTGTCACAAACTTGCACGGCATGTTTACTTGATCGCAGGTAATCATGGTGGCGCTGATATAAACGACGAACCAGACTTCTGCGCGTCAGCGCCGTAGCGCAATACGCCGAACAGGTAGAGCCCGGAGATGCGGTGTGTACCCTGAAACTTGCTTCCTTTATTCTATCAGACTGCTACCATATATAGCCGCCTGTACATACCTGGCTCGATTCCAATACTGAATCGGCCATAACTACTCCCGACAACAATTGCCTTAACACACCCGACTCTAACTCTGGCTCAAAAAGCCTTATTCTAATCTGACACGTATTAGATTACAATACCGACTCTGACTCTGACTGAACACAGACTTGGACTCAATACCACTCCTACGAATATCTCTTGCTCTTCTGTGGTATGTTAATCCCTACATGACACTAACCCAAGTAGGACTACTGTTTTTGGATGTGTGGACTGGTCCTGGGCGCACCAGGGCCGGCACCCCCCTGTCCTAGACTCTAACCGACATCATTACCTCTAGAAATCTAGATTACTGTCAACATTCAATTGGATACGAAACTAGATTATGCCGATCCATACATAAAAATCAGTATTGGCAGCTAAAAGATGACAATCCTATGGATCTAATGAAATTATTTGCATTATAAGCGGTGACCTAAACAAATTGTCATGCCAAATTTGGTCCTTCCGGGCACCACCAAATTAGCACGCGCGCACACCAAGCTGAGCAGAAATGTTCCAATTAGCAAATACCAACGACATTTAAACCCAATTCATAAAATCAACTCCGTTAGTACACATTCCAACATCGCCATCTCCCCCAAGAGTTGTTCTCCAGGACAATTAAAACACGACGGCCCAACGGCTTTGGCTGGGGAGCAAAGATCATTATCATTACATCCTACTACTCAACTCACCACTGTAGACGACAGACATTTGCCGCCCGAGCGCATCCAACCTGCTAACCCAGAACATGTTAGATCGGACATGCTCCCTGTACAACCTAGGCTAGAAAAAACATACATTCACCTACCTGTTGAAAAATAACAGACACAAGCAAGTTCAGGAAGATGTGGGGGTGATGGAAGATTATTCTTCTTGGTAAGTATTAATTGTCGTCGAAGCAGGGTTTCGCTTCACAAATTGACCAGCTGGGCGGGGGCCCCTGCTGTGGCTGTGCTCCCTGAAAGCTGGTCCTGAAGCCTGCCCCTCGGTGCTTTCATCTACGATTGAGTTCTGCTGGAAGTCTCTGGGTTTGTAGGATCCAACTGGCTGGTACTCCAGATGACTACCACCTCTTCGCCTTTCAGCATTTGTGCCATGGCCTGGCCTCCCAGCATCATAACCCCTTCCCCTTCCTCTGTTGTACCTCCCACTGTGGTGGCCCTGGCGATGCTCCGGAGGATTAACCTGCCGCTGTTCTGCACTTGTGTGAGTCTCGTTTCGTTTACCATCTTCCCATGTCAGGTTCTCTTGCTTGCTGTGTGCATCCTTCTCATCAGTGCCATCAGTCCTCTTAACTGATTTACCACTGCTGTCTTGATTAGTATTATCAGACTCTTTGGAGCTGTTAATCTCATACGTGTCTCCACGGGAATCGACTTGCCCTTCAACAGCATTATTGCCTTGAGAATAGGAATTGGATTTCGGCTTCCAGTGTGCTCTAGAATGTGAAACTGCACTGCTGCTTTTCACATCAGATCTTGAATTGTTCCTGTGATTGGCTGAGTTTGGATCTATAGCCGATGTAGCTGATCGATAGATTATTTCTTCCCTGCCCTCTCTATCTTTGCTCTCATTTCTTTGACCCTTAATATGCTGTCGCCTTTGCCTGTTAGCAGCACTATGTTCTTTCGCACGACTGTCGGGCAATGGAACTGTTTCAGCAGTAGCTGAAATATTCTCAGCAGCGGTATCAGCATGAGATTTCAACTGCTTGATTTCTTGCCACCCAGTTTCAGTTTGCTGGTTCCGATCAGCAGACTTCTGAACATCATTTGATCCATGAAAGTTCTCTGCTTGATCTGCATTCAGTGTCACTGAAGCTGATTCATGAGTATTCCTTCTGCGCCAGGAAGGATGAGATTTCCCATGCCCCTTGCTAGCTTTCTTGTCCTCACATTTCTTCAGTTCGGTTGCGGGATCAACTTTAGCATCACTGGACTTCTCAACTGTTTCCTTATTGTAACACTTGTTGTCCACACATGTTTTTTCTACCTGTAAATTTGGCCCCAGATTCTGCTGTTGCAGCTCTTTAGACAGAGGCTTAGGTACATATCTTTCCATTTCAGCCCTCTTTACCCTTGTAACATTCTCCCCGTCATTGGAGCTCTTTCCAGATACTTGAGTGGGGTCAGACACTGCTGTGTTCGGCATGGCTCTGCCAGATTGTTCATTCTGTTCTGCTTGTTTAACTGGTGCCCACGAGACACCTTCATTACCAGGCTTCTCAACAGGACAAACATCATGCTGATGTTTTCCTGTTCTTCTTGCTTGTTGAGGTTTTGATCGATTGTTTTCTGTATTTGGTGTTCCTTCTGATGATTTTTCAGAGTCTTGCTTCAAAGATGGAAGTGAAATTCCACCTACAGTTATACTTCCAACAGTAACAATAGTACCTTCAGTGGGAACTATAGAGCTACGGATGATAACACCACCAGTATATGTCTTTGGCTCACTAGAGAGTTTTGATGTATTCTGCTCATTGAACACCACAGGTGGATGTTGAGTAACTGGGGCATCTTGCACCTTTTTCTTATTTCTCAAATGCCGGGAACCCTTCTTGTTCAGGGCTGGGGGATCATCATGTGATGTGGTAACAGCTGTTTTTGTGTCGGAAGAATTCTCAACATTTTTCTTGGCATTTACAGAGCCAACAGGAACGCTTGGCTTCTCCCCGGGATTTCTCTCCTCAGAAGCAACATGCCTTTTTCTGAAGACCTGCTTAGGCTTTGGAACATTGGTGTCATGTGATTGTGTGATACTTTTCTGCGTAACATGCTCAGTGCTGCTATGTATGTCCCCTTCTGATGCTGAGGCAGCCTCAGCAACAGGGTCTTTGCCAGCACTTGAACCATGAGATAGTGCAGTAGAGCGGGACTGCACAGGAGGCTGATCATTAGGAGGCTGGAGAGCAGTAAGACTATCAGGCGCAGCAACATGTAGTTCAGCTGTTGAAGTGGCAAGCTTAGCAGTCACATCAAGTCCAGCCTTTTGCTTATTATGCCCATGATCACTTTCCACTGTCGTATCATTTGATTTCTTCTGAAGTGATGCCGATCGTCTGTTCAGTTCTTCCAGTTTCGCAAGAGCCTTTGCCTTTTGATTCTTTATCCTTTCCTCTTCCTCAGCTTGCAGTTTTTTTGCACGTTGCACAGCCAACTCCCTCATTTTTGCGCGCTAAATTGAGGAAAAGGCAAATAGAACATTATTATCATCATATGAATTCCGAAGCACCATTTGAAGCAACATACTACAGCGATATAAAGCAAATCAAATCTGAATAGAAGAAAGGTGTCAGTAATTTTGTCATCTAAAAGTCATCTTCCCAAGAGGTTCAGCAAGGATACATATGTGTAAATTTAGCATTTGATGATGATGCAGGAACTATATACAAATGATTTCCATTCAGAATCCCAAACAAAAACAGCCAAGATTGAAGATTCTATTGTAACTCCCAACTGTGGCACTGCAACAAAAACACATTTTTCCAAATGGTTGCATGAACAAAACAATTTCAGGGCATCAAAATGTTCTGAAATAACTGATCAGTGGCTCCTAAAGGTGACTATGATAAGCAAACTTCAAAGATTGGTAGACATACAATACAATTGGTAAAAATATACAAATTTATAACTATATACCTGAGACTCGTAATCAAGTGGAGCTGGCATATCATCAGTTACAGGTGCAGGTTGCAGATGTGAATCACCCTCTGCTGGTCGGTCATGCTGATTATTGTTTTTCAAGCCAATTACAGGTAAAAAATCAGTTGTGGAACTTTCTCCCCGACCATGGCCTGCAAACTTATTAGCTGATATAGCTTTAGCAGGACCGTGGAGACTGTTTCTTGAAGAATCATCTCTTCTATGTGCACTGTCATTATTGGAATCATCAAACTTCCCAGCTTTGCTGAACCCAGTTAACTGTGAGTGCAACGGTCCAACAACTGTATCATCAGTAGGAACATCTTGTGATCTCTGAAGCACTGAAGTAATATGAGGCACAGGGTCCATCTGGTTGGAAGAAGGAGCAGTGCCAGCGGTGACAACCGTGGGAGGTACATCTTTCATCACTTGATCTGACTTTGAATCCATGCTTTTTTGCAGTCTCTTGAATTCCTTGGATGAGGCTGGTTCCGGGACATTACGGGCATCAACATTTCTAGCTTTGTTGTTCAAACTCTCAATCTTCTCTATCAAAGCTGCATTCTTCTTAATGACAGGTTGCTGATCAAGCATATCTGAATTATCCTCCTTGAATCTTTTGCGTAGAGTGCCATCAACAGTATCCCTGGGAAGGGAATGTGCATTATCAAAAGCAGATGGACTCTCAATAGCAGCTGGATCTCTCTGTTCTGGCACCGACTTCATAAGCATCTTGCTTCTATCACCAAAGCCATCCCTCATATATGTCCTCGTGTTTAAATCAGGCTGATTCCTATCAGGATGTGGAAGTATAGGTGGTGCTGGTTGAGCATTCTTTTCCACTTCATGAGTAACCCCTACACAATCAGGATTATCATGCAAAGTCCTAGGCTGTCCTCGATTAAACACTTGTACTGTAACAGATTCCAGCTGCTCCCTTGGAAAAGTTTCGTGTTTGCCCTGCCTGCCCTGAGAATGCCCATGGTGGAACTTTTCATTCTGATTTGGGAATCGATTCAATATTCCTGGTTGACAAGGACCTCCTACGAAATGTGGATCCCTGACATTAGCATTATTAAAATCTGCTCGTGGGCCATAATACCCACCATAAGGCCCTGGGCCCTGGTAAACTGGTCTGACTGGAATAACAGGTTGATTCATGATATAGGAATTAGGAGGGCCAGGATGATAGGGATCCCCATTTTTAGGCTGATATCCACCATGCTCGGAACCCTGCCTTGCTGCTGCTTCGGAGTTGGGTGGGAATTGACCATAATAACCAAATGGTTCACCGCGGAAACTGCCAGGCAGACCTACAGGTCTGTATGGGCCACCTGGCACCGCTCCTCTATGCCACATTCCCTCAGGGGCATGACCAGGAGGTGCACGCCATGAATCAAACTGTGGAGGCATATGAAAATTAGGACGATATGGCTGTGGCTGTTGGCCTTCGTTTGGCAGACTTGCCGCTGGGAAAGGAGCACCTCCAGTATGTGTGTGCTGCTGATCTGTCTTCAAGATATCTACAGGCTGCTTATTGGGAGGGGAAGTTACCTCACCAGATCCTAGAACACAAAACATACCGTTACATTGTACGAAAATTAAATGTAACTTGCAAAAGACATTATCAGCTATGATATAATGGTGCTGTGGAATTAACCATACCAGCTGATAGGATTTTCCCTTGTTCATTTTGCGATGTATCTTTGCCAGAACCAGAAGTCGGTCGCCCTTTGGAACTATGGCCTAGCATAAAACATGTGTAAGGGGAACTCTTATACAAATAAACTGGAAAAAACAGGCATTAGTAGTTTCAAAGAAATCTGAAGAAAAAAAACAACTGTTACCCAAATTGTTTAACAATGACAGCATTTATCTAGTATATGTGTGCAGACTTGCCGCACACTACAGGGGGAGAAGCAGGAAACATAAAATCCTAAAGAGCATACCCACTGCCAAAGGCTCCCACACGTTGTGGGGTCTGGGGAAGGGTTATTTCTAAACAGCCTTACCGCTGCTTTTGAAGAGAGGTTGGTTCAACCCAAGACCTCAGGACACAAGTGGAGACCCACTGCGTAAGGTCTGCCCTTCAGGAAACATAAAATCTTATGCTGCATAAATTTACCTCGTTGACTGTTGGATTCAGAAGTTTTTTCAGAGCCAAGTGTAGGGAAGTCACCAGTACTTAGAGTGAACCCATGCCCATGTGATGTAGAACCCTACATAATAAAACAAAAACAAAAATATAAATTGAATGGCATCTGAATCTTAATTCAGATGAAGTTCATAGTATGCAAAATTACCGATCTGTCAATAGTCCTTATCGATACTTTAACATTCTCTGAAGCATTATCAGCGAATCGAGAAAGTTGTGAACTTCCTGGCCTTGTTTCTGCACTTCGGGGACGATTAGTGGCCATTGGCAGATTAGGTGATGGAAAAGTGCCAGATGCTGATGATGGCCGAGAGTTTGGTCCCCAAGCATTGGGGGAACCAAGTGATTCACTCCCAGCTGTTGATGGCCTTGAGCCTCCACCAGAAGAGGGCCGACCGCTTAAGTGACTAGGTGAACAGGAACTTCCATCGTTCTTGGTTGACAGAATTGACGAGGAACCCCATGCATTTGGTGGTGTCTGTGTTGGTTTGCTGCCCCATGTGAGGGTGCCCCTAACATTGAAACAAAAATCTCATGATATAATAATAGGAAAACATTGACAAAATACAACATGTAAAAAAAATCAATGTTTAAAAAGGCGGTGGAGAAAAGCGAGTGGAGGAGCTCCGCACAGCACCTAAGAGTTTCAGAAAAAGCGGAGTCAAGTCTATATATACTACAATTTTTAAAATTTGACAATGATGAATACTTCGGTCAATGAGATAAGCAGCCAAAGGGGGCAAAAAGCGGCAAGAAAACACAATAAAGCAGCCAAAAGCGACAAAAAGTGTGCTTCCAAACACTTAAGCGCTCAGCCGCTTAACAGCCATCGCTTTCACGAAAGAGACGTGCTGGGGCACTGCTCGGCACCTAGGCACCGCTTTTTAGACACTGTCAAAACACTGAAACACAAAATTAATTGGCAAGTATAACACAAGGTAGGTACTTACTTTGGAACAATTTCCAGATTGGGATCAAGACCATTGTTTTCCAACCTTCATAGGCAGCAAGTGAATCAGTCCACAGATATTAATGTCCACAAAATTAAAAAGCATTCAGTTCAATAGCCAATAGAATTATTACCTCTGACTCGGTAAATTAATTGGCTTTGGGACTTTTCCTAAAACGGTCATGCCAGATTTCCTTGCCGGAGCAGCCCATCTGAAGGAAGCCATACAGGAGAATAAAATTAGCATATAATATGCTGTCTGCATCTCATTCAATCATTACACGATGCAGGCAAGTAACTTGGCTATGCAACCAAAAAAAAGGCAAAAATAGTATATAATTATGCAAGCAAAAAGAAGGCAAAATGACAACTCACACCTGGCCGCCAATGTCATGCCCAATCACCTAAAATGTTGACCATTTTCGTGTGTTCACAACCCTTATCATGCAACCATTAATTAGGGACCCACAACTGAATAGACAAACTAGGGCACTGTAGCCTTGGATAATATATTACTTCAGGATCACAGTAACATAATCATAGAATCACAAATAAGTTGCATGGAAAAGTATGAAAAACGACAAAACGGGCTATTCGAATATGAAATAAGCTGAGCATATACTACCAAGGGAACGCGGTTGAACTGTGCAGAACTTTAATCATAACACCAGAATTTGCACAAGATAACAAACTGTGGCATTATCCACACATACCGGACACGTTCAACAGCGAAAACTGACAAAACCTCAAAAATTTCTCACCAATGATAACAATTCAATGCCACGTGATGATATGAGTACGACAACTGTACTAAGTGCTCAATTGGGCCAATTGGTTAAAGGGTTCTATATCAACACTAATAAGCTACAATCCATACCACCAATACCCATTGGAAGATGGAACAGAAGCTGCGTACTGGTTTCGCATACACTGCAGAACCGATGCTATATTAGCCAAATTCTTTTTCAAAAAAATTGCTACACGTAATTATGCACAGGCGTACAGCCATATTTTCAACAAAACAGGCTATCCAAATAAGGAAATAGTTGAGTACAAACTACAAAAGGAAGGCGGTTGAACTGCGCAGAATTTTAACCATATTACCAGAATTTGCACAAGACAACACGGATAGCAACATGTGGCGTTATCCATAATTACCTGACATGGACACGGACACGTCCAACAGCCAAAACTGGCAATACACTAATGAAAATAATTCGAAGCCAGATACACTGTGGCATACGCTACAAAACCAATGCTGGATTACCCGGATTCTTTTTTTTATCAAAAATTACTACACGCAACAATGCACACGCGTACAACCATAATTCCAACAGCACAGGTCCGTAGTGAGAATAGAGATGGCAGCGAGTGCAGGCATGGTGAGGATAGAGATCGTGAACCTCCTGTCCGTGGTGAGGAGGCTGGAGGCCATGGTCCGTTGTCCCCAGGAGCTCGCTCCCTCGCCGGGCACGCCTCTAATTCCCTGGCCCGAATCGAGCAGTGACCAGCCGCGGGAAGACGGGAGAGGGGGGGGCCGAGGCCCCAGCACGGGCGAGATCGAGATCCCTACGCCTGGGCCGCGACGAGCGAGGCGGGGCCGGAAACCCTAGTAGGAAGAGGGCGATCGGCGCGGGGAGGCGGAGCGGAGCAGGCGTGCCCGGGTCGGATCTTCGGCGGGAGGCAGGTGCCGTAGAGGAGGAGGGGAGGAGGTAGTAGCGGGGGGTCCTCGGCGCCCTGCCGGCCGTCGAGCGGCGGGGATGGTAGAGGATGACCGGTGGGTGGGGCCCGTTTGTCAGAGGCGAGGTCACGGGGACGGGTCGGCACGGCGAGGCGGAGGTTTGGGGAGGCGCTCGTGGGGAGCGATATAATAAAGGAGGCGTGTGGTCAGGTCAGGGTGGTTACGGACGAGTGGAGGGATACGGATGGTGGGCGGTGGTGGGACGCTGCGGCGACTCGGCGCAGCGGATCCCGTGCGGGTGCTTCAGCAGAAAGCGGGCCCGCTGTTACTGCCAGAGACAAGCGGGCCCAAACGAATCGGTTTCTGAGGCCCGGCCCGTTTAGCGGCAACATAGAATGGAACCGTTGGGTTCTGGCCCTTTCCAAACTGTTCTGGCCCTTTCCGCCTGCTTCGCCGGCTTCTAGGAAGAAGCACAGGAGCAACCCGCCGCCGCCCGCCGGTAGAGATCCCAAGGTACGGCGGCCACCCATCTCCCTGTCCCGGCTCCCCTGTATTCAGCAGCGGCTAGTTGCCATTCCCTCTGCTCCGCTCGTTTCGTTCGGTGTGAGTGTGATAAAGGGAGACGTTCCAGCGTTCTGCCGCGGTGCTCGTTGCTTCTGCCGCCTCTGTCGCTTGGGGAGGGGAGGAGGATGTGGCGGTGCCTGCGTGATGTTCGTGGAAATGCCGCCGCCAGGACGTGCTGGACTGCAAAACCGTTCTCTGTGTGCTCGATCCAGGACAATGGTTTTTACTTGGGAGCGGGGGTGGTGCTGCTCGTGTTGGTAGCAGATTTCTCTAGGGACCAGTTGAGCAGTAGGACAATATTAGAGCTATTACATCAGAACAAATGGATAGAAATAAGAGCCAATTTTTGCCATGGTATTACTACCATGACTTGTCCGATACTGCCATTTGTCAGGAACTTGAATCAAAATGGTGATGGCCGCCTCTTGTTATGTGTTGAATCCTTGTCTTGGAAACAAAAACAGTGTTATGTGTTGAATCCTTGTCTTGGAAACAAAAACAGTGATGGCAGCTCTCCCTCCCTTTTCTTTGTTTTTTTTCTCCCAAGAAGTTTCGTGGTAGTCATGCTTGCTGGAATGTGGAGTGTTCGTGGTTCAGTATAAATCGGATAAGGAAGAAAGACATTGTAAGTGCCCGAAGAGCATTCAATTGGGCCTTTTTCTTCTGTTTTTTCCCAGTAGTAGGCCGGTTTGAGACCGTCATGGCTTTATGGTATTGAGATTTGCTGGTCTGTAATATTTGCATCCATCAATAGACGGGCAGGCACCAAAGGCCTATCTATTGGTTGGATGGGTCCTTCACTTGCTGTTGGAATGAGCATAGTTCGCTACATATCCACATCCCCATCCCTTGTTCTTACATGATCTCGAGTTCATGACGAATAGATTGTGTGTGTGCGTATTGACAAGTTGAGCTTTAGATTCTTCCCTGCTTTAGTATATACTGAGGTGTGCTTTAAACCCTCTTGATGGTTGGTTACTGATGTTTTCTTTTATGATCTATCCGCCAAGTGAGTATTGATGATGAAAACAACTTCTCTTTTTCCGATAACCACCACAGCATAAAGAAGATGCCTTCACTTCAGAAAGCCTTGCCTCCAGAGCTTGCTGATAATGTTCTCAGGGTAAGCTCCCTTTTGCACCTTCTACTATTTCCCACTTGCTGTTATGGGCAGCAAGCAACGATCCCTCAAATGGAACTATACTGTTGTGATGGTGATCAATATTCAGTTATAAACTTATTAATTTGTAACAGATTGCCCCCTCCCTTTTCTGAAATTCTAGGTTAAGAACACACACACACACAGCATTCTCGTGCTGCCTGACTCTGTATGTCTATGAAAATGATGTTATAACTAAAGCAAACTAATTGTATCCTATGAGAAAGGAGCTTTTTCTTGTCCCTTTTATCAGTGTCTTCCTTTTTGTCATGCTGTAGTTGTACCGCGAGTGCTTAAGGAGGGCAAAGTATATTGGGCATCAGGTATGCGTACTTAGTTGAAAAGTTTCCCAATTTTTCCCTATCCCCCCACCTTGAAATTAGAAACTACTGTTTGTTATGCTGACTATATTCGTTTTGTAACCCAGAAACACAATACAGGGCTTCTAGTTACTATGGTGAGGGAACAATTCAAGAAAAACATGCATGAAACTGATCCAGAGAAGATACAGAAGATGAAGGATGAGTAAGTTTCTGCCCTGTGTAAGACTTTGTTGACGTTTCTTCGGACTTCCGATCTATTTATAACCATATATATTCTCTATTTCTTGCTATTCAGTGCTGCAAGGGGCCTTATCAATCATATTCTATATGAATCTGAGAAGATTACAGGGCGCAAATTCTCAGGTTAAAAAGGAAAGTTGAAACTGAACTTAGAGCATGCTGTATGAATAATAGTAAACTCCTTAATCTTGTGGTTGTTGACTTGTTTGACCGCATCAGCACGATGACCTGCTCATGATTCGTCTTCATTGTCGTGTACGTCAGCTACTAATAAATTGATGAGTTTCATTCTGTGTCTGTTATGTATTTGTCCCATAATGCTGAATGGAATTTATTTGACTGCCTATGTATATTTTTCCTTAGCTTGGATATGGGAATATATGGTAACTGAGAGTGCATCTTCTAGAAAGAAAAAAAAATATAGCTAATAACATCTGTGCTGGTAATGTATTGATATTGCACATGGCTCACGCGTGCCCTCAAATTTCTGGTTCCATAGCTGTGGAACGTGGAACAAAACCACAGCCGCGAATTTTGCAAAAGTGCAAACTGCAAGAGTTTGCGGTAATGTTTCTCTCTTTTATGTTTGAATGATGTGGAGCTTGGACTTCTCCATAACCAGAAGAATTTTAGGTCTTCCAGGAATCCCATTTATGGTCTGCATTAGTGAAACAGTTGACACAAAAAAATAAAAAGCTTGCTGCTCTGAAACCTAATAGCTTGCATTGTGCTTAAGCTTTGTTCTTTTAGAGTTGTTGCCCGTTCTGCACATCTCAGAAGTGTGCTGCTGGTCGTTTCTTTCTCGATATAAACAGCGGGGTTCAGTCCAATCTTCAGTGGAGTAGCACATTGCATTCCAATTATTCATGGCTACATCTGTAGATGCTGGATGATGTACCGCCTCTTACACCTACCATGCATGGATCCGATGTCTCAACTTTTTAGCCTTGCGATCTAAATCCCTATGAGATTGTCATGTTGCTCTCTGGAATCTGGAAAAGCGATCCGCAACAAATAGCATTGGATCAAAGAAATTGAAGGGATACGTAGGAAAGGAACTGATGAGGGTGAAGAATGCAATGACCCTATAGTTGAGAGAATGAGACGGCCAGGGAACTGGACCGTTTCAGGAATTGCCTGCAGCGCATGGCACACTACTTACTGTCTGCAAGTCAAATGATGGGGAAAGAACGTCCCCTTCCTGGAGCACTCGTCTCACTGATTCTTGTCCACCAGCAATAGACCTGAAGGATGAATTCATGAATCCTTCTGCCTTTTGTCTGTTGCGCTGATGAACTCTAGCCACTACTTTCTCTTGAGCCCTCACATCGTTCTATTCATGAGTTCATCCTTGTGGTTGAGATCACATTGTTCATCTTTCCAGGGTTTTATCACATGCGAAAGCCATTTCATCACCCACAGTTTGTTGAGGAAAAGGCCGAATGAATTGATATGATTACCGACAAACTGGCGTGGCATTTAGCACGACGTCCTGACAAGGTGTAGTACCTCCTATGATGTGAACCTGTGACTGGCACCTGGAGGAATTCTATGGTGGTTGTGACATGTTGATTTCAGTAGGTCAATGCTTCAGGGCCGCCAATACAGCTATGTCTTCTAAAGTGTGAATCATGGCTGCAGTTGAAAGACGAATGTGACTGTAGTTTAGCACATCTCATCGCCCTTTCTACCTACTGCCGGCATGTGTTGCAGTTCTCTCTCTTTATTTCATCAGATTAAACTGCAGCACAAATGAAACTTTCCCTCTGAAGTAACATGAGCAAGTACAGTTAAGAGGCTGTATTCAGTAGCTGTACTTTGGCATTATACCACAGAGACAATAACCTTGCATGTTTCCTTTACAATCACGGCGAGCCTAATGCTAGTGCCTGTCAACTTTCTGCTGGAATAAGCGGGCCATGCTATACAGGTCAATTCAGAAAATTGGTGTCTCCCAATCCTATCCTTCTGTCTAAATCAGTCATTTCTGACCTTATGTTCATTGCATGCGCACATCTCTGATCTCTTGATGATCAAATCAAAAAATTGTTCGCTGGATTAGCTATAAGTCATACGGTTTCGTCATTTCTGAATCAGATTCAGTGAACTTCAGATATTCGCACCAGCAATGCAGCACAAGTATTCCAGATGAACTTTACACTCTAGATGACCTTATCTTGTTTATCTGTGATGATGTTCATTTGAAGCACAGGAATAATCTCGAGAGTACATCATGGTCACAATCAGAAAAGATAGAAAGCATGTTTAGGCTGAATGAAGACACAGGCAGAAAGAATGCACTATATTTGGCAATTTCATGTACAAGTTAATGAATATAAACAATTAATGAATGATAATCTGGTTGTGAACTCAGAATTATCCAAGTATTTGCTCTAATATTCCACTAGTTCAGAGATCACACACTCCCTAAAACAGGAGAACGCGAAAGAAAAGAAGAAAGATATATAGGCTAGTGACATACATCGACAATCTCATCATATTTCATCGCACATATTCATCATATGATAATATCAATACTGAAACCATTCTTGAAAAACCTAGTACAATCGCTCATATAGATGATTTCCACTAGTTGCAAGTTGCATAGCTTATATTAGCAACACAATACTTTTTCTTTTTCACTTTGACATTGAGCCTTCGCCCAACTTGGATCGCTGGGTCTCACCAGTCTTGGGGCTGTTTTTACCCCCTAGAGGACTGCGCTCATGCCTCAGCTCAGTCAGGCGAGGGCTGTATGCAGGGCTGCAGATGCCTTTCAGTTCTGCCATAGGTGTGCTACCAGAGCTGGTGATCTTGGGGCTGTTCATGCGCTTGATCTCACCACGGCTTCTTGTGACCATATCATCTAGGATCTCTGCACTCTGTGCCCGTCCCAATGCAACATCGATATCTTGCTGAAAATATATGATTGAATGTGAGGAATGCGACATTATTAAAAATATTATAGCCTGAAATACCATGTCAATATGCAAGAATAAAGTGTTTGTGATGGGAGATTGAGTCTTCCTGAACTCACCGCAGCAAGGGTGAACGGTATAGCCGGTGATTCCTCATACTCTGCTGCATCCAGATCAGTTAGATGTGCACCTTTGAAGAGCTTGGGGAGAATGTACTGCCTGACTGGAATCAGGAGCATGATCATGAGGGGGAAAAGAACCCCAGCTATTGGGATCCATGTGATCCCAAAGCAGACCAGCAGATACATTGTCTGGAAGAGTGTGAACATGGCTATCGTCTTGAATGGCACAGTCTCGACAAATGTGGTGTGGTATTCTTCCAACACCCTGTGAAAATTGGTGAACAGCAAGTAATTCAGTCTGATGCAGTAACTAGCTACAAGCTGATACATCTTAGATAATGTTATGCTTTCTCGTGGCCACTGGCCATCTGTTGTGTCAAATTGGTACTTCTGAAGTGTCGTAAACTTACTTGTATCTTCTGCTGGGAGCAGTGAAGAGCAGCAAGATCCTTTCCCAGAACTGGTTACCAGGCAAGCTCTCAATAGCCATGAAGGCAAAATAGCCCCAGAGAACAGACGTGGGGATCTTCTTGAGGAGTGGCATAGCAGCAACACAAGCTCCCACCATGGCAGCCTGCAGCAAGTTACTCAAGCGCTGCTCCTTGACCTCCATGGGCAGGAGTTCATCTATTTCTTTCTCTATGTCAAAGACTGTCTCATCAACTGGAGCATCGATGTTACCCATACTTGATGCTAGCTGAACCGTTGAGTCCTTAAGTTCATTTAAGCCCTACATTTTATTCAAAAGGTTTAAGGAGAAGCGTAATATACAACAACCACATTCTCTTAACAAAGCACAACTACTTTTGTCAGGTTTCGGGCTTACTCTGAGAGACTGCTGCTGATAAACCAGTGGTGTCTGCATCTGCCGATATGCATCTTGCATGCTGCCATAAAGTTGGCTTAAGCTCGCATTCTGGCTCATACTCTTCCGTGCCGTGGCTACTAATCGGTTACGTAGTAGCTGCACAGAAATGTTTTGCCATGTGAACAAGAAATATCAAGTGTTCAGATGATACTTGAGGAATTTTTCAAAAGTTTCATAGCTTACCTGATGCTTGAGAGTCGCCAAGCTCTTTGTATGCATTGGCGACTGTGGAATCACACCATTCGATGGAGGGATACCAATAAGGCCACATAGTAAGGTCTGTTGTTCAAGAGATGACACTGGATAAGCATATCAAGAGACCAAAGTTATTAACTAGAAATTAGGTCATCTGGGCATACCAGAAAGCCCAACAGAAGCAAATCATAGTGGAAAGACGGAGGTTTCCTCAAATTGAACTCTTTCTGCTGGGCGAGCTGAGATGCAACGCTATGATCAAAATAGTAGAGAACAGCAATCATTGTAGCCGGTATGAAGGCACCAATGATGTAGAGCAGCGGAACATTAGCCATATCCTGCCCAGATATTGGAGAAATATTTGATAAGCAATGACGTTTCATATACAAAATATCTCAGAATATTTTCTGAATGTTCAGTACCTTGATGACTGCCCAATTGTCATATGCACCAGGAGACCATGGATTAGGACTGAAAAGACGTCGTGGAATTCCTTTCGGGACACTTCCATACGGTATGTAAGAAACTCCTGTCCATACCAGCACCATCAGTGGAACGCCATAGTCAGCAATGAAGCCACGGACCCATCCTGGTTATAAGAAGTATATCAAGAATTGATCCAAATAAAGTGGTTCATAGTTGTGTATGAAACATAAAATTTGGACACTGTAGGGTTTGGAACTACTGATAGCATCTATAGGACCAGTTACAGCTTCTGATGCATACCTGCACCATAGCGCCATGATCGTGCCTTCCTGCTCCGCAGGGCAGTCAGTAAAAGGCCAAACGACAAGACAATTGCAAACATTCCATTGGCGAACCGCCATGATGGCATAAATTCAAGTGCTTTTCGGTTTTCCCTCTCAGGAATGCGGAACTCGTCAACAAGACCCTGGATCCAACACATAGATTTGTGATGAGCAACAGTGAATTAAACTTGCGCATTACTTTGGCATTCATGAATTTCTCATATTGTTGTTTCAAACAAGCACTCTGCTTTTATGGGCTACTATTCTGTCAAAACAGAGAAACATTCAGTAGCAGCAATGACCAATCAGCACGAGAACTGCAACTGGAGGCAGGAGACATCTCCTTGCCTTGCATGTGCTTTTAAGTTTGTGATCATGCTATTGACCAACCTACTAGCCAGATTCTCCCACTTGTTTTATGATTCAGATTGACTAGTGTAGTACACAGCCTAAAGGGGCAACTGGTGTCTGGCACAGAATTCATGAATATCCACATCAAAGAACTGAAAATATTATTAACAGCCGCAGCAACAACAACAACTAAACCTTTGTCCCAAGCATGTTTGGGTAGGCTAGATATGAAACCCATCAAAAAAAATTCAAAAAATGAACTAAAAGAAAGAAATGTAATAGTGGTAAACTAAAGATTTTGGCACGTGAATTACTAATTCCGAAAAAAAATATTAACAGCGTCCCTTAAGAATATAAGCATGGAAAGCAGCAGCAGTGGCACAAAAGGGTTGCATTTCACACTGACCTTGATAGCCTGCTGCATGAAGAGCATTGCAATCAGAAGTCCAAACAGCTCGCCGGCAATACGGGTGAACCGGTTGATGAACGAGCAGGCACCAAGTATTGCAAGAAAGAACAGCAGGACTGCAGTCCATACACAGACCCTGCACACATCATCGTCAAAACAAGCTGAAACAACTGTACCAGTCTAGAAGTCTGAAACAAAATTCAGGACCACCACTGCGACAAGTAGTATGACCTACCAACCGGTCCAAGCAAGGAACAGACTAGGGCCGAGGTCAGGCCTGTCCTTGGCAAAGTTGAACATGAAAGTGTACATGAGCACCGTTGGCTCGGCAACGCCGAGGATCAGCAGAGGCTGACCTCCCAGAACGGAGTGGATGATGCCACACAGGGCTGTGGATGCCAACGTCTGCACAGCTGTAAGGACTCCATCTGCACACGGGAAATTTGAACCCTAAATTAAAATAAAGCTTCCCTCCTCATCCACTGTACTGAAACAAACGCAAAGAACAGTTTTTTTTTTTGTATTTCCAGTTACCAGTGTTCCTCTCCAATTGCTCTCCGAACGATATCACAGGTATCGCGGACGCGAAGAATATGTAAGTGGTCGGCGCCAGAATCCTGAAACACAGCAAAAAAAACCACTCCTTTAAGATCTTGGACAGCGCAAGAACACGATTTTAGATCAGAGTAACCGAAAGAACACCACAGCAAGTTCCAAATCTTGAAGCCATCCAAATTTCTTCCACTACCATGCATATAAACAGCAGCACAATGCCAAGAGTGCAAACAGAAGATGGGCTTTGTTCGTACCGTGGTACAGTACCTGATACCAGCACGGAATCCTCCGGTCCAGTCCTGCCTGTAGCAGGCGAGCCTCCCGTGGAGGTCGTTCTTGATGCCTCGTAAAGGCACGAAGCTCTCCTCCATTGCTTTGCTCGGACCAAAAAAGCGCTCCGCTTTCGTCAGACACGGAGATCTGAGGGGGGTATCCTGAATGGCCACCTGGTGTTGAGACCCCTGCTTACATCTTGCGGCAGATGGAACAGGAAGAAGAAATGCTACGGGTTGGCAATCTCGCAATGCATTTAGCGCGGATCCATGGCGGAAGACGAGAGCCGGGGCTATGAAGGGAAGAGGAGCATGTGTAGCATAGGAAACAGGGAGGAGTGAGGGGGCAAGGCTGACGCGGAGCTTGAAGAGCTCGAGAGGAGGGAGGACTCGAGGAGCTTCACTGCTTCAGCAATGGAGTCAGATATATGGGCAGTGGAGGAGGCAACACTTTTCATCTTTTCGAGTCCTAAAAGAATTATTCTTGATGCTAAAAAAAAAGTTCAAAGTAATAACTCAAGAAGTTAACTGATGTGGTCAGTGTAGAAGTATACTAATTTATATCTAAAATACAAGCGTATTTGCAGTGGAATTTTTTTTTTTGGTAGTGGTTTGGTTTGTTTGATTGTGTTGCCTTTGGCAGGGCAGTGCCAGTCGAGCACGAGCTGTCTGCTGCTGTCCCGGGGGAAGGACCCAACCAGGTTCCTCTGACCATTCTACTACATATCTCTTTCATCTGCTTTCTCCATTGCGTTTTTTTTTTATTTTTCGTCTGGAAAATTAAAACTGCTGGCTGGCTCTATGTTTATTACTACAGGTGATCAGAAAACGGTTTTCCTTTACCGAAATTAGGGTACAAAGGCACCGACTTTCTGAAGACGTGTTCGTGTGCGGTTCACGACTTAAAAGAGACGAATTTTTGCGTGTAGTGTAGGGGAGCTACACCTTAGTTTGCATCAGATAAGCATGAACACCATTGCAAATCGTGTGCTGCCTGGTGGGGTGCGCGCGTCCCGGTCTTTCATGTGAGTGTACTTTTTTTTGCCCAAATTGTGGAGGCTTTTCAGGAACTGCAAATCAATTTGAAACTGCAGAGATTATTCAGTTGCCTGCCGTTTCATTTTGTACTCACAAGTTTTGCCCAAATAAATAGCTACTTACTCCTCCGTGTTTTTTTGGATGGTGCATTCGTGATTAATTAGCTGCAAACTTGGTGATTGGGGCTTTTCAAAAAGGTTTGGTGATTGGCAGCTGTATGTTCGAGTTACCAAGTGGCGAATATTCGCACCAACATTCTGAACCACGACTGGTTGCAGTCAACCATGCAAGTTTGATCTGTAATTATACTAGTAGTACCAATAAGTTTTAACTGTATACCTCTCAGCAGCAGTTATTAAATGCAGGCATAAGCTAAGAAAAAAATGATTTTGCGCTTAACACCTGACACTCTGACCACATGGCCCCCGCATCCAGACACCAACACAATAAAAAGTGGCAGCTACTGTAGTACTAGTATACTAGTAAGATTCTGAACCCAACATCTGCTACACCTAACCTGAGCAGTCACAAGTCACAGCTAGCCATCAGTATAATAAGCACATGCAACAGTTCTTTTTTTTAAAGAGAATACTCATATGATAATGTGCATGATGTAGAGGAGCTCCTTGAAGCAAGCATCCTGTTCATGTCTGTGTGGAATCTTCCTTAGAGAAATCAGGTTTTCAGGAACCCCCGAAACTGGCTTTATTCAGGCTTCAGCTGGAGTATCACAAGAGTGAAGAGTTGACCTTAATTACCTTTGTCCCGGCATAGAAACAATTGTCTTGGCATACGTTTTAATTAATAAAGCTCCCCGGACACCGGATCTGTACTGTTGCCTCTGTCTGAAGTTTGCTGAATGTTTGTTTAAGCGTGTTACATCTGTTTTCCCGAACTAAACTAAACTTTCTTTTTACAGGTGTCATAATATGCAACAAGGGTTCGGATTTCCCAAGTCGTCTTGGTTCTGACAAGCTGATTTGATGTGGCTAATCCGGTCACTATTTCGTACACATACATGATCGCTTCCGGGTCATGTCACCATGTGGGTACATACGGTGTGTGTTAAGAGTGCCGCGGCTGCAGTTTCAGTGTGGGCTAACTACTCAGGAAAACCGACGTTCATGGTTGGCTTTTATGCAACCATACTAATGTAGCTGGCTTCATAAGTGTTTCACATGGATTAGTGATAAAACGTCTTCAAAATAAAATGCGTGGAAGTACAAAAGCGGGTATGTCCTCCGCCGCATCATCGCGTCGTTAGAAAAATCGTCCGAGGATGACGACAGGTAAGTACAACGTTAAGTAGATATTGTTTCAGTTTCGTATTAATTAATTACAAGGACGATCGACATGCATGAAAAAAATATTCATCCAGGATCCAATCATGGTTCCAAGAACGGAAGATTTTTCATCCTGCTTTCGGTCAGATAACAAGTCTGAGTAAATAAGCTAAGCTTGCTATTGCTAATGCCCCCCTTCTTCTGTCAGCAGCCGCCAGAACAGGTGTTACTTTCATGGATGACGATGCTGGTTGTCTACTTCAAAAGAGAACCTTAAGCGGAATATGCCATCATAATAAACATGCTTATCATGGCGCCCTAAACCCTTATCTCACTTTTTGAAACATAGTCCAACTTTATATCTAACATGCTTACATGCAGTTTGTCCTCAAAACATGAAAGAAGGTAACAAAAATACTAAAAGAGCATGTTGCAGTTCGACTGCAACATGTATCATTGTATATAGTACTCCATTTATTCTAAATTACTTGTCACTTTTTAATTTATTTTTGAACTAAAGAGTGACAAATAGTAATTTGTAATGGAGGGAGTACAAACGAAGCTCATCAACAGGCAGCATACTAGCACTACGTGAAATAAGCCACTGTCCATTGAACCGACAGCGCAGCTAGCAGTTCTCGCGAGTCGCGATCGATACAAGTTCCTGGAAAGTTGAATAATATCTACGACAATTAATAATAGCTCAATCAATCAAAGGAACCCATGAGATCACCTACGCCTCTCCCCCTCTAATCCTATGAACGAGATATCATATTAAACACTGTCAACTTTTCAGGATATTTTCCTTTCAGTACCTAACTCCTCCTCGTCTCGTCATCCAACGTGCACGATGAGGTTTTGAATAATTCAGAGATGTGATGCCACAATATACTGCCTGTGCCTGGAGTAGCTTGCCTGCAGTTCACCAGCTATGCTCGCTAGAGCAAAAGGATTTTTCGCCTTACGAACATTGAAGCATCTCTCCAAAATCTGTGCCATCCAATATATACCCACTGCCATTCACTAAGGAAGGAGGTAAAGAATTAGGCTATCCGCATCAGCGTACTCTAAAGTATATTCTGTACACTATTCTCCTTCTACTTTTATAGTATGTATTCTAAATTACATTGCGATACAATGTATACGGTGTGTGTTACAGCGTGCCACTGCCGACTGTCTTACAGCAAGGCAGGACATGCATGGATGGTTCCCCATCACATAGAACTGTATGGTACTTCTGCAGCGTGTACAGCTAGTAGTAGGTTTCAACGGTACGTGCTGAACCGTCTGACAGCAGCCACGACTAGCTAGGTACAACGTCCTTCGTTGATCCTGTTGCCGAATGAATGCCTGTACCGTTTTGCACAGCTCGTCCAATTGTCTTCGAGTGGTCGTCGCAATGAGTAGCACACTACAGTCTGTCTATCGTTAGCAGATATTTGGGTCACTTCCGGAAGTAGTAATGGGCCGGAAGTAGTAATGGGCACGTGATTTTTCGATCCAAGGTTCAGGCAACGCCTTCCGTTTCCTCCAGAAATCATGCATGGACGATAACACTGAAGTACCGAACAGACAGACGTTTGAGAAGTGCAAATCGGACTGACGCTTCAGAAACGATCTTGTCGTCATCGAAGCTCATCTGTCAGTGAACGGCGTGCGTGGTTCATATCCGTTGTCCACGTTCTCTTCTCCTCCATCCAATTGTTGAGATATCTGGACAATGAACATATGGGTAGCAAACATGGTCGGTTAGCAATGACGTCCTGATGATACTTTGACACGAGAAACACTTTGATGGCGTTTTCGTCTTGGCACCTAAAGCCTGATTTCGTGCTAGCTTTTGGCAGCAGCGACCGGGAACGATAGCAAATCATCAGAAACCTGAACGATTTCAGTGCTTGACATGAGAGAAAGCCCGGGCACAGCAATCGTTTTCTGAAAGCGAGTAAAGCAATACTCCATCTTCCTAGGATACTTATCCCTTACTTTTAGGCCTTTTCTGATGGTTGGCACACACGCGTCCACAAATCACAGAAGAAGAAACTGCTGCCATTCTCTACGATTTACTATTCAGTTTTACCGTGCGTGGTTAGGAAAGAACACCAATGAAACAGAGTCCGGGATGCATGCGTGGATTATTTTGATGAAAAGACTGACGTGGATCCAAAGCTGAGACGATGGAACGGCGGGGCGGTCGGTGGCCTGTCTGCCAGGGCACAAGGTCATGGGTTTTCTTATGATTTGCCACATGCATGCCATCTAATCCGATCGACCTTGTCTGGATCTTCGCCTAATTTCTCTAAGGTGGAACTAGCTAGGCCTTTTAAAAGTCTCCCATGCATCTGGCCTACGCAGCTGCCATTGGGCAAAGCGTGCGGACATTTCAGTTCGGACATTGCGTATTAGAACTGCGCATGGTCTCCAGTATCCATTACTACTACTCCGACCTATTGTAGGAGAATAATGGATTACGATTAGTGTCAAGAGTACATATAGCCCTAATAGTTTAGATACATGGATCTGGCCCAAAGCACTCACACACTACTACAATAAGCCTTATCGCAGACGGCTCCAAACATATTATCACACGCGGTTTCTAAAACCGTCTCAAACAAAGAGTTTATGATAATCTGCAATTTAAAAGGCTCCCATGCATGCACCTGGCCTACGCAGGTGCCATTGTGCAAAGCGTGCGAACATCGAGCAGAACTGCACATGGTCTCGGGGTGTCCATTACTACTACTCCTCCGACGGTACCTAAATACTTATCACATTTTAATTCATTTTTAAACTAATAGTTGATAAATACTCAGGGACATACATCGTGCAGGCTGAAAATTTTAAAGTTTTGATCCAACTGGTTCCATGTAAGCAAGCCCATTTAGGATCAGGTTTAAACTAACAGCTTAATTATCGGAACCGACCTCAACTCAATCCGACTTGTGTTACATCGCACTTTGAAACATACAAGTCCATATTACTTTGAGTATTGAACATCCACAATTATTTTGACGAGACAAACAACCCTGCATATTAACTCTTTAAACTATATTAATCACTTTGGTCATATGACAATACACACCAACTTATCAGATTAAACTAACAACTTAATTATCGGAACCGACCTGATCAACTCAATCCGACTTGTGTTGATCGCACTTTGAAACACACAAGCCCATATTACTTTGGGTATTGAACACCCACGATTATTTTGACTAGACAAACAACCCTGCACATTAACTCTTTAAACCATATTAATCACTTTGGTCGTATGACAATACACAACAACTTACTAGCTCTACTGCGCTTTCACCGCACCAAATATCTCAATATGATGAGATGGGGATTTTGCACCCGCTGCACTGGAAATCTCAGAAAAAGTTCCTCGCGGCATGTTTGGTTTGCTCCACTGTCTCATGGTTGCAGATGGCGATGTCAAAACTCGAAAGGTTACACTATGTCGTCACGCACACGGCGGTGCAGTGATTGTTGCTGGTTTTCCGTGGCTGTGCTGCTGGTGTTGCGACGAGCAGTGCAGAGCAGGAAGAGAGGAACCTGCAGATTTATAGCCGTTCAGTTCCACTACCTGTGTTGTATCCAAGGGGTTCACACAAAAATGCGATGGATGCATGCGTTTCACATTGGCAGCAGCTTAGCCTTGTGTTCCGCTCTTTCTTGTGCACTTGACTGTGTGGTTCTGTAATCTGTATCCGCATGACCTGCCTTTCGCATCAACTCACGATCAGATTCACGAATTACTCACTCCGTCACCATAAACTTGTCGCTTTGTAGTTCATTTTTGAACTACAAAACGACAAGTTTATAGGGACGAATGGAATATATTACTAGCTTGTTTGGTTGTGTCCGCGGCGAACTGCGTTGCAGCTCCAGCTCGTGGCCGTTATGGTCCCTCCATTGAGTGTGTGTTTGGTTCAGCTGTGGATTCCTGAAAATCTGATTCCAGCTGTCAGCTGTGGAAAAACTGTTGTGAGCTTATAACTGTAGGGAAGCTAGAATCTATTTGGTTGGAAACAGTTGTTAACTGTGGATTCTGTATGAAATGTATATTATACCTCTATTACTCTATAAGTATGTTTGTATAATTAATATACGTATAAAAATCGTGTTATATAAATAATACAAAATCTGTATGAATCACACAAAAGAAAAATCAAAAGTTATATGGTTGAAATGATGATATTATCATTTACAAAAATTTTACTTTCTCACACTAACTCAAATTAAAGTATAGCAATACGACAATGTACATAATATTCTATCATGCAGTAGGAAAAAAAATATAGCAGTAACATCATGTGGCAGCCAACAAGAAGAAGTAAATTTCCATTGCATGTTGTGTTACCAACAATACTGCTGTGTTACCAACTGAAATTTGCAAGCATAACAGCATCCACATGAAGATGCTAACAAGCATTAATACAATCACGATTAATACCTTAATTTCTGAATCATTACAACAAGCAGGTCACATCTGAATCATTAGAACTTATTGTTAAAAGCCAGAAACGATCAGCTGATGGCTGTCGATGGCCCTTGGCAAATTGCTAATGTATGATTTTGTTCTGCATTACGCTGTACAACTGCAATAGCATCTTATTCTTAGGGAGCAAGGTTCTGATCACCGAATAAACTCCAGAAAATACCAGCAACCAAGAAACAATACAACATGTTCTAGATTCACCGTGTCCATTGTTAATCACCCCACCAAAAAATCCCTAAATCGCAGTCCATCAATCCAATCCTTCTTTCGGCACCGCACAACACCAAACCTCCATTGCACTCCGTGGCCAGCAGCCCAGCACCGGCGTCACGCACGCTCCCACGCACGGTATCCTCTGGTGTGCGCGCCATCGTGGGGTCTCCAACGACGAGCTCCTCGCTCTGGGCTACCCCAGTGACGGACACCGCAGGTAAATCGAGCGGGCGGCAGGAGGAGCCGCTTCCGCTGGTAGGATGAGCCGCCACCGCCGGGTGGAGAAACCGCCGCCGCTGGGTGGAGGAGTCGTTCCTGCCGGGAGGAGAACCCTACCCGTCGGGAGGATGACGTGGTATATCGGGAGGGTGGAGGTACACGGCGCCGATAGAATAGAAGAAAAAATGATTCTTGTGTAATCAGTGGCAATGATAAGTAATTTTGAGTAAAAGTTAGAAGAAGAATCGGCGAAATCCGAGCTTCTGATAAATTTTCATTCGCAATACAAGAATTAGTGGATTTTTCATAATCTGATTTGTATAGGAAGTCTTTTGGTTGAAATTTCTGTTTTTTGGTAGAAAATTTGGTTGGTGCATGTCGGTACCCTGAGTACGATATACTCCTTGAGATTGCAAAGATCTCAAGGGAAAGTCATCTACTTGATTTGAAGACCTTCGGAGGCCCACATGTCAGACATGTTCGGACCCGCTTCTCCAACATGGTTAGTCCCAGAGTCGCCACGTGTACTATCAAACCAGAGCTACCGCCCGCAAGGGGGAAGCTCCGGGCTATGTACCGAAATGGCACCCCCGGACCTAACCCCAGACCGAGAGAAGCTCTGGTGCTGACACGTGTCGGGTAACACTAGAGCCATCTGTTCCCCACAGTGCGCTCCGGCGCTGCCACGTGTCCAACCGTCGGATCTTCAGCCTCTAACCTCCGGAAGACTCCACAGCGGCTCCGGATCTTCAAAGGGGAATCAAGGACTTCAAGACCCGATCAAGTGTCATTAATACTATATTAATGACACACGATCGGACGACCTTAATTACCAATAATGGTGCTGTCAAAGCCCATAACTCGGTCATTAAGGGCACGTGTTGAATGTGTATCAATATCAGTAACCGTCGGGGCCACATGTCGGGCCAGGCTAACTTGTAACGGCCTGCCCTTGTACTATAAAAGGACAGGCCGATGATACATATGAGAGACTCTCTACACGCCTTGCACACTCGAGGACACACATACTAGACAGACGCTCTAGACATACATCCAATACAACATAAACACACTCCGTGGAGTAGGGTATTGCGCTCAGGCGGCCCGAACCACGTAAATCTTGGTGTCCCTTGTGTCATTCGACATATCACCTTCTTAAATCTCCGCGTGCCCATACTGAACCTCAAACTCCTCTAACGCTTTAGTAGTGTCGGGAGATCTGCCGGATCAAAACCACCGACAGTTGGCGCGCCAGGTAGGGGCACCTGAGAATCATCCAATGGTCAACCCGCTGTTCAAGCTGTTGGGCGTAATCCCTCCAATATGCAGCCACCAGCAGGAACCACGGCCCCAGCAGGAGTCACACTTCCACCACCACCGCCTCCACCAGCAAATCAAGCTGGACAACGCGATGGTGCACCGTCGTCAATCACCGCGTCGGCGAATCTTGACAACCCGAAACACGCGCTCCATGCAGTATGTGCTCTTCTCCAACGCCCACCACCTCCGAATGCATCCCGGGATGCACTGGAGCAGTGGAGGGCCGATGTGGAATATTTGGTTGCAGCAGCAGCCGACCACATCAGCAACCAGGGTCCTCCTCCTTCAGGACGGGCCCCGTCGCAGCGACAGACCTTGTCTGGCAGACTTGGTCCACACGTTTCCAACAACAGGAGACGTGATGCATCACAGCAAGTGATGTCGTTGCCCTCCGGGGCACGACGCACTCACACGGTATCAAGGCTTTCAACTCATGACCTCCGGGCGGAGCTTGATCGCCGATATCGCCAACAAGACGGTTGAGTCCATATTGGGCGTGCTCGTGAAAGACGAGAAGCTCAAGACATTCCTGCTCCTGAAGGAGTAGGAGGAGGCTGTTCAGCCCTGGCTATGCATCTGCGTATGGTCACGTGGCCACAGAAGTTCCGGCCTCACCTGTCGGAGAAGTTCGACGGGACTGTTAATCCTGTCAAATTTCTTCAGATTTACTCCACTGCTATCTTGGCAGCTGGAGGAAATGAGTCCGTAATGGCCAATTATTTCCAAGTGGCTTTAACTGGGACCGCCAGGTCCTGGTTTATGAGCCTTCCACCCAACTCCATCAGCAGTTGGGAGGAGTTGTGCTGGCAGTTCACCGCCAACTTCGGGAGTTCTTACACCCGACCAGGCACCGAACTGGACCTTTTTGCAGTTGTGCAAAAAGGAGGAGAATCCTTGCGATCATTCATCCAGAGATTCTCTCAGGTACGAAACACTATCCCTTCTATCTCTAGCGCCTCTGTCATCGTGGCATTTAGACAGGGAGTGCGAGATAAGAAGATGCTGGAGAAACTGGCAATCAAGGAGATTACCAGTGTCACGGAACTCTTCAGCTTGGCTGACAAATGTGCCAGAGCTGCGGAGGGCCGTGAAATGCACGCCAAACCAACTCCGGAGGATCACAAGAAATCCTCCAAAGAAGAAGCCGCTACCTCCGGGAACGGCAAGAAGAAGAAAAAGACCAACGACAAGAAGAAGTCGTCGGCCCGTGCATCCAATGTTGCAGCTGCTGCAGCTCCGGGTGGTCGGGGGCCACGCCCCGAGAAGCGACCTCGACCGTCTTCTGAAGACGGTGGCAAACCCAAGGTGTGGTGTCCAATTCACTAGGGGTGGGCATTCGGTTAACCGGAGAAATTCGGTTCGGTTTCTCGGTTTTTTTCGAAAATCAATTTTTAGAAAATGGAAACCAAAATTATCCTTAAAAAAGTAAAAACCGGTGCACCGGTTAACTGTGAATTTCGGTTCGGTTTTCAGTTAAACCGAAAAAACCGGGCATTCACAAATCGCCGCACGACGGGACTCGGTGCCGAGCCGAACGACGGGACTTGGGGCGGTGGAATCGCGACGGGGCGACGGAGCAGCGGCCGGGCGCGACGACGGGCGGGGCGGCGAAGCCGCGGCCGGGCGCTACGGCGGGCGGGCGGCGGAGCCGTGGCCGGGCGGGCGACGGGGCAGAGCTGCGACGAGAACGAGCACAACTGCGGGCGAGGTGGTGGGGAGGGGCGGTGCTCGATCGGTAGAAGGCGCATGGCCTCTGGTGGCTGAGTTTGGGAAGAAGAGAGGTGGAGGGATTAGGGTTTCACGTGGACTACTGCTGATATCGTTGTTGGTCCTCAGGTTTGTTGGACTGTTGTTGGGCCTAAGGTGCTGGGCCGGTAGTTCGGTTAATTCGGTTAACCGGGGAAATAAACCGAAAACCGAGAAAAATACCGGTTTTTGCATATTCAAAACCGAAATTTGATTCGGTTTCACCGGTTCGGTTTATTCGGTTTCGGTTTCCAGATATTTCGGTTCCGGTTTTCAGTTCCCAGTTTTTTTGCCCACCCCTACAATTCACAAAACGAGCAGCCACGGTTTGGAAGACTGCCGGGAGGTCCAAAACCTTGCCGAGCGCTACAACAAGCGCCGGGAAGGATCTCCTTTCCGACAGAGGGAAGAAAAACAAAAGGTCAACGAAGCTCCGACTGAAGAGGAACTAGGGTTTCAGGATCCCAAAAAGGTCCTGAAGGTCGTTTACACCTCCGTCGATGATGATTCTGACGTCTCTGACAACGAGCGTCGGAAGACCATGAACACCATTTTTGGTGGGTCATGGGATATCACCTTTCGTCGCGTCATCAAGACTATGCGGCGGGATATGGCCGCTGTAGCCCCTACAGTCAGGCCGGAACCTCATCGAAAGTGGATGGACACCTCCATCACTTTTGATGCTTCTGATTGCCCGCGGAGCATGGTTGGAGCAGGTCAGTTACCTTTGATGGTATCTCCTACCATCAATAACATCCAGCTCCACCATGTCATGGTAGACGGAGGTTCGGGGCTTAACCTCATCAGCTTCGAAGCTTTCACTAAGCTTCAGCTCCGACCTTCGGATCTCCATCCCTCTCGACCTTTCTCTGGAGTAGGTCCGGGGGCCATTACCCCACTCGGAGCTATTACTCTTCCCGTTACCTTCGAGACCCGGGAGAAATATCGCACCGAGAAGTTGGTCTTCGACGTCGCTCAGATCAACTTACCGTTCAATGCCATATTTAGGTAGACCTACCCTGTACAAATTCATGGCAGCTGCTCATTATGGATATCTGGTGTTGAAGATGCCAACACCAGTAGGCATTCTCCAGATCTGCGGAGATCGTACCGCTGGAGTAACTGCTCTGGAAGAACTCCACGCACTCACCACGGCGCAAGAGGAGGACTCCAGGCAGGAGCAAACTCCAAAACCCCCAAGCATTCGTCAACGAGGCTCGACCTCTGCACCCCATGTGCAGCCAAGCGGCGACACCGACATTTCCGTCAAAGTCGTCCAAATTGGTTCCGATGCCGCTCAGACCACCCATATATCGGGAGGATTGAACGACAAATAGGAACTCACGCTCATCACTTTCCTCCGGGCTAACGTTGACGTTTTTGCTTGGCAACCGTCACAAATGCCTGGGATCCCCAGGGAAGTGATTGAGCACAATCTGAAGATCTACCCCGATGCCCGGCCTGTGCATCAGAAGCCTCGGAAGCAATCCGTAGAGCGGCAGAACTTCATCCGACAAGAAGTGAAGAAGATACTCGAAGCCGGATTCATCCGAGAAGTATTCCATCCAAAATGGCTGGCAAACCCAGTTATTGTGCCCAAGGCCGGCGGAAAGCTTCAGATGTGCATCGACTACACCACACTAAATAAGGCATGTCCAAAATCCATTCACACTACCTAGAATAGATCAGATAGTGGATTCCACCTCCGGGTGTGAATTACTGTGTTTCCTAGACGCATATTCTGGGTATCATCAAATCAGGATGTCTAGGGAGGATGAAGATCATACTTCATTCATCACAGTAGATGGATTGTACTATTACACAGCCATGCCCTTTGGTCTCAAGAATGCAGCTTCAACTTTTGTACGAGCTATGTACAAAAATTTTGAAGAACTCATTAGAGACGTAGTGGAAGTGTACGTCGATGACATCGTGGTCAAGGTCAGGAACAAGGAGTCACTCCTAGACACTTTGCAGGCTGTCTTCGATAAGCTGCGGGCCACCCGCACAAAGCTAAACCCGGACAAGTGCATATTCGGGGTTAGCTTCGGAAAACTTCTTGGTTTCCTGGTAAGTCATTGGGGCATAGAAGCTAATTCGGCGAAGATAAAAGCCATCGAAGACATGCGGCCACCAACCCGCATCAAAGACGTCCAAAAGTTAACTGGATGTCTAGCAGCCCTCAGCCGGTTCATATCAAGACTGGCGGAACGGGCACTCCCCTTCTTCAAGTTATTGAGGAAGTCCGGACCATCCCAATGGTCCGAAGAAGCAGAGAAGGCATTCCAGAAGCTGAAACAGTTCCTCACCACCTTACCAATTATGGTAGCTCCGAACCCTGGTGAGCCTTTGTTGCTTTATATTTTAGCTACTGATGAAGTCGTTAGTATGGTTCTGGTTGCGGGGAGACCAGAATTACCCCACACTCAGGAATCCAGACCTCTTCAGGAAGGTCCGGAGGTTCCTGAAAGCGAGTCTGGGTCCCAGCTCCTAGATTCGAACACACAAGAAGTCGCTTCAGAAGACCTAGACCCCTCTGGGAGGGTCCAGGTCATCTCTGAAGAAGCTTCGGGTTCCTCCAGCCAGAACCCGGAGGTCCCCGAAAAAAAATCCGGACCCCTCCGAGAGGATCCAGATCGATGAAGAGGAAGCTCCGGACCCCTCCGGGAGGGTTCGGACCATTCAACGCCCGGTGTACTTCATTAGTGAAGTATTACATGATGCCAAGACTCGATACCTAGAGGTGCATAAGCTGCTCTATGCAGTTCTTATTGCCTCCAGGAAGCTTCGACATTACTTCCAAGCTCACAAAGTCTCGGTGGTGACCTCCTACCCACTTCGAGCAATCTTGCATAATCCCAATTCAACTGGGAATATTGCAAAATGGGCAGCGGAATTGGCTGAATTTGATCTTGAATTTATTCCAAGACAAGCAGTCAAGAGTCAAGCATTGGCAGATTTTGTGGCGGAATGGACTCCCTCTCCATCAAACCCTGGGGGGCCCAGTGAGCAGAAGACGGAGCATCAAGTTCCAACCTTCACCGAGCCTCACTGGACCCTCTACTTCGACGGCTCCATGCAGAAGCAGGGGGCCGGAGCTGGAATCCTTCTCCTTGCACCGACTGGGGAGAAGGTGAAATACATGGTACACCTTGACTTCAAGGCAACCAATAACATGGCAGAGTATGAAGCACTCATCTACGGACTAAAGGCGGCACTGTCATATGGTGTCAAGCAACTGCTGGTCAAAGGAGATTCACAGCTCATCATCAAGCAGGTGAAAGGTGAATGCTCCTGCAATAATCTCCAGCTAGCTGCTTACCTCCTTGAAGTCCAGAGGCTTCAGAAGGACTTTGAAGTCTTAGATCTCCACCATGTTCAGCGTGCCCATAACGCTGAAGCTGACGAACTCTCGACCAAAGCGTCAACCGGAGCTCCGGCTCCTGACGGAATCTTTGTCCGGAGGTTGTCAAAGTCAACAGCTCAGCCTGCCGAACTGAGCGAAGGGGGCGAGATCAGCATCCCGAAGCTGACGGTCCCGATGGCCCTGTTACCATGGTAGCCATCAAGGGTCGTAGGTGCTGTCGGGAGCTCCGAGAAACCCAGCACGCAAGACTCAAAAGCTCAAGCTAGTTCCGATGCATGGATCTCAAAGATCCGGAGCTACTTGAAAGACAACATCCTTACTTACGATGATGTATCCGCTGATCGGGTAGTCAGATTGGCTAAAAGATACACGCTGGTAGAAGGGGATCTCTACCGGCGCGGTGCCAACGGCATCCTAATGCGGTGCATCACAAGGGAAGAAGGCTGCGAACTTCCCGCAGAAATCCATGGAGGCTAGTGTGGGAATCACGCATCTTCCCGCACGCTGGTCGGAAAAGCCTTTCGGCATGGCTTCTACTGGCCTACAGCGCTCCAGGATGCCACTGAGCTGGTGAAGAAATGTGAAGAGTGCCAATTTCATGCGAAGCAAATTCACACACCAGGCCCTTACAAATGATACCTCCTACATGGCCCTTCGCCGTGTGGGGGGTGGACATCTTGGGACCTTTCCCAAGAGCCGTCGGAGGTTACAAGTTCATGTACATCGCCATTGACAAGTTCACCAAGTGGCCGGAAGCAACTCCAGTTGTGACAATCAATAAGCAATCTGCTATCAACTTTCTGCAATCCATTGTAAGCAGATTTGGAGTCCCAAACAAAATCATCACTGATAATGGGACTCAATTCACAAGCTCAGCATTCCAAGGATATTGCGAAGACCTCAGCATACAAGTTTGCTACGCCTCCGTAGCTCACCCAGCCAGCAATGGCCAAGCCGAGAGAGTAAATGCAGAAATCCTTAAAGGACTCAAAATGCGCACCTAAGAGCTTTTAAAAAAAACATGGAGCCAACTGGATCGAAGAGCTTCCGCCCACTTTATGGGCCAACAGGACATCTCAAAACCGGTCAACTGGAGAGACACCCTTCTTCCTGGTGTACGGAGCTGAAGCAATCCTTCCGTCGGAAATCACCTTGGGTTCACTCCGGGTCCGGACCTTCGACGAAGCCACGCAGGACCAGCTCCGGCATGAAGACCTAGACCTCCTTGAGGAGGGAAGGTGCCACGCAGCTGTCTGGAATGCCCGATATCGCCAAGCTCTACGGCGTTATCACCAGCGGCATGTACACAACCGACAGCTCGAGGAAGGCGATCTGGTGCTACGGATAATACTATCCAGAGAAGGGTTAAACAAACTCTCCCCCGGCTGGGAGGGGCCCTTCCGAGTGATTAAAGTATCCCGTCCCGGAAGCGTTCGCTTGGCTACTGAGGATGGGACACCTCTCCCAAATCCTTGGAACATCGAGCACCTCCGTAAGTTCTACACTTAATACCACGGAGGTGAGTCTTGAGTAACTTGGGGTGTATGTTATAGAGTCATTGTACAGAGTCGGGTAGTTCCTCCGGGAGGGCAGCCGGACCTTTCTCGAGAGGTCCGCAAAGCTCATGCAACACTTGTCACAGTCTCAGGACTAAAAGTGTGGCTAACTACCCTGGGTCAAACGAGAAATGAAACACACTTAGCCTGGTTCCGTACCCTAAGAGTGTACTTGTTTCCCCTGTACCCCGGACCTATAATGAAAGACATCTTCATGTGAAATAGACTCCACGTGCATTTATTTTGTACAGACTCAATATTTTTATTTTTCTCTTTCTTGTCTATAACAAAGACGTGCAATTCTTAAGAAATTTTAGTTCGACCGGTTTATATACGATTCGAGTTGTATTGTCAGTTCTTTTGGATTCAAATATCGTTCATGGCCAACTCGCCTGAAAGCCGCCAAGCCAATCTAGAGCTGGAGTGTGCTATCGACTTAGCCTGGTCAAGCACCCTAAGTATGCCACTCTACCTACACCCCGGCAGGCCGAAGTAAGGCAGGTCCATGGACAGTTGAATCTAGAGAAAAAGACAATGCATCCGGTTGTATTTAAAATTGCGTTCAACTTAAAGTCTTCTTGAGAATCGTAAGCCGCGACGAAATTATAGACAAGGAACGAATTTTACTATTTTTCTTGACTTAAGTGTGCAGGAAAAATAAAGTCTACGTTGATGGAGAAAAGCCGGAGCTAAATAAGCTCCGATTCCCCTAAGGGGGCCAACCGTCGACGCTGAATAAAAGATGGTGAGAAGACCCCGTAAATGGAGTCTGCTGCCAACAAACCAAGTGTTGGCAAAGGTCACTGCCGGAGCTACTCAGCTCCGACACCCCGGAGGACTAACTGTCGATACTCTACGTGTTGATAGAGGCTATTGCCGGAGCTATCAAGATCCAGCGATGGACAATACCGGAGCTTCTAAGCTTCGACAACCTTAGGGGGGCCTTCACTATCGAAGACTTCGGACCTAAATTCTACAAGTTCGGAGCAAATGAGTCTTCAAAAAAAGACAATATCCTTTTGGTACATGTTCACAATCAAACTGTGTACATCTACCAGGGGGCCAAGTGAAGATAAAAGTGTTGAAGACAAAAAATGAAATTCACAAAAATTTGGGGATTTCATTTATTTGGAGACAAGAGATTACATCTGGGGACAAGGGATTACAAAATTGAGGAAGAAGAAGAGAAAATACAAGTGAGAACTACAGACATGGTCCTAGACCCTATGGAAGAACTGGGCGACCTTTTGGGCGACCTCCGATACGCTGGCTCGGGTAGCTTCGCCTTCTCCTTCGACGGGGCCTTTCAAGCACCGGGTCCAGAGGAAATTGGGAGTTCCGGCTGGTGTAGCACGTCAGCACATACTCTGCGACGTTCTTCGCCAGGGATTGCCCCTCAACCTCCAGTTGGTCCGCGATGACATCGCCCACCTTGGAGAGCTTGCTACCTGCTGTGCTCAACGCCTGCAGCGCAAGGTCCGGCTCCAGCTCCGGATCATCTGGGCGCACGGGGCTGAAACCCATCGGCGTCAGCGCGTCGTTGGCCTTGCCCAGGAACTCCCAAATCTGTAGGGAGTCCGCAGTCCTCAAGCCCTTCATCTCTTCCAGGGATCTCCTGGCCGCCGTCAGTTCGGAATTCTCACGGGCGAGGCGCTCAACTTCTTTGGTGTTTTGCTGAATCTTTTCAGCAACCCGCCTCTCGAGTCTTCCGAGCTCCTCCTCCCGGAGGTGGATCTTGTTCCGGCGGTTAACCAGGTCCTTCTCCCTAGCCTTCACTTTTTTTCTCCCAAGCAAAAAGGGCACACTCATGTTCGTAGAGTTCCTGCCCTCGCACCCAGGTCTTCTTCTCTTCCTCTTGGCAGCGCTCTTCCAATTTCTTGGTGCGCTCCTCGAGGCCCTTGTCAGCCAGAGCTACTTTCTCAGCGAGCTCCTCTTCCCTCCTCAGGACATCATCCCGCAGCTCAAGGAGTTTCTGCTCTTCATCCTCGAGCCGTTTCTCCCTCTCTTCAAGTGCCTCTCGGCGCTTGATGAGTGCAGTGTTAATGACCTCCAGCCTTTCATGGCGTTCCTCAGCCGCACTGTTGGCTGCTTTGGCCTGATTGTAAATCTCCTAAGATTGAGCGTCGAGGGCCCGAGTCATGCTCTCCCTGTCATCCAGCAACTTGCCCCAGTACTCCAGGCGGATCTTTTCCCGCTTGATCCACTCTTTGTCATCCGCTAGCCTCGACTGCGCCAGCTTGGTCTCGAAGTAGAGTCGGTTACGCCACCGCCTAAGGGTTTGGCGTTCCTCTTCAAGAGCCTTGCTGTCGTGGAAGAAGGCCAATTGGACTTGACGCAAACTGGAACAGGCGTTGTCGATAGACATCGACAACGGGATGGGCTCCGGACTTGCTGGGGTCTCCTCTGCTGGTTCCAGGGGGTCTTCAGATACAAAAATTGGGTCCCACTCTACGAGAGTGGACCCATGAGCTTCCAAGGCATGAGGGCCGTCCTCCGGGATGGCCTCAGTCGCCATCAAAGAAGGCCCCGCCGCCAAGTCTTCGTTCACCCCCTCGGGCAGGGGGCCAGCGACTTCGCTTGGGCACTCCGGCTCGGCCGCAGGTACCTCCAACGTCGTCGCTTCCGGAGCAGGAGCTGCTACTGGCTGCGGTCGGGGCACCTCTTCCGAGGGAGGCTCGAGCTCCATCACCTCTTAAACCACCGGCTCAGGAGCCGGAAGATCTTCAACTTCGACCGCCCCTGAGACCGGAGCTCCAACAATAACCGTCTCAACGGCCGGTGCTTCGGAGATAGCCGGCTCAACTGCCGGAACTACCTCGACCTCAGGCTCGCATGCCGGGGCTTCAGTCATCTCCGGCTCAACCGCCGGGGCTTCGACACTTTCCGGCTATGAGACCGGGATTACTACTTCCTCCGGCTCAACAGCCGGAGCTTCCATCACTGCAGCACCAAGACTCGGAGCTTCAACCTCCGAGACAGGTGCCGCTGGCGCATCTTCACTCCCGTGGTCCGGCGCTACCACGGGAACTTCTGGGGATGAGTCGAGGTACATGACCACGACAGCCGGCGCCGGAGTTGTCGCAGTTTCAACCACCACTTGGGGCGGCACTGGGACAGGAGCAGAAGCTCCCACCATTACGGCCTCAGACACTGTGGCTGTGGGTGGAGCCTCACTCCCCTTCTTGGGGACGCTGCAGATGATGAACGAAGAAAATTAACAAACAGTTGCTACAATTAAATAATTGTCCAAGGTAAAGATTAAAAATTACCTTGGGAGGCTTCCGCACCAGCTTGCGCGGAACCTTTTTCCTGGACGTTCCGGGCTGGCCATAGTTGGCGTAGAAGCTCCAGAAGGCCCCCCGGAACTTGTCGCAGCCACGGGCGTTTCCCGGGTCGAGGCTCTCCTCGATCGAGAAGAACCCCCGGACCTGGAGGCTCCCACCGTCCCAGGTGTCGGAGTCGTGCGCCCGGAGCTAGCACCCCAGGAAGATCCCCCCGCGGGAACAGGCGCGCTCCGGGAGGACCCCACTGCAGGAACGGTCTCGTTCCGGAAGGACCCCATTACGGGGACAGTCGCCGCGGTGGTAGAAGATCTTCCCCTCCGGGGAGAAGGAACCGAGGCAGAAGTAGCGGGCCTGACGGACCTTCCATTGGCATGTTGCAGCTTCCTCTTCCGGCTCTCCGGTTCATCCGCCAGCTCCTTGCCCTTGCCGACGACCTCGACCCTTGGCTTTGGGGTAGGGACGGAGCCATCTTCAGGCATTCCGGGGATCGCCACCCGGGTGGTTGATTTTCTCTCGACGACACCAAGGTCGTCAAGTACGGGCATCTTTCACCGGAGCTCCCTGCTGAACTCCACTTCTACGTTCAGAGGGAGGAAGGCCGACGGGGGAGTCAAGTCATCACCGTCGATGTCGATGCCGTGCTGGAATTTCTTGAGGTGGAACTCCAAGGTTTTCCCCACCATATTGGACTTCAACCCGGTCTCAATCCGGTTGTCGTCCATCACGCTATTGAGGGCCCAAGCGAGCTTCTCCCTCCTCTTCAGCGACGCCCACCTGTTGACTAGAAAATTGCATAATACCGCCTGAGGGGTCAATCCTCCCTCCACGCATTGGCGGATCCTGGTCAAAGCAGGGTTGAAAGCCTCCGCCAGCACCAGAGCTTCACTCAAGATCGTCGTGTCGATGCCGAGCAGACTGTCGGGCAGCTCCAACCTCTCGTGCTCCTCCACCCTGACGACTATCCAATCTTTCTTCCAGTTATCCCACTTCCCGGAAGGAAACGACCGGAGGTACTTGAATGGGCACTTCTTGCGCTTCACGAAGTAGTAGAAGCCAAGGTACTCATTGCTCCGGCCGGTGGTGTGGACGGTGAAGAAGGTCCGGAAGAGTTCGATGCAGGGGGGATGCCCACCCACATCTCACAGAAGTGGACGAAGATAGACACGAGGAGAATGGAGTGAGGGCCAAGGTGGTATAGTTGCAGACCATAAAAGTCTAGCAGCATCAAGAAGAAGGAAGAAAAAGGTGGGATCAACCCCACCATGGCGTATGAGGAAAAGTACACCATTTCGCTGACGTGCTCCTTCTCGAAGGGGAGCTCTCCGCCGGCATGGACTGAACGGTTGAAGAAGTCCGAGGACCACCCCATGAGGGCCTGGACCTTCTTCAAATCGCCGTCGGTCTTCAAACGACTCTCGCGGAGACCAAACTCCATCGCGGCACGGCTAGGCAAGAGAAGAAGAGCGAAGCACGAGTTGGGAGTTTGAGCGCAAGATCAAATGAGAGGCGTAAAGAACTCCCGACGGTGCGGGCTTTCCTTCTTAAGTAAGCCCTCGCAACGCTTGGATGGAAACCGCAAGGAAATCGAAGGTACCATTTAAAAATTTCACCCAACCGATGACAAGAGGGCCCGGACCACCCCGACGATTAAGTCGAGACTCTTACCCAGGCGAACGGTTGTCATCATGAGGCGTGAAACCCAAAGGCGGCGGCCTGACAAGGCGCGCGGAACCGATACGGTTTTCGTATCGGGAACCGGCGACCTTCAATTGCGTGAGATCCGCACGTCAAAGATCTCATCTGCCGCATGAGATGCGCCACGCGGCGGGGATCTAACTATAAATCCCTGCCAACAGCACCTTCAAATACCCTTGAAGACTCAGTTCAAGAGTCGCGAGGATGGACCCACCTCCGACGGAATGACTTCACCCCAGTGATCTCCCTCGGAGGTAGGTCCAGGGGGCCACTGTCGGTACCCAAAAAACCGTACACCCCTTGAGGTTACAAAGATCTCAAAGGAAAGTCATCTACTTGGTTTGAAGATCCTCAGAGGCCCACATGTCAGAGATAACCGGACCCGCTTCTCCAACATGGTTAATCCTTGAGTCGCCACGTGTACAACCAAACCGGAGCTACCGCCCACAAGGGAGAAGCTCCGGGCCACGTACCGAAACGGCACCTCCAGACTTAACCCCAGACCGAGAGAAGCTCCGGACCTGACACGTATCTGGTAGCCCCGGAGCTACCTGCTTCCCACAGCAAGCTCCGGAGCTGCCACGTGTCCGATCGTCGGATCTTCAGCTTCTAACCTCCGAAAGACCTTGCAACGGCTCTGGATCTTCAAAGGAGAGCCAAAGACTTCAAGACCTGATTAAGTGTCATTAATGCCATATTAATGACACTTAAACAGACAATCTTAACACCAGTAACGGTGCTGTCAAAACCCATTACATGATCATTAAGAGCAATTAAGCGTGTATCAATACTAGTAACCGCCGGGGCCACATGTCGGGCCAGGCTAACTTGTAACGGCCTGCCCTTGTACTATAAAAGGACATGCCGACGATACACACAGGGACGTTCACGTTCACAGGGCTAGAGACAGACACGCGCCTCATACGCTCGTGACAAGCTCATACTACTAATACAACACCAACACACCCTTGGAGTAAGGTATTACGCTCAGGCGGCCCGAACCACATAAATTCTTGTGTCTCTTGTGTCAAACACCTACTCACCTTCTTGAATCTCCGCGCGCCCACACCGAACATCAAACTCCCCTATCACCTTAGTAGTGTAGGGAGATCTGCCGGTTTCAACTGCCGACAATCGCACTTTGAAACACACAAGTCCATATTGCTTCGGGTATTGAAAATCCACAATTATTTTTACGGGACAAATAACCCCTGTTGCACATTAACTCTTTAAACAATACTAATCCCTTCGTCATATCATGCTGTGGCGGCCCTTTTACCGCACCAAATATTGTGAGATGAGGATTTTGCTGCCACCGCACTGGAAATCTCAGAAAAAGATCCTCGCCGCCTATTTGGTTTGCTCCACTGTCTCATGAATGCAGGAGATCGACGATGCCTCCATCGCCAGCCATGGGAGATGTCGTCTAAAAGAAAGGCTTCACTATGCCGTCGCGTCGTGGCTGTGCAGAGGTTGTTGCTGGATTTATGTGGGTGTGGGTGTAGGGATGAAAACGGACAGATATGGACGAATAAAATGCTTTTCCATATCCATATCCACATAATAATTTCGAAAACGGATTCAGATCGGATGTTGTCAGAAACGGATTTGGTATCGGATATGTCGGATGTATCGGAAATGGATTCATCGGATCGGAAGCTTATGGATATCGAACGGACTCGGATATTTATTTCGGAAAATACATTTCACATATCACATCGTTAATGATAGACAATAAACGAAATATAAAATTCACACACATAACACATGTAATTAATATTTCACATATCACATCATTTCACATAACACATGTAACTAAAATTTTAAAAAAATAACACATAATTCGTAGTCATAACACATAAGTTATCACAAGTATCTAATGATCTCTATTAACACTGTATGATAATGCTTTGATGTATGAATCAGAGCTTAATCTACAACTTTATATTTTTTTATTGTAAACTATGCCTAGTTTATCACGTAGGAGCTTCATCCACAGTTTCATATTTCCATTGGAGATCATATGTGTTGCAGTATTGATAAAAATGGAAAAAAACTATCTTCATCCAAGAGTGGCTTGTTGGTCTAGTGGTTGGGCTGTAGCTTTGCATGTATGAGCATGTGGGTTTGAATCCCACTTCTATCAATAGTTTTTATGGATGGGCGGGTAGATCAGATTTGTATTTGGACGGGTTAAAAAAATAATTCGAATATTATTCGGATTTAGATTCGGATATATCCGATAAAATATGGATATCCGACTATTCGGACGGATATTAAGTCGTACCATTTCCGATCCGATATCCAAATTCAAATATCCGATATCCGATTCATATCCGATTAAGATCCGACAAAAACGGATATGGATCAGATATTTTCGGATCCAGTATCCGGACGGATCGGAAAATATCCGCTCCGTTTTCATCCCTATGTGGGTGTGCTGCAGCGGCGCAGGAGCAGGAAGGGAGGAAGCTGCTGCAGATTTATAGCCGTTCGTTCAGTTCCACTACCTGTGTCCAAATAAAGGGGTTCACACAAAAATGCGATAGATGCATGCGTTTCACATTGGTAGCAGCTTAGCCTTGTGTGTTCCGCTCTTCATGCACACTTGTCTCTGCCTGTGTGGTTCTGTATCCTCCGCACGACCTGCGTTTCGCATCAGATTCACGAATTACTAGCTTGTTTGGTTGTGTCCGCGACGAACTGCGTTGCAGTTGCAGCTCCAGCTCGGTTTCCCTCAAGGTCCCTCCATTCCATCCTGCCTCTGACTGACGTCTGGGCCCCACGCCGTTAATGATCCGTCGCTCCTCGCGTGACATATCAGCCAGCCAACACCCACCTGTCGCCCGGCGCCGTAGATGTTGAGTGAGCGAGCGAGCAAGATGGCACGCAGATCAAGCTAACAGGCAATATATAGCCGCATATGATGAAGGAAATTCCTTGTAACTGTTATGTGAGGACAATACGACCTTGTAACAGCAGCAGCATGATGCCGAGGATCGCCAGCTCGGCGTCCAGCTTTTGTTCGGACGAAGGGAGGTCAAAATGCGGTGTGTACATGGTCACTCTTTCCGTCTTAAATATGTGATACATGGTCACTTTTAATTTATTTTTTGAACTGAAGGTGATAAAGTTTTGACAAAGAAAGGAGTACTCCCTCCATTCTCAAATACTTGTCGCTTTGTAGTTTATAAAGCGACAAGTATTTGGTGACAGATGAAGTACTTTGAGAACTAATTTTGATATTCAAAATATAGTATATTTGACGAATACAAGAGTACTATTGCTGCCGGGTATTATTATACGTACCCAGTTGGCAAAAACTGGGTACACATGCGCTGTATTCTATTATTATTCCTCGTTATATATATGAACTCACAGCAATAATGCCCTTCTTCCCTATTGCCTTGAAGGAAACTAATTTCCAAAAAAAAAAAAAAATGGTGAGCTCCCAGGAATAGAAAACGGGAGCCCCGAACCAAGGAATGGAAGAAGGGATGGATCTCGCCTCCTCCCTCCCGTAGTCGTACCCACATCGATCTCCCCCCGCACCCACATTGCGCTTAGGATGCTCGCCGGAGGGATCGTGAGGCGGTGAGGCGGAGCCAGCGGCAGCAGCGATGGCTTCGGCGGCGGAGTGGGAGAGCGGGAGCGAGACGGGTCCCACCGGGAACGGGCCGCCGAACGGGAAGACGACGACGACGATGACGGAGTCGGAGGCCGACGCCTCGGCGTCGGGCTCGTCGGAGGCCAAGGTCGACGACGGCAACATCCAGGAGGCCGAGTCGTCGCTCCGCGAGGGCCTCTCCCTCAACTACGAGGTACGTACGTATCTGCCCCTGGTGCCCGCCCGTTCCTGTCGTCTGTCTTGATCTGGGATGGGGGATCGAGTTCATCCGCGTGGTGGCTGTTGTGGCGAAACGGGATGGAAATGGTCGAACCCTTTCGAGTCAATGCGCGCCTGTGCGGCGTTGTATGTTGCGGTTGTGGGGAGATCGGGATATGCGGGCAGGAATCTATGAGCGGAGACCATACTATCAAAATGCGTTCTTCGATTCGATTTCATTTCATTTCGAAAAGACCGTCTCCTCATGAATGTGAGGCTCGTTTTTCTGTTACCTATTTCGGTTAGAACATCACGATTAATTTTCTAATTGATCAGCATGCTGAGATAGAGATGAGGAATTGGTGAAAAGAATAGTTTCACCCTTCCCGCAAGATATGTGGATTTGCCAAACTGTGGAATTAATGGCCCTCCTTGTCCAAAATCCAATCAGAACTTGAGGGAATATGTCACAAAAGTATCTTGATTGAGTTAAAACTAATGCACTATATGAATTGCAAACACCGTGGGTGTTCTGCGTTCGTGTAAATTTGGTAGCTGGCGAAGGGGTAACTTTTGGAGGTTGATGGTGTAGTTGTAAGGTTATGGCTCAATCAAAGGTTTGTGGTCATATTGGGTGAATTTAGAAGCTGGCAATTGGTTTTAGATGTAGCAACTGATTTGTGTTTTTTTTTTCTAATTGAAGAGTAAATCAGACAGTAAAGTGTTTTCTTTTGTTGGATTCAGAAGCAATATGCATTTCTTATAACATGAGAATTGAATGCGAAAGATTGACACTGTTTGTTCGATGGTGGATGTTCTCATTGTAGTGTTTGTTGCAGCAACAGGAGAAGTGCCACTCCATTTGGTTTCTTCTATTCTTAAAATGACATACAAAGTGTGCATATCAGTTTCATATCTGTGGCAACTTCTTTTCTGGTCATTGTATATTTTATCAGCTGTAATGTTGTTTGTGCTTTAGGAATAAAATTTGTGCATTTCATTCTTTTTTTTTCCTTTGTGACCAGCTGAAATTCAATATTTTTGTATGACTAGAATATGCTTTCTTAGTTTATATTGATTGGAGTTTTGAGTGGTAGCCCGTATCCTATATGGCGAAAGCCTTGTATTCTAGACTTAGTACACCCCTTTTCATTATTGTTGCTAATAGGTTTTATCTATATGATTTCAATATTAGGAAGCAAGAGCTCTTCTTGGGAGACTGGAGTATCAGAGGGGCAATGTAGAAGCTGCTCTACGAGTATTTGATGGAATAGACCTTCAAGCTGCTATTCAGCGCTTCCAACCATCACTTTCAGAGAAACCACTCTCAAAGCGAAGTAATAAACTGCGATCAGATTCAGCAAAATCAGGATCACAGCATGCCGCAAGCCTTGTACTTGAAGCTATTTACTTGAAGTCCATGTCTCTTCAAAAGTTGGGGAAAGCGATGGGTATGAATTGTTTGTCTTACTATACAACCTTTTTGGTTATGCTTCGCCTCACTTTTTAAAGCCACTTGTTTGCAGAGGCTGCCAAACACTGTAAAAGTGTCCTTGATGCTGTTGAAAGCATATTCCAATGCGGCATACCTGGTCTTATGGTTGAACCAAAGCTGCAGGAGACTGTCAGTAAATCTGTTGAGCTTCTTCCAGAACTTTGGAAGCAAGCTGGGGCATATCAAGAAGCACTCGCGTCTTACCGCCGTGCTCTTTTAAGTCAATGGAATCTTGATGATGAATGCTGCACAAGGATTCAGAAGAGATTTGCTGTTTTTCTGTTATACGGTGGTGTAGAGGCAAGCCCCCCAAGCTTGGCTTCACAAACTGAAGGTTCGTATGTTCCTAGGAATAATTTGGAAGAGGCAATCCTACTGCTCATGATACTGTTGAAGAAGTGGTTCCTTGGGAAGACTCACTGGGATCCCTCTGTGATGGAGCATTTAACTTTTGCTCTATCACTATGTGGCCAGACATCTATTCTTGCCAAGCATCTAGAAGAGGTTTTACCTGGAATATATCCTCGAACTGAGAGATGGTATAGTCTAGCATTATGCTATTTTGCAGCTTCTGATAACGAAGCTGCATTGAACTTGCTAATGAAATTGTTAAATAAGAACGAGAGTCCCAATGAAATAATGGCCCTGCTGTTAGCAGCTAAGATTTGTAGTTCCAGTTATCATCTTGCTTCTGAGGGAGTAGAATATGCAAGGAGGGCAGTCAAAGATGCCGAATCTTCAGATGGGCATTTAAAAAGTGTGGCCCTACATTTTCTCGGGAGTTGCCTAGCTAAGAAGTCTAAGGTTGCTTCATCTGATCACCAACGGTCTCTTTTGCAAACTGAGGCTTTGAAGTCACTTAATGAAGCAAGATCACTTGATCATCACAACCCAGAAGTGATATTTGACATGGGGATTGAGTATGCTGAGCAACGGAACATGCACACTGCCTTGAAATGTGCAAAAGATTTCATCGATGCAACTGGTGGATCTGTCTCTAAAGGTTGGAGGTTGCTATCTTTGGTTCTTTCAGCACAACATAGGTATTCAGAAGCAGAAGTTGTGACTGATGCTGCGCTGGACGAGACCGCAAAGTGGGAGCAAGGGCCATTACTTCGAATAAGGGCTCAATTAAAGGTTGCTCAATCATTGCCCATGGAAGCAGTTGAAGCATACCGTTCCCTTCTTGCTCTTGTTCAGGCACAACGAAAGGCTTATGGAACTTTCAATAACGGCATAGAGGTTTGTCTCCTCAAATATCAAAATTAACATTGCTGAATGCCACAGCGTATTTGCATTTCAGTAGAATGTTTAAGATTCCGGTGAACCATATTTCAAACAGAACAGTGTTTTATTTCCCTTGGTTTTGAGCACTGTTGACGGGCTCAGATTCCCACACTGAACGTGTGATCCCAAAGAAATGTTGTGTCCTTCAAACTGCTTTTTCATGTGTATTTTCTACTGGCTTATATCCCATTGGCGCACACCCTATTGACACACTAATTTCATCTTCTGGGCATTCTATTCACCTTTCGGTCTTTCCTAGCTGCCTCATTCTTTGTGGAAACCTTTTCAGGAGGAGGATAAAGTGAGCGAATTTGAAGTCTGGCAAGGTCTTGCCAACTTGTACTCTAGTCTTTCCTATTGGAGAGACGCGGAGGTATGTTTACAGAAGGCAAAAGCCCTGAAAACGTACTCAGCAACAACACTTCATGCTGAAGGTGAGGAATTTCCTGTGATAAATATTTCATTCACTATTGGGTTTATATGAAATCTATCAGACCGTGCATGCCTGGCTAGTTTTGTCTGCACGATGTTATAACTTATAAATGGATATTAATAGATAAAATGTAACCAATTGCCTGCCGTTTTTTTTTTTTGCTTATATGTTCTGTGCAGTGTCCACTTTATTCTGAATTTTGTTTTATCTTTGACGTCCATGTTGGTCAGACATTTATAAAGCCAGTCAATTAAAACACCATCCTGTGTGAATTTTCTACATATCTTGAATCCATGATCCCTTGCCTTCCCAGGTAACATGCACGAGATGCGTGAGAAGGTACAAGACGCACTGGCTGCGTACTTCAACGCCCTCTCGACGGAGGCAGAGCACGTGCCTTCCAAGGTCTCGATGGGGGCCCTCCTGTCCAAACAGGGACCCAAGTACCTCCCTGCAGCGAGGTGCTTCCTCTCGGACGCCCTACGCCTCGAACCCACAAACCGAATGGCCTGGTTCTACCTCGGGAAGGTGCACAAGCATGATGGCAGGTTGGCTGATGCTGCCGACTGCTTCCAGGCCGCCTCCATGCTTGAGGATTCAGACCCGGTAGAGAGGTTCAGGTTGCTCTGATTGCAGCATGCAGTATGAGGCTTTCTTTTCTCGTTGGGGCTATTCTTCTTGTTTCTTGGTAGCTGGGCTGTCAGAAACCGGACGCCAGCTTACTTGCATGTTGTAACAATGGTTGCTGGTGTGCTGACCGCGCTGTTGTCTGGACGGACAAATTCTGTAATCCGTTGCTAAATGGTACTCCCTCCTTTCTGAAATGTACGACTTTTAGTACAGTTAATCTAGTTCGGACCAAACTAGACTTTTTGCTCTAAACTTCTGTCATTTATTTGAGAACGGAGGGAGCATTACACACGATGTTCCGCCTAGTGGGTACATCAGGCCGGGGCATCACAGATACATCTACTACTGTATTATGAATGAATCCATTACTGTATACTCTCTCCATTCCATTCAAAGAAGGATGACGTTTCATCCCTTTTAGGATGGAGGAAATAGTATGTGACGACTGTAACGTTCATTAGCTAGCACCATGGCTTTGCCTCTTTGTGTTCTTATGCGTGAGAGTTGCGTTGCAAGTAAGTAATTGTCTGATGCAGTTTGATGCGGTAATAGAGGTGAAGATGAACATACAAGTTCATGTATGACAGCGTCTGTTTTTTCTCGTCCACTTTCTTGCGTTGGGCAACTTCAGTCTTCAGATGCAGGTCGCCAACCGGCAGCAACTGCACACAAATTCCTGCTACCGCGGTTCAAATCGCAGAGTCAAATGGGTCAGTTATTTTAAATGTCCGTTTGGTTCAATTTTACAAAAGCAAATTTACTGTCAATAATATGAAATCTCAACCAAATAAATTTTCTTATGAAACGCATTCTAAAAATATGTAGATTTACTTACTAGTACAAATTGAAATCGTCTGTCAACCTAGATTTCTTAGATTTCTCATCTAACTATTACAAAAAAAAATTACCCATCTAACACTGGATACACATCCTGAATTATTTTTTTCTATCTAGCAGCTCACATTTTAAATCGGACTTTTTTTAGGAATAACTATGGTTATTCCCTGAGAAAATATTTTAGATCATTGTTGAATTACGTATTATTTTTTATAGGTATAGGGGTGGGCCGTGGTGAAGCACGAGGCCCACGGCCCGGCTCGTGTCCTGAGCTGATTCCATTCCACTTACTCAAGTCAGGTCGGGTGCAGTCGTGCAGGTGCAGCCAGACGGCCAGACCTCGCGAGGCCGGAACCCGGAAGGAAGGTAGCGAGCGGCGGCGGCGGCAGCGAAGATGGTGAAGGCGCGGATGACGACGGCGGACGTGGCGGCGGAGGTCAAGTGCCTCCGCCGCCTCATCGGCATGCGCCTCGCCAACGTCTACGACATCACGCCCAAGGTCCGCTCCCCGTCCCTCCATCCCTCCCTACAATCCTTCTACCCTCTTGCTGTCGCTCGAGTTGCGGCGAACCCTAGGCTCTGCTCCTGCCCAGCCCAACGAGGCGCCGGTTTGTTATGCGAACCCGATCGGACGGAGAAGAGAGGGGTGGTTCCGCCTTGGGCCGCTGCGGCCGCCGTGACGGGGAGAGGATTGGCGTCGGTGGCGGTGTACCGGATCAGGGCATGCTCGTATAGGTCCCGGAAGCCACGTGTAGTTCGCCCCACGGCTGTTGCTTGGTGGTAGCAGCGGGGTAGCTAATCTCGGAGCTGTTTAGCCTAGGGCTGCTGTGCTGTGAGATCCCCTGTTAATCTTTGGATGGTAGACCTCGACATGCTCAGTGCACTAAGCTGCGAGCTGATGGTCCTGGACTCCCAGCACACGCTAGAGACGCAGCCAATATTTTCATGCTTGCTTGTGTGTTATTTCTATATGACCAGTGGGGTTGGTCACATTCTATGTGGTTTGGGTTGTTGCTCAGGCTCGTATTCTTCTAACCGCGACAAAAAGAATTCTAGTAATCATCACCTCAAATGGCTTTCATGATTTCATCCAAGTGGCTGGATTCTCTGCATAGTTGTCAACATTTTTACATGATATTTTCTCTGACAAACCATTCTGCACTTGGACAGACTTATCTTTTCAAGCTGATGAACAGCAGTGGAATTACCGAGTCAGGGGAAAGTGAGAAGGTTTTACTGCTCATGGAGAGTGGTGCCAGATTTCACACCACCCAATACGTCCGGTGAGATGCAACTCAGTACTCACTATCCATCATTGATGTTTATACTGTTACCTTGCTCCAAACACTAATCTCTAGACCATCACGGTTATACTCTCATACAGTGATAAGAGCACCACACCTTCAGGGTTCACTCTGAAACTACGAAAGCACATTCGTAACAAGAGGCTTGAAGATGTCCATATGCTTGGATATGACAGGGTATTGTTCCAGCCTTTATCCCTTTCAGATAACATTTGTACTCAGCAGCTTTGTATTGCTGTTGATTGGCCATTTAATGGTTTTTCTGTTTCAATTATGCAGATTATCCTTTTTCAATTTGGACTTGGTAGTAATGCACATTATATAATTCTGGAGCTATATGCGCAAGGAAACATACTTCTCACTGATTCGGAATACACAGTGATGACACTACTCCGTTCTCACAGGTTACTCTAATTTGTGCAGTCCTAGTTTGCTTCTCTCTGCTTTAGTTCCATCAATACTGGCTTCACAGCACCGTTAATGATGGAAGACAATAAAATATTAGTGATTTGTCTACAAAATGCAATTCAGGTGCTCTGTACTTTTGCTTTTTAAGTTTGTTGTATTTATTTTCTGTTGTACAATCACAGAGATGATAACAAGGGATTGGCCATCATGTCACGTCATCGGTATCCGGTAGAAACTTGCCGTATTTTTCAGAGGACAGACTTTGCGAAGTTAAAGGACACACTGACAATGTCTGATAATGTTGTTGATAAAGTACCTTCAGAAGTTACATCTGGGTCAGCAAATGGTCAGGAACTTTCTGGATCCACCAATGATGGAGGAGGTCCTGTTACTGATATATCTGAAAAACCCTTGAGCAGAAAAGAAAAGAAGACTGCTGCAAAAACTAGGCAGTCTGGTTCAAATTCAAAAGTCAGTAATGGTGCCCAATCAAATAAAGCTACTCTGAAGACAATTCTTGGGGAGATATTGGCCTATGGCCCTGCACTAGCAGAGCATATCATATTGGATGCGGGGTTAGTTCCAAGTACAAAGCTCGCAAAGGATCCAGAGAGCAATATTGATGAAAATACTCTTAAGGCTCTCATGGAATCTATTACAAAGTTTGAGGACTGGCTTGTAGATATTATATCTGGTGAAAGGATTCCTGAGGGCTATATTCTTATGCAGAATAAGATGATGGCAAAGAATCTCACACCCTCAGAAGGGTCTTCTACTAATCAGAAGGTCTGTGAACTTTTGCTCATTTTTTTTTGTATGTGGAAGTGAATGTGTAGTTTTGTTATTTAGATTCATGCATAAGGCAGTGGCACATCACACATTACTACATAATTATTTCAATGCTAAGTTATTGGCTGAAATTGCTGTGATAGCACTAGACTCAATGGGGTTTGCTGCACTACCATTATATTTCCCCCGATTCCAGAAATATCACTGGATAACCCTCAGTTGTGCTCCATCTAACACTCTGCCAAGGGATTCTGAGTGGACGATCTAGATCACAGAGTGGTCTGCCGTTAACCCATCTCATCTCTCTCTTGTGGAACTGGCCGGCGCATAGTATGATGCCACCTTACCTCGACCCCGCAGTTGTTCTCTTCAGAACTTCTGCTTCTTCTGCCGGTCACGGAGTGCAACCACACGACACGACGCCAAGCATGCTAATCAGGCAAGTTTCAAATTGGTGGTGATGCATAAGCTCTGTGGCGAGGGTGTGACTGAAATATATTGCGAGTTGAGAAGGCTGCAAGAGAAGTACACATTTATCTATATTCTTTGTTTCCGACAAAGCAAGCTTCAATGTGTTGGTTATTGGACTCTTGTTCCTTCTTTGACTTGCCCCCTTTTTCCACTTTTGTTTGGTTGTTTGCTACCGGTGAGGATGAGGAGTGTTAAGCTACTATGCGCTCACTGGTTGCACCCAAAACCTTAAGCTGATGGGGAAGGGTAGCCAATTCACTTATACACTCCAACACTCCCCCTCATGTGAGGCTCCATCGGGCCTCAAACGTGGAGATAGGAGCGGGTTGTGCCTACCAGGATTCGAACTCGAGACCTCTGGCTCTGATACCATGTTAAGCTACTATGTGCTAACCGGTTGCACCCAAAAGCTTAAGCTGATGGGGGAAGTGTAACCAATTCACTTGTACACTCCAACAAGGAGGAGCAGTGAGCGTGGGTGTCTCCGGCTAGGAAAGTAGCCCACGTGGTGGAGTAGAGCAGCATGGCTAGAAAGTGCAGAGCGGTGGGAGCTGCACTGCAGGGGAGAGAGCAGAGCGAGAGGTTGAAAACGAGTGGGAATCTGTTTGTACGAGTCAGACAGGAGTCCTAGGAGCTATCCGACGGAATGCTAGACGGGGCAAAGCCGGAAAGGAATTGAGGGCTAAATCTGAAATCGAGAAAGTAATAATGGTACTAGAGCAAAACAGTTCATTCTTAGTGCTACAATTGCAATTTCACCGTTGTTGTTAAGTCAAGATACTTATTTGTATGCTGTCCCTGTATACAGTTATATGATGAATATTGCCCTATTCTGCTGAATCAATTTAAGTCAAGGGAATATAATGCATTTGAGACATTTGATGCTGCACTAGATGAATTCTACAGCAAAATAGAAAGTCAAAGAGTGAATCAACAGCATAAAGCAAAAGAGGAATCAGCGGCTCAAAGGCTGAATAAAATTAAATTGGATCAGGTACCACACCACACTTTGAATGCGACCTTAAGATTTCATTTGTTGTAATTTTATTCCTATTGCAGGGTTAGTATTATTCCTTATTTGATGTTCTGTATATATTAAGTGCACTTACAGTCCATTCCTGTGTTTTCCATACAGGGGAATCGTGTACATACATTGAGGAAGGAAGTGGAACATTGCGTGAAAATGGCAGAACTAATTGAGTATAATCTAGAGGATGTAGATGCAGCAATTTTAGCTGTCCGTGTTTCCCTTGCAAATGAAATGAGTTGGGAAGCCCTTACTCGCATGATCAAAGAGGAGAGAAAGGCGGGAAACCCTGTTGCAGGTCTCATTGATAAGCTAAATTTTGAGAGGAATTGCATTACTCTACTCTTAAGCAACAATCTAGATGACATGGACGAGGATGAGAAAACTGCGCCTGTGGAGAAGGTATGTTCCTTATTCCTCAAAACACCTATTATGTGCCCATTAATGTTGTCTGTATCATCTATCATGAAAACATGGTTGAAATTACTGAATCAGCTTTTTATTATTTATGGTTCATTGGATCTAATGTTCCAGAAGTTAGATGCTTTCTATTTGGGTCACTCTTCTTTTCCACCCCTTCTATTTATTCATTTGTTTGATGTACTATTAGTGATTACTGCATTTCTGTATCTGCCCTCTTTGAATTGCCAATTATCTATTTTTATTTTGTATTATCAGACAGCAATGTAGAGTTATTGTACTTGATGGAGTGTCACTGACCCACATTAACTGCCATTATATTAAAGCACCACTTGTTTTTGTCTTATGCTGTCTCTCAAACTAATGATGCATTTTGATATTTCTTACAACTTACCTGTACTGTAATTAGTCTCTTCTTTATAACTAACCTACAAACAACAACAACAACAAAGCCTTTGTCCCAAGCATGTTGCGGTAGGCTCAAGGTTGTTAATTCACGCCTGGATGCCTAGGCGCCCGCTGGCCGCCGGGACGCCTAGGCGAGCACCAGGCGGGGAGGATTTCAGCAGTCAGGTTCCCGGAGAGAGGCTACAGGGGAGACGCAGAGGCCGGCAGAGGTGGCTGCGGGCGGTGGGGGGAGGGGGGAGGGGAAGGGGAGCGGCAGGGGACGCCATTGCCGGAGGCGGAGTCGAGCGGGACAGGGAAGACAGAAGAATGACGGCACGGGCACCGGCACAGGAAAGAAGAAGAGCGGAGGCGAGTACGGAACAGAACATTTGAGGCCCACCCGGCCCAATACAGTACATACATTCATTTTTCATCCAACGGTGCGGCCACAATTCTATTCATTAACCCTAAAACTCGCCTACTTGCCCCTGTACGCCGCCGCCCAACACAACTCCTGCGCCAGCCACCGCCTTCAGCTGCTCCTCCCCCTGCACCGGCCGCTGTCGACGGCTGCTCCTCCCCCTGCACCGCCCGCCATCGACAGCTGCTTCTCCTCCTACGCCGGTCGCACCTGCTCTCCCCAAGCTGCGCCCACTGCGCCACCATCCTAGGCGCCGCCAGGCGAGTCGACCGGCCATGGCGTCCGGGCCGGAGCGACTGGACGCCTAGGCGGCGACTAGGCGTTGCCTAGGCGACGCCTGGACAACACTGGGTAGGCTAGATATGAAACCCTACAATTCTTGAAAAAAAAAGAAGTAAAAGAGAGAAAGAGAGATAAGAGTAACAAAATACAAGGAAACTTGCAAAGTGATATCAATATTTGTCACACTATTTTTGTTACCAGCATGACACTTACTTTTTTGTTGTTACAGGTAGAGGTTGACATATCTCTTTCTGCACATGCAAATGCCAGGCGGTGGTATGAAATGAAGAAGAAACAGGAAATCAAACAAGAGAAGACTGTCACAGCACATGAGAAAGCATTCAAAGCAGCTGAGAAGAAGACACGTCTTCAGCTTGCTCAGGTATTTATCACTGTACACTTGTGTTAGAAGCAAACATTGTTCTTTGATATTTGGTTCTTGTTAGTTAATTTTAGGTTTCTTTGGAATTGGTTATGACCCTGCATATATTAAGTCTTCTTTGTTTCTCTCAAGAGACAACTGTGTTACTGTATTGGTTTTCTTGATAGCGCAGAGGAATAATTTATAAGAGTTCCGAAGGCAATTATTTTTTGCTCTTTTAAAGTGTGTTTATTATTTGTTTATTGTTATGGTTTTGAGAAATTCATTTAATTGTATCTGTTGGTGGCATAACATACACATCTGGACACTGTAGGAAAAAACTGTAGCTGCAATCACTCACATGCGCAAAGTTCATTGGTTTGAGAAATTCAACTGGTTTATTAGCAGCGAAAACTACCTGGTCATCAGTGGTCGTGATGCTCAACAAAATGAGTTGATTGTCAAGCGCTATATGTCCAAAGGAGATCTGTAAGTAACATTATATCTATTGTGAACTGCAAACAATGTCCATGACTGTTTTTTTCTTTTTCAATCTATCATCGAAAACAAACTCTAATTATACTTTCTCACGACTCTTGTGGTACTGTGATATGTTAGTTTTATTCCTTAACTTTTTCGTTGAAGGTGCTGGTTGGTTTTGCTTCTTGTATAGGTATGTGCATGCCGAGTTACATGGAGCTTCCAGTACTATCATCAAGAACCACAAACCTGACACAACAATACCACCATTAACACTAAACCAAGCAGGGTGCTTCACTGTGAGTTCAAGATTATCTCTAAACAATTTATGATAATAATCATAAAGTAAGCACTCATATTAATTGAACATTTTGATCTTGGGACCCTGCTGCAGGTTTGCCATAGCAAGGCATGGGATTCAAAAATTGTTACTAGTGCTTGGTGGGTGTATCCGCACCAAGTTAGTAAAACAGCTCCTACAGGGGAGTACCTTACTGTTGGCAGTTTTATGATCCGTGGCAAGAAAAATTTTCTTCCACCTCACCCTCTTGTTATGGGATTTGGTATTCTCTTCCGTTTGGATGAGAGCTCCTTGGCAGCTCATCTGAATGAACGGAGGGTTAGGGGTGAAGATGAGGCACAAGAAATTGAAGCGGAGTCTGGCAAGAAGCAAAGTAATCCTGAATCTGATGAAGAAATTACTAGTGAGAAGGGTACAAATGGGAGAACACATGAAGATGAATTAAACAAGGAAACTACAAACATTCAGCAAAACAATGATCTTGGTCTTTCGGGTCCGTCTTCTAATAATGATGGTACCAAATTATCTGAATCGCTGGTTTCAATCCAAGCTGAGGAAAACTTGGATAATGGGAATTTGACTTCTAAGGAGGAAACAGTTGATGCTTCTGTTTCATCTCAGCTTGATGATCTACTTGATAGAACTCTTGGCCTTGGCCCTGCTAAGGTGTCCGTTAAAAGCTCCTATCTCAACAGCAGCCCTTCAAGTCTAGCAGAAGGTAATGATGATCTTGAAGTGAAAATAACAGCTGTAAGAGACAAACCGTACATATCAAAAGCAGAGAGAAGAAAACTGAAGAAAGGTCAAGCTACTGGTGAAGCTGCTAATGATTCCCAAAATGATGAAGCCATTGAAACACCTGGTACTTTACAGCAACCAAAAAGCAAGACAAATACAAAGCCTGCTAGTTCTGGAGCAACTGAACCAGGTAATTCCCAACCTGAAAAGAGCAAGGGAAACACAAACACTGCCAAGTCTAAAGTAAGTCGTGGACAGAAGAGCAAGCTTAAGAAGATTAAAGAGAAGTATGCAGAGCAGGATGATGAGGAAAGGGAAATTCGGATGGCATTACTTGCGGTAATAACAGCAGTTGTCCTCTGTTTTTTTACAATTGTATGATGCATATCTTTCTGCACAGGAATTTTGACATTTCCCTTCACCCCTACCATTTTAGTCCTCTGGAAGAGCTTCACGAAAGGAAAAACCTACGCAGGACGTAGATGGAACCACTGCAAAAGAATCTAAGCCATCAGCTGGTACCTTCACATTTTTCTCTTATTTTCATATTTTTACTTGTGATGACTGCTTTGCGTTCCTGGATTGGGGCTTTTTTTAGGGATAGTTAATATATAATAAAATGACCGAGATATCCAGATACAGTGACCAATATGACCTTACACGACCACACCAAAACAGCGACCAACCAATGTCGTTCACCACCTAACAAGACTAAAACTAAAGGATGACACTAAGGAGGAGCAACATGACCTGTGCGACCACCAAACAAACAGGATTGGGGCTTATTGTTCTATTTTCTCTGTAGTACAACAACAACTTTGCCTAAATGCTGTACTAATTAACCATTTTTTGGAGTTTTTTTTAGTTTATTTAAATGTTTATCCCTTATACTGAACTGTGCTATGTAAATGATGATGCATCAAACCTTTTACACGATCTTGCAGGTGAAGATGATTCATCAAAAATATGTTATAGATGCAAAAAGTCTGGTCATCTTTCTCGTGATTGCCCAGAAAGTACGTCTGAGATGGATCCAAATAATACCAGCACTGGTAGAAGCAAAGATGGTTTGGGCAGCAGTGCTGCTCCTGCTGGTGGCAGCAGTGCAATAGATGAAGATGACATTCAGGAGCTTGGTGATGAAGAGAAAGAAAAGTTGATTGATTTGGACTATTTAACTGGAAACCCATTACCAAGTGATATTTTGCTTTATGCTGTACCTGTTTGTGCACCTTACAATGCATTGCAAACATACAAATATCGCGTAAAGATCACCCCTGGCACAGCAAAGAAAGGAAAAGGTACAGTTTTCTCTTTCTGGTACTTGAATAACAATGGGATGTCTAAAGTATTTTCTTTTCCTTTTCCTTTTTGATATATCAAGTATCCTGATGCCCAAGCATGTTGGTTCCAGCTGCCAAAACTGCCATGAGCCTGTTCCTGCATACTCTTGATGCAACCAACCGAGAAAAGGAGCTGATGAAGGCATGCACAGACCCTGAACTCGTGGCTGCAATTGTTGGAAACTCCAAGATCACTGCACCCGGCCTAACTCAACTGAAGCAGAAACAGAAGCAGAGAGGGAAAAAGTCTGCAAAAGACAAGTAGTTCAAAGTCTTCATCGACCTGAAGTTTTGATCCGTCCTTGATCTGTCATGGGAAGATTTTCATTTGCAGATTGTAAATGTTCTGATTTGTTTTAGAGGTGCATCTGTAGGTGTCAAATAGATATGTTGGATGCTTATAACATGTGAAGTCATCTCTTTGGCATCGAGTGGCCGGGATGCCACTCTGATTACCCTTTTATCATATACTTGAGAAAATTCTAGCGTAATGTAGAAAGCCAAACAAATATAAATTTCATATGGAAGATGTATATCCACTGTTCGTGATACCGTTACATGGTTTTCACATATTATACTGGTATTTCCGTTTGCATTAGACATTGTCAATGATTTGCTACATATTTGCAGACGGTATATATATAGTCCAAAGATCTTTATGCCAATACAAAATGTCACAAACATAGAATGGCATCAGCTATACAAAAAAAAAATGCGCTCTCTAAGCCACAAAGCATTGCTGGCAGCTGCTGTCTTTGCGTCCGCATTTACACTTCCGTCTTGACGACCCTGAAAGAGTCCATGATTCTTCTCAAATCGTTCTCTTCCTCCACGAACACCTGTTCCGGTGTCTGCAGCCGGAGCTCGTAGAGCCTCTTGTTCTCAACGCCGAGGACTGACAGGTACCTCCGGTCCCACTCCAGCTTCTGCACCCTGTCCTGCGGCATCACTGCAAGCTCGTTGTTGCTCGCGTAAGATTTTATGTTCACCTGCAGGGAAAACCAGGTCAGAACATCTGAATGATTGACCGTCTGACAAGTAAGCAGGAAAATCCCAGCAACAGCAGAATGGTAACTGAACAAAACTTTGATCCCTAAGTAGAATGGAATTTGCTCCGTATGTTTGGTTCACCTCAACTTCGTAGTAGAGCTTGCCATCGTCAGCAACCTTCGACGATGCTGACAGCACATTTGATTCGCGACGAATGCCCAGCCTGGTTGACATGAACTCGGTCAAGTACTGCTTCAGCACTTTCTCTGCAGCCTTTTCCGGAGGGCCTAGATCCTCAACTGTTGCATACTTGGACGATGATGGGGACGACATTTCGACTGATATGTTCTCATCCAGAACGAATGGATCCCTGAAGAATATGTCTGCACCAGCTCCACGGACCTGGATCCAGTTTTTCGGGTACAAGAAAGAGTAACCATCAAAAGTATCGATGTACTCCCTGAATGTACCACCAGTTGTCTCAGCTAAGGTGATCTGCGGTCCGAAAAGTAGAACTGTCGAAGTGGATAGCATTGTGGACAGGACATTCCTCCTGGGAACTGCAAAAATCTTAGTTTTTTGCAGTTGGAGAGGATGTAATAGTTTGTAAACAAGTAATCAAGCAGTAATAAGTTCTACAATGATTTGATTGTCTTGCTGCCTGCCTTGTTCATTTTATCCCTATTTAATTTTGTGACACACATTATTGACAATAACGAGGACAAGAAGAGTTTCAGACTGCAGTTATCTCATTAAAAATGGAGGTTCTTCTATGCAATCATTCGACCTAAAACTAACCGTTTCAGTGCAATTATTTACTTACAATGTTTAGCATACATTCACCAAGAAGCAATGTTTTCAAGTTGCCTAGTCGACCCTAGTCGCCTAAGGGGCGATAAGGACGACTAGGTCGATTAGTCGTCGACTAGGGCGACTAATCGCCCTCTAGTCGACCCTAGTCGTCCTCTAGTCGTCCACTACTTTTTTATGGAAAAAAACTAGTCGACAATATATATATGTACATATATAGCTAGTATATAACTATATATTGTTATATGCTCCTAGATTGAATTAAACAGGTGAAAAACAGCACTACATGCTTCATATTGGTAAAAACTAGAGCAATAACAGAGCAAGGAGAGAGCATCATTGGAGGAACAGAGACTTATCATCAGAGCCGGAGGAGGAACTCATCACTGGCCGGTGCTGATTGCTCAGGAAAAGAGGAAGGCGGACAGGGCAGTGCGGGCGACCGACGCTGTGCAAGGGGAAGGAGGGGGACGGGGGTGGCCGTCGTCCTGGAGAGAGCGAAAGGGGTGGCTGGCGGCCTGGCACACAAGCCCGGCAGATCAACGGTCGGGCGGCGGCCGGGCGGATGGAGCGTCAGGCGGTGACTCGATGTCGAGTACGGGAGTGTCCAACGACGGATCGAGTATCATGTGCACGGGAGAAGAGACAGAGACGGAAGGGGAGTTGACCTAATGGGCCTGCCCGCTGCCAAGACCCATATTTTCTCCCTCCCCAACTGAACTGATCGGGCTGACCGTTTTTGCGCATAATCGGACGACTAATTGTCCCAATTGCGCAATTAGTCAGACGATCAGAATACTGATCGTGGTCGCGTCGTGCACCCTTATCGAGTGTGCAGGACCGATAAGGACGACTAATCGCGATTAGTCATCCGTTTTGAAAACATTGCCAAGAAGTTGTTAAATGCTATAATGCTACAGGTATTGGTATACCAGAGAATGTTTCATGTTGTGTGGGCAATGAAACCATGAACTACAGTTTGTTTTCCTTTTGAGCAACATGAAACGATAGAAAAATTGGTTTTCTGACTGTCGTAGTAACCACATTTTCTAGTTGCATGAAGTTACTAATGTTAAAACCTTTTACATCAATCCCTCTCAGTATTCGTCTGTCTGTAGAGTGTATACTGAATCCCAATGTTTGGAATATTTCAGCTGTGCACGTACAATTATGCAACTACTCACAAAGAGAGACTAACTGAAACTGTCACGTACCGAATTCAACTGTCTGAATATTTCAACGGGGTTATACAGTATGGCCAACACTAAGTAACAAGGGAACACTGAGAATTTGTGGCAGTAGAGCTAGCAGCCTTTGGAGCGTTGCTCTTTTGCAGTGTATGTCAAACTTGTAGGTGCCTTCTTTGACAACAAAACAATATCATGACCACAGGTCGTGCCCCATCAATCGGTTGTAACCATTTTTTTCAATTTGTCTATTTGCTTGACTTGCGTATAAAAATTATCCTTCACTAATAAATTATAGATCTATCCCTATCAGTTCACAACTATAGGACAAGAATTCGGTAAGGTAAGCGCAGCTCCTGAGACTGGCCAAAGCCAAAGTGAAACCAATTCATTCCACTACTACTATGTCTAGCTGGAACAGGAAATTTATCACCCAGAAGCAGTAGCTGCCGAACTAAAGAACCAATTCTTAGCTCGAGCTCGTCAAATGTGCTAACAAAGCAAGGGAACCAATAGCTAGCTAGAGAACCGACTGCAAGACAGAACGGCGCGCGTACCAGCTGGAGGAGGACCGTGGTGGCGGCCGGCGGCGTGAGGGATGATCGCGCGCGAGCGTGGCAGACTCCCCCGTCCTCCGTGGGCGAAGGCAACGGCAGCGGCGGCGGCGGCGGCCATGGGAGCTCGAGCTGAGCTCGACGTCGCCGCTGCTGCCCGAGTGAGTGGAGACGTGGAGTGGATAGACGAAATCTCCACGTGGATTTTCTGAAGCGGCATTACATTACAGCGGAGGAGATGGGCCGGTCCGTTTAGACCTTATCTTGGTGGGCCTTGACCTGCGCCCATGGGCCACGGCCTACGACTGAACTCGATGCGGGTCGAAGCGGCGCCCGACGGACACTGCGGTTACCGTAGCGGCGCCGCCAATGTTTCGCGTGCCCGCCGGTAACGGGCTAGCGGCGCGGGACGGCCCAATTTCATCCCTAGGTAACACGCGCGCATGGACCTGCTGGCTGTGGCCCAGAAAAGAAGAAGGGTGGCCCGGTTGAGGAGTCAGTCCGATTTTGGCCCAAAATACCTTTTCCGATTTTTGTTTGATGTTTTTTTTATATAATCACATTTGAATTATAGAAAAAATATTCATGAATTGGTTATCGAAAAAATTGTTTGTGCCAGGATTTTTCTGGCTACACGCACATGAGCCAAGTGGTTGATCGCTGCGGATTTAAACTGGATCGTCTAAAGATCGCAGGACGGAAACAACTGCAGATGGAATCCAGGGTTATTAATGGGCAGTTTCAATTGGACAGTCGAGGAGCTCGAGTGGAGAGAGAGAGAGTTTAATCGAAAAATGGGAGAAATTTTAATTACTTGGTCGAATGAGCGAGACCGACCAAACAACCATGACAGGGATCGACATTGTGTTCGCTACATGCACCCAACGGTACGTAAGATCTTTCAGGCCAGATGTGTGTGTATGAGAGAGAGAGGAACTAGAAATTGAGATTTGTCAGGTAGCAAGAGTCAACGCGCGTGTGTGCGCGAAGTCGCTAGCTCTAGCTTATCGCTCGCTGTGTGTGTTAAAGTTGGTGATGGAACCGAGACCGCGTCATCGGTGGATTCATTGCCTTGCCTCGTGCAAAATGTTGCGAATTTTTTCTCTTCTATCAACCTGGCTTTTGGCTTCGTGAAATTTTATATATATTCTCATTGGTCATTGTCGGTACCCTGCAGACCGGGTACCCCGCGCACAAAGAGAAAACGGCTAAGGACCCGACCTCTATTTAAGAGGCCGAATCCGAGGCTGTCACGTACTGGAGGAAAGGACCAGATCCTACCTCTCCGCCGGGGAGGGCTCCCGGGCTACTGCATGGCCAGCAAAACTGCACCCTCGCCTCCCCGCTGAGGCGGGCTCCGAGGCTGTCACGTGGCCAATCGAAACCTCGGGGCCAGGCCCGCTTCCCCGCTGGGAAAGGCACCAGAACTACCACGTGGCCCGCAAGGCTGAGCCTCCATCCCTCCACAGGGGTGGGCTCCGGGTGCGCCACGTGGCCTGTACCATCGAGTGCTCGACTCCCCACAGAGGCAGGCTCCGGCGCAACCACGTGGCGGACGGCCAACTCAATGCGGTAGGACGCCGCAGTAAAGGAAGGCGTGTGCTGCTCGAACAGGCATTAAAGTACGCGCGTCTTCCCCAGGCGAAGTGGAGTCGCGCATGCGTAAGTCAAGGCTCCAGTGTCTTGTCTTGTCCAAGTAGCCGGTACATCATCACGCCGCAAGACGGACGAATGGGCCGCAAGGACAAGACGGGCGGGACGTGCACCGCCATCATCACCAACTATGTGTAGCCCTGGCGCACGACGTGGCGGGACGGCACATTGACACTCCTGACAAGGGGAAGTAGATATCATTTAATCTTAGATCTTGTATAGGATTTGGCTCTCTCCGGGACCACCTGTCGGGGCCTAGGGCCCACCTTGTGACCGCAGAGTCCTTGGACTATAAAAGGACTCTGCAGACGACCTTCACAGGGGATCGGACAATCAGTCTAAGACTCATTCACGCTCAAGCAAGACAATACACAAACACTCCCGTAGATGTAGGGTGTTACGCTCCGGCGGCCCGAACCACGTAAACGCTCTGTGTTCACCATCTCGCTGCGCTCAATCTCCTGGGACTAGCCCTCGTGAATCCAAAGAACCTCCGCAGGCTGCTCTCTAAGCAGGCCCGGGGGAAGTGTCGTTTAAGACCTTCGACATTTGGCGCGCCAGGTAGGGGGCTTTTTTTCCCGTGAAGATTTCCACCAGCAGCAATGGTGAACGGCCATTCCAACGCTGGTACATCCAGGCCGCAATCGCGGCGACAGGCGACAGCTGAGGACCAGGCATCATCTCGCTCTAGAGTGGGATCTTGCTGTAGAGCAGCAAGGCCAGGACCTTCACGTCGCCCTGCTGTCACCTCGCCGGCTGCAGGTTGGCACGCCACACCATGGCGTACTCCAGCCGTGACGACAGCTACAGCGTCGCCGGCGGCAAGCCCGAAGAGTGTGCTCGCAGCAGTGCGCGCGCTACTCCACAATCCACCTGCTGGAGACGCTCCCCGGGGAGCAGCTCAGCAGTGGATCAACGACGTCGACCACCTCGTCACCGCTGCACTCAACGCGCCTCCACCAAGGGAGACACATGCCCAGCCGATGCATGTGTCGATGTAACGGACTCCAACCATCGACCGATGGACAACAGACTCGCGCTCGACCAGGATCTCAGCAACAGACCTAAGAACTGGGCTGGAGCGCCGCAGGTCGGGAGAAGACTGCCAAGTTACCATCGAGCGACAGAGGGAGCAGCGGCGCAACCTTGAGGCGGACTACAGTACGCTGGGCCCTGTTCCCCAGGCTCACGCCGTGCCACCGCCGAATCCGGCGTACGTTACGCCACCTCCACAGGCGTATGCTGCACCACCCCAGCCTCAGGTGTACGCAGGTCCGCCTGTACACCAGGGGTATGCAGCACCACAACCGGCACCAGCTAGCCCCACCCAAGGGTGTGCGGCTCTGGCACCCCACCTCCGTTTCGTGGTCTGGCCACAAAATTTCCGGCCACACATGCCGGAGAAGTACGACGGGAGTGTCAACCCGAGTGAGTTCCTGCAGATCTACTCCACCGCGATACTACCTGCAGGAGGCGACGAGGCCGTCATGGCCAACTACTTCCCCGTCATCCTGACCGGCCCAGCCCGCTCATGGCTCATGAACCTGCCCCAGGGTTCCATAACCTCCTAGGATGAACTGTGCCGACAGTTCATGGCGAACTTCGGCAGTTCCTACAAATGCCCCGGCACAGAGCTTGACCTCCACGTCGTCAGACAGCGCGCTGGAGAGACGCTGCGATCATTCATCCAGCGGTTCTCTCAGGTATGGAACACAATCCCTCATATCGCTAGCGCATCAGTTATTGTAGCGTTCAGGCAGGATGTGAGGGACAATAATGCTTGAGAAGCTAGCCACGCATGAAGTGCGTAATGTCTCCGAGCTGTTTGTCCTAGCAGACAGATGTGCTAGGGCAGCTGAGGGACGCAACTGGCACTCTCAACCTTCCTCAGAGGCAAGGGAAGCCACGCCGATTGAGGAAGGAGCCTCTGCAAAAAGCAGCGGCAAGAAGAAGAAGAAGGGCAATGGCAAGAACAAGCCAAAGCCCGGAGCCCATGCAGTGGTAGCCGCGGCACCCGGCGGAGCCCGGCCGCCGCGTCGAGACAAGCACCCTCGACAGTCGCCTGAACCCGAGGAACCTGACTTCAAGTGCCCGGTGCACCGCACAAATAGCCATAGCACTAGCGAGTGTCGGGAAGTGAAGAAGTTTGCGGAGCGCTTCCGTGAACAGAAGCAGAAGCAGCAGCGCCTGGAGGGCGCGCCTTCCCGCCAGAGGGAGGGCAAGCAGAAGGTCGATCCTGAGAAGGAGGATGATAGCGAGATGGGGTTCCAAGAACCCCAGAGGGCGGTTAAGGCCGTCTTTGAGGGTGGCGATTCTGACTCCAGCAGTGATAAGGAGCGCCGCAAAACCCTCCACGTCATCTACGGGGGAGCCACAGATCCCACGCCCCGAAACGCAGTGAAGACTCTGCGACGGGCAGTGGTCGCAGTGGCCCCCGCTCTGAGCCCAGCTCCCCACCACAAGTGGATGAGCACGACAATCGGCTTCGACGCCTCTGACTGTCCGAAAAACATGGCGGGAGCAGGGGTACTCCCGCTGCTGGTGTCCCCGACCATCGCCAACGTGAAGGTCTTCCACGTGCTGATTGATGGAGGGGCAGGCCTCAACCTCATCTCCACGGCGGCCTTCGGAAGCTGCATCTGCCGATGTCCCGGCTCACACCTTCGAGCCCGTTCTCGGGTGTCGGACCTGGGCAAATCCTCCCGTACGGTAACATACACCTCCCGGTGACTTTCGGGACCCCGGAAAACTACCGTACGGAGAGCATTTTGTTCGACGTGGCAGACGTCGATCTCCCCTTCAACGCAATCATCGGAAGACCGGCGCTCTACAGGTTCATGGCCGTAGCCCACTACGGCTACCTCGTCCTGAAGATGCCGACGCCTTCCGGCGTCCTCAGAATCAGAGGGGACCGCTCTGCTGCAGTGTCGGCCTTGGAGTAGCTCCAGGCACTTGCAGCGGGGAGGGCTCCGGCTCCGGGAGGCTCGAAGGAGAGTCGACCAGAACAGGGTCCGACGCTGCGGGCCTCCAGTTCTACACCCCGTGTGCAACCAGTCGGCGACGACGTCCAAGTAAAGGTCGTCAGGATTGGTTTCGAGGCTTCCCAGACAACCCGCATCACAGGGAACCTGGACAGCAAATAGGAACTCGCGCTCGTCACCTTCCTCCGGGACAATGTCGATGTATTTGCATGGCAACCATCACAAATGCCCGGGTCCCTAGGGAGGTGATTGAGCAACATCTGAAGATCTACCCTGATGCCCGACCGGTGCAATAGAAGCCCAGGAAATAGTCCATCGAGCGGCAGAACTTCATCCGTGAAGAAATCAAGAAGCTGCTCGATGCTGGTTTCATCCGGGAGGTCCACCACCCACGGTGGTTGGCCAATCCTGTTGTCGTCCCCAAGGCTGGCGGGAAAATCCGGATGTGCATCGACTACACCAACCTGAATAAGGCATGCCCAAAGGATCCATTCCCTCTTCCTAGGATAGATCAAATAGTAGACTCAACATCAAGCTGTGATCTTCTGTGTTTCCTAGATGTGTATTCCAGTTTCCACCAAATACCAATGTCTAGGGAAGAGAGGAACACACTGCTTTTATAATAGTAGATGGCCTGTATTGTTATGTCTCCATGCCTTATGGACTCAAGAAGTCTCTCCCCACCTTTGTACGTGCAATGCATAAGACATTTGGGGACCTCATTAGAGATCTGGTAGAAGTGTATGTCGATGACATTGTGGTAAAAATTAGAACCTGCACATCCTTATTAGACAACCTGGCCCAGGTCTTCAGCAAGTTGCGCACGACGCGCACGATGTTGAACCCAGACAAGTGCGTCTTTGGGGTTTCAGCAGGGAAGCTCCTTGGTTTCTTGGTCTCACACCGAGGAATTGAAGCTAACCCAGAGAAGATCAAGGCGATAGAGCTGATGCGGGCCAGAGAAAATTGGTTTCTTGGTCTCACACAGAGGATGTGCAGAAGCTTGCAGGGTGTTTGGAGGCCCTCAACCGGTTTATCTCAAGACTGGCTGAGCAAGCGCTCCCCTTCTTCAAGATTCTATGAAAGTTGGGTCCCTTTGTGTGGACCGAGGAAGCAGAAGCGGCGTTCCAGGAACTCAAGAAGCACCTGACGACGCTCCCCATCATGGTGGCGCTGGATCCCAGCGAACCACTCCTGCTCTACATCACCACAACAACTGAGGTGGTCAGCATGGTCTTGGTTGCAGAGCGGCTGGAGCTGCTGCTGCAGCAAGCGCCCGAGGGAGCCCCCGGGGAGGAAGCTGAGCCTCAGGGCCTGCATCCAGCTGAGGATCCCCCTGTTGTGTGCTCCAGTGACCAAGAGCCCTCCGGGTCCCAGCCCCCGGAGGTCCGACCAGATCCTGGGGACCACATTCCCCAAGATGCAGACACATCGCAAGGAGCTCAGAACCCCCAGGGAGGGTTTGGACCTCCCAACGGCCTATCTACTACATAAGTGAGGTCCTCCATGAAGCAAAAACAAGATACTTGGAGGTACACAAACTGCTGTATGCAGTGCTCATAGCGTCGAGGAAGCTCCGGCATTACTTCTAGGCTCACCGGGTTTCAGTGGTAACCTTCTTCCACTAAAAACCGTGCTCCACAGCCCCAACTCGACTGGCAACATTGCCAAGTGGGCAGCTGTCGGTACCGTGGGTATCGTATACCCCTTGAGATTGCAAAGATCTCAAGGAAATGTCATCTACTTGATTTGAAGACCTTCGGAGGCCCACATGTCAGACATAACAGGACCCGCTTCCCCAACATGGTTAGTCCCAGGGTCGCCACGTGCACCATCAAACCGGAGCTACCGCCCACAAGGGGGAAGCTCCGGGCTATGTACCATAACGGCACCCCCGGACCTAACCCCAGACCGAGGGAAGCTCCAGAACTGACACGTGTCTGGTGGCATCGGACCTATCTGTTCCCCACAATATGCTCCAGAGCTACCACGTGTCCAACCGTCGGATCTTCAGCCTCAAACCTCCGGTAGACTCCACAACAGCTCCGGATCTTCAAAGGGGAATCAAGGACTTCAAGACCCGATTAAGTGTCATTAATACTATGTTAATGACACATGATCGGACGACCCTTATTACCAGTAATGACGCTGTCAAAGCCCGTAACTCGGTCATTAAGGGTAATTAAGCGCATCAAATGTGTATCAATATTAGTAGCCGTCGGGGCCACATGTTGGGCTAGGCCAACTTGTAACGGCCTATCCTTGTACTATAAAAGGACAGGCTGACGATACATAGAGGGGCTGGTCTAGGAAGATCTGATCTGATCTGGTCTGATCGGTTCACACGCGCTCTCAACTCACGTCACCTGAGTCGAGTTCATACATCCAATACAACACCAACACACCCCGTGGAGTAGGGTATTACGCTCAGGCGGCCCGAACCACGTAAATCTTTGTGTCTCCTGTGTCATTTTACATTTCACCTTCTTGAATCTCTGCGCGCCCACACCGAACTTCAAACTCCGCAAACACTTTTAGAAGTGTCGGGAGATCTTCCGGATCAAAACCACCGATAGTTGGCGCGCGAGGTAGGGGCGCCTGAGATTTCAAGAATGTTAAACTCAGCTGCTGAATCATCCAATGGTCATCCCCCTGTTCAAGCTGCTGGGGACAATCCCTCCAATATGCAGCCACCAGCAGGAACCTCAGTTCCAGCAGGAGTCACACTTCCACCACCGCCGCCTCCACTAGCAAATCAAGTTGGGCAGCGCGATGGTGCACCGGCGTCAATCAATGCGTTGGCGAATCCTGACAACCCGGAACACGCGCTCCATGCAGCACGTGCTCTCCTTCAGCGCCCACCACCTCCGGATGCATCCAGGGATGCAATTGAGCAGTGGAGGGCCGATGTGGAACACTTGGTTGCAGCAGCAGCCGATCGCATCAATAATCAGGGTCCTCCTCTTTCAGGACGGGCCCCGTCGCAACGACGGACCTTGTCTGGTAGACTTAGTCCGCACGTTTCCAACAACAGGAGACGTGCTGCATCACAGCAAGTGACGTCGTTGCCCTTCGAGGCGCGACGCACTCACACGGTATCAAGGCTTTCAACTCATGACCTCCGGGCGGAGCTTGATCGCCGATACCGTCAACAAGATGGTCGAGTCCATATCGAGCGTGCTCGTGAAAGATGAGAAGCTCAGGACATTCCTGCTCCTGAAGGAGTAGGAGGAGGTTGTTCAGCCCTGGCCATGCATCTGCGTATGGTCAGGTAGCCACAGAAATTCCGGCCTCACCTGCCGGAGAAGTTTGACGGGACCGTTAATCCCGTCGAATTTCTTCAGATTTACTTCACATCTATCCTAGCAGCTGGAGGAAATGAGGCCGTAATGACCAACTATTTTCCAGTGGATTTAACTGGGACCGCCCGGTCTTGGTTTATGAGCCTTCCACCCAACTCCATCAACGGTTGGGAGGAGTTGTGCCGACAGTTCACCGCCAACTTTGGGAGTTCATACACCCGACCAGGCACCGAACAGGACCTTTTTGCAGTCGTGCAAAAAAGGGGAGAATCCCTGCGATCATTCATCCAAAGATTCTCTCAGGTACGAAACACTATCCCTTCTATCTCTAGCGCTTCCGTCGTTGTGGCATTTAGACAGGGCGTACGGGATAAGAAGATGTTGGAGAAACTGGCGATCAAGGAGATCACCAGTGTCACGGAACTCTTCATCTTGGCCGACAAATGTGCTAGAGCCGCGGAGGGCCATGAAATGCACTCCAAACCACCTCCGGAGGATCGCAAGAAATCCTCCAAAGGCGAAGCCACTACCTTTGGGAATGGCAAAAAGAAGAAAAAGACCAACGACAAAAAGAAGCCGTCGACCGGCGCATCTAATGCTGCAGCTGCTGCAGCTCCGGGTGGTCGGGGGCCATGCCCCGAGAAGCGACCTCAACCGTCTTCTGAGGACGGTGGCAAATCCAAGGTGTGGTGTCCAATTCATAAGACGGACAACCACAGTTTGGAAGACTGCCGGGAGATCCAAAACCTTGCCGAGCGCTATAACAAGCGTCGGGAAGTAGTTCCTTTCCGATAGAGGGAAGGAAAACAAAAAAGTTGACGAAGCTCTGGCTGAAGAGGAGTTAGGTTTTTAGGATCCTAAAAAGATCATGAAGGCCGTCTGCACCTCCGTCAACGACGATTCTGACGTCTCTGACAACGAGCGTCGGAAGACCATGAACACCATTTTTGGTGGATCATGGGACATCACCTCCCGTCGCGTCCTCAAGACAATGCGTCGGGACATGGCCGCTGTAGATCCTACAGCCAGGGCGAAGCCTCATCGGAAGTGGATGGACACAGCCATCACTTTTGATGCTTCAGACTGCCCTCGAAGCATGGTTGGAGCAGGCCAGTTACCTTTGATGGTATCTCCTACCATCAATAACATTCAGCTCCACCATGTTATGGTAGACGGACGTTCGGGACTGAACCTCATAAGCTTCGAAGCTTTTACCAAGCTTCAGCTCCGACCTTCGGATCTTCACCCCTCCCGACCTTTCTCCGGAGTAGGTCCGGGAGCCATTACCCCACTCGGTTCTATTACTCTCCCCGTTACCTTCGGGACCCGGGAGAAATATCGCACTAAGAAGTTGGTCTTTGACGTTTCTTAGATCAACTTACCTTTCAACGCCATCCTGGGTAGGCCTGCCTTGTACAAATTCATGGCTGCTGCTCATTATGGCTACCTGGTGTTAAAGATGCCAACACCAGTAGGCGTTCTCTGGATCCGCGGAGATCGCACTGTCGGAGTAACTGCTCTGGAAGAACTTGATGCGCTTACTACGGTGCAAGAGGAGGACTCCAGGCAGGAGCAAGCCCCAAAACCCCCGAGCATTCGTCAACGAGGCTCGACTTCTGCACCTCGTGTGCAGCCAAGCGGCAACACCGACATTCCCGTCAAAGTCGTCCAAATCGGTTCCGATGCCGCTCAGACCACCCGTATATCAGGGGGACTGAATGACAAATAGGAACTCGCGCTCATCGCTTTCCTCCGGGCTAATATCGACGTGTTTGCCTGGCAACCGTGACAAATGCCTAGGATCCCCAGGGAAGTGATTGAGCGCAATCTGAAGATCTACCCTAATGCTCGGCCCGTGCATCAGAAGCCTCAGAAGCAATCCGTGGAGCGACAGAACTTCATTCAACAAGAAGTGAAGAAGTTGCTCGAAGCTGGATTCATCCGAGAAGTCTTCCATCCAAAATGGCTGGCAAACCCAGTCGTTGTGCCCAAGGCAGGCGGGAAGCTTCGGATGTGTATTAACTACACAACACTAAATAAGGCGTGTCCAAAAGATCCATTCCCACTACCTAGAATAGATCAGATAGTGGATTTCACCTCCGGGTGTGAATTACTGTGTTTTCTAGACGCATATTCTGGGTATCATCAAATCAGAATGTCTAGGGAAGATGAAGAGCATACCTCTTTCATCACAGTAGATGGATTGTACTGTTATACAACCATGCCATTTGGTCTCAAGAATGCAGCTTCAACCTTTGTACGAGCTATGTACAAAACTTTTGAAGAACTCATTAGAGACATAGTGGAAGTGTACATCGATGACATCGTGGTCAAGGTCAAGAACAAGGAGTCACTCCTTGACACCTTACAGGCTGTCTTCGACAAGCTGCGGGTCACCCGCACAAAGCTAAACCCAGACAAGTGTGTCTTCGGGGTTAGCTCCGGAAAACTTCTTGGTTTCCTGGTAAATCACCGGGGCATAGAGGCTAATCCGACGAAGATCAAAGCCATTGAAGACATGCGGCCACCAGCCCGCATCAAGGATGTCCAAAAGCTGACTGGATGTCTAGCAGCCCTCAGCCGGTTCATTTCAAGACTGGCGGAATGGACACTTCCCTTCTTCAAGTTATTGAGGAAGTCCGGACCATTCCAATGGTCTGAAGAAGCAAAAAAGGCGTTCTAGGAGCTAAAACAGCTCCTCACCACCCTACCAACTCTGGTAGCTCCGAACCCTGGTGAGCCTTTGCTGCTTTACATTTCAGCAACTGACGAAGTCGTCAGTATGGTCCTGGTTGCGGAGAGACCAGAACCATCGCATGCTCAGAAATACAGACCCCTCCAGGAGGGTCCGGAGGTTCGTGAAAGCGAGTTTGGGTCCCACTTCCCAGACTTGAGTCCACAAGAAGTTACTTCAGAAGACCCAGACCCCTCCCGGGAGGGTCCAGGTCGCTTCACACAAGGGGTCTTCCCCAGAGGTGGGCCCAGGGGGCCACTGTCGGTACCCTGGGTACCGTATACCCCTTGAGATTGCAAAGATCTCAAGGAAATGTCATCTACTTGATTTGAAGACCTTCGGAGGCCCACATGTCAGACATAACCGGACCCGCTTCCCCAACATAGTTAGTCCCACGGTCACCACGTGCACCATCAAACTTGAGCTACCGCCCACAAGGGGGAAGCTCCGGGCTATGTACCATAACGGCACCCCCGGACCTAACCCCAGACCGAGGAAAGCTCCGGAACTAACACGTGTCTGGTGGTACCGGACCTATCTGTTCCCCACAGTATGCTCCGGAGTTGCCATGTGTCCAACTGTCGGATCTTCGGCCTCAAACCTTCGGTAGACTCCACAACGGCTCCTGATCTTCAAAGGGGAATCAAGGACTTCAATACCCAATTAAGTGTCATTAATACTATGTTAATGACACACGATCGGACGACCCTTATTACCAGTAACGACACTGTCAAAGCCCGTAACTTGGTCATTAAGGGTAATTAAGTGCATCAAATGTGTATCAATATTAGTAGCCGTCGGGGCCACATGTCGGGCCAGGCCAACTTGTAACGGCCTGTCCTTGTACTATAAAAGGACAGGCCGATGATACATAGAGGGGCTGGTCTAGGAAGATCTGATCTGATCTGGTCTGATCGGCTCACGCGCTCTCAACTCACGTCACCTGAGTCGAGTTCATACATCCAATACAACACCAACACACCCCGTGGAGTAGGGTATTACGCTCAGGCGGCCCGAACCACGTAAATCTTTGTGTCTCCTGTGTCATTTTACATTTCACCTTCTTGAATTTCCGCGCGCCCACACCGAACTTCAAACTCCGCAAACACTTTTAGTAGTGTCGGGAGATCTGCCGGATCAAAACCACCAACAGCAGCAGAGCTGGCAGAGTTTGAGCTGGAGTTCCTACCTTGACATGCAGTCAAGTGCCAAGCACTGGCGGACTTCTTGGCAGAATGGACTCCATCGCAAAGCAACCCAGTGGGCCCGGACAACGGAGAAACGGTACCCAAGGCTCCAGTTTTAATTAAGCCCCGCTGGATGCTCTACTTCGACGGCTCCTCGCGGAAGCAGGGGGCCGGGGCCGGGGTCCTGCTCCTCACCCCGATTGGGGAGTAGTTCAAGTACAAGGTGCGCCTCGACTTCAAGGCGAAAAACAACATGGCACAATACGAAGCCCTTATATTCGGGCTAAAGACTGCCCTGACTCTCAATGTCCATCAGCTTCTGGCTAAAGGTGATTCCCAGCTGATCATCAAGCAAGCCAAAGGGGAGTGTAGCTGCAACGACACACAGCTAGCAGCATACTTGCTGCACGTCCGGAAGCTTGAAAAGGACTTTGAAGTCTTGGACATGTGCCATGTACCCCGAGCCGACAACTCAGTCGCAGACGACCTGTCAACGAAGGCCTCCACAGGGGCCCCAGTGCCTGAAGGAGTATTTGCAAGGACTTTACCGCGACCAACCGCCCGAGCAGCCAAACCGGGCGAAGGGGGCGAGCCCAACACCTCGAAGCTGGCAGTCCCGGCGGCCCTGCTACCATGGATCCCGCCAAGGATCGTATGCGCCACCGGGAGCTCCGAGCTACCGGGCGCCCAAGATCCGGAGGCTCAATTAAGTCCTGATGCATGGATCTCGGAGGTACGGGACTACTTGAAAGACAACATCCTTCCTGAAGAACATGTCCTGACAGAAAGGATAGTCCGCATGGCTAAGAGGTACACGCTGGTGGAAGGGGACCTCTACCGGCATGGCGCCAATGACATCCTGCTGCGTTGCATTACCCGGGAGGAGGGCTGCGACTTGCCCGCAGGGATCCATGGAGGCGAGTGTGGGAACCACGCATCATTCCGCACGCTGGTCGATAAAGCCTTTCGGCACGGATTTTACTGGCCGACAGCACTCCAGGATGCCGCCGAGATGGTTAGGAGATGCAAGGCGTGCCAGTTCCATGCCAAGCAGATCCACACACCAGCTCAGGCGCTGCAGATGATCCCACCCTCATGGTCATTCGCTGTATGGGGATTGGACATTCTGGGACCCTTTTCTGGAGCCGTCAGAGGATTTCGGCACCTCTACATCGCCGTAGACAAGTTCACCAAGTGGCCGGAAGCCGCCCCAGTCGTCACCATCAATAAGCAATCAGCAGTCAAATTCATCAAGTTGATCGTCTGCCGGTTCGGGGTCCCGAACAGAATCATCACTGATAGCGGGACCCAGTTCACAAGTGCAGCGTTCCAGAAATACTGCGAGGACCTTGGAATCCAAGTCTGTTATGCATTTGTCGCTCATCCAGAGAGCAATGGACAGGTTGAGAGGGCCAATGCAGAGATCCTCAAGGGCCTCAAGACTCGCACATTCTCACACCTTGAGAAGCATGGTGCGAACTGGGTAGACAAGCTTCCGTGTGCACTGTGGGCTACCCGGACATCAACCAGCCGGGCCACGGGGGAAACACCTTTCTTACTGGTGTACGGGGTAGAGGCCGTCCTCCCCCCCAGAAATTACCAGGGGCTCCCCCCGTGTCCGGGTGTACGACGAAGCTGCGCAGGACCAGCTCCAGCGTGAAGACGTGGACCTCGTCGACAAGGGACGAGTAAGAGCGGCTCTCCGAAATGCACGGTACAGGCAGACGCTCCGGCGCTACCACCAGAGGACCGTGTGGAGTAGGGAGCTAAAGGTAGGCGACCTGGTGCTGCTTCACATACTCTCCCGGGAAGGGGCTAACAAACTCTCCCCCATATGGGAGGGCCCCTTCCGGGTTACGGAGGTATGCCGCCCTGGGTGCGTCCGCCTAGCCACGGAGGATAGAGAGCGACTACCCAACCCCTGGAACATCGAGCACCTCCGTAAGTTCTACCCCTAGACCAGCGTTAGGACAATTTTCTTTCATTGTAAAAGGTACATGGTACCTAGGAACGGTACTTAGGGTGTCGGTGGTTTTGATCCGGCAGATCTCCCGACACTACTAAAAGTGTTTGCGGAGTTTGAGATTCGGTGTGGGCGCGCGGAGATTCAAGAAGGTGAAATGTAAAATGACACAGGATACACAAAGATTTACGTGGTTCGGGCCGCCTGAGCGTAATACCCTACTCCACAGGGTGTGTTGGTGTTGTATTGTATGTAAGAAATCAACTCAGGTGACGTGAGTTGAGAGAGCGTGTGAGCCGATCAGACCAGATCAGATCAGATCTTCCTCTATGTATCGTCAGCCTGTCCTTTTATAGTACAAGGACAGGCCGTTACAAGTTGGCCTGGCCTGACATGTGGCCCCGGCAGCTACTAATATTGATACACATTTGATGTGCTTAATTACCCTTAATGACCGAGTTACGGACTTTGACAACACCGTTACTGGTAATAAGTGTCGTTCGATCGTGTGTCATTAACATAGTATTAATGACACTTAATCGGGTCTTGAAGTCCTTGATTCCCTTTTGAAGATCCGGAGCCGTTGTGGAGTCTACCGGAGGTTTGAGGCTAAAGATCCGACGGTTGGACACGTGGTAGCTCCGGAGCATACTGTGGGGAACAGATAAGTCCGGTGCCACCAGACACGTGTTAGTTCTGGAGCTTCCCTCGGTCTGGGGTTAGGTCTGGGGGTTCCGTTATGGTACATAGCCCGGAGCTTCCCCCTTGTGGGCGGTAGCTCCGGTTTGATGGTGCATGTGGCGACCCTGGGACTAACCATGTTGGGGAAGCGGGTCCGGTTATGTCTGACATGTGGGCCTCCGAAGGTCTTCAAATCAAGTAGATGACATTTCCTTGAGATCTTTGCAATCTCAAGGGGTATACGGTACCCAGGGTACCGACAGTGGCCCCCTGGGCCCACCTCTGGGGAAGACCCCTTGGGTGAACTCATTCCGTCAGAGGTGGGTCCATCCTTCGACTTTCGGGCCGAGTCTTCAAAGGTCTTCAGATGTGCCGTTGGCGATAGCTTTGGAGTTAAATCCTCACTGCGTGGCATATCTCGGGTGCGGCAAATGAGATCTTTGGCGGGCATATCTCACGCAATTGAAGGTCGCCGGTTCTCGATACGAAAATCGTATCGGTTCCGCACGCCTTGTCAGGCCGCCGCCTTTGGGCTTCCCGCCTTTCATGATGACAACCGTTCGCCTGGGTAAGAACCTCGACTTGATCGTCGGGGTCGGTCCGAAATCTTCGATAGTGAAGGCCCCCTGAGGTTGTCGGAGCTCAGAAGCCCCGACATTAACTACCGTCGGAGCTTAGTAGCTCCAGCAATAGTCCCTATTAATGCATAGAGCATCGATAGTTAGCCCTCCGGGGTGTCGAAGCTTAGTAGCTCCGGCAGTGACCTTTGCCAACGCGTAGCTTGTCGACAGCAGACTTCGCTTGTGGGTCTTCTCACCATCTTTTATTCTGTGTCGACGGCTGGCCCTCCTAGCTTTGCTGGAGCTTGGTGTGTGCACCTAGCTTGGTGGAACTTCAATAGGGGCGCGCTTCTTGGGGTTCGGGTCCGACACCGGAACCGGTGCTTTCCCTTTCCCCTTGTCAACAGAGGCATCGCTGCCTCCCTATTGATGGTGCTGGGGCCCGCTTGAGGCGTCGTCGCTTGAGGGATCTTCATCGCTCGAGGGAGCCTCACCTCCCTCAGCGTCGTCGACGATGTTGAACCCCAGAACGGGTGATAGGAGAATTGATGATGAGTCCCGATCTTCCGAAAGGTAATGGGTAAGTCGATTGATGGAGATCTCGACGTTGATGATCCGAGGCTCTCGAGTAGAACACAAACAGCCCCTGCAATCACTACACCACCGCTCCGTTGGTTATCAACCGTGCTTCACACGATTGACCTCGCCAAGAAGGCTAATCCCTGCAAGTGCAACCGAGAACACAAGCAAGAACGTAGAAGAAGCAATCTGAAATTGCTGAATTGGGGTTTCACAAACCGAAAAACGGCGATATTATTGATCTAAGCAAAACCCAATTGTCTATGGCGGCTACCATGGAGTATATATAGGTGGGAGGACGTCCAAGGGGGTGTTAGGGTCGTGACCTAACCCTAAGACACGAAAATAATGGACTTAGACTTGATACAAGGCCCAATGGCCCAATACGGTGGCGCAGCACCCTGACAGATTCTGTACTTGATTTTGTTTCGACGATTCCCAACGACTCCGAAAGAATTTTGACATGGGACCGGTGCCATTGGAAAGTTTATCCTCTCCCCTTTCCGTTCATATGTAGAACGTCCAAAACGGAGTTCATATGCGTCCTGGGCGTCCGTTTTAGTGCGTACTGCTCCTGGACTCCGAGTTGGATACGATTTGGAGTTTGGTTCGGTTTCCATCTTCTTTGAACGAATTCTCTGATCTTCCACGTCCCTAATACTCTCTCCAAGTACTCCTTGAACCTCTCCATGGATCCTAATCACAAATAAATCATTAAGTAGCAATTTATGCTCAAAAACATATAAGGAAATATATAAGAACGAGTTCACCTCTGAAATTAATTGTTGTGTATGAACTCTATTGATTGCATCTTGTATGTTCAATGGAGTGTTGTTTGTAACCATAGAAGTGATGTCCTCATCATCCTCCCCTTCTTGAATTGGAGTCGTCCTCGACTCAAGTTCATCTTCTATCATGTGTGGGTCCATATGTGCAACGCCATCAAATCTTCTTGTAAGCATGAAAGGAGGAGGCCAAGGTGGTGGACGACATAGTGCACCATCTTGATCTTGTCCAAACAAGAGCGCACATTCACTTGAGCCAGGATCCCAAACAAATAAACTTTATACCATATTTGTAGGTGCAATGATAATGTGCATGATCTCGTCATTCTCCCCTTCTTTATGACAAGCCGTCCTCGACTTGCTCGTATGTCCAGAAAAAATGATTGCTTTGGGGGTAGAATGAACTCTATCCATATTGCACGACTGCAACGAACAATACTTCTCTTTTATTTTTTGTCCCTGCTGCAAGAAAAAAATACTAGAAAAGCTTGACAAAACATTATTAGCGTTAGTGCATTCATTTACTTTAGGATGTTTTTGCAGCACAAAAGGAGTTTTCTCATTTGAACAAACGTAAACTTTATGCACCATAAACACACCACTATGTTCATATTTGCCTATTGCATGAAAAATATTTCTACTTAACAAAGGCAATTCAGATTGGGAAAATATTCTCTTCTCTACTATATCTAGATCACAAAGAGTGTCAAATTCAATATAACCCAAAGTATTTAGAGAAGACAAAAAATTCAGCTCATCATTTTCAGCAGTAGTGGTGATCAAATTATGAATTTCAGCACAAGTAGGTGAATTCAAAACACAATCATCTTGTACATTAACTTGTTTTTGCATAGGTATAATAGAGTTATCAGCACACAACTCTTTCGTAGCGCAATGATCAGCAGGAAAATCAACATGTGACAATGGTGTATAAATAAACGATTCTAATAGTTGCTCCTCAAAAATAGCATGATTGGTGGAAAAATTCAGAACATCCAAAAACTTTATATTTGTAGAATGTTTTGCCTTACCATGTTCAGCAGTGATTTAGAGTGCATTATGAGTTGATCCATCTAAAATTTCACAAGTGTTGTCAAAAGCCTCGTTCTCTTTTGCATCATCTATATTATTTTCTATATTGTCCTGCAAAACGTTAGACACAAAAGGAGGTGCAACAAGAAATTTCTCCTCAAATTGCTGAATTTCTTCTTTGCACATAGATACATTAGCAAAAGTTTCTCGCATAAGAATTTTCGTTTCTTTCCATGTTCGAGGTTTTTCTATATCGCTTAAGTTGTCCCACCAAGTTAATGCACAATCAACTAACGCACTAGAAATATTTCTAATCTTCCTCCTCTCACACATATGACATTTTCCAAAAATTTTATCTAACTCTATTTCCCAAGCAATATATTCATCATAACCAAGACCATCATAAGAAGGAAGAGATGGGAGAATGTAATTACTTCTTGTGGAATGTGTTATAAAGGTGGTCTGAATGTCATGTGAATCCTTGGTTGATGTTTGATTTTTAGTGAGCAACTCCATCGCCATCTTCATCATGTCCATCATCTCAGCATATAATGCATGATTCTTGCTTTTACCTGACATTGTTAGTAGCAAACAGAAGACAACACAAAAAATATGTTATCCCTATCAACTACAAAGGATAATGGAAAAGTGGAAGTGGAATCACACACTCTCAAGCCTCTTACCACGCTCTTACAAGTGTTCTTACCGACACTGCAGGTGGCAAACGGTGGCCGGTATGAAGAAACCAATGAAGCGTGGGATGATTGCAAAGGTGTATCGATTCTGCTCAAGAGTAAGGTGTAGCTTGGATGGCACTTTATTTGTAGCAAGGATTAGCAACAATGAAATCAGATAGTAAAGTTGAATAAGTGTCCAAAGTATTTGTCAAAGTTGCTGGACTAAATGTGTTCCTAGTAGTTCAAGCTAGCAAGACATGAGACAAAACTAGATGACACAAAGAATGCAAGCACTTCTGTTTTTTTTTGTTGTTTTTTTTTCTCCTTTTTTGTGCGGCTTTTGTATCTTCTTTTGCACTTGCCTTTTTCTTTTTTCTTTTTTTTTCAGAATGTGCTGCAAAAGAAGAACACAATGCAAACACTTAAAGATATCTCGTATGTCTGTTACAGATTTTCTGCTCAATATTCTAAGGACAATTAAGCACCTTTATAGTCCCCAAATCTAAAAACTTTGAACAGAAATATTATAGATATATCTCTCCTCTTTAATTTCAGTATATGGAAGATCTATTTTGGATAAGAACAATGGGAGATATTGCCCCCGAAATACAGACTGTTCAGAATTTCTAGATCAATAACAGATTCAGATCTAATGCAATTTCGACATTGATAACTACATTTTATGGGAGAATGATGAATAAGAAAGTTATACAAAACTTCTTAATCTTTCCAGAAAGTACAAGAACTCTAAAATCCGAGTTCGTATGAGCGAGATATGATGAAAATACCGAACTGGACAGAGGCGAATCTAATCTGGACGTGATGACGTGACTCAAAAGGATGAATCACACAATGCAAAACTCAAACTAAGACCAAAAACACTTTCTAAACCAGCAATATGACTCAACCACGGACACAAACTCAACAAAACCAAACTGAATAACAAAGTTGCAAAGGCTCAATGTGGTTTGGACAAAGTAATGAACAGATCTACTAAACTGCAAGTTTTTTGTGGCTTTTTTGTGGACTCTAGGTATGAAAAACAAAACTAATGTAATGGATAGATGAATTACCTAACGGGCAACCTGGAAATCTGATACCAATTGATAGGAAAATGGTTGAGGCTGATCTTCTGAAAGGTAATGGGTAAGTCGATTGATGGAGATCTCGACGTTGATGATCCGAGGCTCTCGAGTAGAACACGAACAGCCCCTGCAATCACTACACCACCGCTCCGTTGGTTATAAACCGTGCTTCACACGATTGACCTCTCCAAGAAGGCTAATCCCTGCAAGTGCAACCGAGAACACAAGCAAGAACGTAGAAGAAGCAATCTGAAATTGCTGAATTGGGGTTTCACAAACCGAAAAACGGCGATATTATTGATCTAAGCAAAACCCAATTGTCTATGGCGGCTACCATGGAGTATATATAGGTGGTAGGACGTCCAAGGGGGTGTTAGGGTCGTGACCTAACCCTAAGATACGAAAATAATGGACTTAGACTTGATACAAGGCCCAATGGCCCAATACGGTGGCGCAGCACCCTGACAGATTCTGTACTTGATTTTGTTTCGACGATTTCCGTCGACTCCGAAGGAATTTTGACATGGGACCGGTGCCATTGGAAAGGTTATCCTCTCCCCTTTCCGTGCATATGTAGAACGTCCAAAACGGAGTTCGTATGCGTCCTGGGCGTCCGTTTTAGTGCATACTGCTCCTGGACTCCGAGTTGGATACGATTTGGAGTTTGGTTCGGTTTCCATCTTCTTTGAACGAATTCCCTGGTCTTCCACGTCCCTAATACTCCCTCCAAGTACTCCTTGAACCTCTCCATGGATCCTAATCACAAATAAATCATTAAGTAGCAATTTATGCTCAAAAACATATAAGGAAATATATAAGAACGAGTTCACCTCTGAAATTAATTGTTGTGTATGAACTCTATTGATTGCATCTTGTATGTTCAATGGAGTGTTGTTTGTAACCATAGAAGTGATGTCCTCATCAACGGGTCCCCGATCTGGCGCTGCGCCAGCCCGGACTCGTCGAGTGTCGGCATCGTCTTCAGCAACTGCCTCCTCAGCTCGGAGTCTGAGCACAAGGGGCGGTAGGCCATCGGAAGAGCCAGCTCCTCGGGGGAAATGTCGTCAGGGCAGACCCGGGTCAGCATGTCGTGCATCTGCTGCTCGTCCAGGTTGGAGTCGGGGCCGGTCTCGAGCCGGGTGCAGTCCGATAGGCCGGTGAACATCCACACCGGGCGGGTGCAGCGCTGGAGCGGAGCTATGCGGCGGGACATGAAGTCCCTCAGCACCATGGCAGACGACAGCCCGTGGTCTTCCAGCATCTGGATCCTCTCCAACACCGGGTTGAACGCCTCCTCCAGCTTTGGGCGCTCCTCCCAGAATGACCGCTCGGAGTAGGGGACCCCGGTGGGGAGGCACATCCGGTCGTGGGCTTCAATCTTGGTGATCATCCAATCTTCGCGCCACTACTCCCATCATGCAGAGTTTGTAAGACCTATGTGTGCTGAATACATTGGCTTGTAGTGAATACACTTGGCTTTGATGATAAAAGTTTTGAATATCACCAAAACACTTTTTTATCAAGGTCTGACTCTAGCTCTGAGCTACAGCAAGGTTCGACGGTAGGTCCAGCTTGGTTTGGATAGCTCCGGTTACGTTTGATGCTAGGTCTGACTAGCTTTGGTCAGCTCCGGTGAGCTTTATCTTTAGCTCTGGCATGTCTTTGATAGCTCCGACATATCTTTGATAGCTCCGGCATGTTTTTGCTAAGCTCCGAGTTGATTTTTCTAGCTCCGGCTTTTGGGTTTACTAGTCCCGACTAGTTCTGGTTAGCTCCGGTGCTAGGTCCTGCTAGTTTTGTAAGCTCCGGCGGGGGCTTGGTTATACTAGCTCTGGTAAGTTCTGGCGCTATGTTCTACTAGCTTTTGTTAGCTCCGGATCAAGGTCCGGGTTGCTCTGGCAAGGTCCGAAACTTGACCGCAATGCTTCTGCTTTTCATTTGCAATGTTTCGTACTTGCTTTACATTGTTGGAAAGTTTGCTTAGTATTCTTTTACTAAGTTTTTGGTGCGTTTTGGATGATATGGCTGATATCGTTTTGCTATGCTTTGCAACATGCTTATGTGAGGTTCTCACGTAAGGTGTTGTGTTCGGAACTAACTTGAGTCAAGTCAAGGACTTGGGCTCGTATGGATTGGTTGTTTATTCATGTGCAGGTGTTGCTTGAGTTCAAGTCATGGCTGGTGACGGGATCCATTGGACTAGTCTCAGGGAGGAGATGAGGTTCCAACAACCAAGTCCGGGAGGAACTGTGGTTGAGCTGATCAGGAGGTCACGCAGGATGATTGAATCAAGGGCAGTGCATATGAAGGTTACTGAATGTCGAAGGAAAGTGTTCGCACGTATGCATGCGGTGCATGACGTGGAAACATGGTTCCGAAGATGACTTATGGATGGGAAGATCTGGTTGGAAGGATCGGATCATACCGGTTGATGACTTTGGCTGCGGCGGAGTCAGTTATGGCTCGGTATGGAAAGTATCGAGTTGGTTATGATAGGATTTCGTGTGGGTCACAAATTTGAGTTGTTTAGGAATGTGGGATACGTTCCTAAGGTGTTTGGAAGTCTTAATATTGTTTCTATCTGCGAATAGGAAGATCTTGAGTGGTTATGGAAAGTTCCGATTTGTGATCAGAGTAGGATTGGAGTCCTAGTTGATATTGGGTTGGCCTAAGGGCTGGTTATATAAGCAAGGGAGCCCAGAGCTCGTGGTGCACGACTTTGGGGCTGTTCCTCGTGTGTTCTATTGAATAAAATTCATAGTTTGAAGGAACTTTTGTTCGTCCGACTTGTTCCAGACAAGTTTTACTCGTCGAGTTTCTGGACAGCACTACCTTTCGTCGGTGGTTTTATCATAACTCGAGTTTTACAAATCCAATTTATGTGATTCTTTTTGGGTTGTCTTTAAAACTTGATTGTCTATCATATGTCAAAATTTCACGGTCATTGGATTTCTGGTATATGATCTAAACGAGTTTCTTTGCAGCATTCCAGAACTGTTTTTTCTTGGGTAGGACAGATTGACCATTGTTTGATCTTTCGATCATAACTTGAGTTTTTCTCGTCGGATTTGAGTGATTCTTTTTGTGTTGTATTCGTGACTTGATTCTCTCTGATATCTATCACTTTTGTCTCAGTAAAACACGTTTATATTAGTCTCACACACGATTTCTTTAACATATCGTTTTTCTGCCGAAAGGGTTTGGGGTTTAATTGTTTCTGCTGCGTAAGATTTTTAAATCTACCATTCACCCCCCTATGGTAGCTTTTTACATGCTATTCGATCCTACAATTGGTATCAGAGCCACGGTACTCTAATCTTTCTGATTTGCGCGTATTTTTGACTAATCATCATGGAGAAGTACTCTGCCAAACCTTGTGTGTTTGCTGGTATTGATTTTCAGGTTTGGAAGGCACGTATGGAGGCTTTTATCCAGACACAAGGCATTGCAATATGGGAGAAGGTGTACAAGCCTTACGAAGTACCACCTAATGATCAAGTCACGACCACAAACCTACAGGACGTCGACAACAACAACAAAGCCCGAAACTTGATCATCCAAGGACTTACTCAAAGCGACTTTAATCGTGTCGCGCACCTCCGGTCAGCATACGATGTTTGGAGATCTCTCTGTGATTATCATGAAGGCTCCAACACAATCAAGGAGGTAAAACAAGATATGTTCAAAAAGGAATATATGCGTTTTGAGATGCAACCAGGTGAGTCTATCGATGACCTCTTTGCTCGGTTCAATAAAATTCTCAGTAACTTACGTAGTGTCAATGTTAATTTTTCTGATGCTGCGAATGCTAGGCAACTTCTTAGTGCATTAGACATTTCAATTTGGGAGATGAAAGTAACATCTATTCGTGAATCAACTGTCATGAGTTCTCTTATATTAGATGTACTTTATTCTAAACTAAAAACTCATGAAATTGACATCCTAGCACGTAAGAACCCAAATAAGTCTATTGCATTTGTTTCACAACATGATATGTCTAGCTCCAGCCAATCATCATCTTGCTATACTCTTGCTTTGTTGTCCTCACTAACCCTGGAACAGATCGAAGAATTTCCAGAAGAGGAGTTGGCACTCATCTCTACTAGATTCTCAAAAGCATTGCAAAATGTGAGAACTAGAAGGAGAGGAAGCTCCGAACCTCAACGCTGTTTTGAATGTGGTAAAACAGGACACTTTCGTACAGAATGCCCTAACCTTTCAGGTCCGACCACCCGGGAAGAAAAACAAAGCAAGGTCCGGACCTCCTCTGGAAATTCCAACAAGAAGAAAAAAGGTACCATTGGACGCAAGATGATCAACAGTTTCATCACCGCGCTTCAAGAGTTCAGTTCAAGTGACGTGGACATTGGAAGTGATGAAGATGAAGATGATTTGGCAAACTTGTGCTTTATGGCGGGCAAGTCAAGATCAAGTATGGAGGAGGCAGAACACAACAGCGACAATGAAGAGGTATGTCCTACTTGTGAAGAAATGTGTGATGCTATTTCTCTTGCCACTGTTATTGTTAAGAAAAAGGACAAAAAGCTTAGGGATAGTGCTGCTAAAATTGAATCACTAGAATCTGAAATCAACCGTTTAAAAACTTTGATTCCTAGTGATGATGCATGTTCCTCATGTGATTTAATATATGAACAATTGTCCTCATTAAGAAGTGCGCACACCTCCACACTTGATAAACTTGAGTTAGAAATTGAAAAAAACAAAGAGCTTGCTGCACTTAATGATAAAAACTGAAAGATGCTAGCTGTTCTACAATTGATTTGCATTGTTCTACTTGTGATGATCTTGATAAGAAACTACAGGATGCTATGAATGAAATTTCTATATTGAAAAATGCTTTACGTTCTCATGAAGATAAATTTTGTTCCAATTGCAAACTAAAAGGAAAAACTTCATGTGAAAATTGCCTTGATCTGTCCAATAAACTTGATGACATGCATAGGACATTAGATCGGTTTTGTAATGGGAATAAGAACCTAAACTTGCTGCTGAATTCTTCCAAGTCATGCAATGATAAAACTGGTTTAGGTTTTGATTCCCGTGCTCATGCTAAGGCACATCCACCCAAAATTGTAAAGTCATTAGGAAGTGGTTTGATTTAAACAGTTCCTAAACAAAAAGGAGTGGTTTTCAAATCTGCATAAGTGTTGTCTCATTCGGTTTCAAATAAAAATATTGCTTGCTCATCTAGACATGAACACAAAGTTAAATTTCATTGTACCTTCTGTGGTAGAGATGGTCATGTCATAGATTTTTGTTATAGACTAGCTAAACAACAGAAAAGGGAAAGAATGGTTGCTAGATCTCATAACTTTCATGCAAAATTTGCTGCACACATTGAACCGAATGTACAACCTGCTGTTTTGAGTCAAAAACATTCAAAGTTTACCTCCGGGCCTTCTGTTTTTGCCTCCGGAGCTACTGATTTTTGTGCTACACAAGTAACACCTTATAGGTCAGTAGTTAAGAATAAAAAATCTCAAACTTTGACTCATAAACCTGCTGTTTTGTCTCAGCTTTCGTGTGTTTTTCCTGCTGCACGTCGCGTGACTCAGTACTGGATTCCTAAATTCCTTTTGACTAACCCCAGTATTGAGTCATCGACGTATTGTGCTTCTATGTAGGTTACACGTTTGAGGAAGGAGAACATTTGGATTGTGGATTCAGGTTGCTCACGCCACATGACCGGTAACAAAGATTGGTTCTCCTCTCTCTCTTTTGTGTCACGTGTAGAAAATGTTACTTTTGCCGATAATTCTTCAACTCCTATAATTGCTAAGGGTTCGGTTAGAGTAAATGATCACTACACTTTGAAGGATGCGGCACTTGTCAAAAATTTGAAATACAACTTGCTTTCTGTTTCACAATTGCTAGATGAAAATCTGGAAATTATTTTCAATAAAAATTGATGCAAAGTTGTAGGTTCAAATAGTGAGCTTATTTTTAATATGTCTCGGTTTGGAAGAGTTTTTAAAGCTGATTTTGATATGTCTTCCTCTAAGCATAGGTGTCTAGTTTGTAATGATTCAAAGGACTTATATTTTTGGCATCATAGACTTGGTCACGTAGGCTTTGATCACCTAACGTGTGTTAGTACTCTTGATCGCATACGTGGGTTGCCTAAGCTTAAAGGGGACAAAGAAATTGTGTGCTCTTCTTGTAGACATGCTAAGATGGTTGCAGGTTCACATACTCCTCTCACAATGATCATGACAACTGAACCATGTCAATTTTTGCATCTTGACACCGTAGGACCTTCACGTGTTCAATCCTTCGGAGGTAAATGGTATGTTCTTATGATTGTTGATGATTATTCTAGATACTCTTGGGTTTACTTTATGGCGTCTAAGAATGAAGCTTTTAGTCACTTTAGGACTTTATTTCTTAGATTATCAATTGATCACCCATGATCTTTAAAGGCAATTAGAAGTGATAACGGAACTGAATTTAAAAATCAATCTTTTGATCACTTTTGTGCTGAAAATGGAATAGACCATCAACTTTCATCCCCATATGTACCTCAACAAAATGGTGTTGTAGAAAGAAAGAACAGAACCTTAGTTGAGATGGCTAGGACTATGCTTGATGAATATCAAACTCCTAGGAAATTTTGGGCTGATGCGTTAGCAACCGCTTGTTATGTCTCAAATCGTGTTTTCTTGCGTGCTAAGCTAGGTAAAACACCATATGAGCTCCGGTTTGGACATAGGCCCAGTGTTACACACTTTCGGGTTTTTGGTTGCAAATGCTTTGTTAAGAAACATGGTAATCTTGATAAATTTGAACCTATATCCTTTGATGGCATGTTTCTTGGTTATCCATCTCATACTAGAGGCTACCGTGTGCTTTTACTTGACACTAACAAAATTGTGGAGACTTGTGAAGGGTCTTTTGATGAAGCTAGCCCAGGTACTAGCTCCGGTGTTGCAAGACCAGATCCGTATCCTTAGGGGGAGGATATTTTCGGAGATGAAGAAGAGCCGGTGATATTGCCTGGTAGTTCCGAAGTTGACACGTGTCCAGCTTCGGACATTGAACAAGCTCCGACTATCACCTATGCTGGTCCTGATCGTCCACAAGTCACAGGCTCATCAATCTACGATGAACCTAATGAAGAAGAAGCTTGTGAGACATCTGTTCCCCTACATTTTTACAAAGATCATCTCCCACAACAGATGATTGGAAGCTTGCACGAACGAGTCACATGGTCCAGGTTTTGCGATCCAAACTCTTATGCTCATTCTGCTTTTGTTGCTTCTTTTGAACCCGAAGATATATCACACGCACTCACTAATGAATCTTGGATTATTGCCATGCAAGAAGAGTTAGAAAATTTTGAAAGAAATAATGTTTGGAAACTTGTACCTCCACCTCAAGATCACACTTTAATTGGAACTAAATGGGTATATAAAAATAAACAAAGTGAGGATGGGGTTGTGGTTAGGAATAAGGCTAGGTTGGTTGCTCAAGGTTTCACTCAAGTTGAAGGTCTAGATTTTGATGAAACTTTTGCTCCTGTCGCTAGATTAGAAGCCATAAGAATTTTGTTAGCTTTTGCAGCATCTAAAGGTTTTAAGCTATTTCAAATGGATGTTAAAAGTGCTTTTCTTAATGGCTACATAGATGAGGAGTTTTATGTCAAACAACCACCGGGTTTTGAAAATCCAGATTTTCCTAATCATGTTTACAAACTGTCCAAAGCCTTATACGGTCTCAAACAAGCCCCTAGAGTGTGGTATGATAAGTTAAAAACATTCTTACTTGAAAAGGGGTTTACCATGGGCAAGGTTGATAAAACTCTTTTTGTGCTTAAACATGGCAATGACTCATTATTCGTTCAAGTGTATGTGGATGATATTATCTTTGGTTGTGCTTCTCATGATCTTGTGTCCAAGTTTTATGCAATGATGAGTTCCGAATTTGAAATGAGTATGATGGGTGAACTCACTTACTTTTTGGGGCTGCAAATCAAGCAAACCAAGGAGGGTACCTTTGTGCATCAAATGAAGTATACCAAAGACCTTCTAAGGCGCTTCAACATGGACAAAAGCAAGTCTCTTCGGACACCAATGGGAACAGCAACAACACTTGAACTTGATGAAGATGGTGAATCCGTGGATCAAAAAGAATATAGAAGCATGATCGGATCACTTTTGTACCTCACGGCATCAAGACCGGACATACAATTCAGTGTATGTCTTTGTGCACGGTTTCAAGCTTCCCCACGTGCTTCACATCGTCAAGCCGTCAAAAGGATTCTCAGGTACTTACATGGAACTCAAGAATTTGGCATTTTTCTTCCTTCTTCCTCAACCGTTACTTTGAAAGCTTTTTCGGATGCTGATTTTGGGGGTTGTAGGATTGATAGGAAAAGTACTTCCGGTGCTTGTCATTTTCTTGGTAATTCTCTTGTTGCTTGGTCCTCTAGAAAACAAAATTCAGTTGCACAATCCACATCCGAATCTGAATATGTAGCTACTGCTAGTGCTTGCTCACAAATTTTTTGGATTGTTCAAACACTTAAGGACTATGGGGTTGATCTAGATAGTGTTCCACTGTTCTGTGATAACACTAGTGCCATTTGCATTGCTAAAAACCCCGTGCAACATTCTAGAACTAAGCACATTGACATTAGGTATCACTTTCTTCGAGATAATGTTGAAAAAGGAAATATTGTGCTTCACCATGTAGATACCGAACAACAATTGGCTGACATTTTTACAAAACCTTTGGATTTCACTCGTTTTTGTTACATTCGTAGTGAAATAGGGGTTATGCATCCTCATGGCTTAAATTGAGGGGGAGTTTTTGAAACTTGGGAAGTCTATGTGTGAATCTGAAATTAAAATAATATGAGCATAGTATTTCATACATATACGACTTTGTGATTCCTTTTACATGCTAAAAGTTCTTATTACATTACTCATGGTATACATTTTGTAGTTTTCGCCATGTCTAGTAATTGGAATAATTACTTACACTAAAACTGGTCATGGTCGAACTTTCTTGCTATTTTGAACTTGTTACATGTTCACAAGTGCTTTTAATCATAAAGAATTAATCGAGTAATCAACTCACATGTTGAGTTTTTATGAACAAATATAAATTGAGAAAAGATCAAGAGAATATGCATGCATCACACTTCTTCTTTTGAGATGGCTTATCATTGCACTTAGATATGAACTTGGAAGAAGTTGTGTATGACTAAAAACATGTCCTTAAGCTTCTGATTGTCAAATGACATAGGCTTGGCTTGGTTGGTTAGAATAAGGCAGATGCGCATATAATCTCTTGCAAATATCATATGATCTAAATTTATGCTTTGAAAAATAATAAAATGCAGCAACTAGTGTCATGCTTTCAAGTTATGAAATAGTTAAATTTGTGAGATCATGACTTGCTTAAATTGAAAATTACATTTGATCTCTAGCATGGCTTACACTACTTTATGTATTTCATTGATGTGATAATGTAAGGTACTTGATAGTATGACTTGGATGAGCTTTGTTTATATGTATATGTTATAATATGCTCATAACAACTAAAGAGGGAGAGATAATTTGTTTATATGCTCATGACTTGCTGAATACATTGTCAAATGGGGAGAGATAAGCATGAAGAGAAAGAGAATATGTGCATAAGGAGAGATAATAAAGGGGTAGAGATAATATGGGATAATTTTTCTTCTCATTTTACTTTTGATTTACAAAGGGGGAGAAATTGCCTTCAAAACTTTTATGTGAATAAGCCAATGTTTGGATTTTAAATGGTGTTGCCAATGCATTCATCAAGGGGGAGATTGTAAGACCTATGTGTGCTGAATACATTGGCTTGTAGTGAATACACTTGGCTTTGATAATAAAAGTTTTGAATATCACCAAAACACTTTTTTATCAAGGTCCGACTCTAGCTCTGAGCTACAGCAAGGTCCGACGGTAGGTCCGGCTTGGTTTGGATAGCTCCAGTTACGTTCGATGCTAGGTCCGACTAGCTTTGGTCAGCTCCGGTGAGCTTTATCTTTAGCTCTGGCATATCTTTGATAGCTCCGACATGTCTTTGATAGTTCCGACATGTTTTTGCTAAGCTCCGAGTTGATTTTTCTAGCTCCAACTTTTGGGTTTACTAGTTCCGACTAGTTCTGGTTAGCTCCGGTGCTAGGTCCTGCTAGTTTTGTAAGCTCCGGCGGGAGCTTGGTTATACTAGCTCTGGTAAGTTCCAGCGCTAGGTTCTACTAGCTTTTGTTAGCTCCAGCTCAAGGTCCGGGTTGCTCTGGCAAGGTCCGGAACTTGACCGTAGTGCTTCTGCTTTTCATTTGCAATGTTTCGTACTTGCTTTACATTGTTGGAAAGTTTGCTTAGTATTCTTTTACTAAGTTTTTGGTGCGTTTTGGATGATATGGCTGATATTGTTTTGCTATGCTTTGCAACATGCTTATGCGAGGTTCTCACGTAAGGTGTTGTGTTCGGAACTAACTTGAATCAAGTCAAGGACTTGGGCTCGTATGGATTGGTTGTTTATTCATGTGCAGGTGTTGCTTGAGTTCAAGTCATGGCTGGTGACGGGATCCATTGGACTAGTCTCAGGGAGGAGATGAGGTTCCAGCAACCAAGTTCGGGAGGAACTGTGGTTGAGCTGATCAGGAGGTCACGCATGATGATTGAATCAAGGGCAGTGCATATGAAGGTTATTGAACGTCGAAGGAAAGTGTTCGCACGTATGCATGCGGTGCATGACGTGGCAACATAGTTCCGAAGATGGCTTATGGATGGGAAGATCTGGTTGGAAGGATCGGATCGTACCGGTTGATGACTTTGGCTGCGGCGGAGTCAGTTATGACTCGGTATGGAAAGTATCGAGTTGATAGGATTTCATGTGGGTCACGAATTTGAGTTGTTTAGGAATGTGGGATACATTCCTAAGGTGCTTGGAAGTCTTAAGATTGTTTCTATCTGCGAATAGGAAGATCTTGAGTGGTTATGGAAAGTTCCGATTTGTGATCGGAGTAGGATTGGAGTCCTAGTTGATATTGGGTTGGCCTAAGGGCTGGTTATATAAGCAAGGGAGCCCAGAGCTCGTGGTGCACGACTTTGGGGCTGTTCCTCGTGTGTTCTATTGAATAAAATTCGTAGTTTGAAGGAACTTTTGTGCCTTGTTCGTCCGACTTGTTCCAGACAAGTTTTACTCGTCGAGTTTCTGGACAGCACTACCTTTCGTCGGTGGTTTTATCATAACTCGAGTTTTACAAATCCAATTGCCGTGATTCTTTTTGGATTGTCTTCACAACTTGATTGTCTATCATATGTCAAAATTTCACGGTCATTGGATTTGTGGTATATGATCTAAACGAGTTTCTTTGCAGCGTTCCAGAACTGTTTTTTCTTGGGTAGGACAGATTGACCATTATTTGATCTTTTGATCATAACTTGAGTTTTTCTAGTCGGATTTGAGTGATTCTTTTTGTGTTGTCTTCGTGACTTGATTCTCTATGATATCGATCACTTTTGTCGCGGTGAAACACGTTTATATTAGTCTCACACACGATTTCTTTAACAGATCGTTTTTCTGCCGAAAGAGTTTGGTGTTTAATTGTTTCCGCTGCGTAAGATTTTTAAATCTACCATTCACTACCCTCTGGTAGCTTTTCACGTGCTCTTCGATCCTACAGAGTTAAAGGAAGCAATGTACCTCGTGGGGACCTTGGTGCGGCATTGGAAGTAGTAGGCACCGAGGTGCTCCTTCGAGCTTCTGCCAGTGGCCCTCAGTACAAAAAAGTACCTGAAGAGCTTCACCGACGGCATCACCCCCACGAACATCTTGCAGAGGTGAGCGAAGACCGCCAGCATGGCGATCGAGTTCGGCACGAGGTGGTGGAGTTGGAGGCCAAAGGTCTCTAGGAGCATGACCAGGAAGGCGGATGCAGGCGGGACGAAGCCGGCCAGCACGTACAACGAGAAAAGCACCATCTCCCCGGCGGAGAGGCTCAGCGGCAGCCTCCCAGGACGGAGCCACTTCTCCTGCTAAGGAGCGTGCCAGCCGAGAAGGCGGCGCATGGGGGCCAGGTCGGCAGACCTGGAGAGCCGAGACTTGGGCAGGATGCACGCCATGAGAATCGAAGGAGGAGGCTCTGGAAGAGGATATCGGGAGCTAGAGCGCAAGAACCTGGCTTGGACGAGAAGGCATGAGCGCAAGGATGCAAAAGCGGAAGAAAGGACCCTTAGGGGGAAAGGTCTCTTTTTATTCACCTCTGCAAGCTAACAGACGCATCATGTGAATCGCCGCAGCCTCAGTAGAAGAGCAACAGACCCGCATAGGCAATGACATGAGGGCCCGGACCGCTCAACAAGGAAGGCGAACCGAGTGGCTAACTATGCGGGAGGTAACTCGGCGGTTTCTGAAAAGGCAAAAGCAGCGAAAGTGTAGGAGCCACCTTGGGAACTACCGCAGTTAACGCACGATTGAAGGCAGAGGTCATGTCGTGCGGCGCCTGTCCAGTGCCTCAGCTTACCAGGAGGAGACGTGTCGCCACAACGGCAGGAACGTGTCACCCTGGGAATTGCCCAGAATTGGAATCGAAAGAGTTGCGCGGGAAGATAAAAAAGAAGACCCCACCTGCGGTATCGACGACTCTCCCGAGGTGGGCTCGGGGGCCACTATCGGTACCCCGCAGACCGGGTACCCCCGCGCACAAGGAGAAAACGGCTAAGGACCCGGCCTCTACTTAAGAGGCCGAATCCGAGGTTGTCACGTCGTGGAGGAAAGGACCAGATCCTACCTCTCCGCCTGGGAGGGCTCCCGGGCTGTCGCGTGGCCGACATAACTGCACCCTCGCCTCCCCGCTGAGGCGGGCTCCGAGGCTGCCATGTGGCCAATCGGAACCTCAGGGCCAGGCCCGCTTCCTCGCAAGGAAAGGCACCATAACTACCACGTGGCCCGCAGGGCTGAGCCTCCACCCCTCCACAGTGGCGGACGGCCAACTCAGTGCGGTAGGACGCCGCAGTAAAGGAAGGTGTGTGCTGCTCGAACAGGCATTAAAGTACGCGCGCCTTCCCCAGGTGAAGCGGAATCGCGCATGCGTAAGTCAAGGCTCCAATGTCTTGTCTTGTCCAGTAGCCGGTACAGACCCACGCCGTAAGACGGACGAATGGGCCGCAAGGACAAGACGGGCGGGACGTGCACCGTCATCATCACCAACTATGTGTAGCCCTGGCGCACGACGCGGCGGGACGGTGCATTGACGCTCCTGACAAGGGAAAGTAGATAGCATTTAATCTTAGATCTTGTATAGGATTTGGCTCTCCCCGGGACCACCTGTCGGGGCCTGGGGCCCACCTTGTGACCGCATAGTCCTTGGACTATAAAAGGACTATGCAGACGACCTTCACATGGGATCGGACAATCGGTCTAAGACTCATTCACGCTCAAGCAAGACAATACACAAACACTCCCGTGGACATAGGATGTTACACTCCGGCGGCCCGAACCACGTAAACCCTCTGTGTTCACCATCTCGCAGCGCTCAATCTCCTGGGACTAGCCCTCGTGAATCTAAAGAACCTCTGCGGGCTGCTCTCTAAGCAGGCCCGGGGAAGTGTCGTTTAAGACATTCAACAGTCATGGATGAACACCAGGGAAAAAATTACCCTCTAAACTCTAAAGAAAGAATGAAAGGGTATCAAGAAACAACAGGAACAGAGGGAATTCTAGAAGGTCACGTTTTGCCTCATGCGCTATGCTAGCGTCAATCAGTACATATGCAGGTGCGCATTTACCTACCGACATGTAGTCCGACTTGGTTGTGGTCGAACTGTCCAAGTACACCATTTGCAGTCAATGCACGGCTTGGATTACTTCAATTTTAGACTAACCAGTCAAATAAAATAATAGTCAATGCGTACACATCAAAATATGCGTGCAGGAGAAGAAGTATATCCAAATCAGTAACAAAAAAAGGGGTTTGCATGGTCCGGATTCTTTTTGTTGCGGAAGAAAAATACGAATATTTGCAGAGAGAAAAGTGTACATATATAAATAATACTCTCTCCGTTTCTTTTTATTTATCACCCGATAGTTCATTTTTGAACTAACCGGTGACAAATAAAAAGAAACGAAGGAGTATTCGTGTTAGCCAATATTCTCGTTAGGAAATACTCTCCCCGCATTTGAAATTTTGTCGCTTTGTAATTCTTTTTTAACTACAAATAAAGCAACAAATTTTCAAATACGGAGGCAGTAACCTTGTTGTTGGTCGGTGATGACGAGAAATGAGGAAGGCACATGCGTCCTCAATCGCCCAAGGATTTGTTGGTCCAACAAAATTTGTGTTTTCTAGCTAGATTTCACTCCTTAGTCATGGTGATGGTGTCAAATAAATCAACGGCCGCTCGCTGCACGAGCGACACGGGCGGTGGCGCAAATCTTAGCCGTCGCCGACCCTCGGCCGTCCACCTCGCCTCGCTGCCGTCGGAGCGCACCGCTCGCGACTCGGGAGCACGCTGGGATGGCGGCAACGGGGCTCCGAAGCTCGACGGGTCCGAGCACATGGGGATGCCGGTGCGGTGGGAGAGGTCGTTTTCTCCCGGTGTGGTGACCTGCAGCGATGAAGAAGCAACGGTTCGTCTGCCCTGGATGGGCGGAATCCGCCGCCAATGGGCTGGTGATGCAATCCGACGAAGGTTGTGAGTTTGACGAAGGCGAAGGTGCATGCGTTCGATCTACGGCCATGCGAGGACGATGGCTGGATCTGACACTTGGTGACTGCCTTTGTCGATGTTCGGGCGGCCTTGGCTTCTGCGAAGCTGGAGCTCCCAATGGTGGTGGGCTGGTGATGGTGCAGCTCAACGAAGGCGTTGTGGCGTCGATGAAGATTGTTGTGGAGGTGGCAGTGTGACAGGGCAACTTCAGAGTGAGGCGGTCAATTTTGGTGGATTGCTTCGCTATTGGAGTGTTCGACGACAGTGAACTTGATCTTCTCAAATAGTCTCCTGAAGCGACGACCGTGAAGCTCGCAGGCGGTCGTGACGGCGAATCAAGGTCTACGGATGGCTGCGACGGCGGATCTGGGCGGCAAAGCTAGTGGGGCGCTTGCAACGGCGGATCTGAGTGGCAGAGTTTGTGGACCGCCTGCGACGACGGATCCGGGTGGCGAGGCTCGCGAGTGCCGACATCAGCAGATGCGGGCTGTCTTGGGGTAGGTCGGGAGTCAATGCTTCTGCCTCCATGGGGTAGCGACTGGAGGGTGAGCGGATTAGGAGGATCCTGTAGGTTGTTGTGCGTCACCGTGGTTCTTTGCTCTGGTTTGTTGTAGGTTGAGGTGGCCGTTGGTGTAGTGGCTTGGTAGTGTAGACACGGATCGTGTTGGCGATCGCGAGTGTGGTGTTGGTTGTTAGTGCGAAGCGTGGATCTCTGTTTCGTGGTTTCGTGAGTCGGGCGGTCGTTGAATTTAGATGTTTGGGATGGTGACACGGACTCTTGTACAATAGTTCGATGGGGCGGAGGGAGCTGACAACAGCGACACGTGCGCGTGTCGTAAGTCCCGTTGAGGTGTTGTTGAGGTATCTCTCCCGCCGATCCTCCGGGTGAAAACCTTGTTATCGACGGTGGCGTTTTTATGTTGTTTTCCTTCTTGAAGGCGTCGTTCTTGGAGGACGGATATTGTATGAATGTTCTTTGTCACCGCTAACATGCATCTAGATTTTGTGAGCCGTCCTTCTTTAGGTATCCACAGAGTTAGTGGTTGTCGTGTTGTCGGGTGGATGATGTGGCATCGCCCTCTTTGTTGTATGGTTTTCGAGTCCGGTTTTCCATATAAACAGAATCACTTTTATTCTTATAATATTATGCGGGAGCTCCTCCTTCCGAGCCTTCGAAAAAAAATCAACCCATTGTTGCTCTACTAGGCCTATATACAAGGTTGGCGTCCATCATGCGTGGAGCCACAAGCTAGCTAGACTGGGAAACGTCAGTTCTAAAAGTCTACTTCTTCCATTCCAAAATAGATGTCATCCTATAGAGTACGACCTGTAATAATTCTAAATCTGATGGTCCAAACACACATAAAACTCCATAGACATGTCAATAATATGATTCTACAGATCCATAGTAAAAGATAGTACATATAATATTATTATACTCCCTTCATCTCATAATAATTATCGTTTTGGACAAAATTTTTAGTTCATTTGTAACTAAAAATCTTGTCCAAAATGACAATTATTATGAAAAAGATGAAATACTTTATTAATCATTTTCAATATTCTCACTCCGTCTCTAAATATTTGCTACGGTTGGTTCTCTAACCGATGACAGGAGGAAGTACATTTAGAAGCCAGTCAGTTGATCGGAAAGTGTACGTAACCGATCACGCGCAAAATCCCGGATGAAACAAAAGTAAATCGAAAACTGAAAGTGGAGTAACACATGCATCGAATACTCCGACGAAAGAAGAAGTAATTATAACAATTCTCGGAGTTGCGTGGATCATATGATAGCAAGGAACTGACAGCTGGCTTGTGCAAAGTTCGGTTGTTGGTTGCAAGCCATGCATGTAGTTGCAATAGATATCAATCTATACAGGTTGTGGCACCAATAATGGAATAATCATATTGTCCTTTATTTGGCCTCTAGCTACTACATGCGTATTGATATAGCTAGCTATACGCAGATATATATACCTTTTCTTTAATTAGATGACGTACGAGCTAGCTATACACACACACAGAGCTGTGCATGACGGACGACACGTACTTGTATACACGTCCAATCAATGTGTGCCTCTTATGGTAAACGTTTTGCAATATCCAAGAAAGTAGAGAGGATGCAAAACCTTGATTGGACAGTGGCTAGTGAATGGGTGAAGCAACCTCGCGTGCCTTGCCATAACTCAAAAGTTGATAGCGCTTGCTACACTCTTTATGATGATGATGTTTTGACATATATAAAAATATGATGATACATCTTACTATATGTTATTAGAACAGAACACCCTTTATTTATGTTTTCTGCTACAGGAAAAATAACTTTAATTTGTAATAAAAAGAAAAGAGACCTGGCGCCCTATAATCGTGTGTGCAGAGTTGAGTTGTCGATGTGCACGCATGCATGTGAGCTCCCCCCCGCTAGACTATAGGCCGCCGGACTGTGCCGTGTTCCCCATGACGCACAACTGTAATCTGTCAACGACGTCGTCCGTATCTGGCATCTCCAAACCCTAGCTTTCCGAGCGTCGTGGCGGTGTCCATTCTTCGAACCCTTCTATCTCCTTCTTCCCTGATGCAACCCACACGGCTCCTTTTCAGCGAGAGAGCTGATCAAAGCGTCGATGCATCATGGACCTTGACGTGGCCACCTAACTGATTTCCTGTTGCTTTCAAGCTATGATCACAAGGCCCATGCAAGAGCGAGCGAGAGAGACGAGAGAGGGAGAGGAGGTCGATCGATGGGTCGTCGTCTCGCATTGTTCACGTGGCGCCGGCCGATACACGATCCAACAAACAAGCTTCATTATAAGCTTTGGTATGGCAATGACATCGTCAAGCGTAAATGAACAAGGCTAGCTTGGTGCTCTGTGTACGGTCTCGATATGTACATGGGCTTTTGTTGGTTTTAATTTGTCACGTGGACACGCGTTGATGCGTTGCTTGCAATCTCTCTGTGGTTCTGCAAAAGGTAATAGCTGTCATGACTCTCTATGAATATATTTCCAAAATGGTTTGGGTTCTTTGAAATACACACTGAATTAAGGTCGAATTAATAAGATAGACTTTCATTTGAAACTTTTTTGTTGAGTCGGAATTTTGTCGAAGTGTGGAGACGACACTTTTCGGATCTGCTACGAAGGAGCCAGCGGTGGTTTTTTTTTTCGCAAGGGCTAAAGACTTATGAAATAGTCAGACGAAAAGACGATGGATGGAAATGGTGAACACATAGATTTTTTCGTGTTTCGAGCCCCGAAGCGTAATACTCTACGTCCACGGGGGTGTGTTGTATTGCTCCTGCTTGTGAGAGTCTATGCTAATATATCTGAGTTGTCCTACGTCAATGGCTGTACGATCCTTTTATAGTCCAAGGACGGACGGTTACAAGTGAGGTCCGAAGCCCGACAGGTGGCCCCGAGGAGATTCTAGTCCTATACAAAATCTAGGGAATTATGGCTACTTGCTGTGCCCTCTGACCGCGGCTTGAAGACTCGTCGCCCTGCATTGCCGAACGCTAGAGGCTAAGCATAGATGTTGATGATGGCAGAGAATGTCTCATCCGCCGTGTCAATGCAAACTACTCCATCAACGGCGTGGTGGAGCTCTGTTGCGCCTTCACTGTGATGTGATTGGGCATAGTACCACCTGACAGGGGCATGTGTCGTGCCTGTGCGCGTGGGGAAGACGTGTGTCTTGAATGGAGGACTGGACAAGGCACATCACTCTTTACTCTAGCGACCTACCGCCCCGAGCATGCCGCTGGCCACGTGGCAGCACCGGAGCCTGCCTTTGCGGGGAGGGCAGGTCCAAAGCAATAGGGCACGTGACGGGTCCGGAGCCCACCTCTGAGGAGAGGTGGGGTCCGAGCCCGCGGGACACATGGCAGCACCAGAGCTCGCCTCTGCGTGGGAGGCTAGCCTCGTGCCGCGGGACAGGTGGCGGTGTCAGGAGCCCACCTCTGAGGAGAGGCGGGGTCTGAGCCCGCTGCTCACGTGGTGGCACCGGAGTCCGCCTCTGCGGGAGAGGCCAGCCCTGTGCCGTAGGACACGTGGCGGGTCCGAATCCCACCTCTGAGGAGAGAAAGGGTTCGTGCCCGCTGGACACGTGGCAACACCGGAGCCCGCCTCTGCGGGGGAGGCTAGCTTGGGGCTGAATGGTACATCGAGCGAGTCGATGTACATCAAGCACGGGGCAACGCTTGGGCACATCGAGCTGGTCACCTAGACCCGACACGCGCTGCGCAACCCGCGACATCCATGACAATGGGGCCTAGGTCCTCAATCAGAAGGGCTTGCTCGAGCAGTTAGCTACCTGTGAAGACACCTCAATGGTTCCCATAAAGGCGGGCAGCAGAGGCCCAACAACCACATTGGGAACCGCCGCGATTAAAGATACTAGGATAAGCAAAGATCGCGTCGTCATGACCTTTCAACTAGAAGAGGAAGTGTGGCCGCAGTGGCAGAGAAGCGCACTGCTTCAACTGCCCAAGACAAAAAACAAAAGCAGCGCAGGAAAGCAAGGTTAGGGCTCCACCCGCGGGCTCATCACCTCCCCCGGGGTGGACTCAGGGGCCACTGTCGGTACCCAGGATACTGGGTACCCCCGTAGACAGGATAAAAATGCATAAGTATCATGCCTCCTCGCTGAGGCAGGATCTGATGGTGCCACATGTCCAACAGGCCCGATCTCTGTCCCTCCTTAGGGGCGGGTTCCGGTACTTCCACATGGACCTCAAGACGGGATCCGACTCCCCCGAAGGGATGAGTTCCCAGGCTGCCACGTGTCCAGCAGAACGGGACCCCGTTCCTCCAAAGGAGTGGGCTCCGGTGCCACCACGTGGCCCATAGCTCCGGACTAACCTCCTTCGCAAAGGCGCGCTCCAGAACCGCCACGTGCCCAGTAGCCCGAGACCCCCGACTCCCCTCGGAGTTGGGCTCCGGGGCTTCGATGTGGCTCGCAACACATGAATTGGCTTCCCCCATGGAGGCGGACTCCAGTGCCGCCACGTGGCCCATAGCTCTGTACTGGCCTCCTATGCAGAGGCGCACTCTAGAATCACCACGTGTCCAGCAGTTCAGGACCCCCGACTCCCCTCAGAGTTGGGCTCCGGGGCTGCCACGCGGCCCGCAGCATAGGCTCCGCTTCCCCCGCGAAGGTGGGCTCCGGTATTGCCACATGTCCTGCAACTTACCCTGACCAGTAGGTTGTAAGAGTAAATGGGTGGTGCATCTTGTCCAAGTCAGGCATTGAAGACACGCGCCTTCCCCAGACACACGACGTTGGGCACGCCTCTTGTCAGGTATCGTCGGGTCCAATCGCATCGTAGTGAAGGCGCCACACGCCTACCACACTCCACCAAATGGGTAGCTTACGGTGAAAAGACAGATAGACGGGACATTCCCTATCATCATCAACGACTACGCATAGTAACTAGCGTCCGACGCAGCAAGACAACGGGTCTTCAAGTCGCGATCAGAGGCAGCTTATGCAAGTAGCCTTAGATCCTTAAGATAAGTTCGCCGCGGGGCCACCTGTCAGGCTCCAGACCCCACTTGTAAGGTGTATGTCCTTACTATAAAAGGATCTGTCGGAGTGTTGTTCCGGCAATTCTCCCGGTATTACTGTTGGTAGCCCGTAGAGTTTGTAGTTCGGTATTAGGTGCGCAGAGATTCATAACACAATGGCAATTAGACACAAGGATTTACGTGGTTCGGGCCGCCTGAGCGTAATACCCTACTCCACGGGGTGTGTAGTTGTTGTATTGAGCGTCTAAGAGTCGAGAGCTTCCAGAGGGGCCCCCTTTGTGTATCGCTCGACCAGTCGTTTTATAGAACAAGGACTGGTCGTTACATCGGTAGCCTGGCCCGACATGTGGCCCTGGCGGTTACTGATGCTTAATACATAATTAATGAGGTTAATTACCTTTAATAGTGTGGTAACGGGCCTTGACAGTGCAGTTACTTGGAATTAAGGGCCATCTGATCGTGTGTCATTAATGTGGTATTAATGACACTTAATCGGGTCTTGAAGTCTTTGATTGTCCCTCGTAGGTCCGAGCCGTTGGAGGTACACCAGTCTGATTGTTGAGGCTGAAGGTCCGGCGGTTGGACACATGGCAGATCTGGAGCTTCCCTCTGTCGGGGGTTAGGTCCGGGGATGCTGCGCAGGTGTTTAGCCCAGAGCTTTACCATGTGTGGGACGTAGCTCTGGTTGCAGTATACACGTAGTAACACCGGGGACTTACCATAGAAGGGAGGCAGGTCCGGTCCCGTATGCCATGTGGGGCCTTCAAATGCCTTCAACTCATACAGGTGAAGTTCTTTTGGTCTTCTTGTAGTCCCAAGGGGTATACGATATGCAGGGTACCGACAGTGGCCCCCTGGGCCCACCTCTGGGAGAGCCTTTTTGGATGAAGTTGTTCTACCGGAGGTGGGTCCATCCTTTGGTTTTTGAGCCGTGTCTTCAAGGGTCTTTGGATGTGCCATTGGCGGTAATTCGCAGTTAAACCAACACCGCATGGCACATCCAAGATGCAGCAGGTGAGATCTGAGCGTGCGGATCTCACGCAATTGAAGGTTGTCGGTTCCCGATACAAAAAACGTATCGGTTCCGTGCGCCCTGTCTGGCCCCTACCCTCGGGCTTCCCGCCTATCATGATGGCAACCGTTCGCCTGGGGTAAGGACCTCGACTTGATCGTCGGGGTGGCCCCAAGCCCCCTTGTCATTGGCAGGGTGAAGTTTTTGAATTGTATCGTCGGCTCCTGTGCGGTTTCCATCCAAGCGTTGATGGGGCTTACTTAAGAAGGAAAGCGCACACCGTTTTGGGATTCTTTACGCCTTCATTTGAACTTGCGCTCGAATCCTCCAAACTTTGGCCTGCTTTTCATCTCTCGCCCCGCTGTGCTGCGATGGAGTTGGGTCTCCACAAGAGATGACTTAAGACCGACAGTGATTTGAAGAAGGTCCTGGCCCTCGAGCCATAAAAGTAAGTTGAAGCACTCTGACGGGAGATCCTCCGGACCTGCTCCTTCTGTAGCGGATCCTTCTCCCCGGAGGGGAAGGTATTCAATAGCGGCAACCACTCCAGCATCGACATTTCCCCGGGGTGCTAGCTCTGGTCATGTGGCTCCAGTACCAGGGCCAGCTAAAGGCTCTGGGTCCGGGGGTCCTTCCCGGTCGAGGGGGGCCTCAACCAAAATGACGCCGACGACAGCAGCAAGATCCGGGGAACCTTCCGGAGCTAACACGCCAGTGGCGACAGGGTCCAACCCCGAGCGTCTGGGGAAGAAGTTCCGCGCTAGCTGGAGCGGAAGCCTTCCGAGGTAAATTTTGTTTTTTACCTCAGTTGGTTGTTTTTTGTTGTAACTGCGTTTTGAGTGTCTTCTTCCTTCATCCACTGGGTACACAAGAAAGGGGCTGAAGCTCCAGTTCCTGTAGCAGCAGCTGAGGCTGTGTAGGCAGAGGCTCCGACTCCAATCCCAACGCCGCCTCTAGAGGTGGCTGAGGCTGCGACAGCTCCGGCGCTGGCTGTCGTGGTCCTGGACCTCGACTCATCCTCAGAAGCTCTTGTGGTAGCGTCGGACCACGAGAATGAAGATGTACCAGTGGCACCTGCCCCAGAGGTTGAAGCTCCGGGTTTGGATGTTGAAATGATGGACGCTCAGGCCTCAGAGCCGGAGGTAGCTGCGATTCCGGCCCTAGAGCCGGTTGTTGTTGAAGCCCCGACAGTGGGGTCGGGTGTTCATGAAGCCCCGGCGGTAGAGCCGGTGGTTGATGAAGCCCCGGCGGTAGAGCTGGTGGTTGATGGAGCTCCGGTGCTTGTGCCGGTCATCGAAGAAGTTCTGGCGCCTGAGCCGGTTACTGCAGAAATGCCAGTGCCCGAGCCCATGACGGTTGAAGTGCCAGCGCCTGAACCGGTGGTGGAGGAGGCGCCAGCGTCGGAGATAGAAGTGGCTTCAGCTCCGACCGGACCTTCAACACCTGCCCCGGGGGTGGTCGTCCCGGAGGTGCTCGCGCTTGAGCCAGGGTGCCTAGATGAAGCTGTCGTCCCCCAGCCTGAGGGACCAGTTGTTGATGACCTGGCGGCGGGACCTTCGGAGCCAACTCCGGAGGTCGAAACTACTGTTGCATGACCTTCCTCAGCGGCAACAGAGGCTATCCCGTAGGGCAGCCCTAGTGCCGTGGAAGCTCAGGGGACCGCTCTTGTAGATTGGGACCCAATTTTTGGCACAGAGAACCCACTGGAGCCAGCGGAGAAGACCCCGGCACGACCGGAGCCAATCCCTTTGTCACTGTCTATCGACAATGCTTGCTCCAGTCTTCATTAGGTCCAACCGGCTTTTTACCACGACAGTAAGGCCCTCGAGGAGGAGCGCCAAACTCTTAGGAGATGGCGCAACCAGCTCCAATTCAAGACCAAGCTGGCGCAGTCGAGGCTGTCTGATGACAAGGAGTGGGTGAAGAAGAAGAAGGTCCAGTTGGAGTACTGGGGTAAGCTGCTGGACGAGAGGGAAAGCATGGTGCGATCCCTCGACAACCAGTCTCGGGTCATCCACGAACAGGCCGTAGCTGCTAATAACATAGAGAATGATTGCAGGGAGAAGCTCAGTGCCATCCACGATAGCCTCGTCAAGCGCTGGGAGGCCCTTGAGGAGAGGGAGAAAAAGCTCGAAGATGAACTGCAAAAACTCCTGGAGTTGCAGGATGACCTTGTGAAGAGGGAGGAAGAGCTTACTAAGAGGCTACCTCTGGGTGACAAGAGTCTCGCGAAGCGCACCAAGAAGTTGGAGGAGCGCTGCGAGAAAGACGAGAAGAAGGACTGGCAGCGAGGGCAGAACCTCCACAGGAGGGAGAATGACATTGCTGCCAGAGAGAAGAAAGTGCGGGGCTGGGAGAAGGACCTGGTCGACCGCCAAAACAAGATCCACCTCCGGGAGGAAGAGCTCGACAAACTCGAAAGGCAGGTTGCTGAAAAGATTCAGCAGAACGCCAAAGAGGTAGAGCGTCTTGCCCGGGAGAATTCGGAGCTTGCGGCGACCAGAAGATCCTTGGAGGAGATGCGAGACTCAAGGGTTGCGGAGTCCCAACAAGTTTGGGACTTCCTGGGCAAAGCCAATGACGCGCTGACGCTAATCGGTTTTTGTCCCGTGCGTCCAGATGATCCGGAGCCGGAGCTGGACCAGGCGCTGCAGGCGTTGAGTTCGGCAGGAAACAAGCTCACCAAGATGGGCGATGTCATCGCAGACCAACTGGAAACCGAGGGACAATCCCTGGCGAAGAACGTCGCATAATACATGCTGACGTGCTACACAAGCCGGGACCCTCAATTCCCACTGGACCCGGTGCTTGAAGGCCCCATCGACGGAGAGGGAGAAGCCGCCCAAGCCAGCGTGTTGGAGGTTGCCCAGAAGGTCGCCTTGTTCTTCCATAGGGTCTAGGACTCTCTCTTTGTAGCTCCTTCTTGTATTATCTCTTCTTTTTCTCCAATTTTGTAATCTATTGTCTCCAGATGAATGAAATCCAAGTTTTTGTGAATTTCATTTTTTGTCTTCAACACCTTTGTCCCACTTTGCCCCCTGGTAGATGTACACAATTTGATTGTGAACATGTACCAAGAGGATGTAGCACTTTGTTGAAGACTTGTGTGCTTCGAACTTGTAGAACGTAGGTCTAAAGTCTTCAATAGTGAAGGCCCCCTGGTGTTATCGGAGCTTAGTAGCTTCGGCAGCGACCACTGTCAACACGCAGTGCCTCGACAGCAGACCCCACTGTGGAGTCTTCCCACCATCTTTTCTTCACGTTGACGACCGGCCCCCTGGCTTTACCGGAACTTAGTAGCTCCAGCGACGCTTGCTATCAATGTTAAAACATCGACAACAAGCCACCTTAGGGGAAGTCAGAGCTTTAATAGCTCTGGCTCAATTCACCATCACCATGAGATCTTTATTTTTCCTTCGCACTGAAGTCAAGAAAAATAGTAAATCCATTTCCTATCTATAACTCAACTGCGACTTACTATTCCCGAAAAAGTTTTAGGCCGAACACAATTCTAAATACAATTAAGTGCACTGGCTTGTTTTCTCCAGGTCCGATCGTTTCTGGACTTGCCTTACTTCGGCCTGTCGGGGTGTAGGTAGAGTGGCGTACTTGGGGTGCATGACCAGGCTAAGTAGATAGCACACTCCGGCCCTAGATTGGCTTGGCGGTATTCAGACAAGTAGACCATTAACAATGTTTAGACCCAGAAAAGTTGACAATGTGACTTGAATTATATGTGAACTGGTCGAGCTAAACTTTCTTAAGAATTGCACAACTTTGTTATAGACAAGAAAGAGAAAAATAAAAAATATTGAGCTTGTACAAAGTAAATGCACGTGGAGTTTGTTTTCACACAATGATGTCTTTCATTATAGGTTCGGGGTACAGGGGAAACAAGTACACTCTTAGGGTACGGAACCAAGCTAAGTGTGTTTCATTTCTCGTTTGACCCAAGGTAGCTGACTACACTTTTAGTTCTGAGACCGTGACAAGTGTTGCCTGAACTTTGCGGACCTCCCGGGAAAGGTCCGGCTATTCTCCCGGAGGAGCTACCCAACTCTGTACAATGACTCTCTAACATACATCACATGTAACTACAAACTCACCTCCATGATATTAAGCGTAGAACTTATGAAGGTGCTTAATGTTCCAAGGATTAGGGAGAGGTGTCCCATCCTCAGTTGCCAAGCGAACGCATCCGGGGCGGGATACTTTGATCACTCGGAAAGGTCCTTCCCAGTTGGGGGAGAGTTTGTTTAACCCTTCGCGAGTTTGTATTCTCCGTAGCACCAGATCGCCTTCCTCGAGCTGTCGGCTATGAACATGCCTTTGGTGATAGCGCTGAAGAGCCTGGTGGTATCGGGCATTCCGAACAGCTGCTCGACACCTTCCCTCTTCAAGGAGGTCAAAGTCTTCACGCCAGAGCTAATCCTGCGCGGCATCGTCAAAGGTCTGGACCCGGAGCGACCCCAAGGTGATTTCCGGAGGAAGCACTGCTTCAGCTCCATACACCAGGAAGAAGGGTGTCTCTCTAGTTGACCGGTTTGGAGTTGTCCTATTGGCCCATAGAGTGGGCGGAAGCTCTTCGATCCAGTTGGTTCCATGTTTTTTCAGGCACTCATATGTGAGCGTCTTGAGTCCTTTTAGGATTTCTGCATTTGCCCTCTCGGCTTGGCCATTGCTTGTCGGGTGAGCTACGGAAGCGTAGCTGACTTGGATGCTGAGGTCTTCGCAATATCCTTGGAATACAGAGCTTGTGAACTGGGTCCCATTATCAGTTATGATCTTGTTTGGGACTCCAAATCTGCATACGATGGACTGCAAGAAGTTGATAGCTGATTGCTTGTTTATTGTCACAACTGTAGTTGCTTCCGTCCATTTGGTGAACTTGTCAATGGCAACGTACAAGAACTTATAACCTCTGACGGCTCTTGGGAAAGGTCCCAAGATATCCATCCCCCACACAGTGAAAGGCCATGTAGGAGGTATCATTTGTAGAGGTTGAGCCGGTGTGTGAATTTGTTTCGCATGGAACCGGCATGCTTCTCATTTCTTCACTAGTTCAGTTGCATCCTGGAGCGCCGTAGGCCAGTAAAAGCCATGCCGGAAGGCTTTACCGACCAGCGTGCGGGAGGACGCGTGGTTCCCACACTCGCCTCCATGGATTTCTGTGAGGAGCTCGCAACCTTCTTCCCTTGTAATGCACCGCATTAGGACGCCGTTAGCACCACGGCGGTAGAGATCCCCTTCTACCAGTGTGTATCTTTTAGCCAATCTTACTATCCGGTCAGCGGATACATTATCTTCAGGAAGGAAATTGTCTTTCAAGTAGCTCCGGATCTCCGAGATCCATGCATCGTAGCTAGCTTGAGAATTTGAGTCTTGCGTGCTGGGTTGCTCGGAGCTTCTTGCAGCACCTACAACCCTTGATGGGCGCCATGGTAACAGGGCCATCGAGCCCGCCAGCTTCGAGGTGCTGGTCTTGCCCCCTTGGCTCAGTTCGGCATGCTGAGTTGTAGGTTTAGACAACCTCCAAACGAAGGTTCTGTCTGGTGCCGAAGCCCCGGTTGAAGCTTTCATCGAGAGTTCGTCGGCTTCAGCGTTGTTGAGATGCTGAACATGGCAAAGATCAAGGACATCGAAGTCCTTCTGAAGCTTCTGGACTTCAAGTAAGTATGCAGCTAGTTGAGGGTTGTTGCAACAACATTCACCTTTGACTTGTTTTACAACAAGTTGTGAATCACCCTTTACCACCAGCTGCTTGACACCATACGATAGTGCCACCTTGAGTCCATAAATTAGTGCTTCATACTCCGCCATGTTGTTGGTCACCTTGAAGTCAAGGTGCACCATGTATTTAACCTTCTTCCCGGTCGAAGCAAGGAGAAGGATTCCAACTCTGGCCCCCTGCTTCTGCACGGAGCCGTTGAAGTAGAGAGTCCAGTGAGGCTCATTGAAGACCGGAACATTGGATTCCGACTTCTGCTCACTGGGGCCCCCAGGATTTGATGTAGAGGGGGTCCATTCCGCCACGAAGTCTATCAATGCTTGACTCTTGATCGCTTGTCTTGGAACAAATTCAGGGTCAAACTCGGCTAATTCCACTGCCCACTTTGCAATGTTCCCAGTGGAATTGGAGTTATGCAAGATCGCACGTAGTGGATAAGAGGTTAGCACTGAAATCTTGTGAGCTTGGAAGTAGTGTCGGAGCTTCCTAGAGGCAATAAGAACTGCGTAGAGCAGCTTATGCACCTCAAGGTACTGAGTCTTGACGTCATGCAATACTTCGCTGATGAAGTACACTGGGCGCTGGACCGTTCGGGCCCTCCCGAAGGGGCCCGGAGCTTCCTCCTCATCTACCCGGACCCTCCCGGAGGGGTCTGGACCTTGTTCGGGAACCTCCAAGTTCCGGCTGGAGAAACTCGGAGTTTCTCCTGAAGTGATCCGGACCCTTCCAGAGGGGTCCGAATCTTCTTGTTCAGCAGCAGTGACTCCTTCATTTGAAGGAGATGGATCCCTCGACATCTCACCTTGAGGATCAGGGTCTGGGAGCTGGGACACAGACTCAACTTTAGGTAGCTCCGGACCCTCCCGAAGAGGTCTGGATTCCTGAATTGGAGATGGCTCTGGTCTTTCCGTAACCAGGACCATGCTGACAACTTTGTCAGTTCCCAAAATGTAAAGCATGAGTGGCTTACCAGGGTTCGGAGCTACCAGGGTCGATAGGGTGGTGAGGAGCTGCTTCAGCTCCTGGAATGCCTTTTCTGCTTCTTCAGACCATTGGAATGGTCCGGATTTCCTCAATAGCTTGAAGAAGGGTAGCGCCCATTCTGCCAGTCTTGAGATGAACCGGCTGAGGGCAGCTAGACATCCAGTTAGCTTCTGGACGTCCTTTATGCGGGCTGGTGGTCGCATGTTTTCAGTAGCTTTTATCTTCGCTGGATTTTCTTCTATTCCTCGGTGGTTCACCAAGAAACCTAGAAGTTTTCCGGAGCTAACCCCGAAGACATACTTGTTCGGGTTCAGCTTCGTGCGAGTGACTCGCAACTTGTCGAAAACAGCTTGCAAGGTGTCAAGGAATGACTCCTTGTTCTTGATCTTGACAACGATGTCATCGACATACACTTCCACTACGTCTCTGATGAGCTCTCCAAAAGTTTTGTACATAGCGCGCACAAATGTTGAAGCAACATTCTTGAGATCAAATGGCATGGCAGAATAACAATATAATCCATCTACTGTGATGAAGGAGGTATGCTCTTCATCTTCCCTGGACATTCTGATTTGATGGTACCCAGAATATGCGTCTAGGAAACACAGTAATTCACACCCAGAGGTGTAATATACTATCTGATCTATTCTAGGTAGTGGGAATGGATATTTTGTACATGCCTTATTTAGTGTAGTGTAGTCGATACACATCTGAAGCTTCTCGCCGGCCTTGGGTACAACGACTGGGTTTGCCAGCCTTTTTGGGTGGAAGACTTCTCGGATGAATCCAGCTTCGAGCAACTTCTTCACTTCTTGACGTATGAAGTTTTGTCTCTCTATTGATTGCTTCCGAGGCTTCTAATTACAGGCCGAGCATCGGGATAGATCTTCATATTATGCTCGATCACTTCCCTAGGGATCCCAGGCATTTGTGACGGTTGCCAGGCAAACACGTCGACGTTAGCCCGGAGGAAAGTGATGAGCGCGAGTTCCTATTTGTCATTCAGACCTCCCGATATATGGGTGGTTTGAGCGGCGTCGGAACCGATTTGTACGACTTTGACAGGAATGTTGGTGTCGCCGCTTGGTTGCACGCGAGGTGCGGAAGTTGAGCCTCGATGACGAATGCTCGGGGGTTTCAGAGCTTGCTCCTTTCCGGATTCTTGAGTGCCCCTCTGTGCTCTAAAGTGTCCATTCTATCTAGGTTGCACCCTACGGTCAACCTGTGGCTCTGATACCAATCTCTGACGCCCGGTTCTGGAAAATGAACCAAGCTAACGCATATGTGTGCCCAGGACGTTCAACACACATACACGAGTGCATCACAAAAGAGTATACAAAAAATTACCACAACACAAGATTAATTAGCCAAATTTTATTAAACAAACCATATTTTCCTAAAATACAAACTCTAATGAATATTAATGACAAGTTCAACTAATGCAATGGAAATAAACTAAATAAGCAAACTAAACAGCTAGGTAGCATAAGCAATATGGTATAACACAGCTCCAAAACACCACAGACAAAGTTGACGGTAGAAACGGCCTAGAACTTTGCATTATCGCCATTAAACTCCCAATATTGACTTGCAACTGTTGGGGGGGGGTGCAAGAGTGAGTACATGTCGTACTCAGCAAGTGTGGAAAGTATGACATGTGGCTGATTCAAATGACAAACGTAATAAAGGCTAAGTGCTAAAAAGTACATTAAAACATTTGAAAAGCAATATATATTATGTATGTGAAGTAAACCCATCATAAACCATGTAGTAATCATAATAGCAGTCTATATTCCATATCCATCAACATATACCAATATCCATATTCAATACCAGAATTTAATTCATAACCATCCATAACCATAATACCAACCATACCCATTACCGAGTTCCCTCTAATCATGGAAGTTGTCCAGGTGCTCATAACCGGGAGCACGACTATCATGATAGTTTTATTAGACTCTGCAGAGTTTGTACCACTTTACCCACGTGTTTGTGATTTCATCACCCGTCGGCGACTAAAGAAACCTCTCTTATGCCAATTACACTTCCATTGGTGTATGGCCAATAGATCACAAAATAGCCTTTACAAAGGGATTACTAGCCTATTTAGACCCCACTGAGGTTTCACCGGTGGCGATGTCTCCCACAGAGCACATCTTCAACCAAGGCCCCCCTCTTGAGCCATTCGGATCCCAGAGTAGTCCCACCAATCATCAACAAACCCAATCCGACTACCCCTTCCCCGAGCATCCATAATGGTCCAAATAGCACTAGCAAAGCTCTAATTAATCAGCTATGCCGCACCCATACTTGGCCTCGTGGTGGCACTATAGTCCTGGATTATTCTCGCATGATCCGGTCCTTATATCTAAAGCAAGCAAACCACCATGACATCCAACCCATCCACATACCAGGCTTGCTTAGATCACCCAATACCACATTACATTAACCAGTTCATGTTATTCATAATCTCACAAATGCATCATTAATATGTAGTATTGGTTTCCCATCCCAATTAATTAAGCGAAGCAAAAAGGTAAAAAGCCCTTCCTGACTCTCTACCATAATTCCAGGTGACAAGGGGTGTCAAACAACGCTAGTCAACTTCCTACCATAGGATTCCCATGAAATTGACACAAGCATGCAGTTTACAAACAAAACATTTATTTTAAAAATAGGATCAATATGCTTCAAGGACACTTGCCTTGCTCTTGAGGTTGATTAGGGTCAAAGCCTTCAAACTCTTGGTGTTGTAGATCCTCCGCGGCACTCTCTAGCGCAAATCCGTCTAATCCACACAATAAACATACAAGACAAGAAACACAATCAAAGAGTGCACAAATATTACTCAATATGACATGTCATGCATGATTGATGCAAATGCAAGGTAGAACTTGTTAATAGATTGCTTTTAATGATCACTAATTAGTTCTAATAGCTTTTAACAAGTTTATACAGGTTTGGATGTGATTAGATCAAACTTTAGAATCAATTCAACACAATTTAGCCAGGAAGACCGGACTAGTCCGCTAGGGACCGGACAAGTCCGCACTTTGCGAGATCAGCAGATTAGGGTTTTCTAGATCGACGTAAATTTGGATATTAGGGGTTGAATTCACGTAAGGAAAAGAGAATAGAAGGTATACCAGGTGTTTATAACTCCAATGAATCAAGAAACTTGGAGGTAACACTTGAATCTTGATGATCTAGGGTTGGGGATGAACTTGGAGATGAATTGGTGATGAGGGACGAAACTTGGTGGAGATCTTTGATCCTCTTTCGTTTCCTCCTCTTCTTCTTCTTGCTTGGGATCTTCTCCTCCCTCCTTGGTGGTGGCTCTCCACGAACTAGGGTTTGGGTGGGGTGGAAAAGTGGCAAATAGATGTCAAGCCAAGGGGTGGGGTTGTTTATATAGAGGTGGAGGCTAGGGTTAGATGGATTTTGTAACACCCTAATTTTTATGCATCATGCCCTACATGCACTCTTATACATGTTTAACATTAGCCTACAACAAGAGGAACGAGTTTAAAATTGATTCGAAGCATTTAAAAATTTATTTGGAACAAAACCGCACTTAAAACGCAGGAAAGTGCGGACTAGTCTGATTTTACTGAGGACTAGTCCGATTTCTCTCTGGCTAGAAACAGACTTGTCCATTTTTGCTGCGGACTAGTCCGATTTTGGCTCTGGAAACTTTTGGACTTGTCCGATTTTGTGCGGACTAGTCCAATATTCCATGAATCCTTGGAAATTTGCTAAGTCCCTGGACTTTTCCGGACTAGTCCAGTGTTCCAGCGGACTTGTCCGTTTTTCCTCTCTGTTCAAATTCGGACTTGTCCGATTTTTGGCCAGACTTGTCCGATTTTCTCTCTGGACGACTTCGGACTAGTCCGGTCCTGTCCGGACTTGTCCGATATTTTGCGACTCCGAGTTGATATTTTTTTTACGACTTGTTTCTTGGGTTTCACGTTAAGTGGGACTAGGGACGTCGTTCCTAACTCTTTTAGAGCCCATGTGGGACTCTAAATCGGCCTCTACTCATCCCAAAACTCGAAATCCATCTAACCCTAGCCTCCACCTCTATATAAACAGCCCCACCCCTTGGTTTGACATCTATTTGCCACTTTTCCACCCCACCCAAACCCTAGTTCGTGGAGAGCCACCACCAAGGAGGGAGGAGAAGATCCCAAGCAAGGAGAAGAAGAGGAGGAAACGAAAGAGGATCAAGATCTCCACCAAGTTTTGTCCTTCACCACCAATTCATCTCCAAGTTCATCACCAACCCTAGATCATCAAGATCCAAGTGCTACCTCCAAGTTTCTTGGTTCATTGGAGTTCTAAACACCTGGTATACCTTCTATTCTCTTTTCCTTACGAGAATTCAACCCCTAATCTCCGAATTTACGTCGATCTAGAAAACCCTAATCTGCTGATCTCGCGGGGTGCGGACTTGTCCGGTCCCTAGCGGACTAGTTCGATCTTCCTGGTTAAATTGTGTTGAATTGACTCTAAAATTTGATCTAATCAACTCCAAACCTGTATAAACTTGTTAAAAGCTATTAGAACAAATTAGTGATCATTAAAAGCAATCAAGTAACAAGTTCTACCTTGCATTTGCATTAATCATGCATGTCATATCATATTGAGTAATATTTGTGCAATCTTTGATTGTGTTTCTTGTCTTGTATGTTTATTGTGTGGATTAGACGGATTTTTGCTAGAGAGTGCCGCGGAGGATCTACAACATCAAGAGTTTGAAGGCTTTGACCCTAATCAACAGTAAGAGCAAGGCAAGTGTCCTTGAAGCATATTGATCCTATTTTTAAAATAAATGTTTTGTTTGCAAACTGCATGCTTGTGTCAAATTGATGGGAATCCTATGGTAGGAAGTTTACTAGATTTGTTTAACCACCCTTGTCACCTGGAATATATGGTAGAGAGTCGGTAAGGGCTTTTTACCTTTTTGCTTCGCTTAATTAATTGGGATGGCAAACAACACTACACATTTAATTATGCATCAATGATATTCTGGTTAATGTGAACTAGTCGATACGATGGGTGATCTAAGCAAGCCTAGTATGTGTATGGGTTGGATGTTATGGTGGTTTGCTTGCTTTAGATCTAAGGACCGGTTCATGCGAGAATAAGCCAGGACTACAGTGCCACCACGAGGCCAAGTATGGGTGCGGCGTAGCTGATTAATTAGGGCTTTGCTAGTGCTGTTTGGACCATTGTGGATGCTCGGGGAAGTGGTAGTCGGATTGGGTTTGTTGATGATTGGCGGGACTACCCTGGGATCCGAATGGCTCAAGAGGGGGCCCTTGGTTGAAGATGTGCTCTGCGGGAGACATCGCCACCGGTGAAACCTCAGTGGGGTCTAAATAGGCTAGTAATCCCTTTGTAAAGGCTATTTTGTGATCTCTTGACCATACACCAAATGAAGTGTAATTGGCATAAGGGAGGTTCTTTAGTCGCCGACGGGTGATGAAATCACAAACACGTGGGTAAAGAGGTACAAACTCTGCAGAGTCAAATAAAACTATCATGATAGCCGTGCTCCCGGTTATGAGCACCTGGACAACTTCCATGATTAGAGGGAACTCGGTATTGGGATGGTATTGGGATGGTTATGGTTTGGTAATGGTTATGGCTGGTTATGAATTTATTTCTGGTATTGAATCTGGTTATTGGCAATGGTGAAATCTGGAAATTTTGATGATGGTAATGAATTCAGATTTGGTATTATGGTATTACTTATGATTATGATGGGTTTACTTCACATACATATAATATATTGCTTTTCAAACGTTTTAATGTACTTTTCAGCACTTTACCATTATTATTGTCGACATTTGAATAAGCCACATGTCATACTTTCCACACTTGCTGAGTACGACATGTACTCACTCTTGCAATTCCCCCCCCCCAACAGTTGCAAGTCAGAATTGTGAGTTTAATGGCGATAATGCGGAGTTCTAGGCCGTGTCTACCGTCAGCTTTGCCTGTGGTGTTGATTGGAGCTGCGCATACATACATGTCGCTTATGCTGCATAGTTGCTTAGTTTGCTTAATGAGTTTATTTCTGCTGCATTAGTTGAACTTGTCATTAATATTCATTGGAGTTTGTATTCGAGGATAATCTGGTTTGTGTAATGAAATTTGGTTAATTAATCTTTTTCTGTGGTAATTTTCTGTATACTCTTTTGTGATTGCACTCGTGTATGTGTGATGAACATCCTGGGCAAACATATGCGTTAGCTCGGTTCAGTTTTCGGAACCGGGCGTCACAGATTGGTATCAAAGCCACAGGTGACCGTAGGATGCAGCCTAGATAGAATGGACACTTTAGAGCACATAGGAGCACTCAGGAAGCATTGTGATTTTGTTGGTGTGCTGTTTGCTATATATATTGCTTGCTTGTGTGCTTAATAGAGGATTTTGGGATGCCTTAGCATTGCCATGTCCACCTAGGCTAGTGTAGCTAGCTGTTTAGTTTATACCCCTTGATGCATATAGTTGGGGACGTTTTCTAATTCTTACCTATTGCTTTTCTTCAGATGGTGAGGACTCGCAACCAGAGGGATGGCAATGATGAGGAGGAGAACAATGGAGTGCCTCAGAACAACATCGGACAAGGATCTACTCAGGGAGCTACCAACATTGAGCAGCTATTGGCTATGCAAAACCAGCTCATGCAGATCATGATACAAACAATGGGACAGCTACAGGGTGGCAATATCAACAATCATCCCCACATGCCTCCACCGCCACCCCCGCCTCCTCATAACCGATTGGGAGAGTTTAGAGGACTAGACCGCCGACCTTTGCTCAAGCTGGCGACCCTATGGATGCGGATGACTGGCTCAAGTCCGTGGAGAAGAAGCTAGCCATTGTCCAATGCAGTGACTGGGAGAAGGTGCTATTTGCTTCTCATCAACTAGTTGGAGCAGCTGCGGATTGGTGGGATTCTTATTGCAATGCTCATGAGAACCAAGAGAGAATTACTTGGGCCGAATTCAAGGAGAATTTTCGTTCTCATTATGTGCCGGAAGGTGTTATGACATTGAAGAGTCAAGAATTTGAGAATTTAAGTCAAGGAAGATCAAGTGTGAGTGAATATCTCAATAAATTCACTCAACTCTCGAGGCATGCGCCCGAGGATGTTAGTCGGGACAGCCGAAAACAATACTTGTTCATGAGGGGCTTGAACAATGAGATCCAAGTGCAATTGCTCAACTGTGATTATGTCAATTTTCAGAAGCTTGTGGACAAAGCAATTGTGGTTGAGAACAAGATTCGTGAGATGGAGCAAGAAATCAAGAGGAAGGCGCCATATCAAGGACAACAACAAGGAAGCAATGTGCGCCCTCGCCTTGCACCACCCAATGCACCCTATTACAGCTCCTCTATTCTTGCTCAGCGCCCTGGTTATGCACCACGCCCAACTCAGTTCGTGCAGCAACGCCCTGTCATGCAAGCACCTGGGCCTCCGATGCCTTATGCGCCTCGTGCTGATTTTCCTGGTGCTAATGTTCAAAACCAAACTCGTCCCAATAATTCTGGTGGAGTTAGGAAGTGTTATACTTGTGGATAAGCTGGACACTTTGCGCATCAATGTCCTAAGTCAGGGCTTGGTCAAGGGAGCAATGCACCGAGGCAAAACCCAAGACCCAATGGAGGAGCGCCACAAGGAAGCCGTGGACAGGAGAATTTTGCTCGTAGCAACGTGAACCATGTCTCTACGGAGGATGCTCAACAAGCGGATGACGTGGTCATTGGTATGTTTCTCGCCAACTCCAACCCCGCAACTATGTTATTTGATTCTGGAGCATCGCATTCATTCATTGCATCGAAGTATGTTGCCAAGTATAGTTTGCCTATCTCTCATATGAAGTTTACCCTGTTGGTTAAGTCTCCTGGGGGAGAGATGAGGACAAATATAGTATGTCCAAAAGTAAGCCTTAGAATAAGGGGGGTAGACTTCTCCGCCAACCTCATTGTTTTAGATTCTCAAGGGTTGAATATTATACTTGGTATGGACTGGTTGAGGAAGCACAATGGAGTTATTGAGTGTGCCATGAAGACGGTGAAGTTGACCAATGAAGAAGGGATCACCATAGAATTTGAAGCGTCTCAAACCGCACCGAAGCAATTGGAGTTGAATCATATGGACGGTGCCACAATTGAGGAGATTCCGGTGGTGTGTGAATTTTTGGATGTTTTTCCGGACGAGTTACCAGGTATGCCACCCGATCGAGACATTGAGTTTGTTATTGATTTAATACCTGGAACTGCACCTATAGCTAAGAGGCCGTATAGGATGCCTCCTTTGGAATTAGCGGAGCTCAAGAAGCAAATTCAAGAGCAACTAGAGAAGGGTTTTATTCGCCCTAGCTCTTCACCTTGGGGAGCGCCCGTTCTATTCGTGGACAAGAAGGATGGATCCCAAAGGATGTGCGTGGATTACCGAGCTCTCAACGAGGTAACAATCAAGAACAAGTACACCTTGCCGTGCATAGAAGACTTATTTGATCAGATGAAGGGTGCTTGTGTCTTCTCCAAGATTGATTTAAGGTCGGGATACTTTCAAATGAAGATTAGACCATGAGACATACCCAAGACAGCTTTTAGGACACGGTATGGATCTTATGAGTACACCATGATGTCTTTTGGATTGACAAATGCGCCTGCCTACTTTATGTACCTCATGAATAAAGTCTTCATGGAGTACTTGGACAAGTTCGTTGTGGTGTTTATTGATGACATTATGATCTACTCGAAGGATGAGAAGGAACATGAGGAACACTTGAGGCTTACGTTGCAGAAATTGAGGGAGCATCGATTGTATGCCAAGTTCAACAAGTGTCAGTTTTGTTTAGAGGTGCCATTCTTGGGTCATATAATCTCAGGAGGAGGAGTATTGGTTGACCCCGGAAAGGTGAGAGACGTGTTGAAGTGGGAACCGCCGCAAAATGTCAAGGAAATAAGGAGTTTTATTGGGATGGCTGGATATTACCGTCGGTTTATCAAGGACTTTTCCAAGATAGCCAAGCCTATGACGGAGTTGATAATGAAGGGAAAGGCGTTCCAATGGACTGAAGCTTGTCAGAATAGTTTTGAGGAGTTGAAGAAAAGGTTGACAACAGCCCCAGTTTTGGTATTGCCGGATGTAAGCAAGAGTTTTGACATTTATTGCGATGCATCAAGACAAGGGCTTGGGTGTGTATTGATGCAAGAAGGTCAAGTGGTCGCCTATGCATCAAGACAATTGAAGAAACATGAGCAGAATTACCCCATGCACGATTTGGAACTCGCGGCCGTGGTACATGCATTGAAGATTTGGAGACACTATATTCTTGGACATAGGTGTGAAATTTACACGGATCATAAGAGTTTGAAGTATATTTTCACACAAATGGATCTGAACTTGAGGCAACGAAGATGGTTGGAGCTCATCAAAGATTATGATTTGGGGATCAACTATCATCCGGGAAAAGCCAATGTAGTGGCCGATGCTTTGAGTAGAAAAGGAGTAAGTCATCAACTCACGGTTCGAGAGTTACCATTCGAGTTATGTAAGGAGTTTGAACGGTTGAACCTCGGGTTTGTAAATGAGGCGGAGATGATGGAGTTAAACCCAACCTTGGAGCAAGAAATTCGAGAGGCCCAAACCGCAGATGAAGAGATTAATGAAATCAAGGAAATGACTGAGGAAGGGAGAGAATTCAGATTTGATGAGGACGAACATGGTACCTTATGGCTTGGAAAGAGAATCGTTGTGCCTAATGTAAAACATATTCGAGAGACAATATTAAAGGAGGCACATGACTCGCCTTACTCGATTCACCCCGGTTGTACGAAGATGTACAAGGATTTGAAGACTTGCTATTGGTGGGATAGCATGAAAAAGGACATAGCCGAATATGTTGCATTGTGTGATGTGTGTCAACGAGTCAAGGCGGAACATCAAAGGCCAGCCGGATTATTGCAACCGTTGAAGATTCCGGAATGGAAGTGGGAAGAAATTGGAATGGACTTCATAGTTGGGTTACCACGTACTCAGTCCGGGTATGACTCAATTTGGGTAATTGTGGATCGCTTAACCAAGTCGGCTCATTTTGTCCCTATGAAGACCAAATATACAGCTGCACGATTGGCCGAAATATACATGGAGCATATTGTGTGTCGGCATGGAGTCCCTAAGAAGATAGTCTCGGATAGAGGTTCTCAATTTACCTCCAGATTTTGGCAAAAATTGCATGAAGCTTTAGGAACGAGGTTGAATTTTAGTTCAGCATATCATCCTCAAACGGACGGACAAACCGAGAGGACCAATCAAATTTTGGAAGACATGTTAAGAGCTTGTGCTTTAAAGCATGGGAAAAGTTGGGACAAAAGCTTGCCATACGCGGAGTTTTCATACAACAATAGTTACCAAACAAGTTTGAAGATGTCACCATATGAAGCACTTTATGGGAGGAAGTGTAGGACACCTTTATTCTGGAATGAGGCAGGAGAAACTCAAGTATTTGGTCCGGATGTGTTGCAAGAAGCCGAAAAGCAAGTCCAAATAATTCGTGAAAACTTGAGGGCTACCCAATCAAGACAAAAGGGCTATGCAGACAATAGGAGAAGGGAATTAGCCTTTGAAGTGGGAGATTTTTTTTACCTCAAGGTGTCACCAATGAGAGGTCATAAGAGGTTTAACATAAGAGGCAAGCTCGCACCTCGTTATATTGGACCATTCAAGATTTTGGACAAAAGAGGAGAAGTAGCGTATAAGTTGGAGATGCCAGCTCATATTTCAGATGTACATGATGTCTTTCATGTTTCCCAGCTCAAGAAGTGCTTGAGAGTACCGGAAGAACAAGTGCCAATGGAAGAATTGGAACTAGAGGAAGATTTGACGTATGCCGAGCAACCGGTCAAAATCTTGGAAACTAAGGAGAGGGTCACAAGGAACAAGATCATTAGATGGTGTAAAGTTCAATGGAAGCACCACACCGAAAAAGAAGCGATGTGGGAATTGGAGGATGATCTCAAGAAGGAATTTCCCTATCTTTTCTCTTCCGCGTCGAATCTCGAGGGCGAGATTCATTTTCAGGGGGGTAGGTTTGTAACACCCTAATTTTCATGCATCATGCCCTACATGCACTCATATACATGTTTAACATTAGCCTACAACAAGAGGAACGAGTTTAAAATTGATTCGGAGCATTTAAAAATTGATTTGGAACAAAACCGCACTTAAAACGCAGGAAAGTGCGGACTAGTCCGATTTTACTGAGGACTAGTCCGATTTCTCTCTGGCTAAAAACGGACTTGTCCGTTTTTGCTGCGGACTAGTCCGATTTTGGCTCTGGAAACTTTTGGACTTGTCCGATTTTGTGCGGACTAGTCCGATATTCCATGAATCCTTTGAAATTTGCTAAGTCCCTGGACTTTTCCAGACTAGTCCGGTGTTCCAGCGGACTTGTCCATTTTTCCTCTCTGTTCAAATTCGGACTTGTCCGATTTTTGGCCAGACTTGTCCGATTTTCTCTCTCAACGACTTCGGACTAGTCCGGTCCTGTCTGGACTTGTCCGATATTTCGCGACTCCGAGTTGATCTTTTGTTTTACGACTTGTTTCTTGGGTTTCACGTTAAGTGGGACTAGGGACGTCGTGTCTAACTCTTTTATAGCCCATGTGGGACTATAAACCGGCCTCTACTCATCCCAAAACTCGAAATCCATCTAACCCTAGCCTCCACCTCTATATAAACAGCCCCCACCCATTGGTTTGACATCTATTTGCCACTTTTCCACCCCACCCAAACCCTAGTTCGTGGAGAGCCACCACCAAGGAGGGAGGAGAAGATCCCAAGCAAGGAGAAGAAGAGGAGGAAACGAAAGAGGATCAAGATCTCCACCAAGTTTCGTCCTTCACCACCAATTCATCTCCAAGTTCATCACCAACCCTAGATCATCAAGATCCAAGTGCTACCTCCAAGTTTCTTGGTTCATTGGAGTTCTAAACACCTGGTATACCTTCTATTCTCTTTTCCTTACGAGAATTCAACCCCTAATCTCCGAATTTACGTCGATCTAGAAAACCCTAATCTGCTGATCTCGCGGAGTGCGGACTTGTCCGGTCCCTAGCGGACTAGTCCGATCTTCCTGGTTAAATTGTGTTGAATTGACTCTAAAATTTGATCTAATCAACTCCAAACCTGTATAAACTTGTTAAAATCTATTAGAACTAATTAGTGATCATTAAAAGCAATCAAGTAACAAGTTCTACCTTGCATTTGCATTAATCATGCATGTCATATCATATTGAGTAATATTTGTGCACTCTTTGATTGTGTTTCTTGTCTTGTATGTTTATTGTGTGGATTAGACAGATTTTCGCTAGAGAGTGCCGCGGAGGATCTACAACATCAAGAGTTTGAAGGCTTTGACCCTAATCAACAGCAAGAGCAAGGCAAGTGTCCTTGAAGCATATTGATCCTATTTTTAAAATAAATGTTTTGTTTGCAAACTGCATGCTTGTGTCAAATTGATGGGAATCCTATGGTAGGAAGTTTACTTGATTTGTTTAACCACCCTTGTCACCTGGAATATATGGTAGAGAGTCGGGAAGGGCTTTTTACCTTTTTGCTTCGCTTAATTAATTAGGATGGCAAACAACACTACACATTTAATTATGCATCAATGATATTCTGGTTAATGTGAACTAGTCGATACGATGGGTGATCTAAGCAAGCCTAGTATGTGTATGGGTTGGATGTTATGGTGGTTTGCTTGCTTTAGATCTAAGGACCGGTTCATGCGAGAATAAGCCAGGACTACAGTGCCACCACGAGGCCAAGTATGGGTGCGGCGTAGCTGATTAATTAGGGCTTTGCTAGTGCTGTTTGGACCATTGTGGATGCTCGGGGAAGTGGTAGTCGGATTGGGTTTGTTGATGATTGGCGGGACTACCCTGGGATTCGAATGGCTCAAGAGGGGGCCCTTGGTTGAAGATGTGATCTGCGGGAGACATCGCCACCGGTGAAACCTCAGTGGGGTCTAAATAGGCTAGTAATCCCTTTGTAAAGGCTATTTTGTGATCTCTTGACCATACACCAAAGGAAGTGTAATTGGCATAAGGGAGGTTCTTTAGTCGCCGACGGGTGATGAAATCACAAACACGTGGGTAAAGAGGTACAAACTCTGCAGAGTCAAATAAAACTATCATGATAGCCGTGCTCCCGGTTATGAGCACCTGGACAACTTCCATGATTAGAGGGAACTCGGTATTGGGATGGTATTGGGATGGTTATGGTTTGGTAATGGTTATGGCTGGTTATGAATTTATTTCTGGTATTGAATCATGTTATTGGCAATGGTGAAATCTGGAAATTTTGATGATGGTAATGAATTCAGATTTGGTATTATGGTATTACTTATGATTATGATGGGTTTACTTCACATACATATAATATATTGCTTTTCAAATGTTTTAATGTACTTTTCAGCACTTTACCATTATTATTGTCGACAATTGAATAAGCCACATGTCATACTTTCCACACTTGCTGAGTACGACATGTACTCACTCTTGCAATTCCCCCCCAACAGTTGCAGGTCAGAATTGTGAGTTTAATGGTGATAATGCGGAGTTCTAGACCGTGTCTACCGTCAGCTTTGCCTGTGGTGTTGATTGGAGCTGCGCATACATACCCTGTCGCTTATGTTGCATAGTTGCTTAGTTTGCTTAATTAGTTTATTTCCGCTGCATTAGTTGAACTTGTCATTAATATTCATTGGAGTTTGTATTCGAGGATAATCTTGTTTGTGTAATGAAATTTGGTTAATTAATCTTGTTCTGTGGTAATTTTCTGTATACTCTTTTGTGATTGCACTCGTGTATGTGTGATGAACATCCTGGGCACACATATGCGTTAGCTTGGTTCATTTTTCAGAACCGGGCGTCACAGATTTCGAGTTTGAGAGGAGTAGAGGCCGGTTTAGAGTCCCACATGGGCTCTAAAAGAGTTAGGCACGACGTCCCTAGGCCCACTTAACATGAAACCCAAGAAACAAGTCGTAAAACAAAAGATCAACTCAGAGTCGAGAAATATCAGACAAGTCCAGAAAGGACCAGACTAGTCCGAAAATGTCCAGAGAGAAAATCGGACAAGTCTGGCCAAAAATCGGACAAGTCCAACTTTAGTCAGAGAGGAAATCGGACAAGTCCGCTGGAACACCGGACTAGTCCGAAAAAGTCCAGGGACTTAGCAAATTTTCAAGGATTCTTGGAATATCGGAATAGTCCGCACAAAATCGGACAAGTCCGAAAGTTTCCAGAGGCAAAATCAGACTAGTCCGCAGCAAAAACAGACAAGTTCGTTTTTAGTCATAGAGAAATCGGACTAGTCCTCAGCAAAATCGGACTAGTCCGCACTTTCCTGCATTTTAAGTGCGGTTTTGTTTCAAATCAATTTTAAATGCTCCAAATAAATTTTAAACTCGTTCCTCTTGTTGTGGATCAATGTTAAACATGTATATGAGTGTATGTAGGGCATGATGCATGAAAATGAGGGTGTTACAAACCTACCCCCTTAAAATGAATCTCGCCCTCGAGGTTCGACGCGAAAGAAGAGATAGGGAAATTCCCTCTTGAGATCATCCTCCAATTCCCACGTTGCTTCTTTTTCTGTGTGGTGCTTCCATTGAACTTTACACTATCTAATCACCTTGTTCCTTGTGACTCTCTCCTTGGTTTCCAAGATCTTGACCGGTTGCTCGGCATAAGTCAAATCTTCCTCTAGTTCCAATTCTTTCATTAGCACTTGTTCTTCCGGTACTCTCAAGCACTTCTTGAGTTGGGAAACATGAAAGACATCATGGACGTCCAAAAGATGAGCTGGCATCTCCAACTTATAAGCTACTTCTCCTCTTTTGTCCAAAATCTTGAATGGTCCAATGTAGCGAGGTGTCATTTTTCCTTTGACGTGAAACCAGCGTTGCCCTCGGATAGGTGACACTTTGATGTATACGGAATCTCCTATTTCAAATGTCAGATTCCTTCGCCTATTATCTGCATAACCTTTTTGTCGCGACTGAGCAGCCCTTAGGTTTTCCCGTATTATTTGAACTTGCCTTTCAACATCTTGTGACACATCAGGACCAAATACTTGGTTCTCTCCGGTCTCATTCCAGAATAAGGGTGTCCTACACTTCCTTCCATAAAGCGCTTCATATGGTGACATTTTCAAGCTTGCTTGGTAACTATTGTTGTATGAAAATTCTGCATATGGCAAGCTCTTGTCCCAACCTTTCCCATGCTTTAAAGCACAAGCTCTCAACATGTCCTCATAAAATCTGGTTGGTCCTCTCAGTTTGTCCATCCGTTTGAGGGTGATATGCCAAACTGAAATTCAACCTCTTTCCCAAAGCTTCGTGCAATTTCTACCAAAATCTGGAGGTAAATTGAGAACCTCTATCCGAAACTATCTTCTTCGGTACTCCGTGTCGACACACAATATGCTCCATGTATATTTCGGCCAATTGTGCAGCTGTATATTTGGTATTCACGGGGACAAAATGAGCTGACCTTGTTAAGCGATCCACAATTACCCAAATTGAGTCATACCTGGATTGGGTACGTGGTAAACCAACTATGAAGTCCATTCCGATTTCTTCCCACTTCCATTCCAGAATCTTTAATGGTTGTAATAGTCTAGCTGGCCTTTGGTGTTCAGCTTTAACTCGTTGGCACACATCACACAATGCAACATATTCGGCTATGTCCTTTTTCACGCTGGCCCACCAATAGCATGTCTTCAAGTCCTTGTACATCTTTGTACAACCGGGATGAATTGAGTACGGTGAGTCATGTGCCTCCTTTAATATTGTCTCCTGAATATGCTTCATATTAGGCACGACAATTCTCTTTCCAAGCAATAAGGTACCATGTTCGTCTTCATGAAATCTGAATGCTCTCCCTTCTTCGGTCCTTTCCTTAATTTCCTTGATCTCCTCATCCGTGGTTTGTGCTTCTCGAATTTCTTGCTCTAAGGTTGGCTTTAACTCCATCTCACTTACAAACTCGAGGTTCAACCGTTCAAACTCCTTACATAACTCGGATGGTAACTCTCGAACTGTGAGTTGATGACTTACTCCTTTTCTACTCAAAGCATCGGCCACTACATTGGCTTTTCCCGGATGATAGTTGATCCCCAAATCATAATCTTTGATGAGCTCCAACCATCTTCGTTGCCTCAAGTTCAGATCCGTTTGTGTGAAAATATACTTCAAACTCTTATGATCTGTATAAATTTCACACCTATGTCCGAGGATGTAGTGTCTCCAAATCTTCAATGCGTGTACCACGGCTGCAAGTTCTAAATCATGTGTGGGGTAATTCTGCTCATGTTTCTTCAATTGTCTTGATGCATAGGCGACCACTTGACCTTCTTGCATCAATACACATCCAAGTCCTTGTCTCGATTGAAAGCATCTAGGCCCCCATGAGGTACGGTTTCGGTGATTAATGACAACCATTGGATTTTACTAATGAATTTGTGCATGCAAGGTCCCCATAATCACTCAATCAAATGAAATCTATATGTCATTGGAGACCCATATACAATCACTTTATGAGATCAAATCAATGATATGAAGACAAGAAGTGAAAGCTCTTATGTCAAAGTCATTCAACCACAATTGATGACACTTAATGCTTGACAACCATCAGAAGTACATCTCCAACAAAAGTCTAAGAGGTCAATCGAGCAAGACACAAAAGAATCACTTAGAAACAACTCGAAGCTAACAAAATCAACTCACCGGATCAACCGATGATTTCTGAGAGCAACACATCGGTCGAGTTGGTTCGGTAGAAGAAGAAGACCTCATAACAAAGCACTCACCGGATCATCCGATGTTAAGAGCTAGGCTACATCGGTCCATCAGTACAGTTTGTAATATCCTTGGACCAAGTGTAGCACCGGATCATCCGATGTACAGAAATATACACATCGGTCAATAACTCCAGTAAGCATCAAGTTTGAGTCAATTCAGGAGGAAGAGCCACCGGATCATCCGATGAGAAGACAGGCGCAACATCGGTCTAACAACGGTCATATCTGATACAATGACGTCAGCTAAAGTAAACTTGACCGATGATAACTAAAGGGGAGACATCGGATCTTCCGGTGTTCGCAGAAAAGTTCTGTCAGCCTACTTTTCCAATGCCTATTTCATGGAGGCTGGCTATAAATACCCCCTAAACCTGTCATTTCGACAAGTCTTGATCACCAGACATTATCAACACATCCACAAGCGTTCAAGACCAAGAGCTATCACTTCTACATCATTTTCGACCACCTACACACCAAGAGATAGGCTACAACTAGGTAGAGAGAGAGCTTGTGTGCCTCCATTCTGGGTGAGTAGAATCTCTAAGATAGTGAGAGCCTCAAGGGAGTGCCCCTTGGTGTTTGTAACTGTAAGAGACTTCCGGAGCTTGCCAAGGCGTTTGTGGAAGCCCGGAGGGTCGAAGTTGTACAAGGCTTGAGCTCCATCTTGCCAAGGTTGGCAAACGGAGAAGAATAGTGGAGATCCCTCGTCTCGGTGACTTGGGTGTGGCTAAACACTTTGGTGGGTGCCACAACGTGGATGTAGGAAGATCTTGACGATCTTGCCGAACCACGGGATAAATCCTCGTGTCTCCTCGGGAGTTTGCATCCTCTTCCTCTCCCTTACATTTATGCATTTTATATTCGGCGAAGTTGCTATTTACTTCAATGCATAGATAGTTTGCATAGGGAATTGGGCTTATAGGAATTAAGTTTTATTGTTTAGATTTTTTAAAAGAAGCCCAATTCACCCCCCCCCTCTTGGGCATTCGATCCTTACAATTGGTATCAGAGCAAGGTTGCTCATAGGATCATTCTAGCTTCACCGCTAGAGAGCTAAAATGGCCAAGGTTGGGGGTTCGGTTCCTATCTTCGAGGGCAAGAACTTTGCCTATTGGAAAGCACACTGGGCGCTTATCTGGAGGCTATTGCTCCCGAAGTATGGGAAGTGACCCACGCGGGGTTTGGAAAACACAACTATGTTGGTGATCAAATTAAATGGGATGCTAAAGCTAGCAATGCAATCTATGAGTGCATTAGTCAAGATGTTTTTTCTAGGATTGCTAGCAAAGAAAAGGCATGTGAAATTTGGGCTTGCTTGATAGAAATTCATGAGGGTTCTTCTCGTGTAAAGGAACTTAAATATCACATGCTTAAAGCAAAATATGATGAATTTAAGATGCTACCTCATGAAAATGTTAATGAGATGTTCTCTCGCTTGAATGTACTTATTGAAGAAATTAATGCTCTTGACATTGCTTCTCTTGGCAAGGGACTCATCAACCGCAAGATCCTCATGCTCCTTCCCAAGCCAAAGTACAACATCATCAACTCCATGCTCCAAAAAGAGTCTCTTGACCACATTGAAGTTTCAGAGCTCATTGGAGAAATTCACGCTCATGAGATGAGTGTGCTTGGGATGATGGAGCAATCATCTTCAAAAACAATTGCTCTAAAGGCCTCCACCAAGAAAACAAGCCTCAAGAAGAAGAAGGTGGTTGAGCCTAGCTCAAGTGAAGAGGGGCAAGCATCAAGTGAAGATGAAGATGATGAGCTTGCATTGATGATGAGGAAGTTCTCACGCTTGAACTCCAAGATTACCAAGAAGGGATACACCTTTGATCCCAAGAAGAAAGCGTTTCTACCAAGGAGAGATGACAACAAGACTTGCTACAATTGTGGTGATCAAGGCCACATCTCCTATGATTGTCCAAAACCGGACAAAAGAAGAGAGAACCACAAAAGCAAGCATTGCAAGCTTGAAGAAAGTGAAGATGATGAAGAAGAGGCCAAACCCAAACCAAGATCCTTTGGGAAGAGGAAACATGACAAGGGCAAGAAGGCAAGACTCTTCCCAAAGAAGAGAAATGGCCCACAAAAGGTGTTCATGTGTGAGGCAAATGAATGGGTCACCGACGAAGAAACAAGTGATGAAGAGAGTGAAGTAGAAGAAGAAAGTTTGGCCGACCTCGCCATTGCCAACAATGATGACTCACCTCTTCATCCACCGCCCATGTGCCTCATGGCAAAAGGTAACACCAAGGTATGTGACGACTCAAGCGATGATGAGCTTTCCCCCGATAATTTAACTTCTTTGATAAATGAATATCATGCTATCATTAAGAGGGAAAAGAGTAAGGTTAAAACTCTAGAAGAAACTCGTGCTAGACTTGAGAATGCTAACCTCGATTTGCTTGACAAGTATGAAAGCATACTCAAAGAGCATGACACGCTCAAATCTCATGTCAAGCAAATTGAGGAAGAAAAGGCTAAAATCAAGTTAGATAATCATGAGCTTAACTTATCACACCAAACACTCTTGGAAGAGCACAACAAGTTAGTACAAGAACATCAAACACTTAACCTTGCTCATGACGTGCTTGATCAAGAGTTGAAAAATATAAAGAAGCAAACTCTTAATGATAGGATATCCATTACTTCTCATGTCACTAATGTCTTGAACAAGTCTTTGCCTGTGAAAGCAAATGCTAGGGAGAAGGACTTGTTGGAAGAAATTGAGAGTCTCTGCACTAATGTGGCTAGACTTTCAAAAGGGGAAGTCAAACACAAGGAAATACTCTTCCAACAAGCAAAGGCCTTCAACAAGAGAAGACTTGGATCCTTCCCGGTGCCTAATAAAGGAAAGGTGCCCTCACCGGAGCTTAGAACAAGCTTCATCAAGGAAGTTGGTTCTTATTGCCAACATTGTGAGGTCACCGGTCACCACACAAGGGAGTGTCCTCTTCCTAACCGACCTTCTCCAAAGTTGCCTATTAATTACAAATCTACTTTCAATGATCGTTATTATCTCTTAAGTAAAGTAGATGGCAAGGTGAAGGCTAGGTTCATCGGCAAAGACATGAAGGACATGAAGGGGAAGCTCCCCAAGCAACTTTGGGTCCCAAAGACACTTGTATCACACATACAAGGACCTAAGTTGGCTTGGGTGCCTAAAGTTAAAAATTGAATTCATGTGTGTAGGTGAACACAAAGCCGGAGGAAAGCATTGGGTACTCAATAGCGGGTGCACCCAACATATGACCGGCAATGATGGTATGTTCACCACCATAGAAAATCCCGACAATCATGAACAAGTCACCTTTGGTGATAAATCTAAGGGAAAGGTAATTGGGTTAGGTAAAATTGCTATTTCAAATGATTTATCCATTTCCAATATTTTGTATGTCAAGTCACTTAGTTTTAACTTACTTTCCATTGCACAACTATGTGATCTTGGACTAACATGCACATTTAGCAAAAATGATGTTGTTGTGAGTAGTGAAACAAGCCAAGACATAGTCTTCAAAGTATTTCGGCATGGACATCTCTACCTAGTAGAATTCTCCAACAAGAATGCTAGCTTGACCACTTGTCTTTTCACTAAGACAAGCTTGGGTTGGCTATGGCACCGACGCATAGTGCATATAGGGATGAGCAAACTCAATAAGTCTTTCAAGCTTGGGATGGTGACCGGCGTGAAGGATGTCACATTTGAGAAGAACAAGCTTTGTAGCGCTTGTCAAGCCGGGAAGCAAGTTGCTTCGCACCACCCAATGAAGACAATGGTGTCAACCTCCAAGCCACTTGAGCTACTCCACATGGACCTCTTCGGACCGTCCACATATCAAAGCCTTGGCGCTAACCTCTATTGTCTTGTTATAGTTGATGACTACTCTTGCTATGCTTGGACTCTATTTCTAGGTGACAAGAGTGAAACTCCGGAAGTGTTCAAGACCTTCGCCAACCGCGCTCAAAGGGAATTTCAACTTCCCATCATCAAGGTCTGGAGTGACAACGACATCGAATTCAAAAACTACAACATTGGGGAGTGGTGTGACCGTGAAGGCGTGAAACATGAGTTTTCGGCCACATACACTCCTCAACAAAACGGTGTCGTTGAAAGGAAGAACAAGACACACATCACTCTTGCGAGAGCAATGCTTGATGACTACGGCACGTCGGAGAAGTTTTGGGCCGAAGCAATCAACACGGCGTGCCATGCCGCAAATAGGGTATATCTCCATCGACTACTTCAAAAGACCCCGTACGAGCTTCTCATTGGGAGAAAGCCCAACATCTCCTACTTTCGAGTCTTTGTATGCAAGTGCTAAATCTACCGCAAGAAAAGGCTCGGTAAGTTTGAAAGAAGATGTGATGTTGGTATATTTCTTGGTTATGCATCAAATTCAAAAGCATATCGAGTATTCAACCAAACCTCCGATTTAGTTGAGGAAAGTTGTGATGTTGAGTTTGATGAATCTAATGGCTCCCAAGAGGAGAGTTTTGGTCATGATGAAATATATGATGAGCCTCTACGAGAAGCCATGAAGAACATGACCATTGGAGACATCAAGCCTGAAGTTGAGGAGAGCCATGATCAAGGGGGGGCTTCAAGTTCCAACAACAACACCTCCATGGCGCCTCAAGTTGACGAAGAAGAGAAGGATGATACATTGTCGACTCAAGACTCACAAGCACAACAACATCAAGAAGAAGAAGTACATGATCAAGTCCAACCACAAGAGGAGCAACACGCATCACCATCGCCAAGTGCTTCACAACCACTTATGAGGCATGGACGCATCTCCAAGGCGCATCCGATGGACCAAATCATTGGAAGTCCGTCAAGGGGTGTAAGTACACGTTCTCTCCATTTCGCTTCATTTTGTGAGCACTACTCGTTTGTTTCATTTGTAGAACCCACTCACATTGAGGAAGCACTCCAAGACCCAAATTGGGTGATGGCCATGCAAGAAGAACTCAACAAATTCATCCGCAATGAAGTTTGGGTGTTGGAGGAGCGACCCAAGGACAAGAACGTCATCAAAACAAAGTGGGTGTACCGCAACAAACAAGACGAGAATGGCGTTGTGGTCCGCAGCAAGGCAAGGCTTGTGGCCAAAGGGTTCTCGCAAGTTGAAGGACTAGACTTTGAGGAGACATTTGCCCCGGTCGCCCGGCTAGAAGCCATCCGTATACTCCTTGCTTTTGCTTCACATCATAATATTATACTTTATCAAATGGATGTGAAAAGTGCCTTTCTTAATGGTTACATTAACGAGCTTGTTTATGTTGAACAACCTCCCGGGTTTGAAGATCCGAGGAATCCTAATCATGTGTATAGGTTGCACAAGGCGCTCTACGGGCTCAAGCAAGCACCTAGGGTGTGGTATGAACGACTACGGGATTTCTTGATCATGCAAGGATTCAAGATCAGGAGGGTGGACACCACACTCTTCACCAAAGACATCAATGGAGATTTGTTCATTTGTCAAATTTATGTTGATGATATTATTTTTGGTTCAACTAACGAAGCTCTTAGCCATGAGTTTGGCAAAATGATTTCTAGGGAATTCGAGATGTCGATGATTGGAGAGCTCAACTTCTCCTTTGGATTTCAAATCAAGCAACTTCAAGAGGGGACCTTCGTCTATCAAGAGAAGTACACCAAGGACCTCTTGAAGAAATTTGAGATGGGAGATTGTAGCTCAAGAAGCACTCCAATGGCAACAAACTGTCATCTCGACGCGGATAAGGACGGTAAACCTATTGACCAATCTAACTACCGTTCTGTGATTGGCTCATTGCTTTATCTTACCGCATCTAGGCCCGATATCATGTTTAGTGTATGCTTGTGTGCTCGCTTTCAAGTGGCACCTAAAGAATCGCATAGGAAGGCGGTCTTTAGGATACTTAGGTATCTTAAGCATACCCCTAGTATGGGCTTGTGGTACCCTAAAGGTGCAAAATTCCATATCTTGGGATACTCAGATTCGGACTTTGCCGGATTCCGCGTGGATCGCAAGAGTACCTCCGGTGGGTGCCACTTGCTTGGGCGTTACCTAGTATCTTGGTCTAGCAAGAAGCAAAATTCCGTCGCCTTATCCACGGTGGAAGCGGAATATATTGCGGCCGGTGCATGTTGTGCCCAAATTCTTTATATGAAGCAAACCCTTTTGGACTTTGGTATTAAACTTGGTTGTGTGCCTCTCCTTTGTGACAATGAAAGTGCGGTTAAGATAGCTAAAAACCCCGTTCAACACTCCCGCACTAAGCACATTGATATTCACCATCATTTCTTGAGGGACCATGAAGCTAAGGGAGACATCTCATTGCGAGGTGTTAGGTCCAAAAAACAATTGGCGGATATCTTCACTAAACCACTTGATGAGAAAACTTTTTCTAGGCTAAGAAGTGAGTTAAATGTGCTAGATGCAACGAACGTCATGTAAGAATGCACTTCATATAGGTCTTGCCTAACTCTCAAAGGATAGGGGTGAGCTAGGGTTAGCTTGGTATGAAGGTTTTTTTGGGTTTTTCCAAGGCTTGGAGAGTGGCTCTCCCCGAAGAAGCCTTTGAAAGGTTCAAATTTGGCAAGATAGATTTATTTTATGCCTTGCATGATGCCTGCCATATAGACTTGAAATTGCTTGCACTATAAAATTGCTTGGCATTGCATACGGTAGATTGTCACAAAGGGGAACCCACCTCATGAGAAAGAGACTTGTTTGAAATGCAATATCTCAACTCATATGTGGTGGAAAGAACAAAATGTTAGGTGCGTTAATGCCTAGAGGAACATGCTCTAAAGAGATAGAAGTCTTCATACTCTACCTCACAAAGCATGGGCCTTACATTTTATTTGGATGATTTCTTCCCATTTTCTTCGTTGTTCTATTCGCTTTAAGGCTTAGCCAAGTTATTGGCATATTAGTATTTTTGAGGGGTGAGGGGTTGCCCAAAAAGTCCTAAGACATGTGTTTCTTATTGCTTGTTTGTTTGGTCAAAGGACATATATGGGATGTTGCAGTTTTATAGTCATCAGATTATCTGATTCTTAGGTCAGACCATCATCGGATTAGTTGGTGTTCAAAAGCCAAGGGCCAGTTCAGTCAGTATCTCAAATCATCCGATGAGTTCATTCTGAAAAACATCGGTCCATCCGATGTGCACAATTCTGGAACTTTGATGAATTCCATCGATGATATTCCCTTCGTCGTCGGACCATCCGGTGTCAATGGCACCTTTTTGAATACCCTTACTGTGCCATTCGACCTTTGCTTCAAACGTTCAATGTCGGTCCATCCGGTGTTAAAGTTTCAGCTAGGGTTTGGGACCCACTATTTAAACGGCGCTTCGCCTCCTTTTTTTCTTCTCTCTCCCCGATCCTGACTCAACCGCGCTCATCTTCGCCGCCCGCCGCCCTCCGGTCGCCGTCGCCGCACTCCGGCCACCGCGGTCGCCCTCCGGTCGCCGCCGCTGACCTCCGGCCGCCGCCGCCGACCTCCAGCCATCGCTGCACCACACCGCCGCCATCCGGAGCAACTGCCGCTCGCTTCCACCACCGCAGTCGCCGCCGCCGCAGTCGCCATCGCCGCTCTCCCTCACCACCACATCACCCAAGCGCCGCCTCCTCCCATGTACCACCGTCGTCCCAAGCACATCGCCGTCATGGTGCTTCCACCGTCGCCATATCTTCATCGCTAGGGTTGCCGGCCGCAATCATACTTCATTCTCGTGCATCGCCCGATCACAATGGCTCGTGACAAGAAGAACAAGGGCAAGGCCATTGCGGAGCTGGCCGCAAAGAAGCAGAAGATCTCAAAAGAGGAGAAGAAGGCGTTGATGGCTGCTCGCGCCGCCGAGGAGCGAGAGCGTGGCCGAGGAGGATCTTTGAGGATTTGTGAGGCTCGTCCGAGGCAGCCTCCCGTGATCGATGAGTCCGAGGCCGAAGAAGAGCCGGAAGAGCCACTCGTCCGCCGGTGCTCAGCCCGAACCCGTGGGGGGCATCCCGCGGCAGCACCTCGTTCATGACCGTCAGCTGTCGATCGTCGTGAGGACAGGGAGGCCCAGAGAGCCATCTACGATATGGACACCATCGTCCGTGTCGGTGAAGGTGTCCGATTGACAGATTACCAGAAGATGAAGGCCAAGCAACTCCGAAGACTCAGATGGAGTATCTTGCTTGAGGAGTGGTACCCGCAACCCAAAGAGGCTCTGGTGGACAGTCGTTTCACACAAGCGTCACTCTACGAGACCTACAGACGCCGTGGCCACAAGCTATTCCAGCACAACTTTCTGGATTGGCATCAGCTTGCCCTGGCAGCAGAGACAGAGATTCGCACCTACTTTGAGAGGTACAGAGGACTGGTCCAGCTGATGTCCTATGAGAGGAGTGCTTATGTGGAGGATTGGGTACGCGTGTTCTACGTTACCCTATACATCTCTGAGGGTCGCAGGTCGATTGGCTTCATGTTCAAGGGACAGCATCATCACATGACAAGACAGACGCTGGCACAGTTGCTGGGAGTGGACCTGCACGACACTTGCTTGCATGAGAGGGTGTATGGTCAGGCAGACCCACCGAGGAGGCCGCTCACTGGAGGAGTGGCACCACCACTGGAGGAGATCCGCTCTCTGTTTGGACCGACCTTCTCTCCAGACCAGCCGAGGGTACCGGCACTACTGACTCCTGCTGCGCGCACAGTGCACCTTGCCTTGCGCCGCACTCTCTTGTCGAGGTCCGGTTACTTAGAGGGGTTCACCAGCCTGCAGCGGACCCTCCTGTTCTACATCATGAACGGGATGGAGTTTGATATTGTGGATGTCCTCATATGTGAGATGGAGGATGTGATCACTGACGGAGTGGGCATGATGAGGCAGCTCGTGTATGGACGCTGGATCAGCTACCTGCTCTCCATGATGGTCCCTGAGGAGTCTGTCGTGCATGACCGTCTCACTGACGAGAGTGTCACACGGTTCGGTCACTACCGTGCCCCAGCTCCTGGAGACCGCCGCCTTGGCCGTCCAGTCGAGCGTCAGGTTAGGGCTCGTCTATCTGAGGAGGACTGGTCGGATCTGGAGAAGGAGGATGAGAGGCTGGCTGAGGCAGAGGCACAGGGTGAGGACCTGCAGCATATATGGTCTGAGAGCGACACAGATGACAGTGTTGAGGAGTACTTCCCACCTCCTCCCTCACCCAGGCAGCACGATGCGGAGGCTGGAGGCTCTACAGTGCCACCCCCTACTCCACCTCCCGTCTCAGAGGCACAAGTTTCTTAGCCGTCCGAGCTCACATCCCTCCTACAGCAGATGGTTGAGCAGCAGCGCTTGGACCGGCTTGCAGCTGAGCAGGCCCGAGCGGAGCAGGCCGCACGCCTTCTGGAGCTCCAGTGGCAGCAGCGGGAGATGCAGCGCCAGATCGCCCGTGAGAGGCGTGAGGACACTGACCGGCTGACTGGGCTGATCGACCAGATGCACCAGCACTCCCTCGACCAGCAGCAGCAGCCGCAGCAGGCGATGATGGGCATCCTGGCGTTGATCACCAACCTCTACATCCAGACCGGGATTGCCCTCCCATCGCAGCTGCCAGGAGTTGCTCCACCTCCACCTGTCCTTGCTCCAGTTGCCGCTCCGGTGCCGACTACGCCGATCCCTTTGATTTGCATGTCGACACTGCTGGATCCCAGTGCACCGATTCACTCTCCACTGTCGGCCACGACATTGGTCCAGCAGACGCCGACATACGTCGTTAGTGCCCCTGTTCCAGCAGCTCCTACCCAGCAGGCACCTCCTACGGCTCCTACGGCTCCGACAACTCCTTCTACCTCTACTCCAGGCAGCAGCTTTGACGACAGCGACGGTGACCAGTTCGTCATCGCGCCTAGTACTCAGGGTCCTTAGGCACTCGGATCCCTTTTTGGTGTCTTGATGCCAAAGGGGGAGAAGAGTTAGAGCAGTCAGGGGGGGGATAAGCTTAGTCTCAGGGGGAGTGTCCTAGCCTTAGGGGGAGTTTACCTATATCATCTTTTGTAATTCAATACTTTTGCTACTCATTTGGTGTTTATTGAGTACTCTTAAGTTATTAATCGATTGAGCTCATTGGAGTCTATCTATATCATCTTTTGTACTTTGGTCTTTTTGCTACTCACTTGCTATTTATTAAGTTATTAATTGATTGAGCTTATTTGGTGCCTATCTTATGATCACTTATTCACTTGAGTTATTCTTTGATTGAGCTTTCAAATTTTAAGTGTAATAATCTTGTATTCATTGCATATCCTCTTCAGCTTCATACTATCAAATTCATTACTATTGTGCTTTAAATTATTGTGTTGTCATCAATCACAAAAAGGGGGAGATTGAAAGCATCTAGGCCCCCATGAGGTATGGTTTCGGTGATTAATGACAACCATTGGATTTTACTAATGAATTTGTGAATGCAAGGTCCCCATAATCACTCAATCAAATGAAATATATATGTCATTGGAGACCCATATACAATCACTTTATGAGATCAAATCAATGATATGAAGACAAGAAGTGAAAGCTCTTATGTCAAAGTCATTCAACCACAATTGATGACACTTAATGCTTGACAACCATCAGAAGTACATCTCCAACAAAAGTCTAAGAGGCCAATCGAGCAAGACACAAAAGAATCACTTAGAAACAACTCGAAGCTAACAAAATCAACTCACCGGATCAACCAATGATTTCTGAGAGCAACACATCGATCGAGTTGGTTCAGCAGAAGAAGAAGACCTGAGAACAAAGCACTCACCGGATCATCCTATGTTAAGGGCTAGGCTACATCGGTCCATCAGTATAGTTTGTAATATCCTTGGACCAAGTGTAGCACCGGATCATCCGATGTACAGAAATACAATCACTCTAGTAAGCATCAAGTTTGAGTCAATTCTGGAGGAAGAGCTACCGGATCATCCGATGAGAAGACAGGTGCAACATCGGTCTAACAACGGTCATATCTGACACAATGACGTTAGCTAAAGTAAACTTGACCGATGATAACTAAAGGGGAGACATCGGATCATCCGGTGTTCGTAGAAAAGTTCTGTCAGCCTACTTTTCCAACGGCTATTTCGTGGAGGATGGCTATAAATACCCCCTAAACCTATCATTTCGACAAGTCTTAATCACCAGACATTATCAACACATCCACAAGCGTTCAAGACCAAGAGCCATGACTTCTACATCATTTTCGACCACCTACACACCAAGAGATAGGCTACAACTAGCTAGAGAGAGAGCTTGTGTGCCTCCATTCTGGGTGAGTGGAATCTCTAGGATAGTGAGAGCCTCAAGGGAGTGCCCCTTGGTGTTTGTAACTGTAAGAGACTTTCGGAGCTTTCCAAGGCGTTTGTGGAAGCCCGGAGGGTCGAAGTTGTACAAGGCTTGAGCTCCACCTTGCCAAGGTTGGCAAACGGAGAAGAATAGTGGAGATCCCTCGTCTCGGTGACTTGGGTGTGGCTAAACCCTTTGGTGGGTGCCACAACGTAGATGTAGGAAGATCTTGACGATCTTGCCGAACCACGGGATAAATCCTCGTGTCTCCCCGGGAGTTTGCATCCTCTTCCTCTCCCTTACATTTATGCATTTTATATTCCACGAAGTTGCTATTTACTTCAATGCATAGATAGTTTGCGTAGGGAATTGGGCTTATAGGAATTAAGTTTTATTGTTTAGATTTTTGAAAAGAAGCCCAATTCACCCCCCCCCCCCTCTTGGGTATTCGATCCTTACATCGATGCGTCACAATAAATATCAAAACTCTTGCTCACATCCAGCAGTACCAAAACTGGGGCTGTTGTCAACCTCTTCTTCAACACCTCAAAACTGTTTTGACAAGCTTGAGTCCATTGGAAAGCCTCTCCCTTCATTAGCAACTCCGTCATTGGCTTGGCTATCTTGGAAAAGTCCTTGATGAATCTACGGTAATATCCAGCCATCCCAAGGAAACTCCTTATTTCCTTTACATTCTGCAGAGGTTCCCATTTCAACACGTCTCTCACTTTCCAGGGTCAACCGATACTCCTCCTCCTGATATTATATGACCCAAAAATGATACTTCTCTCAACCAAAACTGACACTTGTTGAACTTGGCATACAATTGATGCTCCCTCAATTTCTGCAACGTGAGCCTCAAGTGTTCCTCATGTTCCTTCTCATCCTTCGAGTAGATCATAATGTCATCAATAAACACCACAACGAACTTATCCAAGTACTCCATGAAGACCTTATTCATGAGGTACATAAAGTACGCATGTGCATTGGTCAATCCAAAAGACATCACGGTGTACTCATAAGATCCATACCATGTCCTAAAAGCTGTCTTAGGTATGTCCGATGGTCTAATCTTCATTTGAAAGTATCCCGACCTCAAATCAATCTTAGAGAAGATACAAGCACCCTTCATATGATCAAACAAGTCTTCTATGCGTGGAAAGGTGTACTTGTTCTTGATTGTTACCTCATTGAGAGCTCGGTAATCCACACACATCCTTTGGGATCCATCCTTCTTGTCCACAAATAGAACGGGCGCTCCCCAAGGCGAAGAGCTTGGGCGAATAAAACCTTTCTCTAGTTGCTCTTGAATTTGCTTCTTAAGCTCCGCTAATTCCAAAGGAGGCATACTATACGGCCTCTTAGCTATAGGTGCAGTTTCAGGTATTAAATCAATAACAAACTCAATGTCTCGATTAGGTGGTATACCTGACAACTCATCTGGAAAAACATCCAAAAATTCACACACCACCGAAAATCTCCTCAATTGCGGCACCGTCCATATGATTCAGCTCCAATTGCTTCGGTGTGGTTTGAGATGCTTCAAATTCTACGGTGATCCCTTCTTCATTAGTCAACTTCACCGTCTTCGTGGCACACTCAATAACTCCATAGTGCTTCCTCAACCAGTCCATACAAAGTATAATGTCCAATCCTTGAGAATCCAAAATGATGAGGTTGGCGGAGATGTCTACCCCCCTTATTCTAAGGCTTACTTTTGGACATACTATATTTGTCCTCATCTCTCCTCTAGGAGACATAACCAATAGAGTAAACTTCATATGAGAGATAGGCAAGCTATACTTGGCAACATATTTCGATGCAATGAATGAATGTGATGCTCCAGAATCAAATAACATAGTCGCGGGGTTGGAGTTGGCGAGAAACATACCAATGACCACGTCATCCGCTTGTTGAGCATCCTCCGTAGAGACATGGTTCACATTACCACGAGCAAAATTCTGTTGTCAACGGTTCCCTTGTGGCTATCCTCCGTTGGGTCTTGGGTTTTGCATCGACGCATTGCTTCCTTGACCAAGGCTTGACTTAGGACATTGATGTGCAAAGTGTCCAGCTTCTCCACAAGTATAACACTTCTTAACTCCACCAGAATTATTGGGATGAGCTTGGTTTTGAACACTTGCAGCAAGAAAGTTAGCGCGAGGTGCATAAGGCATTGGAGGCCTAGGTGCTTGCATGACAGGGCGTTGCTGTACAAACTGAGCTGGGCGCGGTGCAAAACTAGGGCGTTGAGCAGGAATAGAAGAGATGTAATATGGTGCATTAGGTGGTGCAAGGCGAGGGCTCACATTACTCCCTTGTTGTTGTCCTTGATATGGCGCCTTCCTCTTGTTGTCCTATTCCATCTCACGGACCTTATTCTCAACCACAATTGCTTTGTCCACAAGCTTCTGAAAATTTGCATAGTCACAATTGACATTGTTGAGACCTCTCATGAACAAATATTGCTTTCGGCTGTCCCGACTAACATCTTCAGGGGCATACCTTGAGAGTTGAGTGAACTTATTGATATATTCACTCACGCTTGATCTTCCTTGCCTTAAATTCTCAAATTCCTGCCTCTTCAAAATCATAACACCTTCTGACACATAATGAGAACGGAAACTCTCCTTGAATTATGCCCAAGTAATCCTCTCTTGATTTTCATAAGCATTGCAATAAGCATCCCACCAATCCGGCAGCTGCTCCAATGAGTTGATGAGAAGCAAATAGAACCTTCTCCTGGTCACTGCATTGGACAATAGCTAGTTTCTTCTCCACGGACTTGAGCCAATCATCCGCATCCATAGGGTCAGCAGCTTGAGCAAAGGTTGGTGGCATAGTCCTCATAAACTCTCCCTATCGGTTATGGGGAGGCGGGGGTGGCGGTGGAGGCATGTGGGGCTGATTGTTGCTATTGCCAGCCTGCAGCTGTCCCATAGTTTGTATCATGGTCTGCATGAGCTGGTTTTGCATAGACAATAGCTGCTCAATGTTGATAGCTCCCTGAGTAGATCCTTGTCCAATGTTGTTCTGAGGCACTCCATCATTCTCCTCCTCATCATTGTCATCCCTCTGGTTGTGAGTCCTCACCATCTGAAGAAGAGCAATAGGTAAGAATTAGAGACGTTCCCAACTAAATGCATCAGGGGATATGAAACTAAACAACTAGCTACACTAGCCTAGGTGGACATGGCAATGCTAAAGAACCCCAAAATCCTCTATTAAGCACACAAAGAAACAATATATACAACAACACACCAAGCAAAAACACATCGATTCCTGAGTGCCCCTCTGTACTCTAAAGTGTCCATTCTATCTAGGCTGCATCCTACGGTCAACCTGTGGCTCTGATACCAATATGTGACGCCCGGTTCCGAAAAATGAGCCAATCTAACGCATATGTGTGCCCAGGACGTTCAACACACATACATGAGTGCATCACAAAAGAGTATATAGAAAATTAACACAACACAAGATTAATTAGCCAAATTTTATTTAAGAAAACCATATTTTCCTCAAATACAAACTCTAATGAATATTAATGACAAGTTCAACTAATGCAACGGAAATAAACTAAATAAGCAAACTAAACAGCTAGGCAGCATAAGAAATATGGTATAGCGCAGCTCCAAAACACCACATGCAAAGCTGATGGTAGACACGGCCTAGAACTCCACATTATCGCTATTAAACTCCCAATCTTGACCTACAACTGTTGGGGGGTTGCAAGAGTGAATACATGTCGTACTCACCAAGTGTGGAAAGTATGACATGTGGCTGATTCAAATGACGAATGTAATAAAGGCTAAGTGCTGAAAAGTACATTAAAACATTTGAAAAGCAATATGTATTATGTATGTGAAGTAAACCCATCATAAACCATGTAGTAATCATAATAGCAGTCCATATTCCATATCCATAATCATATATCAATATCTATATTCAATACCAGAATTTAATTCATAACCATCCATAACCATAATACCAACCATACCCATCCAAAATACCATCACAATACCAAGTTCCCTCTAATCATGGAAGTTGTCCAAGTGCTCATAACCGGGAGCACGGCTATCATGATAGTTTTATTAGTCTCTGCAGAGTTTGTACTACTTTACCCACGTGTTTGTGATTTCATCACCCGTCGGCGACTAAAGAAACCTCTCTTATGCCAATTACACTTCCTTTGGTGTATGGACAAGAGATCACAAAATAGCCTTACAAAGGTATTACTAGCCTATTTAGACCCCACTGAGGTTTCACTGGTAGCGATGTCTCCCACAGAGCACATCTTCAACAAAGGGCCCCCTCTTGAGCCATTCGGATCCCAGGATAGTCCCACCAATCATCAACAAACCCAATTTGACTACCCCTTCCCCGAGCATCCATAATGGTCCAAATAGCACTGGCAAAGCCCAAATTAATCAACTATGCCGCACTCATACTTGGCCTCGTGGTGGCACTGTAGTCTTGGATTATTCTCGCATGAACCGGTCCTTAGATCTAAAGCAAGCAAACCACCATGACATCCAACCCATCCACATACCAGACTTGCTTAGATCACCCATTACCACATTACATTAACCAGTTTATGTTAATCATAATCTCATAATGCATCATTAATGTGTAGTATTGGTTTCCCATCCCAATTAATTAAGCGAAGCAAAAAGGTAAAAAACCCTTCCTGACTCTCTACCATAATTCCAGGCGACAAGGGTGGTCAATCAACGCTAGTCAACTTCTTACCATAGGATTCCCATCAAATTGACACGAGCATGCAATTTACAAACAAAACATTTATTTTAAAAACAGAATCAATATGCTTCAAGGACACTTGCCTTGCTCTTGAGGTTGATTAGGGTCAAAGCCTTCAAACTCTTGGTGTTGTAGATCCTCTGCGGCACTCTCTAGCGCAAATCCGTCTAATCCACACAATAAACATACAAGACAAGAAACACAATCAAAGAGTGCACAAATATTACTCAATATGACATGTCATACATGATTGATGCAAATGCAAGGTAGAACTTGTTAATAGATTGCTTTTAATGATCACTAATTAGTTCTAATAGCTTTTAACAAGTTTATATAGGTTTGGATGTGATTAGATCAAACTTTAGAATCAATTCAACACAATTTAGCCAGGAAGACCAGACTAGTCCACTAGGGACCGAACAAGTCCGCACTTTGCGAGATCAGCATATTAGGGTTTTCTAGATCGATGTAAATTTGGAGATTAGGGGTTGAATTCACGTAAGGAAAAGATAATAGAAGGTATACCAGGTGTTTATAACTCCAATGAATCAAGAAACTTGGAGGTAACACTTGGATCTTGATGATCTAGGGTTGGGGATGAACTTGGAGATGAATTGGTGATGAGGGATGAAACTTGGTGGAGATCTTTGATCCTCTTTCATTTCCTCCTCTTCTTCTTCTTCTTGCTTGGGATCTTCTCCTCCCTCCTTGGTGGTGGCTCTCCACGAACTAGGGTTTGGGTGGGGTGGAAAAGTGGCAAATAGATGTCAAGCCAAGGGGTGGGGTTGTTTATATAGAGGTGGAGGCTAGGGTTAGATGGATTTCGAGTTTGAAAGGAGTAGAGGCCGGTTTAGAGTCTTACATGGGCTCTAAAAAGTTAGGCATGACGTCCCTAGGCCCACTTAACGTGAAACCCAAGAAACAAGTCGTAAAACAAAAGATCAACTCAGAGTCGCGAAATATCGAACAAGTCCGGAAAGGACCAGACTAGTCCGAAAATGTCCAGAGAGAAAATCGGACAAGTCTGGTCAAAAATCGGACAAGTCTGACTTTAGTCAGAGAGAAAATCGGACAAGTCCGCTGGAACACTGGACTAGTCCGGAAAATTCCAGGGACTTAGCAAATTTTCAAGGATTCTTGGAATATCGGACGAGTCCGCACAAAATAGGACAAGTCCGAAAGTTTACAGAGGCAAAATCGGACTAGTCCGCAGCAAAAACGTACAAGTCCATTTTTAGTCAGAGAGAAATCAGACTAGTCCTCAGAAAAATCGGACTAGTTTGCACTTTCCTGCATTTTAAATGCGGTTTTGTTCCAAATCAATTTTAAATGCTCCAAATAAATTTTAAACTCGTTCCTCTTGTTGTGGATCAATGTTAAACCTATATATGAGTGTATGTAGGGCATGATACATGAAAATGAGGGTTTTACACTACTGAGGCCATGTCCCGCCGCATAGTCTTGAGGACACGGCGGGAGGTGATGTCCCACGAACTACCAAAGATGGTGTTCATGGTTTTCCGACGTTCATTGTCAGGGACGTCGGAGTCGTCGTCGACGGAGGTGTAAACAGCCTTCAAGACCTTTTTAGGGTCTTGAAAGCCTAACTCCTCTTTAGCCAGAGATTCGTCAACTTTCTGTTTTCCTTCCCTTTGACGGAAAGGAACTTCTTCTTGGCGCTTGTTGTAGCACTCGACAAGGTTCTGGACCTCCCAGCAGTCTTTCAGGTTGTGGTTGTTCGACTTGTGTATAGGAAACCACATCTTGGAGCTACCACCGTCTTCAGATGACGGCCGGGATCATTTCTCGGGGCACGGCCCCCGGCCACCCGGAGCTACGGCAGCTGCAGCAGTTGGTGTGCCGGTCGACGGCTTTTTCTTGCCGTTGGAGTTTTTCTTCTTTTTGTCACTCCTGGGGGTAGTGGCTTCACCCTTGGAGGATTTTTTGTTCTCCTCCGGAGGTGGTTGGGAGTGCATTTCACGGCCCTCCGTAGCTTTGGCGCATTTGTCTGCGAAGTTGAAGAGTTCCGTGACGCTGGTGATCTCCTTGGTTGCCAGCTTCTTTAGCATTTGACTAAATACCACAATAACAGAGGCGGTGGAGATAGAAGGAATAATGTTTTGTACCTGGGAGAACCTCTAGACGAAGGATCGCAGGGACTCTCCCCCCTTCTGCTTGACAGCAAAAAGGTCCAGTTTGGTGCCTGGTCGGGTGTATGAACTCCCGAAGTTGGCGGTGAATTGTTGGCACAGTTCCGCCCAACTGTTGATGGAGTCAGGTGGAAGGCTCATGAACCAGGATCTGGCGGTCTCGTTGGCCATTACGGCCTCGTTGCCTCCGGCCGCAAGGATTGCGGTGGAGTAGATTTGGAGAAACTCAGCAGAATTGATAGTCCCGTCGAATTTCTTCGGCAGGTGAGTCCGAAACTTTTGTGGCCATCTAACCATGCGTAGGTGCATGGTCAGGGAAGAACAACCTCCTCCTACTCCCTCGGGAGCAGGACCGTCTCGAGCCTCTTGCCTTTCGCGAGCGCGCTCGATATGGACATGGCCATCCTGTTGACGGTAACGGCGATCAAGCTCCGCCCGGAGGTCGTGAGTTGAAAGTCTGGTTACCGTATGGGTGCGTCGCGCCCCGGAAGGCAACGACGTCGCTTGTTGAGATGCAGCACACCTCCTATGTTGGGAAGCATGCGGACCAAGTCTGCCCGACATGGTCTGATGTTGCGATGGGGCCCGCCCCGAGGGGGGAGGACCTTGGTTGCTGATGCGATCGGCTGCTGCAGTAACCAAATGTTCCACATCAGCCCTCCACTGCTCCATTGCACCCAGGGATGCACCTGGAGGTGGTGGTCGTTGGAGAAGCGTGTTCAGGGTTGTTGTTAGCCGATGCCGTGATCGACACAGGCGCCCCATCCTGCTGTCCAGCTTGATTTGCCGGTGAGGATGGTGGCGACGGAGGCACGACCAGTGCTGGAGCCACAGCACCTGCTAGGTGCTGCACGTTGGAGGGATTGCCTCCAACAGGTTGCGCTGCAGGGTTGCCGCTGGACGATCCGGCAGCAGAGTTCACCATCTTTCAATCTCGGGCACACCCCTACCTGGCGCGCCAGCTGTTGGAGTGTTGTTCCGGCAATTCTCGCGGTACTACTGTTGGTAGCCCGCGAAGTTTGTAGTTTGGTATTGGGTGCGCAGAGATTTAGAACACGATGGCAAGTAGACACAAGGATTTACGTGGTTCGGGCTGCCTGAGCATAATACCCTACTCCACGGGGTGTATAGTTGTTGTATTGAGCGTCTAAGAGTCGAGAGCTTCCAGAGGGGCCCCCTTTGTGTATCGCTCGACCAGTCCTTTTATAGCACAAGGACTGGTCGTTACATCGCTAGTGTCGACTGTTGGAGTCGGTAGATCTCCTGACATTGCTAAAGTGTTGAAGGAGTTTGTGGTTCGGTGTGGGCGCGCGGAGACTCAAGAAGGTGAATTGTGATTTAACACAGGAGACACAAGGATTTACGTGGTTCGGGCCGCCTGAGCGTAATACCCTACTCACGGGTGTGTTGGTGTTGTATTTGCTTGTCAAGTATGATCGCTTGTCCACGTCTGTGAACATCTGTGAACGTCTGTCAACGTCTGTCCCGCGTGTATCGTCGGCCTTACCTTTCATAGTACAAGGACAAACCGTTACAAGCTAGCCTGGCCCGACATGTGGCCCCGGCGGTTACTAGTATTGATACACGATTAATTGCTGTTAATGATTCTGTAACGGGCTCCGACAGTGCCGTTACTTGTGTTAAGATCGTCCGTTTAAGTGTCATTAATATGGCATTAATGACATTTAATCGGGTCTTGAAGTCCTTGGCTCTCCTTTGAAGATCCGGAGTCGTTACAAGGTCTTCCGGAGGTTAGAGGCTGCCAGCTCCGACGTCTGGACACGTGGCAGCTCCGGAGCTTGCTGTGGGAAGCAGGTAGCTCCGGGGCTATCTGACACGTGTCAGGTCTGGAGCTTCTCTCGGTCAGGGGTTAAGTCCGGAGGTGCCATTTCGGTACCTGGCCCGGAGCTTCCCCCTTGTGGGTGGTAGCTCTGGTTTGGCAGTACACGTGGTGACCTAGGGATTAACCATGTTGGAGAAGCAGGTCTGGTCATGTCTGACAAGTGGGCCTCCGAGGGTCTTCAATCCAAGTAGACGGCCTTCCCTCGAGATCTTTGTAACCTCAGGGGGTGTACGGTTTTTCAGGTACCGATAGTGGCCCCCTGGACCTACCTCCGAGGAAGGTCACTGGGGTGAAGTCATTCCGTCGGAGGTGGGTCCATCCTTGCGACTCTTGAACTGGGTCTTCAAGGGTCTTCGGAGGTGCCGTTGGCAGGGTTTTATAGTTAGATCCCGCCGCGTGGCGCACCTCAGGCGGCAGATGAGATCTTTGACGTGCGGATCTCACGCAATTGAAGGTCGCCGGTTCCCGATACAAAAACCGTATCGGTTCCGCGCGCCCTGTCAGGCCGCCGCCTTTGGGTTTCCCACCTCGTGATGACAACCGTTCGCCTGGGTAAGAGCTTCGACTTGATCGTCGGGGTGGTCCCGGGCCCTCTTGTCATCGGCTGGGTTGAATTCTTGAGTAGTATATTCGACTTCCCTGCAATTTCCATCCAAGCGTTGCGAGGGCTTACTTAAGAAGGAAAGCACGCACCGTCGGGAGTTCTTTACGCCTCTCATCTGATCTTGCGCTCAAACTCCCGACTCGTTCTTCGCTCCTCTTCTCTTGCCTAGCTGTGCCGCGATGGAGTTGGGTCTGCGTGAGAGTCGCCTGAAGACTGACAACGATTTTAAGAAGGTCCGGGCCCTCATGGGGTGGTCCTCGGACTTCTTCAACTGCTTGGTCCGTGCCGGCGGAGAGCTCCCCTTTGAGAAGGAGCGCGCTGGCGAGATGGTGTACTTTTCTTCGTACGCCATGGTGGGGCTGATCCCACCTTTTTCTTCTTTCTTCTTGATGCTGCTAGACTTCTATGGTCTGCATCTATACCACCTTGGCCCTCACTCCATTCTCCTCGTGTCCATCTTTGTCCACTTCTGCGAGATGTGGGTGGGCATCCCCCCCTGCGTCGAGCTCTTCTGAACCTTCTTCACCGTTCACACCACCGGCCGGAGCAATGAGTACCTTGGCTTCTACTACTTCGTGAAGCGCAAGAAGTGCCCATTCAAGTACCTCCGGTCGTTCCCTTCCGGGAAGTGGGATGACTGAAAGAAATATTGGATAGTCGTCAGGGTGGAGGAGCATGAGCGGTTGGAGCTGCCAGACGGTCTGCCCGGCATCGACACGTCGATATGGAGTGAAGTTCTGGTGCTGGCGGAAGCTTTCGACCCTGCCCTGACCAGGATCCGCCGATGCGTGGAGGGAGGATTGACTCCCCAGGCGGTGTTCTGCAACTTCCTAGCCAACAGGTGGGCGCCGCTGAAGAGGAGGGAGAAGCTCGCCTGGGCCCTCAACAGCGTGATGGACGAGGACCGGGTTGAGACCGGGTTGAAGTCCAACATGGTGGGGAAGGCCTTGGAGTTCCACCTCAAGAAATTCCAGCACGGCATCGACGTCGACAGTGATGACTTGACTCCACCGTCATCCTTTCTCCCCCTGAACATGGAAGTGGAGTTCAGCAGGGAGCTCCGGCAGACGATGCCCGCGCTTGACGACCTTGGTGTCATCGAGAGAAGACCAACCACCCGGGTGGCAATCCCCGGGGTGCCCGAAGACGGCTCGGTCCCTGCTCCACAGCCGAGGGTTGAGGTCATCGGCAAGGGCAAGGAGCTGGCGGAGGAGCCGGAGAGTCGGAAGAGGAAGCTACGACATGCCGACGGAAGGTTCGTCAGGCCCACTACTTCCGCCTCGGTTCCTTCTCCCCAGGGGGGAAGATCTTCTACCACCGTGGTGACTGTCCCCGTAGTGGGGTCCTTCCGGAACGATACTGTTCCTGCAGTGGGATCCTCCCAGAGCGCGTCTGTCCCCGTGGTGGAGCCCTCCTGGGGTGCTAGCTCCGGGTGCACGACTCCGGCATCTGGGACGGTGGGAGCCTCCAGGTCCAGGGGTTCCTCCCGATCGAGGAGAGCCTCGACCCGGGAAACGCCCGTGGCTGCGACAAGTTCTGGGGGGCCTCCCGGAGCTCCTACGCCGACCATGGCCAGCCCGGAACGTCCGGGAAAAAGGTTCCGCGCAAGCTGGTGTGGAAGCCTTCCAAGGTAATTTTTTATCTTTACCTTGGTTAACTTTTTAATTGTAGCGATTGTTTGTTAATTTTCTTTATCCATCCTCTGCAACGTCCCCAAGAAGGGGAGTGAAGCTCCACCCTCGGCCACGATGTCTGAGGCCGTGGGAGCTTCTGCTCCTGTCCCAGTGCCGCCCCAGGTGGTGGCTGAGGCTGCGACAGCTCCGGCGCCGGCTGTCGTGGTCATGAACCTCAACTCGTCCCCAGAATTTCTCGTGGTAGCGCCGGACCACGGGAGTGAAGACACATCAGCGGCACTTGTCTCGGAGGTTGAAGCTCTGGGTCCTGGTGCTGCAGTAGTGGAAGCTCTGGCTGTAGAGTCGGAAGAAGTAGTAGTCCCGGCCTCGGAGCCGGAACTTGTCGAAGCCCCGGCGATTGAGCCGGAGGTGACTAAAGCTCCGGCATGCGAGCCAGAAGTCGAGGTAGTTCCGGCAGTTGAGCCGGTTACCTCCGAAGTACCGGTCGCTGAGCCGGTTATTGTTGGAGCGCCGGTCACAGAGCCGGCGGTTGAAGAGGCGAGGGAGCTCGAGCCTCCCTTGGAAGAGGTGTCCCGGTCAGAGCCTGTAGCAGCTCCTGTTCCGGAGGCGACGACGTTGATGGTACCTGCGGCCGAGCTGGAGTGCCCAAGCGAAGTCGCTGGCCCCCTGCCCGAGGAGGCGAATGAAGACTTGGCGGCGGGGCCTTCTTCGTTGGCGACTGAGGCCATCCCGGAGGACGGCCCTAGTGCCTTGGAAACTCAGGGTTCCACTCTCGTAGAGTGGGACCCAATTTTTGTATGTGAAGACCCGCTGGAACCAGCGGAGGAGACCCCAGTAGGTCCGGAGCCCATCCCGCTGTCGATGTCTATCGACAACGCCTGCTCCAGCCTACGTCAGGTCCAACTGGCCTTCTTCCATGACAGCAAGGCTCTTGAAGAGGATCGCCAAACCCTTAGGCGGTGGCGTAATCGGCTCCACTTCGAGACTAAGCTGGCGCAGTCGAGGCTAGCGGACGACAAGGAGTGGATCAAGCGGGAGAAGATCCGCCTGGAGTACTGGGATAAGCTGTTGGATGACAGGGAGAGCATGACTCATGCCCTCGACGCTCAATCCCGGGAGATCCACGATCAGGCCAAGGTTGCCAACGACGCGGCCAATGCTCGGCACGAACAGCTTGAGGCCATCAACGCTGCACTCATCAAGCATCGAGAGGCACTCGAAGGGAGGGAGAGACGGCTCGAGGACGAAGAGCAGAAACTCCTGGAGCTGCGGGATGACGTCCTGAGGAGGGAAGAGGAGCTCGCCGAGAAAGTAGCTCTGGCTGACAAGGGCCTCGAGGAGCGCACTAAGAAGTTGGAAGAGCGCTGCCTCGAGGAAGATGAGAAGACCTGGGTGCGGGGGCAGGAACTCTACGAATACGAGTGTGCCCTTGTTGCCCGGGAGAAGAAAGTGGAGGCTAGGGAGAAGGACCTGGTCGATCGTCGGAACAAGATCCACCTCCGGGAGGAGGAGCTCGGAAGACTTGAGAGGCGGGTTGCTGCAAAGATTCAGCAAAACACCAAAGAAGTTGAGCGCCTCACCCGTGAGAATTCCGAACTGACGGCGGCCAAGAGATCCCTGGAAGAGGTGTAGAGCCTGAGGACGGCGGACTCCCTGCAGATTTGGGAGTTCCTGAGCAAGGCCAATGATGCGCTGACGTCGATGGGTTTCAGCCCCGTGCGCCCGGATGATCCAGAGCCGGAGCCGGACCTTGCGCTGCAGGCGTTGAGCGCAGCAGGTAGCAAGCTCTCCAAGGTGGGCGACGTCATCGCGGACCAACTGGAGGTCGAGGGGCAATCCCTGGCGAGGAACGTCATAGAATATGTGCTGACATGCTACACCAGCCGGAACCCTCAATTTCCTCTGGACCCGGTGCTTGAAGGCCCCGTCGAAGGAGAAGGCGAAGCTACCCGAGCCAGCGTGTCGGAGGTCGCCCAGAAGGTCGCCGAGTTCTTCCATAGGGTCTAGGACCATCTCTTTAGATCTCACTTGTATTTTCTCTTCTTCTTCCTCAATTTTGTAATCCCTTGTCTCCAGATGTAATCTCCTGTCTCCAGATGAATGAAATCTCCAAATTTTTGCGAATTTCATTTTTTGTCTTCAACATCTTTATCTTCACTTGGCCCCCTGGTAGATGTACACAATTTGATTGTGAACATGTACCAAAAGGATATTGAGTTTTGTTGAAGACGAATTTGCTCCGAACTTGTAGAATTTAGGTCTGAAGTCTTTGATAGTGAAGGTCCCCTGAAGTTGTCGGAGCTTAGAAGCTCCGGCATTGTCCATAGCTGGAGCTTGGTAGCTCCGGCAATAGCCTCTATCAACACGTAGAGTGTCGATAGTTAGTCCTCCGAGGTGTCGGAGCTTAGTAGCTCCGGCAGTGACCTTTGCCAACACTTGGTTTGTTGGCAACAGACTCCATTTGCGGGGTCTTCTCACCATCTTTTACTCAGCGTCGACGGTTGACCCCCTTGGGGGAGTCGGAGCTTGGTTAGCTCCGGCTTTTCTCCATCAACATAGAGTTTATTTTTCCTGCACACTTAAGCCAAGAAAAATAGTAAAATTTGTTCCTTGTCTATAATTTCGTCGCGGCTTACGATTCTCAAGAAAATTTTAAGTTGGACGCGATTTTAAATACAACCGGATGCGTTGTCTTTTCTCTTAGATCCAATTGTCCATGGACCCGCCTTACTTCGGCCTGTCGGGGTGTAGGTAGAGTGGCGTACTTAGGGTGCTTGACCAGGCTAAGTCGATAGCGCACTCCGGCCCTAGATTGGCTTGGTGGCTTTCAGGCGAGTTGGCCATAAACGATATTTAAATCCAAAAGATCTGACAATACAACTCGAATCGTATATAAACCGGTCGAACTAAAAATTTCTTAAGAATTGCACGTCTCTGTTATAGACAAGAAAGAGAAAAATAAAAATGTCGAGCCTGCACAAAATGAATGCACGTGGAGTCTATTTCACATGAAGATGTCTTTCATTATAGGTCCGGGGTACAGGGGAAACAAGTACACTCTTAGGGTACGGGACCAGGCTAAGTGTGTTCGGTTTCTCGTTTTACCCAGGGTAGTTAGCCACACTTTTAGTCCGGAGACTGTGACAAGTGCTGCATGAGCTTTGCGGACCTTTCGGGAAAGGTCCGGCTGCTCTCCCGGAGGAACTACCCAACTCTGTACAATGACTCTATAACATACATCTCAAGTTACTCAAGACTCACCTCCGTGGTATTAAGTGTAGAACTTACGGAGGTGCTCGATGTTCCAAGGATTTGGGAGAGGTGTCCCATCCTCGGTAGCCAAGCGAACGCTTCCGGGACGGGATACTTTGATCACTCGAAAGGGCCCCTCCCAGCCGGGGGAGAGTTTGTTTAACCCTTCTCTGGATAGTATTCTCCGTAGCACCAGATCGCCTTCCTCGAGCTATCGGTTGTGTACATGCCGCTGGTGATAACGCCATAGAGCTTGGCGATATCGGGCATTCCGAACAGCTGCTTGGCACCTTCCCTCCTCGAGGAGGTCTAGGTCTTCACGCCGGAGCTGGTCCTGCGCGGCTTCGTCGAAGGTCCGGACCCAGAGCGAACCCAAGGTGATTTCCGGAGGAAGGATTTCTTCAGCTCCGTACACCAGAAAGAAGGGTGTTTCTTCGGTTGACCGGTTTGGAGAAGTCCTGTTGGCCCATAGAGTGGGCGGAAGCTCTTCGATCCAGTTGGCTCCGTGCTTTTTCAAGTGCTCATAGGTGCGCGTTTTGAGTCCTTTAAGAATTTCTGCATTTGCTCTCTCGGCTTGGCCATTGCTGGCTAGATGAGCTACGGAGGCGTAGCAAACTTGTATGTCGAGGTCTTCGCAATATCCTTGGAATGCGGAGCTTGTGAATTGAGTCCCATTATCAGTGATGATCTTGTTTGGGACTCCGAATCTGCTTACAATGGATTGCAGAAAGTTGATAGCAGATTGCTTGTTGATCGTCACAACTGGAGTTGCTTCCGGCCACTTGGTGAACTTGTCAATGGCGACGTACAGGAACTTGTAACCTCCGACGGCTCTTGGGAAGGGTCCCAATATGTCCATCCCCCACACAGCGAAGGGCCATGTAGGAGGTATCATTTGTAAGGGCTGAGCAGGTGTATGAATTTGCTTTGCATGAAATTGGCATGCTTCGCATTTCTTCACCAGCTCAGTGGCATCCTGGAGCGCTGTAGGCCAGTAGAAGCCATGCCGAAAGGCTTTTCCGACCAGCGTGCGGGAAGATGCGTGGTTCCCACACTCGCCTCCATGGATTTCTGCGAGGAGCTCGCAGCCTTCTTCCCTTGTGATGCACCGCATTAGGATGCCGTTGGCACCGTGCCGGTAGAGATCCCCTTCTACCAGCGTGTATCTTTTAGCCAATCTGACTACCCGGTCAGCGGATACATCATCGTCAGGAAGGATGTTGTCTTTCAAGTAGTTCCGGATCTCCGAGATCCATGCATCGGAACTGACTTGAGCATTTGAGTCTTGCGTGCTGGGTTGCTCGGAGCTTCCGGCAGCACCTACGACCCTTGATGGCTGCCATGGTAACAGGGCCATCGGGACCGTCAGCTTCGGAATGCTGATCTCGCCCCCTTCGTTCAGTTCGGCAGGCTGAAATGTGGGTTTCGACAATCTCCGGACAAAAGTTCCTTCAGGAGCTGGAGCTCCGGTTGACGCTTTCGTCGAGAGTTCGTCGGCTTCAGCGTTGTGGGCACGCTGAACATGGTGGAGGTCTAGGACTTCAAAGTCCTTCTGAAGCCTCTGGACTTCAAGGAGGTAAGCAGCTAGCTGGAGATTATTGCAGGAGCATTCACCCTTCACCTGTTTGATGATGAGCTGTGAATCTCCTTTGACCAGCAGTTGCTTGACACCGTATGATAGTGCCACCTTTAGTCCATAGATGAGTGCTTCATACTCCGCCATGTTGTTGGTCGCCTTGAAGTCAAGGTGTACCATGTATTTTACCTTCTCCCCAGTCGGTGCAAGGAGAAGGATTCCAGCTTCGGCCCCCTGCTTCTGCATGGAGCCATCGAAGTAGAGGGTCCAGTGAGGCTCGGTGAAGGTTGGAGCTTGATTCTCCGTCTTCTGCTCGCTGGGGCCCCCAGGGTTTGATGGAGAGGGAGTCCATTCCGCCACGAAATCTGCCAACGCTTGACTCTTGATTGCTTGCCTCGAAATGAATTCGAGATCGAATTCAGCCAATTCCGCTGCCCACTTTGCAATATTCCCAGTTGAATTGGGATTACGCAAGATCGCTCGAAGTGGATAGGAGTTCACCACCGAGACTTTGTGAGCTTGGAAGTAGTGTCGAAGCTTCCTGGAGGCAATAAGAACTGCATAAAGCAGCTTATGCACCTCTAGATATCGAGTCTTGGCATCATGTAATACTTCACTGATGAAGTATATCGGGCGTTGAATGGTCTGGACCCTCCCGGAGGGGTCCGGGGTTTCCTCTTCATTGATCTGGACCCTGTCGGAGGGTCCATATTCTCTTCCAGGACTTCCGGGTTCTGGCTGGAGGAACCCGGAGCTTCTTCAGAAATGACCTGGACCCTCTTAGAGGAGTCTGGGTCTTCTGAAGTGACTTCTTGTGGATTTGAGTCTGGGAGCTGGGACCCAGACTCACTTTCAGGAACCTCCGGACCCTCCAGGGTTCGGAGCTACCAGAATTGGTAGGGTGGTGAGGAACTGTTTCAGCTCCTGGAATGCCTTCTTTGCTTCTTCGGACCATTGGAATGGTCCGAACTTCCTCAACAACTTGAAGAAGGGAAGTGCCCGTTCCGCCAGTCTTGATATGAACCGGCTGAGGGCCGCTAGACACCCAGTTAACTTTTGGACGTCTTTGATGCGGGTTGGTGGCCACATGTCTTCAATGTCTTTTATCTTCGCCGGATTAGCCTCTATGCCCCGGTGACTTACCAGGAAACCAAGAAGTTTTCCGGAGCTAACCCCGAAGACACACTTGTCTGGGTTTAGCTTCGTGCGGGTGGCCCGCAGCTTGTCGAAGACAGCCTGCAAGGTGTCCAAGAGGGACTCCTTGTTCTTGACCCTGACCACGATGTCATCGACGTACACTTACACTATGTCTGTGATGAGTTCTTCAAAAGTTTTGTACATAGCTCGTACAAAAGTTGAAGCTGCATTCTTGAGACCAAATGGCATGGCTGTGTAACAATACAATCCATCTACTGTGATGAATGAAGTATGCTCTTCATCCTCCCTAGACATCCTGATTTGATGATACCCAGAATATGCGTCTAGGAAACACAGTAACTCACACCCGGAGGTGGAATCCACTATCTGATCTATTCTAGGTAGTGGGAATGGATCTTTTGGACATGCCTTATTCAGTGTGGTGTAGTCGATGCACATCCGAAGCTTCCCGCCGACCTTGGGCACAACGACTGGGTTCGCCAGCCATTTTGGATGGAAGACTTCTCGGATGAATCCGGCTTCGAGCAACTTCTTCACTTCTTGTCGGATGAAGTTCTGCCGCTCTACGGATTGCTTCCAAGGCTTCTGATGCACAGGCCGAGCATCGGGGTAAATCTTCAGATTGTGCTCAATCACTTCCCTGAGGATCCCAGGCATTTGTGACGGTTGCCAGGCAAACACGTCAACATTAGCCTGGAGGAAAGTGATGAGCGCGAGTTCCTATTTGTCGTTCAACCCTCCCGATATATGGGTGGTTTGAGCGGCATCGGAACCAATTTGGACGACTTTGACGGGAATGTTGGTATCGCCGCTTGGCTGCACACGGGGTGCAGAGGTTGAGCCTCGTTGACGAATGCTCGGGGGTTTCGGAGCTTGCTCCTGTCTGGAGTCCTCCTCTTGCGCCGTGGTGAGTGCATGGAGCTCCTCCAGTGCAGTTACTCCGGCAGTGCGATCTCCGCGGATCCGGAGAACGCCTACTGGTGTTGGCATCTTCAACACCAGGTATCCATAATGAGCAGCTGCCATAAATTTGTATAGGGCAGGTCTACCCAAGATGGCGTTGAATGGTAAGTTGATCTGAGCGACGTCGAAGACCAACTTCTCAGTGCGATACTTCTCCCGTGTCCCGAAGGTAACGGGGAGAGTTATAGCTCCGAGTGGGGTAATGGCCCCCGGACCTACTCCAGAGAAAGGTTGAGAGGGCTGGAGATCCGAAGGTCGGAGCTGAAGCTTGGTAAAAGCTTCAAAGCTTATGAGGTTCAGCCCCGAACCTCCGTCCACCATAACATGATGGAGTTGGATGTTATTGATGGTGGGAGATACCATCAAAGGTAACTGTCCAGCTCCGATCATGCTTCGAGGACAGTCCGAAGCATCAAAAGTGATGGATGTGTCCAGCCACTTTCGATGTGGCTCCGGTCTAGCTGTAGGAGCTACAGCGGCCATATCCCGCCGCATAGTCTTGATGACGCGATGGGAGGTGATGTCCCATGATCCACCAAAAATGGTGTTCATGGTTTTCCGACGCTCGTTGTTAGAGACGTCAGAGTCATCGTCGACGGAGGTGTAGACGGCCTTCAAGACCTTTTTGGGGTCCTGAAACCCTAACTCCTCTTCAGCCGGAGCTTCGTCGACCTTCTGTTTTCCTTCCCTCTGTCGGAAAGGGGACCCTTCCCGGTGCTTGCTGTAGCGCTCGGCAAGGCTTTGGACATCCCGGCAGTCTTCCAAACCGTGGCTGCCTGTTTTGTGAATGGGACACCACACTTTGGGTTTGCCACCGTCTTCGGAAGACGGTCGAGGTCGCTTCTCGGGGCGTGGCCCCCGGCCACCCAGAGTTGCAGCAGCTGCAACGTTGGATGTGCCGGCCGACGGCTTCTTCTTGCCGTTGGTCTTCTTTTTCTTCGTGCCACCCCCGGAGGTAGCGGCTTCTTCTTTGGAGGATTTCTTGTGATCCTCCGAGGCTGGTTTGGAGTGCATTTCACGGCCCTCCGCAGCTCTGGCACATTTGTCTGCCAGGCTGAAGAGTTCCGTGACGCTGGTGATCTCTTTGATCGCCAGCTTCTCCAACATCTTCTTGTCCCGTACGCCCTGTCTGAATGCCACAATGACAGAAGCGCTTGAGATAGAAGGGATTGTGTTGCGTACCTGAGAGAACCTCTGGATGAAGGACCGCAAAGATTCTCCCCCTTTTTGCACGACCGCAAAAAGGTCCAGTTTAGTGCCTGGTCGGGTGTATGAACTCCCGAAGTTGGCAGTGAACTGACGGCACAGCTCTTCCCAAATGTTGATAGAGTTGGGTGGAAGGCTCATAAACCAGGACCTGGCGGTCCCAGTTAAGGCCACTGGAAAGTAATTGGCCATTACAGCCTCGTTTCCTCCAGCTGCCAAGATTGCAGTGGAGTATATCTGAAGGAATTCGGCGGGGTTGACAGTCCCGTCGAAATTTTCCGGCAGGTGTGGCCGGAACTTCTGTGACCATCTAACCATGCGCAGGTGCATGGCTAGGGCTGAACAGCCTCCTCCTACTCCTTCCAGAGTAGAAAGGTTCTGAGCTTCCCGTCTTTCACGAGCGCGCTCGATATGGACACGACCATCCTGTTGGCGGTATCGGCGATCAAGCTCCGCCCGGAGGTCATGAGTCGAAAGCCTCGATACCGTATGGGTGTGTCGTGCCCCAGAGGGCAACGACGTCACCTGTTGTGACGTAGATCGTCTCCTGTTGTTGGCGACGTGCGGACCAAGTCTACCTGACAAAGTCCGCCGCTGCGACGGGGCTCGTCCCGAAGGAGGAGGACCCTGGTTGTTGAGGCGTTCGGCCGCTGCTGCGACCAAATGCTCCACATCGGCCCTCCACTGCTCCATTGCATCTCGAGATGCATCCGGAGGTGGTGGACGTTGGAGAAGAGCACGCGCTGCATGGAGCGCGTGTTCCGGGTTGTCATGACTTGCCGACGCAGTAAGTGACGCCGGCGCACCATCACGTTGCCCAGCACGATTTGCCGGAGAAGATGGTGGTGGTGGGAGTGTGGCTCCTGCTGGTGCTGAGGCTCCTGCTGGTGGCTGCCTGTTGGAGGGATTGCCCCCAACAGCCTGAGCAGCAGGTTGGCCGTTGGATGATCAAGTCGCGGAGTTCACCATTCTCGAAAATCTCAGGCGCCCCTACCTGGTGCGCCAACTGTCGACTGTTGGAGTCGGCATATCTCCTGACACTGCTAAAGTGTTGAAGGAGTTTGTGGTTCGGTGTGGGCGCGCGGAGACTCAAGAAGGTGAATTGTGATTTAACACAGGAGACACAAGGATTTACATGGTTCGGGCCGCCTGAGCGTAATACCCTACTCCACGGGTGTGTTGGTGTTGTATTAGCTTGTCAAGTATGATCGCTTGTCCACGTCTGTGAACATCTGTGAACGTCTGTCAACGTCTGCCCCGCGTGTATCGTCGGCCTGTCCTTTTATAGTACAAGGACAGACCGTTACAAGCTAGCCTGGCCCGACATGTGGCCCCGGCGGTTACTAGTATTGATACACGATTAATTGCTGTTAATGATTCTGTAACGGGCTCCGACAGTGCCGTTACTGGTGTTAAGATCGTCCGTTTAAGTGTCATTAATATGGCATTAATGACATTTAATCGGGTCTTGAAGTCCTTGGCTCTCCTTTGAAGATCCGGAGCCGTTACAAGGTCTTCCAGAGGTTAGAGGCTGCCAGCTCCGACGTTTGGACACGTGGCAGCTCCGGAGCTTGCTGTGGGAAGCAGGTAGCTCCGAGGCTATCTGACACGTGTCAGGTCCGGAGCTTCTCTCGGTCGGTGGTTAAGTCCGGAGGTGCCATTTCGGTACCTGGCCCGGAGCTTCCCCCTTGTGGGTTGTAGCTCCGGTTTGGCAGTACACGTGGCGACCTAGGGATTAACCATGTTGGAGAAGCAGGTCCGGTCATGTCTGACAAGTGGGCCTCCGAGGGTCTTCAATCCAAGTAGACGGCCTTCCCTCGAGATCTTTGTAACCTCAGGGGGTGTACGGTTTTTAGGGTACCGACAGCTAGTGTGGCCCAACATGTGGTCGTGGCGGTTACTGATGCTTAATACACAATTAATGAGGTTAATTACCCTTAATAGTGTGGTAACAGGCCTTGACAGTGCCGTTAATGGAATTAAGGGTCATCTAATCATGTGTCATTAATGTGGTATTAATGACACTTAATCGGGTCTTGAAGTCTTTGATTGTCCCTCGTAGGTCGGAGTCGTTGGAGGTACACCAGTCTGATTGTTGAGCTTGAAGGTCCGACGGTTGGACACGTGGCAGATCTGGAGCTTCCCTCTGTCGGGGGTTAGGTCCGGGGATGCTGCGCAGGTGTTTAGCCCGGAGCTTTCCTATGTATGGGACATAGCTCCGGTTGCAGTATACACGTGGCAGCACTAGGGACTTACCATAGAAGGGAGGCAGGTCCGGTCCCGTGCGACACGTGGGGCCTTCAAATGCCTTCAACTCAGACAGGTGAAGTTCCTTTAGTCTTCTTGTAGTCCCAAGGGGTATACGGTACGCAGGGTACCGACAAGATCGGACAACCATCGTTACAAGGGACACAAATTTGGACTCTCCATACACACACACACACACACACTCAGACACTCAAGTAATACAAACCCCACCATGGAGTTTGGGAATTACGCTCGGCGGTCCGAACCACGTAAAATCACCGTCTCACCGTAGTACATAGTACCTTAACTGCGCAACCTCACTAGAGACTAAGCCCCCGCCGATCAGAGAACTTTCACGAGCTGCTCTCTAAGCAGATCCGGAGGAAGTATCACAGGAACACTTCAACAACCTCCATCTATTAAGAAACATAGTTTCAGTTTGTTCTCGAATTTATTTGAAGCTTGAGAATATATGTTTGGGTGATATGCGAATGCAATCCGATCATAAATCTAGCTAGATACTCCTTCCATCTCATTTTATTTGACGTCGGTTAGTTCAATTTTGATCTAACCATTGTTAAATAAAACAAAATCTAGGGAGTATGAGTGCGATATTATCGGGTCTGAACATGGTGTGCCAGACCTCACCCCTACAATATGACACTGGGAACTCCAACTATATATTCCCTCCGTCTCTAAAAATTTGTCGCTTTGTAATTTATATTTGAACTACAAAGTGACAAGTTTTGGGATGGTGAGAGTACATGTTGAGCAGGCCATAACATTCCTCCAGGTCATGTGCACATTTTCGTGAAGTAATTTTACATTTATTGGATATAGGCGAAATTAAGATCGACCAAGTTCTTTATATTAATTTACAACATTTCTTTATAGGCTGGCCCTAACGTTGTTAGGAGAGAGGAAAACGTAGACGACTCGTGGCAAACCTCTTCCTCAATCTCCCTCTCTCTCATCTCTAGTCTATAAAAGGACATGTCATCCCTCTCCCACTAAACACTAGTCTCCCGCACTTCTCTTCACCACGCGCGCGTCCCAAATCAATGAACAACATGTCGCCGTCAAAGAGTAGTAGGAGTGACACGCCGGCGACCACCGAGGCCACAGTAGGCTCTTCTCCCGTCGGCGACGACGACGGAGCGGCGGCGCAAGAGGAGGAGCTCCGGCGCGGCCCGTGGACGGTCGACGAGGACCTCGCCCTCGTCAACTACATCACCGGGCACGGCGAGGGCCGCTGGAACTCCCTCGCCCAAGCCGCCGGTACGTACACGTACTCGCCGGCCGGCCGGCCGGTCACCTCTTGACCTCTCTCTTTGTGTTTCTATATATGCCTAAAGACTCGGGCCGTTCGCTGATGTTGGTCGACTGATAATAATAAGCTGCAGGGCTGAAGCGGACGGGCAAGAGCTGCCGGCTGCGGTGGCTGAACTACCTCCGGCCGGACGTTAAGCGCGGCAACTTCACCGCCGACGAGCAGCTGCTCATCCTCGACCTGCACTCCCGCTACGGCAACAGGTAATTAATAATAACCACTCCATCGTCATCGCGTTCAGACACGAAACTACCAGTCATCAACTCCTCTCACATCTCACATCAGTCCTACTGCATGCTGCGTGTGTGTCACTGTTCCGGCCGCCGGCTGTCGATCGACCAGACCAAAACGCCACCGTTGGCCAGTCGATCTATAGACTCGTGTGGGCTCACGCATGCATGAACGCAACAGCTCGTGGCCCAACACGTGTCCACGTACACACGTCTATACGTATTTGTACGCACGTGCACGGCTCTGCTACCCGTCATGTATAGACGTACGTGGACTTGTAGTTGAAGAACGTAGGTGCAATCCATGTTGCACAAGTATTCGTCTGATCTCAAAGTGGATGCGATTATTCTAGCGCCAATCGTCGGAGGCATGGGCTGTGTGTGGCTAGCTAGCTTGCACCAAAATAGTAGCTGCCGTTCACTTGATCTATCTTGGTGGCGACACTGTGCATGAAAGCAGCTCGAGTGCCAAAGTTGCACGCATCTGCATACCAGCTGCTGCTACCTTTCTCCGATTCTTTCAGTGGTTTAGTTTTTCTTCTCAGTCTCTCTCTCTACTAGGCGTGATCAGTGTTTCTTCCGGTTACCTCCTCTTACATTTCCTGTAATTGCGTTTCGCCCCTCGACCCTCCATCAGGTGGTCGAAGATCGCGCAGCACCTGCCGGGCCGGACGGACAACGAGATCAAGAACTACTGGCGGACGCGCGTGCAGAAGCACGCCAAGCAGCTCAACTGCGACGCCAACAGCAAGCGCTTCAAGGACGCCATGCGCTACCTCTGGATGCCGCCGCACCTCGTCGACGCCGTCGACGCCGACCACCGCCGCCGCCTCCTCCTCCACGCCGCCGCCGAGCACCAACATCCCTCCTCCTCCTCCATCGCCAGCGCCGCCGCCGGCGACCAAGACGGCTACTACTACTACGACGCCGCCATGTCCGGCATGGGGGTGGTGCCCTCCTCCTCGTCGTCGGACTCGTTCGCGACAGCAGCATCGGAGCCGTACGACGCTCTTCCGAAGAAATGGGAGCCGCCGTCGTCCTACGACGACGCGGCGGCGGCGCTCTACGCGGACGACGACGACGTGCGCGCCGGGGAGGCGGTGCTGCTGAACGGCGGAGACTACTGGGTGCAGGAGATGATCAACCAACAAGGGATGTGGCCGCCGGAGCAGAAGGCGGCGGTGCAGCAGGTCGTTAGCGGTGGCGCGCAGCAGTTCGAGGACGCCGAGCTGAGCGGATGGGTGCAGAGCTTCTCCAACACCGAGAATTTTTGGACCTTTGAGGATATTTGAAAGAATCGTAACAATGAAAAGCTAAATATACCCATTTATGTTGTACGTATATATAAAAATCGCTAGAGATGACTTAAGAAAGTTTATACATAATTTGTTTATATTGGTCTAACTTTAAAGGGAAGAACAACTGAACAAGTACTAGTATACAAGAAAGCAAAAAAGTTGTTTTGCTCCACCATCCAAGTTTCTCATGGTGGAACTGTAATATTTTTTCCCTTCTCCCACTCGTCTAAAGGAGAGCATTGTTGATATATTGAACAAGTATATCGATGATTGGCATGGAAACTTTATTGGCACTTATTTAAGTTTAGAAATTCATATGTCCCAAAACACACACACTCTCTCTCTCTCTTATTCTCGTGATTGGTTATTTTTTAAAAAAATGCCCTCTCCTAATTACCACCTCAAGTGATGGATTACATATAGTCAACTACTCCTTTCGGATATTTTTATTTGTCACCGTATAGTTCATTTTTCAGTGAACTAACCGATAACAAATAAAAAGATCCGGAGAAGGTACTATATATGAAGAGATAATCTACGACTGCCAGCTATTAACTTCCAGGATTTTAAAGAATCATATCGTTTGGCCCATTATATTCTCAACAAAAGAAATGGAGAAAAATAAGCACACAATACAACGTGTCTAGTAGTTGATAGGAGAACTAACTCCGCTAATATTTGCCTTGCTCAAAATCTGTAAAAAGGAAAATTAAAGCACTGAACATATAAGGATATATAAAAACCAATCTGCACATACTGTACGACTTTAGTTTGCCTAGCTTTTCAATCACGCACCCAAGTACGACCCAAGCTAGTCACACCCCATCGCATCTCTATCTATCCATGCATGCATGCAAGGCAGCAAGAGACCTGCACCAATCTCTAATGAGCGACGAAGCTTGTATTATTAGCTGCTTCCCTAGCTAGAGATAGAATCTCCCAACGCGCAAACATTTCGTAGAGCACGCATGTTCGATCAACCTCCAACGACCATGCACTACTGTTATAGCTAGGTCCGGCCGGCCACGTGTGGGAATCCCCGGCCGGCAGTAGCAGCTTCGTCCCCAAGCTTCTTTTTTTGCCGGCCGGTTTGCAGAGGGCATTCAGCATGTGGCGGCGCCATACTGAGAACTGATGAACTTGCGCTTGCCCACGTACAGCTGGTACAGCGGCAGCCACACGCCGACGCCGTCACCCGTCAAGGCACTGATGATCGATCATGGAGGAACAGCAGATCTGGAAGGAATAAAGCTTGCTTTCCAAGTTCCTCGGGCCCAAAAGCTTGAGTTGAGCTCCTATCGAACCCCCCTCGTCTTGGGATGGATTGTGCGTATGCAGTTGCTTGAGCTTGACAGGCAATATATGCATTCGTTTGTCGAGGTGTGGAGTAGTGTTAGTAGTTAGGCGTGTGGATTGGATGTCATCCACTTGTCCACCCCTGAGCCTTGTTCTAGCTAGCTTCCGCGCGCATGCACCGTCTTTTTTGGTCCTTTATTATCTGAACACACGAAAGAGAATTTGCACATTTTTTCATGAACTGGGAAAACATAAGAGAGAGAAAGTTCAGTGCACATGCATGCGAGCTTGAGGGTGAGAGCTCATGCATGGCGGACGACTGGATGGAAAAAAAAAATTACAGTAGCTGTTGAATCTTAAGCGCAGCCCGGCCGGGGTCACGTCACGTACGGTGCCGTTGGCGCGAGTCAGAATACGTACGCCACTGGACTGGTAGCAGCCGAGCCGAGCGGCCTGCCACGTCAGCGCGGACTCGGCACGTGGGAGGTCGAGGCCGACCCATGACGCCACGCGCCAGGGTAGCGCCAGTTAACAGTCAAAGCGAAGAGACATGGTCGTCGTCGCGCGCTGCCTTTTTTTTTCCCGGCTTGGTCGATTTTAGTAGGCCCACAACTGATCGAGTTCGTACGCGCTTTCAGTTAGGCCCACGCCATTTTTTTTTATGTTTGGTTTGGTTGGAGCTGGACGAGAAGCGCTGGAGCCCGGAACTCGGTTGGGCCACACCTCGACTTGGACCATCCGCTAGTCGGTAGTTGGGCTTGTTACCACTTGTGGGTAGCTGCGCATGCAAGGCCCAGCAGCATGTTTAAAATCTGATTTTGAGGAGAAGATCGTTTAGAATAAATTGACAAAAAAATTTCAAAAATATGAAAAAAATAGGGAAGGTTAAGGGGCATCAACTCCATGTTCTTACAGAATTTGACATTATTAATAATATTATATTGCTGGGAATAGTAAGAAAAGAACAATGGAAAATGAATATTTTCTTTTTTGTATCTCAAAGAATATATCGAATTTCAACATGAATTTTTTGATGCAGTTTTTAAATAACAATATGAACCTCCATGATTTTTAAAAGATTTTTTTAACAATGTTTGCATCAATGTGTGTTGAAAATTTAAAGCATAGCTCATATGTTTAAGGGTACATCAATGAAATGATGGGTAATTTGAACTTTCACATGTTGAAGCGTTTCAAAAAAAATTGTACAAAATTCATACAAGTAGACATATATACTATGTACACACATGCCAATTTTGACTTCAAGATACATTTATTTTGAAGATATATAAAAAAATAATATGTACATATGAATTATTTCTAAGTTTATCAAAACTTATAAAAGTTACATTTATAAGATCGCTAATAATTGATCGAGGTGGTAGATAATGATTTTTAAAGAACGTAGAAAAATAATCATCAAATTTGGACATAATTTGAAATTATTATTATTAATATATTGTTGGGGATTATAAAAAAAAGAACAATGGAAAATGATTATTGTATTTTTGTATCTCAAAGAATATATCGAATTTCAACATGAATTTTTTGATGCAGTTGTTAACTAACAATATGAACCTCTGTAGTTCTTTTGGGACTTTTTAACAATGTTTGCATCAATATGTGTTTAAATTTTAAAGGATAGCATATATGTTTAAGGGTGCATCAATGAGATGAGGGGTAATTTGAACTTTCACATGTTGAAGCGTTTCAAAAAAATTGTAGAAAAGTCATACAAATAGACATAGATACTATGTACACACATGCCAAATTTGAGTTCAAGATACATTTATTTTAAAGATATATATATATACATTAAAAAAAGAACAATATGTACATATGAATTATTTCGAAGTTTATCAAAACATACAAAAGTTACATTTATAAGTTTGCTAATAATTGATCCAGATGGTAGATAGTGATTTTTAAAGAACATAGAAAAAGGAATCATCAAATTTGGAGGTAATTTATGGAATCTATACACGTTTTAATATTTATATTGGAATCCAAATAAAAAGAAGCAAAACTCAAGAATAGGCGTTGGGGGCCCGCCTATCAGCGACCAAACGCGCCGGTGGGTCGCACGCGCATGGGCCCTCTTGTTACTAGAGCATGCGTGGCCCTCGGTGACACCACGCTCGGTGGCTGGAGCTGGACGTCTTTTTCGCGTGCTCGTGGGCCTCGCCGAATTCGGCCCACGGTGCGGCCAGAGAGGCGGCGCAACCGTTGTGCAGCTTATTTGTCCCACCTCGCCTATTTAGTGTTGTCTCGCTCGCTTTATAAGTTGGGACCTCGGTGTTGTTCCGAAATTTCGAATGGGCTCTGGCCTGCATCCTGTCTGTGCATCTGTGCCAAATTCTTTCATTAGTCGTTGATTGGACCGCCTATTATGGGCGGCAAACTTTTCCGTACCCTGATTGACCCGTCGGGCCGATTTCATGTTGTGTCGGCCCGAGCATGACCCATTTCGCGTGTCGGACTATACCGCCCACCGTGCCCGAGTTCTCGGTCCGACACGACCCGAATGTCCTTCGTGTCGGGTCGGGCTGGTCCTGTTGTCGTTAAGTCGTGCTTCGGGCCGCCTGATTTCAGCGCGACCCCATTACCACCTCTAGTTGAGATCGACCCACGCTGCCATGCGCGGACGACGCCACACGTCAGGGTAGCGCCAGTCAACCGGCAAAGCAAATAGACATGGTCATCGCACGCTGCCTTTTTTCCCGGCTTGGTCGACGGCGTCGCCGTCGCGTACGGTTGAATCATAACCCCGTAAGCATCATATCGTTTTCGATTTTAGTAGGCCGACAACTGATCAAGTTTGTATGCGCTTTCAGTTAGACCCACGTGTATTGGGATTTTTTAGGCCCTATCTATTTGTGACGTGCCTGAAATTTAAGAAAATTTCAGGCATCGGATCATTAGAAGCTGATTACTGTCACTAGTCACTAATCTTGTAATTAACTATTAGCCCTTTATTTTATAGGTTAATCAATTACAAATTTTTTTGTTTGATTATTTACGATCAACATAATCCTTACAATTATCGAATTACAACTACATATTGACATTTTTGAATTAACAATTAATAAACTTACTTCACCTTTTGAGATCTGGCCGGCTAGCGGCGCCGCCGCCACCGCGAGCTCCGGGTGCCACCGTCGCGAGCCCCACGCGCCGCCGCCAATGAACCTCTGCGCGACGTCGTGCACGTCCCTGCGCTGTCACACTCCACCACTAGGCCACACCTGCGAGCCACGACCGGCGACGCGCGCCGCCTTTAACCCCCGCATCGCTACCGACAGCCTCCGTGCCGTCGCCTCGGTGCGCTGCCGTCGGCCTCCGTGTCGCTCGATTGAAGAGGCGCCACCGCAAGTGATGAGATCGAGTGGGATTAGGAAGAGGAATGGTAGTGTTTGGTAGTGTTTGAAGATATATTGTTTCGCACAAATTTTAAAGCCAAATCAATGATCGTATGAAATTAGCCTGGATTTCAGGTACTTGACCTGGAGGATTTATGTACTCTATATTTTAAATCATACTCTATATACTTATACTTCTAGTATATTTTATAAATTTACATATTTTGTAAATTTACTTTAAATTTTCAAATAATCTTTTTAGTAGTGTTTCGATCGTATCACTACGGCGGCGTGGAGCACTCCGGCGAGCTTGAGGCTTCGTCACGAGGAGTCCGGACGCCAACTAAGGTGGTGGCTCGGCCACCCTTCCCGAAGTCCTCGCCGATGAGAGCTCCAGTATGGTGGCGCCCCGGCTTCTCCGACGAGCAGGCTTCTCCGACGAGCACAGAGGCTTCAGTGGAGAGAACCAATGCGCCAAACTGAGGTAATTTTTTCCCCTTCTCTCATCTTAATCCTAAGTTTAATCCGAGTTTTACTTCGGATTTTTTGATTCTGATTTTGATTTAATTCGAGTTTCAACGTCGAATTGAATCCTTACTTGACCCAATTTGGGTCCTGATTTGTGATTAGTAACCCTAATCCACAAGTTTGGTTCCCAATCCTAAGTTCTAATGCGATCATCTCCTTCTAATCCTTAACTCATGACTTGTCTGTCTTATGTAGAGAGGAGCGTACGAAGAGACCTCCCAAACCGAGGCGGTTGTACTTAGAGTCCCCTATCAAGACTCCTTAAAAGGTATGTTTGAGGTTAATTATTTCAATAACTAACTCCCTAAACGTGATTAATGAGACGTTGTCGTCATCATGCTGCTACGGCTAGAGGTGGCCAAATGGGCCGGGCCAAACGGGCCAACCCGAAGCGCGACAAAAATGGCCCGGCACGAGCACGACCCGGCCCGAAAAAATCGGGCCCGGGCCGGCCCGAGGCACGACACGGGCCGTGCCCGGGCCTGGATCTTTGGCCCGTTGGGCTTGCCGGCACGACCCGATTAGGCCCGGCACGGTCCGTTTAGGCCCGAATAGTGATTTTTCGGTTATTTTTATTATATTTTTAACTAAAATTGTCTACGGGCCGGCCCGACCCGGCACGTCCCGATATGACCCGGCACAATCCAGCACGATTAAAATGGATTCGGGCTGTGCATGGGCCTGGACCCCTGACCCGTGGGCCGGCCCGGCACGGCCCGTTGGCCACCTATAGCTACGGCCGCGAAACGGGCGTGCATGCTGGACCAGATCCAGAAACCAGCTGAGCACAGCACGGCTGGGGTGGGGTGGCTGGCAGATGCGGAACAGCGAGGCCGTCATGAATGTGTGCTCTGCGCTCGGTGGCACACACGCGATCCCCGCAAACGAAGACGACGCGTCCTCCGCCGTCCGGGCCGTCGGCCGGCACCATGGATCCGCGCGCGCGCACGCACGCTTGCAGGAATGGACGCATGGTCCGCGCGAGACGCCGCTGTGCAGGCACACAGATACCCCCAGCATTTTGACCCCACCGCCTCCTACTCCTACTCCTAACCGTCAGAATTGAATCGCGTGCCGCAGAACAGCACCGCACCAGAGACGCGCACGGCGTGGCGCCGTCCGTCCGTCCGTCCGTGCTCCGCCCATGCCCTGCTCCAGTGCTGCGTCGCATTGAACCGCTTGTCTGCCAGCCAGCCAGGAGCTACTCTAGCAGCTTCAACTCAACTCAACCCCACCCGGGAATGGACAGGGATACCCTAACTTTACTGCACGCCGTGACATGATCACTGATAACCCGGAGTGGGTGTGTAGACGAAGAGGCCACGAACGGTCCGGATATCCTTCCGGGCACCCGCCCGCCTGCCCGCCTACCCGCCTACGGCATCACAATCACTCGCCACCTGCCACACTGTCCACTCCACGGCGGCCGTCCGAGTGACTTCAGGGTTCGGTTCGGACCTTCACTCCGCGGGAGGAGCGGTAGTTGAGCATCCCGTGGTTGGAGGCAGTGAACTGTCAGCCTGTCAGAACATCGTCTTCCCATGTTTCTGTACAGACGACTCGGTTTGGAACAGGGGGGCATCGCAGAGCACAGGCCGTCAAACACGGCCATGGCTACTAGCTACGCCACCCACACCCATCCGTTCATGGCATCGGACTCTGTTCCAAAAACAGCCGTGGTGCCAGGCGAGCTCATCAGCTCGTCCGAGAACGGAGGAGACCAAACATCGTCCGTCCGGCGGTCCGTCTTCCAAACAGTGTGCTCAGAGCATCTACTGCTCAGCTCATTGATGCTGAACCGCTGATCCGAGAGAGAGAGAGACAGGGCGACGTGAAATGATGTAACTCCACTCCGGTACATTACATTGCAGCACAGCAGCAGCAGCTGGACTTTTAAGGCACTCACCGGCCTCCGTCTCGCTCTCTCGCTCACTGCCCACGACCAACTGATCCCATTTATGGCGGGACAGGTGGACGGCGATGCGAGCGGTTGCAGACTCCATGGCCACAAATGATGCACACCACGGGATAGCTCGATCAACGGGGAAGACGAAGCAGCCATACTAGCTAATTACACGACCGTTCTGGCATTTGCTCGTGCGACGATGGTGACACAAAAGTTCGGTGTGGCACACGAAATGAGGAACAAACCAAACAGTAGTCCTGTAACCACCGTTTTTTCGGTGGCTGGCTGTGGACTACAAATTTCGATTGCCAATGCTGTCACCGGAATAATGTAGCCGTGCACCTCAGTAAAAAACCAATTGTTCAATTATACTTCTTCTGTTTTTTATTTATTTATCGCCGATTAATTTATTTTTAAACTAATCGGTGACAAATAAAAATAAACGGATGTAGTAGCACCTACAATTACCCATGCACTCGCTTTCGCATGCATGAGTGCTTCCTCATGTCCTCGTGTACCTTAGAGCAAGGATAATGGAGTAGCTAGTTGCAGGCTGTAACTCAATGTCATGTTACTTTAGAGTCAACAGTTTAGTCTTCTTATATAATAGACTATTAACTATTAGATTGACTAGAGAGTGATTGGAATAAGTGCCGCTGCGCTTGGCTACTATTCTGGTGCCTGCAGCTCTCTCTCTTCTTTACTCCCTCATCCACGTAAGCAATATTATGACGTGGATTCTTTTGAGCCAACTGACTAGGCTCTATTATACCTGCTCTTAGCCTATCTACAACAACATAGGCAAATGCAAATTTCTTTCTCAAATGCCTATTTTTTCACTGTTTCCCCTCCAACATATGATACATATGTCATCTTCATTTTGCCTGAATCTTAAAGCAAATCTAAAGGCCTCTTGATTTTTTTTAGATTTTAAACATATGATGAATTGTATTAATAATTTACTATATATGATATTTGTAGAAAAAAAGGGGGAGCTGGAAGTTTCAGGACACTCATCAATAAAGCCCATCTCGTCTTATATAAGCACGTCCCGCGTGCTCGCCTCTGGACAACACAACTGAACCCGCACAACACGCTCACCTCTCCAACTCCAACCAAAGCCGCTAGCTCTCATCACACAAAGCCCGCGCGCGCGCCCCCTTGTGCAGCCGTACGTCGAGATGGCGCCGCTGACGATCCCGGACGACGTGCGCGCGAAGGCGGAGATCTACGTGGGCGACGCGGCGGGGCAGGAGAAGACGCGGCTGCTGCTGCAGGAGACGGGCCTGCCGAGCGGGCTCCTCCCGCTGCGCGACATCGTGGAGTGCGGGTACGTGGAGGAGACGGGGTTCGTGTGGCTCAAGCAGCGCCGCAAGGTGGACCACTACTTCGCCGGCGCCGGCCGCCACGTCAGCTACGGCGCCGAGGTGTCGGCCGTCGCGGAGAAGGGCCGCCTCAAGAAGATCACCGGCGTCAAGGCCAAGGAGATGCTCATCTGGGTCTCGCTCCACGAGATCTGCCTCGACGATTATAATAACCCGTCTGCTGCTGCTGCTGCCGCCGCCGGGGGGAATAAGAAGCTCGTCTGCAAGGCCCTCGGTGGCTTGTCCAGGAGCTTCCCCGTCGAGGCGTTCGAGGCCGTCGCGCCGGCCCCCGTCAACAACAAGCCTACTCCTGTTGCTGCCACTACTAACAACAGGGACGCTGTCGTCGTCGTCGTCTCCGGCAACGGTGCCGCTACCGCCGCTGTTGCTAATAAGGGGCAGGAGGAAGCTAAGAAGCAGGAAGAGGTGGAGAAACAGCCGGAGGAGGAGGAGCAGGCCAAGAAGGAGGGAGACGACAAGCAGGCCAAGGTGGAGGTGGAAAAGGACGGCAAGCAGGCCAAGGTGGACGCCATTGACGCGGTGGAGGAGAAGTTCAAGGACATGACCACGACGACGGAGGCCGTGCACGCCGAGGCAGTGGCCGCCAAGAACTGATCGATCGATGGTCCGTCACCAGACTAGAACCGAGCCGACGACGACGGTGACGTGCGTGATGATACTTCGGAAGACATTTGACACTCTTATTGCTTTTGTTTCAGAATAATTAATATTCTTATGTTCACTCCTACTGCTGTTTCCCAGCATAATCATTTCTACTGTTAAATTAAACACAACACGTAGTACGTACTACTACATTTCAGTAAATCCATGCTTGGAATGCGTGCGTCCTGTACTACTACGACGTTTTCCCGTTCGATCGATGAAGCCGTGATCGGTGTTTACGGAGCCCGATATGATTGTTACTGCCTAGTGCCGCGTAGAGCTCGTACAGGTGGTGGTGGTACTGACTGCCTCCTTAAATACTCCATCGGCCACAACAGATAAAAATTGAAACCGGAGCCATCTCTCCACGCATGTGGATGTATACTCCCATGCATCCCGGGTTGAAATCCATTGATTGTTCCCGATCCGCATTGAATTGAGCTTGTTGGATTCGATCGGCGCTGGCTGGATTGATGATCGCCATCCGTACGTGGACCGATCGACGAGCTGGGTCTTAAATGCATCCTGTACGTACCGTACCACCTGTCGACCCATCTTCGCTTGCCACTCGATCGACGACGTACTCGAAGATTGCAAATCTTGTCCAAGTCGTTTCGGTTTCTTTGTTTGGGAGCAATGCTCATGCTGTTTCAGTTGAAAAGCAACCTGAGCTTGGAAGATGCATCCTCGTTCAGTTGCAGAGCACCACGAGAGATTCCGAGCTCCAGCGCTTCTCGTCCAGCTCCAACCAAACCAAACATAAAAAAAAAAAACAGCTAGGCTTTCCCGTGAACAGGCAGGCAGCGGATATTCTACCTAAATTTCAGTCGTGGTCACACATTGATAATGGATACTCTATAAGTAAACTGGAATTTCCAGGTGTGATACAACCAGCGCAAGCTCAGCGCGACAAGGTGTGGCCGGAGCATGGCTCGCCTCGCCAGGAAGGTTTGATAACAGTTGACGTGTCGTCCATCGGGGCAAGCCTCCTCACTCGTCACCACTGACTCATCCGATCAGCTGCAGGCGGCTCGCCGCTGCAGCACCTCACGGGCATCCATCGCCGCGGCGGCGGCGCTGTCGCCCATGCTCATCAGCGAGGTCAGGTGGGGGATCTCCTTGGGCACCGACGCCGTCAGCACCTGCCGAGGAAAAGAGAAAAGCCACACTCACGCGCCATGAGCAACGAAGAGTAATAATAACCGCCGTCATCACTCATCATTCATCAACCCCCCAACGCCCGTTCGTGGCCGGACGACGATGACGTTATTATGTTACCTCGTGGCCGGCCTCGGTGACGAGGACCTCATCCTCGATGCGGATGCCGATGCCGCGGTACCTCTGCGGCGCGTTCTCGTTCAGTATCGGGACCGGCGGGATATAAATCCCGGGCTCGATCGTTATCACCTGCACACCACACGGACAACAGATCAGCAGCAGCAGCGGTACGGCGATCCGCCGGGAAGAACTAATTGAAACAGTGCAAGAACTACCAGTACGTACTTGACAGGCTCTAGAAGAAGAAGACAGGAAAAATATAACGTCAACTTACAACGCCCGGCTCCAAGGGTTTGTTGTTGTTGAGTGTTACGGAGTCATGAATGTCCATGCCTAACGAGTGACCTGGAATCCGGGAGGGGACACAAAGGGTTATGTTGGTCCTCCCATCATCAATAATTTTCCTGCATGCATTCAAGAGCAAATCCAAAAAAAAATAAAAGAGGAGACCTATTGCGGTTGGATTCAGGTAATTGTACTGGACGGATTTCCCCTTCTCCAGGATTCCCAGTTCTTGGAACCCCTTTATTAGCAGCTTAACCTGCCAAGGTTTCGGGGTACAAAATTTTGCGTGAGATGTAAAAAATGTACAAGTAAAACTTAGATTCGAGACTGAAGAAGACATACTGAATGATTGTGTATTTCGTTAATGCTTGCACCCGGTTTGCAGAGCTTTATGCATTCCTTATTTGTCTCAAGTATTAGGCTGTACAGTTCTTCCTGGGATCAAGGTGAGGTTAATAAAAGCTGACCTCAAGTCTTGAAAAAAGAAAGTAAAGCACATTTCTCTGTGGCATACAAGCACTTACCTGAGCAGGAGAAAATCTGCCACAGGGTGACCACGTCCGAGTCAGGTCACTAAGGTAGCCATGATACTCACAGCCAACATCCATGAGCAGCAGGTCACCTGTTTTGATCTGTCAAGCAGCTGCATTAATTTTACAAAAAAAAAACAAACAGCTCTGCAATGGCCCATCCATGAGAGGAAAATGTACCTTTCTATCATTTCTTGAGTAGTGTATAACACTGCCATTTGCTCCTCCACCAACTACAGGATGGAACCTGTCCATACGACAACAAAACATGAGGTAAATCAACTGCAGCTAGCACATTACTACATCAAGAAAGAAGAATGAGACCTTGATCTCATGGATGAGACCTTGATCAACCATCAATGAACGGATGAAGGGATAAGAAGAATACACAGTGAACAAAAGGAAGCTTACGCCATTCTTTGGGCACCTCTCATTTTGCATTCATACTCGATCTTAGCTGCCAACTGCCTTTCCTCCCTGTGAGTCCTCGATAGCAACATTGTTTGTATAAGAGACTGGACAAATGGAGAGAATGTCAGTGCCCTGAAAAATTTGAAATTGCGACACAATCTAAGACAAACAAAAATACAATATATATTAGCAGGTAGCTTGTATCGCCGCTACTCCTCTAGCAGTGGATTTGCCCACATCAAAGCCCACAACCCACCTAAAATATTAACTACACTCCTTTCCCTGCCAAACAAACTCCAAGAGCATGCTTAAATATATCGCCTACCAGTTAGATTAATATTCTGTACATAAAACAAATTGAATCAAATCTTCTATAGAAGACTGAACTGTGAAAGTAAAATTATATGTCCTGAGGCCTAGTGACACGTAATAAAGATTTATCAAAATACCTGTGAAACAATGGATGCTGATTCCCTCATCAATTTAACTTCCGATTTTGACTTGACCCAACGCAATTCATCGATGTAATATGCAAGATCTTTTATTTTCTTGTTCAGTGATGCCCTACGAAAGGCATCCAAATCCTTATAAGAAGATGATGATGTCTTTACATTGTGATACACCATCTTCGACCGCTCAATCATTTCAGGAAGGATCTGCATTTTAGTAGCAACGGTGTCAGTGGTTGAAGATTCAGTAATTGACAGCAAATGAAATATTATAATTAGTGGGAAGTAATAACTAGTAATCAGAAGTGATGGAGTACCTTCTGCAACTGACTAAGTGGAAACGCTTTATCCGCTTTAAAGTATTCCACGGCTGCCTCAACTCCAGCAGTCTGACCTTGCCAAACTATATCCTAGCACAATAACACATTAATAAGAATTGTGTGGTTCACCTAGAAAATGTTTCTGAACAAGAGCTCGTTACCTCCTTATTTGTATCTGGCATGAACATGCATAATCCAGATTCTTCACTCAAAACGGCTACACCACCAGGTTGTGTACAACCTGTAATGTACAGGTAATCACCACTCTGTCTGAATGGATATGGCACTACATCAGTCATCATCTGCTGATCCGCAGAGGCAATAATGGCCAAGCTCTTTTCCGGCAGAACCTCCAAAAGCCTTTTTCTTCTAGAGATGTACTCCTCACTTGTGATGCCCGGTGTGATCTCTCCATCAGCTAATAACTGGCTCATAGTATTGCAATGGTTAAGAAAACATATACAAGGATATATATTTACAGATACAGTTACAAGAGAGTAATATATAATGAAATTGATACAGGGAAAGTGTATTTAAGTGGATGAGTAGGTGCTCTACTTGGCCCATTGACAGCCATTAGGTACTAGATTATTGCTCTTGCAGCGGTGCAGCGAGCCTTTAGGCTGGTCTGGTTAGTTTACAATTTATTTATTAGATAGTGAAGTTGTCAGTGTAAATTTACAAGCCTATACAAAAATCATAATCCATGAGGTCAAACTTCTACCCAACTTCCACATCCCTGCATGAGGCCGTATGAGGTACGCTGCCAATCTTGAAAATTAACTTGTTTGCCCGACCTTTGCATTCAATAGAAATGCAGATCTTATTTGGAGCGGAGTGCAGAGAAATGGTGATGTTACTATGTTAGACATGCTTATATATTCCTCATGAAACTGTAGATGGTAAACACTAAACAGCAGGTGAGGCCCTGTTAGTCTGTTACATGGCGTTTAAGTGCTGGTTAAACAGATTAAAAGGTATGATACTGTAGCATCTGAGCAGGGAAAAAACGAGGGAAATGTGTTCCGTCCAGCCCATCAGCAACCCCATAGGCCCACATACTAGTATATACTAGTAGGCGATCAAGTTCAACAGCACCAGCCACTCGTTTTTCCTTTCTCCCCTGTCACTCCTATCCTCCTTCCCTTTTCCTCCCGTGCTCCTCCCATCAGATGATCCCCCAGAACTGACCGTAGGAAGTCTTGCCGCGGCTACAAGAGTTAGATCCGGTGAGGATACTGGAGCACGACGGCTGTCCCGACACATGAACGGTGGCATCACTGCTTGATGGCTGGCACCTTTCGCCCATCGCCAAGATGAAACTCTAGTCGGCCAAAATGCCATGTCAAGCTATGTAAATAGTGTCCCGTGTAGGCTGTTTCAGGACACCTTTTCACCGTTTTTGACCGTTTATTCGGGTCAAACATTCAATTGCCGATTAGGGGCTAAACTGCACAGTTGGGTGCTGTGTAGTGTCTAAACGTGTTTAGACGGCTGTTTAGAACCGTTTAGGAAAACACTGATATTTCTCTGGTATAATGCAGGGCCTCTGACGTGGAACCCAAGTTTTCAAATAACTATGGGCATGTATGCATGCAAACTGACTTGCATTGCCTCGATATAGAAAACGAACTGAAATAACTAAGAGGCAACATGCTACATTATTTAGAAATCAGAGACCTTGAACGTACTAGGGGAACTAGCTACCACCCAAGTCCAAAGAAATAAAATGTGACTACTCACATCTCAGGCGACATTACCATATATGCCTGCAAAATCTGACAGTAGCACCAACAACTCCTATAACAGCATGAATTCAGTAGACGAAGGAAATAATACCTCAGGGTGACTCTGGGGTGTTGGTTGGCCAACATCGACTATTCCTCCAAGAGCGTACGTGGCTTGCCGAACCAAACCGTGAGAAGCAGATAAAAGTCGAGATGCTACCTGTGTGCACTTGCAACAAAGAGGCGAACTCAGTATCCCAGGACACAACAATTGAAGAAAAGAAGTAACATGAAAGACATTTAGAAAATGAGCATGCCATATAACTGCTGATAGATAGTTCACAAAGATCAAAGTGAAGAATGGCCATGCATTGTGACTCGAGAAGTGGAAGTCAAAATAACTAGTCAATTCTCTTTTTATCTGAAATGCAAACACAATCCCAAGCATAACTGGACCTGGGGCCAACCCATTGCCATGAAGGTAAGCTAATGACATCCTCTTAGCAAGATGACTCACAAGCAGTCCCACTTATTCAACCGAAGTCAGTCAACGAGGAACTACTAACACTCTAAATTCGGAGGCAGAAACATGCAATCCACATGCTTCAACGGACTTGTCACCGATGATTATTAACCTGACAAAAGTTCCTGTTTACAAACCGAGGTTAAATTAAATCACCCTCGATCATCTCGAGTTCACTAAGCTCCTACCTATCCAGCAAAGAGTCTTTAAGCGCACGAGCTAACAGCTCTAAAAGTTCCCTCCTTTGCGCCGAAGCACACGACTGGGACTCACAGGAACTGCCACCAGTATGCTAATTTCAAGCAGCCGAATAACGCAATCAATCCCAAAAGGAACGCCAAACGAGTGAACGAAATTACACGAGATTAGCTCGGGCGTCGCGAAGATCCTCGGAGGGGAATGAAAAAAAGGGGGTAGGGGCTGCTTCGATGATCTGGTTACCTCGCTTGCTCGCAGCGTTCTCCGCAGCAGTCGCGCCGCCATGGCCATGGCGGCAGGCAACCTAAAGCCTTATTTTTTATCTGCAGAGTCCGCTTGCGTTAATTCCTTCTTCTCACCGCTGCGCTTCTCCTCCCTAACCTTGGAGCCGGAATATCCTGACCGTCCAAGCTATGCAGGGCAGGGCGGGTGCAGGTGACCTGGCTGCCTACGTGGGCTGGCTGGGCCGGATAAAAAAACGAACCGGCTGTTCCCGTCTCCGCCCAAAGTGAGGCCTGGCCCAGGATGCATATGAGGCCAGTCATGAATTCGGCCCAAACTGCGGCCCGGCCCACCTAACACCTTATCCCTCTCCTCTCTACCGTTTCGCTCCGCGTCCCCCTCAAAAGCCCCCGGCAAGAACCCCTCGCTCCGTCCCGTCGTCTCCGGCCACACGCCCATGGAGGCGACCGCCGCGCCGCGGGCTCTCTCGCTCCTGGCACCGTCGCCGCCGCCGCCGCATAAGCAGCTGCGGCTGAACTCTTGGCGCGTCGCCGTCGGTGCAGGTGTGAGGCGACTGGGAGCGGTTGCAATGGAGGTCAAGAAGAGGAAGGGAAGGGGCGAGGACGGGGATGTGGAGGAGAGAGTGGACTCGCACAGCTTCGCGCCCAAGGCCGGCGAGGTCACTGGGACGTTCCCCGAGGCCGTCCTGCTCAGGAAGGTGCGGCCCCTTTTTTCCCGCGTCCTGCTTCTATTGCTTTTTAGTGACAAGATGGCATGGTTGTTTTTCCTGCTTCTACTAGATGATTAGCAAGTGCAACTACGGATTTTTTTAATGAAATCAATAAGCCTTAGTGTTCTATCAGTGGATGTAAGTGTTCCGTGCTCGCCTTTGTGTGACGAGCTCATGGCCGTGACCTGAAAGGATATGCCACAAAGCCTTGCCGATTAGGCCTTTTTTGGGTCGAGCAAGAGGTAATTTGAAACTTTGGAGGGGGGATGCTGAAAACTATGTGGAATAAAAAAAGGATAAACGACTTTTATAAAGGTATCATGGAATGAAGCAGAGAAGGGAGGGAGGAGGCAGGACTGTGTAAAAGCTGCATGTCTTCTTGATTTGCTGGAACATTGCTAAAGGTGGAGGGAAGTGTGTTGTCATCTTTTATTGAATTGTAAATTGAGAAAACATGTGCTTTTGTTTCCTCTTAAACAGTGTAAAGATCATGATGTTTCCCTAAGAAAGTTGAATAGGATTTGAAATCATTAAAATCTTATTTGAAATCATTAAAATCTTATGTTGGCTGTTTTGCAGAAAAGGGTGAGAGAGGACGGTCAAGTGTCACCTGATTTTGCTGACGCGGATGAAGGTGATATATAATTTTCTACTATAGAGTTTGTTTTTTTAGATGTTCACGTTAAATCCTTTTGATCGTTTGCACGAATATTTGGTCAGTCTAATCTCTTTGCCCGTTTATTTTTTGCAGAGAAGCTGTACGAGTTTCTTAACATTCAGCTAGAGAGTGATTTAAATCTAAAAACAAGTAAGCTCCCTGGTTTTCTTATTTTCTGGAGATACTTTTACTTCTTGTATACGATGGCATTTGGCATCACTTGCATTGTCATTTGCATACAACTATCTAGGTTCAGCATGACCCTTTCCATTTCACAGTGCGACACTATGAAGTAGTTTATCTAATTCATGAGGACCATGTCAAAGAAGTTGAAGAGGTTGTATCAAAAGTGCAAGGTACATCTCTTGACACCCATCAGCTGTGAATATTTTGGCTTGTTGGAGTCTCCTTGTTCTAATTAAATCTCAAATTGAGTTATTCTTAGTCATGTCAAGGCAAACAATTACTTCTGGAGTCATTTCATTTGGAACTTACTGCTATATTTCTGGTTCGCTCTGGCTGCCATTTTTTCCCCATCCCTTTGTGCATTCTCAAGGGCAGGACGGAAAAAGTTGTTTATCTATTCCTTTTGGTTGTTTTGGGATTCAATTCATTGACAATTTGACTAACATATATTCACTGCATGTTCTGCATTAGTCAATAGCTAATATTTAGTGGTGAATAGTTGATATACAATTGTGCTCTTCATTCTCTTGCAGATTTTGTCAGAGGGAAGAAAGGAAGGATATGGAGGCTCAACAATTGGGGACTGCGCAGACTTGCTTACAAAATAAAGAAAGCAACACATGCCAACTATATCTTAATGAACTTTGAGATAGAGGCAAGGTACACCAATGACTTCAAGACCTTGCTAGATAAGGATGAAAGAATCATCAGGCACCTCGTTATGAAACGAGATGAAGCAATTACTGAAGACTGTCCTCCTCCCCCGGAGTTCCATGCTCTGCGAGTGCAACAGTATATGGATGATGAATATGATGACGATGGGGAGGAGGGGGAGGGAGAGGAGGAGGAATTGTATGCAAGGAGTGAACTAGAGTCTGGTGGTTATGATGATGATGTTGTTGAAGGCGGTGATGAACCTGAAATTATTTTTGTTGATGAAGCTAAACAGGGTAAGTATGAAAACACTAGAAGAAGAAACAGGAAGATGAAGGCAAAGAAGTATGCTGTGGAGAAGGTATTGAGGTAGATTTAGAGTGCAGTTTTCCTTTAGTTGTAGTCTATTTTTCTCTTATGAAAGGATAGTTCTAGTCTATTTTAGTTTATATACAAAGGGCCACCTGTGTCTGTGATAATGTATCTTCAGTTGGGTTGGGTGCTTCTTTTGGTGCCACAGACAACTATTATGATAATGAGATAGGTATATCTGCCATGCTGAGTGGTGTTATAGTAGATGGCTTTTTAGTGCACCTGTTTTCTGACTATATCTCTTATATTAATTTGCTAAGGAAAAAATGTATGTATATGTATGTACCCCGCATTATGACCTCAAAATACAACCATCATTGAACTGAGCTCATGTGCCTCCGCAAATATGTTATAAGTACATATGAACACCATGAAAATGCATGCTTTATCGCTTCAGTGCGATTTGAAAATTTCTTACAGTACTCTTGTTGGTAAGTAGGTGGAAGGTGGAAGCCACCTGGTTAACAAATTGTTAACAAAGTATCTTTTGACTTGATTAGTTCTGTCTTCTGTGCTGTTTGACATTCACAACTGAACAGGGAATATGAATTGCCCGTTTGTAAGTACAGTTTCAACCTTGAAGTACTATAAAACCAGAAAGGCCGGCCTCGGTGTTCTAAGGGATTTTTTCAGAAGCTGTAAGCTACTCTAGCATTCCTGTATAGTTTTTGCTTTGCCGATTTTTTTTTCTTGATCATAGATGGAATCATTGTAGACGTGCGCGTCTAGCCTTTGATGCCCATTTGATTCGACTTGATAAAAGATTCAACTTGTGGCTTGAAAAACAAGGAAAAAGTCTACTTGCCATTTCACGTTTGGAAGGCAGAAGCAATGTTAGTGCTACTGTTATTGAAATTCATACTCTACAGAACATGTTTCTTTTTCATCCTCTGTTCCTCTAATCCTCTATAGTACCAAATGGTGTGAACATACTAGCAGAGAGGAAGGGAGATGTTTAGTGAATTCTTGGAATCTGATACTAGCAGAGAGGGAGGGAAATCGATACGTAAGCTGTATGCATTATTCAGAAATAAAATTTACAGCGAGGGAGGCAGAAACCGATTTTAATGCGATTATACACCAGCTAAACAAACCAAGAACATTTTTAATTTCTTGTTCCATGGCTGACGTGTGGGCCCACCTATTGAGACATGCATGTCATGCCATATCATCTGCCAACGGTGCAAAAACCACTAAGCGAAATCACCCTAGAAGGTTAATTACGTGGTTTTATATAGATTCGGGTGTTAATTACCCGATTTTAAATTTGAAGGGGTTTAATAGATCTTAAGTCATAGTTTGAGGAGGTAAGTAGACTTTTTCGAAAAAACATTTATGAAGTTATATTTCCCTTTCAAACATTGATCACCGCAGCGAGGACTGCAGGAAAAACAAGCTGGCTTGTATCTTAACGCTTGGCACTGTGTCAAAGTCATAAAAAATCACTTAATTAATTAGGCTTGCACATATATGGTTGTTAGATACTTAGATCCTGCGTGCTTAATTAATTAATTAGGTTTGCACAGGTTGTATATATATGCACGCACGCGCAAGACACGATGAAGCTCGTGTGGTGCAAGTGCAGTGGTGACAGAACTGAAGCTTGCTCTTCTTCGCCCTCTATGGCCAGCAGGAAGACGATGGCCGCGTCGGCGGCTCAAGCTCTCTTCTCGACCCTCCTCTCTGCCGGCACCGCTGCTCCCCGGCCACCGCCCAACCGTTCTCCCACAGTTCATCGGTGCCTCCCTCCGGCGGCGCGGCTCGCGGACACTCGGCGGCTCACCACGCTGGTCGTCGACGTCGACGGCGCCCTGCTCCGGTCACGGTCCCTCTTCCCCTACTTCATGCTCGTCGCGCTTGAGGCCGGCGGCTTCCTCCGCGGCCTCGTCCTGCTGCTCCTGTACCCCGCCATCTCCTTCCTGCTCGGCGGCGACCTCGCCGTGCGGGCCATGGCCGCGGTCGCCTTCTGCGGGCTGCGTGCCGCCACGTTCCGCGCCGGCCGCGCCGTGCTGCCGCGGTGGCTCCTCGAGGACGCGGTGGCCGAGGCGGTGCAGGTGATGCGGCGAGCCGGCGACCCCGCGCGCGTGGTGTGGGCCAGCGCGATGCCGAGGGTGATGGTGGAGCCGTTCCTGAGGGAGTACCTGCAGGTGCCGCTGGCGGCGACCGTCGCGGCGAGGGAGATGAGGACGGTGTGGGGATTCTACACTGGCCTCATGGCGCCGGAGGATGATAGGCGGTTCGGCATGACCATGTCGGAGCTGAGGAAGGAGGACGACGACGTCGTGGGGTTCTCTGGAGGCTCCACGGACTTCCTTCGCACACCAGTGGCGTCCATCTGCAAGGTTTGCTTGGTGAAAAATGAAGCCATGCATGCATGACTGAGAGACGTGACGACAGTGAAATGATGTCGTCGTCCTTGATCACTCCGTGCAGGAGGTGTACGTGGTGAGCCAGGAGGAGCAGAGCAAGTGGCGGCGCCTGGCGCGTCAGTCGTACCCGAGGCCGCTCGTGTTCCACGACGGGCGGCTGGCGTTCCTGCCGACGCCGCTCGCCGCCGTGGCCATGTACACGTGGCTCCCGCTGGGCGGCGCCCTGGCGCTGCTCCGCCTCGCCGCCGCGCTCGCCCTGCCGTACCGCTACGCCACCGCGGTCCACGCCGCCACCGGCATGTCCTGGCGCCTCCGCGGCGGTCCACCGCCCCCGGCGGCGCCGTCGGCAACCACCACGACTACTACAGGCGAGGAGGGGCGGCTGTACGCGTGCAACCACCGCACGCTGCTGGACCCGGTGTACGTGTCCATCGCGCTGGACCGCCACGTGCGCGCGGTGTCCTACAGCCTGAGCCGCGTGTCCGACCTGCTCTCCCCGATCGGCCGCTCCGTCCGCCTCGCCCGGGACCGCGCCCGCGACGGCGCCGCCATGGCGCGGCTCCTCGGCGGCGGCGACAGCGTGGTGGTGTGCCCGGAGGGGACCACCTGCCGGGAACCGTACCTGCTCCGGTTCAGCCCGCTGTTCGCCGAGCTGAGCGGCGGGGTGGTGCCGGTGGCGCTCGCGGCGGAGACGAGCATGTTCTACGGCACGACGGCGGGCGGGTGGAAGGGCGTGGACCCGTTCTACTACCTGGCCAACCCGAGGATGTGCTACACCGTGCAGTTCCTCGGCAGGGTGGACACGGCGCCGGTGAGGGAGGGGAAGGCGGCCAGCACCGACGTGGCCAACCGCGTGCAGCGGATGGTGGCGGAGGCGCTGGGGTACGAGTGCACCATGCTCACACGGAAGGACAAGTACCTCATGCTCGCCGGCAACGATGGCAGCAAGTGACGACACACAGCGTGCACACGCGTCGCCCTTTAATTTACCGTTCTTCACTGCTGGCTCCAACAAGCATCCATGCATATATATCGATTAACAGCGCGCGTGCCATTAAACAGTACTTACTATAAGCAAGAACAATAACAACAACAACAAATAGTATAGAAACATTGAAATTTTATGCACTTGCTGCAACTGTTATTGTTCTTCTGGTCAAAAAACTGTTATTGTTCAGTAAATATATTTATCCCTATAGTCAGTGTCACTCCAAAAGTACTAAAATCAAGGTGATCGAGAGAGATACAGTGAATTTTGGATACCGTTTCTTATATACCCGATCGAATCTCTGACTGACTGACTGACTGCAGAGCTAGCAACGATCATCTTAAATCTGAAGGCCGTGCAGTTTGGCTAGATCCTGCTGCTACACATGCATGCAGTCTCTGTCAAGTCGGTTACTGACACGTACTGTCGTACAAGTTTGTCAGTTGTTTCAGTAAGCGAAAATAGCAGAACAAACTCGGGCAACATCAAAATGAAACTTAGGCAGTTCTATTAATTCTCAGCAGGAATATCAGATGATGCCATTCACGTCAAGAAACCCATAATAATAATTGTATCTGTGACGAACGAGAAACAAAAAGACTATGATTGTGTGATCCCCTGTTCTAGGTAATGATTCCATGACCCCATACCGTAAGGAATCCCTCCCATTCCAATACTAGAATCTCCATTTCATAACAACAACAACAACAACAAATGCCTTTACCTCCGTCGTCGGTTCCTGATCATCATATAGCAGGGCGTAAAATTCACGGTAATCCTGCTGCATGCACTAGGCAGCCATGTAAGTACTGTACTTCTAACAGTCTTCTTGGAGGAGCTTGATGAAAAGTTTGGAATTTAGTTGGAATGTTCACACTCATAAAAGAGAGTCGGTTAAGATTCTTTGCTCCATAAAAGAGTCGGCTCATACATGTGGTGTGGGTTGTTCCTTTCCTCATAAAAACTAGAGCGAGTTCTCTGGTCTTCAAAATTTGGAAGAAGAAGAAGAAGACCATGCTGATGACAGTGGTGTTGATTGCGATTGTCAACATGGGGATTATTCAACAAGCTGAATCAACAGCCGTCCTTTCAAAACGATTAAAAAAATAGATTGGTTGTCGTTTTGAAGGATTCAAGTAACATTCCGCCGAGGCATAACTCGAGGCGTGGCTACCATGCAACCGTTGCTGTCGTCATGGAGGAGTTGAAATGGACTTTTTTTTTGAAAGCCTGCTAGTTCGAGTGGCTAGCGACACTGATTTAAGAAGAGGTGGGCACCCGAGAGCCAACAGCGTTCGAATCGCGCTGGCCACTCGAGCCCCCCGCTCGATCCCGAGTTGAAATGGACTCATCAGGTCACGCGATCGATGGTTGTGTGGTTCAGACCTGAGGCTGAGCATACAACAGCATGGGCGCGAAACTATTGCACTGAAGGCAGGACGATAAGCTCAAAAGCTTTCCGCCCGCTTCCACTGAAAGAGGAGGACTTGAAAAGGCCGGCCGCGGCGGCCGGCCGGCCGGGAAATACCGCCACCGCCTTGTCGGCGGCCGTGGTGGAGAGTGATGCACCTGTCTGTAATAAAGCCTGCTACTGCTTGGTCAAGTACTGTTGGGTTGAGCATTGGTCAAAGTTCAATTATTTGGCTTGTGAGCTGGTCAGTCTTACAGCAGCAGGCTATGCCCTGATTTGTTTGGTGTCAGGTTAATGCAAGGCTATGACCTGATGGCTTCAGCTTCTGTGCGAACGGGGGGAGGCCTTGGACTCGACTAATAAGTCTCAGATAGGTCAAAATCAGCTGGCACTTACAAGTTACTACCTGTGACTCAAGTCTCAGATAGGACACAGTTGCAATCGAGTAAATGTCGTCCAAAGTTCAAACAATTCTCATGCTAGACAACAGCAAGAAGGCTTCTTTGTGGATTCTGAAAAAATGGTAAAATCTGACACATCAAATAAGGACAGGCATCAAAGGACACAGAAGCGAGACCACCACCTTCTACTGACAGAATATTATAGTAGTTCACACATCATGAAATAAAATAAACTGTTACATTGTTACATGGTAAAGGCACCATCACCGACAAAGGAAAAGATGATGAACTAATCTGCCATGCCAGAGGTCTCAAGTACAAAAACTGTCCAATCTAAATCTGTGGCCACATCAAAGATTCGACGATCAAGTTTCTTTTACAGCCTGTTTGCTTCTCCTTTGGTGCACATCCCAGTTGAATACCCGAGCAATGGTAACCTGACAAAGATATTCCATAGTTGAGGTAACTGTACGCTTATTACTTAGCCACACAAATCGAAGACCAGTCATAACCATTTTATTACCTGAGTGATGGTTTGCTGGTCTCGCAAGAACTGAAGATCAGCAACAAGGACTTCTAAGCTGCCCTTGGCATTTTCCAAGTTCTTTTTCAAGAGGGCATTGGCCTGCAAAAATTTCAGGGAATGAGAGGCCATAACTGAAATCAAAGGCAACAAGTATAAGAGCGCTCAATAACCTCGTCACAGGAGTATTCCAGCATCACATTTGCACCCAACCATAGACACACTGAATCAGTATCCTCAATTTTTGCACGGGAGTAGATTCCCTCCGATAATTCAAAGTCAGCTATGAGTGCCTGCATTGATCAATGAGATGACGCGTGTAGTTAATTTTCACTGAGATTAACTGCTCAAGATAGAAAGCATTTACCATGGTTGAGTTTTACGAAACCATTGAGGAAGTATAGCCCAATCTCTCAAAAAATGTGCAATATCTTTAGGCAGATAAATATAAGATGAAATGATTTGACTCTCTACACTCTACAGCAAAAGGCACAACATGACCCATCAAGAAATATGTTGTTGGGTGCCAGCAAGAAAATCCTAGATGCAGGTAACCAGGCCGCACAAAAACCTTTTTCCAAACAAAAATAACAAAGCATCATTTGCTTTAGTGAGAACTCTAGTTGTTTGCCGTTCTTTCAATGGTTGTACTTAAACATGTTATCCAAAATAAACCCAACTCCATATTCACAAAATAGTTACTAGAGAATATACTCTCGCACAAAAGTACACAGTAAAACTCTTATAACAGCAGCACAAATTTTGTAAGAAGCAATATCCAATGCAAACTATGGTTAAAAATGTAGTAATAGTACTTAATCCACAGTCTCGTGGAAGCAGCAGATAGGTACAATAGGCTAATGAGGTAATGCCTTCAAATAAAGATACATTAACCAATCGTATAAAGCATCAAACCTGCTTTTAAGGGTTCATCTACCGGAAACAGGGATAAGAGTATAAATGCTATAAACACATATCATTAATAGAGTTCCCATCTGGTAGAAAATGTAAATGCTGGTTGATACATGGTCTCTTAAGAAATTATACAGACCTCACCCAAAGCCTTTTTAGCTTGTAGTGCTGCAACTATATCCAAACACTTCTCAATATCAGGAATTTTTGCCTGTAGAAACAAAATGCGGCCCACATATGCTAACATTAGTACCCACATTTAACAACTGCTAACATAAATTATTTAAATCAGAAAGGTGGATCAGAAGTTCTCTGAACGAACAATAACTCAAAAGTCAAAATTTTCATATCACTAATTCAAAAGTTTGATATGTACTAGCTTATACTACTTGTTTATGAATCATGAACATATTAAGGACTACAATCAAGGTTGATGTTAAAATACTTAGATGTAAAACTATTGCACTTCCAATCTTAAGTGATAGTTATAAGCAACATTAAGTTGACAAGTAAACATAATCATACTTTACATTAGCACCCCTTTATAAATATAAGTGAAAAAGGAGCACCTGAAGTTCTCGTTGTTGTGCCAGAAGTTTCATCTCCACTACTTTGTACTGTTGTAGCCTGAAAAAACAAGGTAACACAGAAGGTCACATTTTCATGGAATCTGTAACTCGCAGAGATCCATCCACGGGAGGGATCAAGCTACAGACCCAGCAGAAGTTGAACCCGTCCCAATCCCTAAACCAAGGACCCAGCTCGGGTAACAAGCGGCGGCGGCCGCAACACCGACTCCGGCAAGTGGACGGCACGGGGCTAGGATCCGAACAAAGCAGCCGCCTTTCCGCAAGCGACGAGTTCCAAGCAGCCACCGCGACGTAGACACCAAAGACGCGATCCAGCGCGACAGAAGCATGCTGAGATCTCTCTCTCGTGTACAACCAGCAGATGCGCCGCCCTGGGGAAAGAGGAGAGGGCTACCTACCTTTCTTGGAGGAAGGCGAGCGCGGAGTTGACATCGAGCCCCGATTGGCGTAGGTACGCCTCGACGTCCTCCACGAAGGCCGCCGCCGGGATGCCCCGCCGCTCCGCCACCCCCTGAGGGGTCGATGCCGCCGCCATGAGAGAGGGAGAAGAGGGGGCTCAGGTGGAGAGGTGAGGACTGAGGAGGAGATCAGGCCCGAACAGGGAGAATCTTCAGAAGGAATGGGCCGTCTGCACGGTAGGGCCCACTTACTCTCAACATTTTGGGCTCCCAGCCCCAGCTGCTGCTTTCGCCATGCATGGCCGAGGAGTGAGGTCCTGCAAGCTGTACAAGGACCAAGGAACGAGAACGGTAGCACGGCCGGCAAGTACGACTGCTCCGGTGGACGTGGGTCAGGTCGATGGAGGAGGCACATGTGAACTTCCCAACAATGCATTGTTGATGGCATGCCATACGTTTTGCACATTCGGTCGGTGGCGCTCACGAGATCACTATCCTCTTCACTGCTAACAGCCCATGGCCTCTCAATAACTAGTACTACATGGACAGTCACATTTCAGGGCGTGATTTGAGCACATCATGTTTGAACTTCCGAACAATGCTCACGAGATCACTATCTTCTTCATTGCTAACAGGGCCTCTGGACAGTCACATTTCAGGGAGTGAGCACATCATGTGTCCAATAACACTGCAAATTCATGAAAACCATGTCCACCTGGAGCAAAGCCTCCACACTGTCAGGAGCCCCGCCCCGCACAAGAAACTAGAAACACAAACACAGTCATGAAACCACGGCAAGCAATGATGCAGAACAAAAAAAAGTTGTTGAATGGCACACAACGCTGATTCAACTTCAACTCATACATGATCACAATTGACCACTCGTGTACGTACCTGCTACAAATTTAAGCTCAGATCAGATGTTAACTGCGCACCGTCCATCACCACGAATTACAAGGACCTCAGCTAGCTACTACTACGACCCTAACCTGGGTGGGAACACATAGAAGTCAGAAAGGCAACCACGTCTGTACAAAACTTTCAGCATTAGCTTTTTCACGAAGCAAAACCATACTGCAGCAGGAGGCGTAATTAAACCCTTCTTTCTCCAGATTAGCATTGCCGCTGCACCGCCAGAAAAGATCCATCATCTCAACTGCGAACCGAGACCTTCACTTCACTCGTCGATGCTGTTCTTTGCGTTCCGAAGCTGGACAGCGTAGTGCCTTTGCAGCTCTCGAAGCCTCTCCAGAAGCTCTTGGAACGTCGGTCGTTGTTGTGGGTCGCTGCGAACAGTGAGATTGAGAAAAATATTACAGTTCTATTTTGTAGAGTATAAGCATCTCGCATTCATTGACTTCTCAAGAAAAAAAAAACTGCAAAAGTGGGTGCAATACAGTAGTAGGTTTGTACCTTTCCCAACAACTCAGGATAATTGATGTCCATTGAGGATCTACCTCACTCGGGATATCCAACCTTCGGTTCATGAAACCTACAGCACCGATGACCTACATAAGAAACCCTTGAGAATTAATATACTGGTGGAGTCATCAAAATTAGAACTTAGGGAAAAAAATACAAGATAAAAAGTGTGCTCCATCAAAACCATAAAGGAAAAAAATTATTAACTTGAAAAGATCAACATAAGGTGTGATTTGCTAAAGCATGCTCGGTAAAATGATATCGATTATACTAGCAATCACAATCAACCAGGAAACTAAGCACTCGACCAGAATTTCATAAAGCTAACGCCGTTAACAAAACTCATAAGTTTGTTGCTCCTCCTAGTAACTTTAGGGCAATTTACCAAGCTGCTTCACAAAATCGATGTCATATTGCCCTAATTCCTAAAATTATCATTTCCACAGCTTCTAACCAATTTATGGTCAGACTCGGAGGAATTTAACAAGTACAAAAAATATATACAAGAATATACCTGCATTGAATTCAGATTTTCCCACGGTATCTTCTGAGTAACAAGTTCCCACAGGATCACCCCATAACTATAGACATCGGACCTGCATTAGTGACATGGAAGATACTAGTTATAGCATGGTAACCACAGGAACTTCAGTTGATTAAGATTGTACAACTTACTTCTCGTCTGAAGGTTCATTACGCAACACCTCTGGTGCCATCCATTGCGGCTGGATTTGATAGGCCAAATCAATAAGTTAAAAGGAAAAAAAAAAGAGCTAAACTAGCATAGGGGGGATTAGGTAGTTTTTAATTAAGAAGAAACAGACACCCATATACACGTCAAGGACTCCAACTAGGGTGGCACGGGTGTATATTCACACCCTCAAACCAACTTAGCTAGGCTCAGTTCCCAAATAGAAAATATTAAAAGGCAAAAACTTTATACCAAACACATTAATTCTGAGGTCCCAAGCATAGACATCAAATAATCAAAATATGTTTGTTTGGACTTACTGTTCCTTTTCCAGTTTTTGTTGTCAGAAAAGTTTCACGCTTGAGGCGAGAAAGACCAAAGTCTGCCACCTGATTAAGTCAGTCAGTCATACAGAATGAGAGACAAGAAGAAATGCGCAAAATGATTGGAATACAAATAAACTGTTGTGTTACCTTCACAGTCCAATTCTTATCAACCAACAGATTAGATGATTTTAAATCTCGATGGATGATAGGTGGGCTAGAATGGTGAAGATAATTCATACCCCTTGCCTGTAGACATACAAAACACAAAACGATGACCACGGGAATTAAGAACA